>CM077816.1:31982196-33182196 GCA_039764185.1 Tamarix austromongolica | reverse complement strand
TCTTATTCCTACTATATTTCTTCCTTAACTCTAAACTTTAAGCATGTTACTTTATACATACTCCAATCAATGCGAAGGAAGCAATAGCAATATATTAGCAAAGTCGATTCCTGGAAAGAAAAATATTTATGAAAAGACTAAACTCTATATGTAGAGTAAAACACATAATTATTCTTTTTATTTTATTTTTTTTGCTATTGTTAGCTTTGTTGTATGTATAATCCATGTAACAACATTTTTTATATGCATGTAATCAGCAATTTGTATTATTTGTTACTTGCTACAACTTAGTGAGTGACCAAATAAGAGATTAAGAATGAACTTTTTAGCGTTTTTCAACTTCAATTATGGGGTTTGTCTAGTTACCAAAGGTCTTAGGTTCAAAACTTCAAATACCTCTCTGGTGTGTTTGTGTGTCGACATATTGAGAAAAGGAAAGAGAGAGGGTAAGCGGCACAAGCCTTATGGTTGGGCCTCCTACCAAAAGACCAAAGAGTGCTGCTCAAGGTTGTTAGAATCGACATTCTACCTAGATTACACTTTGCTATTAACCAACAAGTGATCATCATCTTCTTAGGTTTTTGCGGCCCAAAAAGGCCTAGCAATTTTTCATGCATTAACCAAAGAGCTGATATTTTAGCTGTGACTTGGAAGTGCCAAGGAATATGGAAGCAATGTAGTTGATACCTCTTGAATTATATTACTTGTTTGATGATACTCTCCGCCCTCTTTTCATCCTTCTAAGTTCAAATCAGAATCTTAATGAGAAAAATAATGGGAAAAGTTGTAGTTTGCTTTTCTTTTCGTAATAAATAGTTACCTGCCCATAATATGCATGAGACATCCAAATATTATCTTGTTATTTGATTATTATAATTGGATTGATGTTGGATGTGGGATTTTTTTTTTAAATTAATTGAAATATATCACCTAATTTGTAAGCTTAATAATGGTGAATAATATTTTTAATGCCACTAAACCATTGATCTATTGATTCTTCTTTTATAAAAAATGAATGCTGAATTTGTGAAAATTAAAGAGAGAAGTTCGTATTTTCAATGCAATATACGATTGAAAAATGGCTTAAATATATTTTTATAGTTGACCATTACAAATGTTTCCAAGACATTCAAATTGTTAGATAGTTATTCCCATGTATTTATGACAATATTCATTCTTATATGTAGACTCTGTGCTGGAAACAACAGTAGTTAGCCAATTGCTACTATAGACATTCTTGTATGCACTATGAGCTACACTATATTGCTAGAAAAAAAAAGGGCAGAAGCATCAAAGAACAAAAATTAGCTTGTTTAACATGCGGGCGTATCTCAGCACAATATGAAAGAAATACATATTTAGTTAGTTTTATATAATGTAAATATACTACAAACACCAAAGAAAGGATATCGGAAGTTGTATATGTAGATAAAAGTAGTGAGTTCACTCTCATAATGAAAGAAAGGTCTCATAAGAACCTCAATGACACATACAAGAAATGAAATCTATGAAGTTTCAGTGCTCAAGAAATAATTAAAACTCTCAAATTGACTAAAAATTTCCAATCTAGGAAAACTGTATGTTTTAAATTTATAAACTTAATTAATTAGACACCTGATTTCAGTGGAGAGATTTGAGAGGTATACTCTATGAAAACTTATCCTCATCGCGTAATAGGTATTTTGTTGATTATTTGACTAATTCATTCCTGCAAGCGATAATGAAGCATTAGGTATTATTCATAAGTGAAGGAAAGGATAAATGTGAGTTGATAACTTCCATAGGAGATGAAATTTTAGGGAATAGGTAAATTAATTGAGATTGAGTATATTTTATAGTAAATTAATTGAGAAACTCTAGGGAATAGATTGCTGGGTAACTCATTGGCATTGTTGTGAGCTAATTTATTGTTCATCAAGTGTTCTGCTTGTGAAATAATATTTGAAAAGTCTGAATTTTCTTTATCATTTAGCCATGTCTCTGAGTATGTTGGGGGGGGGGGGGTGAAGGGTGATGATTCTTGCAGCTGTCCTTATACTTGATGTTGGGTGCAAGAGATCATCCATCATAGTTAAATCTGTGCTAATGCTTTTGTTTCAGGGTTTTGAAAACTTCAAAATTTGATGGATCCTATGCCAATCATGTAAGAAGTGATAGCCTTGTCAGAAACCTTTTACTTGTTCCTTCAATTCAGATGGATATTCAAGACATGCTTCTTGAGAAGCTTCCACAATACCTTACAGATTCTGGTGATTATGGGTTATCATCATCGTTTGAGGATGATATTGCTAGACTTATTCTGAATCAGTTTAGATGGCTTGATTTCATTGTTGATTCCACAACATTTACTGACAAACTGTTGCAAGTTCTTTCTGTGTTTCCCATTCACCTCAAAAGAGAAATTATTGGTTCACTGCCTGAAATGATAGGCGACCAGAGTGTTGAAGCTGTGCTTGGTTATCTTTAGCAAATGCTTCAAGAGGATCCAGCTATTATTGCATCTGTGCTTGATGCTTTCTCAAATCTAAACTTGGATTCTCAGCTGCATGATCAGGTTCTTTCTATGACTATTAATTGCTCTAGTTTTCTATTTGGTTGCTAAGAGAGCAAAGCTTAATGACAGGAAAATACATCCTTCAGTTTTATTAGTAGAAATCACCTTCAACTTGATCCAGCAGCTTCCATAATAAATTAATGCAGTTTGATTAGGATATATTTGATTGATATTGCACTTTTCAGGGCTTCCTCTATTGACACTTCTTGTAAATATTTTTAGACTCCATGTACACTCCATGGCATAAGCATGTCCAGGTTTCTGTTTTGAACTTTTATCGTGTGATGATGATCTATTCTCTTAGTTTCCTCTTTTTTGGTCATGACACATTCTGCTTAACACTTTATCAGTGGATTCACTTGATTGGGACTTTATTATATTTTGATTAATCTCACCAAACAGTGTGGAATAGTGGGGCGATAATAAATGGAACTTAAGCTTTTTCTTGCTTGGCTTACTGCATGTTGGTTGTATTTCATGTTGCAGACAATGAGAAGGGTAACTGGAAATTGGGATGAAAAATAATGGTTAATTGAAGTTCCAGAAAAATAGAACACTAAAACATAGGGATAGGTTTGTAAAAAGGATATAGCTACGTATAATTATGTATTTGTGTTAATGTTAGGTAGAAAATGAAATTATTCAAATAGTTAAAAGTATATATAATGTCTGAGTAACATCACTGTAATTGACAGATGTTTGATGCAAGGAAATTAATCTTTCAATTGTGTCTTCCATTGAATCACTTTTGAAATAGAAAAACAATCTCTATGAAGCTTCCATGCTCCCTAGCTATATATCTAGTAGTAATTGCCCAAAGAAAAGGGAACTATATCTACCCCAAAAATTTGCAGTTTGAACATCTACTTAAAGAAGAAACTGGATTTTGAGAAACCTAGTAATTAGAGGAACCAACAGATCAGGCTATACCCTCTTGCTTCTTCCTCTGTTTCATTTCCAATCGTTATATCATTCTAGTTCCACACAAAATTTTTTGCACCTTCTGACTGGTAGTGCTGCCCAATTTTTTTTGGTTGGGTGCATCCTTGAGTAGTTTGACCTGTTTGTTTATTGATTAGCTTTTATCTTTGAGATTTTCCAACTCTTCATGCTTTTAAGATAGGCATGTGCCTGGAAACTGCTTTCTTTAGGTGGAGCTGACTACTTTTGAGTTTTAGCTTTCGTCTCCTTGATTTTCCTTGTATCCACGTCAAGCATTGATAAAATACTTCATGTAACATTATATTTTAAAAAAGAAAGTTCACCAGTTCCTATTTTTTATGTCCTGAGCAGGTCATAACTGTGGCATTATCCTGCATCAGAACAATTGATGCAGAATACATGCCCCACCTACTTAGGTTCTTACTACTGTCAGCTACACGCTCAAATGTTGGAAGAATAATCTCGCAAATTCGTGAGCACTTAAAATTTGTAGGCGTGACAAATGCTCAGTCAAAGCAGCAGACTAACATTAAGGGAAAATCTGTTCTGGGAAATGCTGAGGCTTCGATTCTTGATTCTTTAAGATCAAGCCTGCGGTTTAATAATGTACATATGGTCGTATCTTTTTTCACCTTATGGTATCCAGATAAAGTTCTCTATTATGACCCTGGAATCCTGCTTGATTGGCAGGTCCTTTCTGAGAATATCTTGAAAGAGGTGAAGTCCCTCAAGAAAGCTCAAGATCACAAGCTAATTGATGTATGGCTAATTGTGCTCATACATATGGATAGTCAGTCCTTGCGGAAGAGTGTTGAGAAGCTATTTGCCAAAAAGGTTATTGAAGGATGTATTAATTTGGTTATGCTTGATCAATGTGTTAGGGGAAACACGGATTTAGCCAAGGTATGCTCATGTGTGTATCCGTTGTTTCTTGAAGTAAAATTGTGAGCTAAGTCTTGAATTGTGTTTGTTTTGTTCTGCTAGGAATATTCCCCTTCTCTTCTATCTCTGTCTGAGCACATGTTGGCTAGCAAGGAACAAGAAGCCCAAAAATTTGGCGTTTACATGTATATTTGTCAGTTTGAAGAATTCACTGATGCTTACTTCAGACAGGAAGTAAGAATTGATGCTTTTCTCTAAGCTTATGCTGTCATGTTTAATTTATGATTTCATAAGGAGTTGTGGTAATTCATGCAATGTTGATTTCTTGCAGATTTCAGGTGCCTTAGTCACCCATATAGGTTCTAGCCATACTTTTGAAGTGTATTATGCTCTGGAGGTCTTGCTCTTTTTGGCATCCAAGTATCCAGAAGAGTTGGTTCCCCTATCTTCCCATATATATGGTACCTTTATGGTTTTTTGATTTTATACAAAAAAGATAATGGTTTCCTCATATTTTAATTTTTCATGATCTATGGCTCATTCGAGTGTAACTTCTTCCATTGCCAGGCATTCTAGATTTTTTGGAGGGATTTACCGTTGAGAATCTTCGAAAGGTGTACATGCTTCTTTCCCCAGTATTCATTTCATTGTGGATATATTTGTATAAAATGATATACTTGTAATGCAACATGTGTATTACAGGTTTATGAGATCTTTAGCTTTCTAACTCTTTCCCGAGTTTCTACTGTGGAGTCATTGAGAACTTCAATAACGAACCAGCTTCTGATGATTGTAAGGAAACAGGTATCTGAAAATTGTTGCTACTTGTATTTTACTAGTTATTGTTTTCTTCAGATGCAATGATATTACTGAACTATTTCTTATTGTGGTGTTCTTCTGAATAAGTAGGTCAGCAACCCTGATCTGAGGTACAAACAAATGGGTATAATTGGAACATTGAAGGTGGTTTCCTTTCTTGGTAATGATGATAATGCTGTCAAAAGATTCTTTTCTCAGGTATGGCCATGCATATCGTATGATGTCAAGAAGAATCCCTGTTATCTTTATCTTTGATGAATCTGTCATGAAGCTATTTATGAGGAAGGGAACCCTTTGCTTTAAGAGGTATATATGTTAGGAAAGTCCAAAGGAAAAGATATCTATTAAGAGTTCAGAAAATATGCCCAGGAAATTTAAAAGTAGACGATCAATTTATATCGAAACCTTGGCACATATAGTGACATCCGTCACACATTCTCCTCCTGTTTCTGAAAGGAAGTTTTTTTAGCTTAAAATTTTTATTTTAAAATAAAAATTGTTTTAGAAAAGTTAACGCTTACTCTTTATTTTTACCTCTACTTTTTCTCTTTCTTCTTCTATGCATTAATTACTATATTATTTTCCAATGAAGAGTATAATTGTTATATTATAGGTATATTTATTACTTACTAAAATAGTTTATAAATAGTTAAAAAGACTTTCTTTTAGAAATAGAGGGAGTACTTCCTTATCAACTATCCTGCTAAGAATGGCTTGGTTTCCTAGATGAAGATGCCATTTGGTTATAGTCATCTAAGCCAATATTACTATTCAGTTACAATATATTCACAAAACTACAGCAATTCCTTTTATTTTATTCTTTTTGAAGTCCCACAATGACACCTAAGAATTTTGCTAATATTGGCGGACCCAAATATCTTGGAAAAAAAAGTATTAGAATGTTGAAAAGGAGAAATGTAATGCATATGATGGGGTTATCAAGAGGAATGAGAAGCTGTGATAGGAAGTGACCATGTATGGCTAAATTTTAACCAACAACTCTTAAGTTGGTTCCTGTTCAAAATGAACAAAAAAATTTGGGTCAGTTTTTTGTAAATGACTAATCCTAAGGGTGTTTTTGATGAGTTCACTCATAGTTTAAAGACCATAAAATATCTGAACGAGTGGGAAGGTTTTAAGGATGTTTTAAAAAACTAGATCTTTCATTACTTGGAATAAAAATAATACCGTCAGCAAATTAAGTGAAGAGACCAAGAATCCTATGTGCCAACTCATCGACTCCTCACTGAATTTGTTTCCAAAAACCAACAGCTTTAGTGAAAGGAAGTAGAATGATAGTTATCTACGAACCCGGGTGGAAAATCCATCTTCTAGGTTCACTTAGGATTTTTGACTATAGCCAAAAACAACTGAGAGAGCTCCTACTCCGTCATTCCACCTTTCTCCGAAAGCATTCCCTCCCATGTTTTTATTTCAGCATTCTGAAGATCCCATTCGCTTGCACTGTCTGGATTCAGTTTGAAACTGTGTTTCTCATCTCTGCTTAAATCATAAACAAGCTTAGCTTTCAAGTTTCAGTCCAGCATCAACCGACTTGTAAGTCATAAGATCTGTTTATTAAGTGATTGATCATCTAATTGTTATGGCCTCTGTCCCTTTATTACATGTATTGTGTTTGTTTAGCTTCTGAATTGCCTAGCTTTGATATTTCTCATCCAATTGTTTATCTTTCAAATTTCCATCAGCATCAATCCTTCTGCTTTTGCTTCTGTTTCTCTTTCCCTTTTATTTTTGTTCTTTTCTCTGTCATTTTGATGTGCATTTAGTAACACAGCAACTATTCATGCAGAAATTGAACTATGAAGAAGCAGTCGAACTATTGAAATCATCTCTGGATTCCTGCAAACAACTACCCTTGCTACAAATTCTGTTTTATGATGAGCTTAGTGCTTTATTGAGTTCTAAATCACTGCACTCATCTATTATGGGATGGTGAGCTTATCTGAAATGCTGCTCCCCAATCTTATAAGTTTGACATTATAGTTTGCTTCCAAAGAAGTATATGTAGAAGAAATTAATTTTGATTTTATAGGATGGTTAAGCATCTAGGAGACTTCGAATCTCTGTTCTTATCAGATATTGATGGTGATCGACGTCCTGCTACGGAATTATACTGTGGTCTGGAAGGTAATTTGATGTGCCATGCCTTGAAAAGAAATTAAACCCAAGTCCAGTAATTTTGACCCTATGTTGTCATGTTCATAGCATATATTCATTAACCTTTTTTCCCTCCTTTTCTTTGGTTTGTAGGGGAACTATGGATGAATTTGGATAGTGATATATCTCCTGTTTGTTTGAACATTTTGCCACTATGTTCGTCATCTACACGGTAAATTCAGACTCTTCTCTTTAAAATGGCTTTAGCTTGGCAATTGCAAGGCGTATTTATGAATTGGAAATTACTCCCTTTGTTTCATAATATAAGAGCTATTAGGCTTTTGTGTGCATATTAGGAAGCATTAAATTATTGATTAAAATTTATCTTCTTTTACTAATTTATGTTCATATTAAATTTAATACCCTTTGCTCGTTTAATTGGAAAGAAAATGACATGGGGTTAGAATAGGAAACAAGCACTTAATCATTGATACTTTTTTTCAAAGGTCTTAACATTATGGAACAAAATTAGAAACCTAATTGGAGCAAATACTCTTTATTCATGTTGATAGGAGCTGTATGCATTGCTACTTTATCATTTTAAATTTCAGAAAAAAGTTTATTTTCTTTGTGTCGATGACAAATGATTGGGTTAAATTGTATTTTAGTTGGTATATTTGTAAAGATGCATGTTCAATTGAGGGGATATGAAATATAGGATGATAGCAAAGCATAATAGTGTTTGCATGCATTAGTTCTATGAGGAGTTTATCGCATGACTTGTAATAGAGATACATCTGCCGATAAGTTTATGTTGGTCACTATTAAATATTTCCTACTATGATATTATTACTTTTGTTTGGGGGGGAGGAAGAGGGGTTAATGGGGTTTGCTAGATTAGTTATAGTCTAAGCTAGTTATTAAATCTTGCTTTTTCTAATTAGTGGTAGTTTTTACTTGAGGTACTCCATAAAGGAATTGATGTAGGATAGGAGAAAATAAAGAATAGGATAGGAGAATAGAAGGAAGAGGAAGAGTTTTGAGAAAACTTAGATAAATTGAGAACAGTGAAATCACTCAATATCATCAATAATCAATCGTAAAAAATGATAATCATAAAGCTCTAATATTTATTTTGATATTATTTCTTATGATAGTGTTTCTTATAACTACCATTTCATAATTGTACATTGAAATTTCTGTTGTATTCCTAAAAAATATTATATCCTTACATTCAACTCAAATATTAGTATTCAATAAAAAAATTCCGTATATTTAAAATTATTTTAACAACACAAAGAATAACCCATGATGCAATTATGCCATCGGTAGGGTATGGAGTTTGGACATTTGTGGCATCCCCTCCCCTAGTTTGTGGGTTTTACAGTGACTCTCTCTCAGATAATGAATGGAAAACATCTCAATAATTGGATATGGGTTGTGCATAAGATGTGTCCAACTCAAACATAAACTCCTTGTGGTTTGCATGCAACTGATGCTTAAGTTGCATGCATTCCATGTTCAACTCATGTTTGAGTTATGTGGGGTGCATGTGTAACTCATGCTAAAGCGACCTGCATTGTGTGCACAACTCATGTTGAGATGAACACATCCTTATGTTATTCTCACCGATAACACCTACTCCCATTGAACATATATATATATATATCTAACCTTTGCACAGTACAAAGATCTAGCATGAGCTTTACAGAGACTATATGGACCTTAAACATGAATGTTGAACTTCATACAATATGCGTGAAGCTCAGTGGGTTTTGAAGCTTTATGTTCGCCTTGAATGCTAATTTATTTGAAATGTCTTTATATACATATACCTAAAAATATTAACAATGATAATTATTATTAATGATGATAGCACTAAAAATGATAGTACTAATAAGTAAACAATTAGCTAGCTAACTGAACAAATCAATAAATGCTTAAATAAATGTTGGAATAAATAATTAACTGAATATAGAAGATGAACTAATTGAAAAACTACATCAACAAACGTAACATAGGAGATGATCCTCATTTAAATAAGGTCCCCTACTTAAGGTTAGTTATACAAATCCTTAGGCATCGTAACTTCTTGTCTAGTAGTCTTGCTTGAACACCTCATGGTCCTCACCCTAATCTTCCTTTGATCTATATATCCATCTCTTATAATCTTATCACATTGGCATTCAACTGTCATTTCTTAGCATGCCCAAACCAACAAAATCTCACCTATGTATCCTGTTTCGGTAGATGCTGCCCTACCTTATTATTTCTTTCTTGATCGTATATCTTTTAATAATGTTGCATTTCCAAATTGGCATTCTCATTTCTGCCGCTATCAACTTACTAGCTTGGGTACCCTTAATTGGCTAGCGTTCATCCTTATAAAGTATATGACTTACCTTTAAGCTTAAATATCCCTAATCACTTAAGATTTAAGGTGCGCTTCTTCATTTCAGCCTTAGTGCTATGATGCACGATGTCTTCATTAATTTCTCCATTTCGTTTTATGATAAATTAGTTATCTAAAACTATTAATTTTTGTTTTAGCATGTGTCTTGATCATATTATTATAATAGGATGCATCATTGTCTCCTTTGAAGTTACAATCCATATACTTCATCTTAGTTTTGCTAAACTTATAATCCTTAAATTCTATTCAATCCCTCCATATTTCTAATTTAGCATTGTTTCATCCACTAAATCGATGCCATTGGTGAAAGATATACACCAAGACACATCTTGGATTGTCGTTGAGAGCTTATCCAAAACTACTCAAAAAAGGAAAGGACTTAGAATTGACTCCTCTTGAGATCTTACATCAATTAACAAGTGCTTGGTATCTCCACTCAACGTCATCACTCTAGTGTTTAAAAAGGCCTAAGGTGCACCTAGGTGATAAAGGTCCTAGAGCCTAGGTTTTAGGCATAAGGCGAAGGCGCATGTTTAGGTGAAGTAAGGCTTTTGATCATCTCTTTAAAATTTTGTCTATTGGACTTTCCATTGAAAGTTATTGAGAGTAAGAACTGATACTTTTCTCTTATTTTTGATATTATGCATGGATACACATATATATAGGCAGAAGATAATAAAGGAGCACGGTCTACCCTGATAAACTCCTAATACTCCTAATAAATAGGAAATAATAGATCCTAGGAAATAGGTATCAACAACTCCTAATATCCTACCCCTTATTTAGCCGAATTGACTAAGATTTTATTCCCCTAATATCTAGTAAATTAACAGCTAGATTTACTGATCTTTTCTACACTCCCCTACAAGTTGGCACATAGATATCAATCACGCCCAACTTGCCAACAAAACACTCAAAATTGGACTTGAATAAACCCTTTGTAGGAATATTTGTTGTCTACTAAGCAGTGGGTACAAATGGTAGACAGATCACACCTTCCTTAAGCTTCTCCTTTATATAATGTCTGTCAATCTCAATATGTTTCGTTCGATCATGTTGAACCGGGTTTTGTGCAATGCTTATGGTTACCTTGTTGTCACAGTACAACTTCATGGGCTTGCTTACAGATAGATGTAATTCTCTAATAATCTGCTTGAGCCATAGCTCAAAATTTAGCTTCTGCACTGCTCCTTGCCACCACACTCTGCTTCTTGCTCCTCCAAGTGACTAAGTTCTCCCATACATATTTACAATAACCAAACGTGGACTTCCTATCTTCAATTGATCTTGCCTAGTCTACATTAGTGAAGACTTCAATTCTCCTCTACTCATTTTTCTTGAAAAACAAACCTCGCCCAGGTGACCCTTTCAAGTACCTCACAATCCTGTATGTAGCATTTAAGTGTTTTGTGCATGGGGAATGCATAAATTGACTAACCAAACTAATAGTAAAGGCAATATCAGGACGAGTATGGGAAAGATAAATTAACTTCCCAACTAGCCTTTGACACCTAATTGCATCAATAGGTAGGCTTTCTTTACACGCCCTTAATTTTGTATTCGCATCTATTGGTGTATCAACTGGTTTACAGCCACTCAAACTAGTTTCGTGAAGAAGATCCACCACATACTTGCGTTGAGTCACCATAATACCCTTTCTTGATCTGGCTACTTCCATTCCTAGAAATATTTTAGGGCTCCCATGTCTTTGATCTTGAATTCTCTGGCCAATCGAGCCTTTAAGCGATCCATCTCTCTCAAATCATTCCCTGTAACAATGATATCATCTACATACACAATCAACATTGATATTTTTCCATCTCTTGAGTGTCTTGTAAATATTGTATAGTCACCTTGGGCTTGAGTATATCCTTGTCTCTTCATAGATATGATAAAATTTTTAAACTAGGCCCGAGGAGACTGCTTTAAACCATAAAGTGCCTTTTTCAGCCTGTACACCTTCGAGCCGAACTTCTCCTGAAAGCTTGGTGGTGGTGTTATGAATACCTCTTCTCTTAGATTGCCATTCAGAAATGCATTCTTTACATCCAACTAGTACAAGGGCCAATCATGGTTTGCAGCAATAGATAGAAGAATTCAAATGGTATTTAGTTTTGCCATAGGAGCAAATGTTTCGTTGTAGTCAATTCCATAGGTTTGTGTAAAGCCCTTTGCCACCAACCATGCCTTGTATCTCTCAAGAGTGCCATCAACCTTGTATTTCAAGGTGAATACCCACTTACATCCAACAAGAGAATTTCCTCTTGGGAGATCGACAACTTCCCACGTCTTATTTTTCTCAAGAGCACTTATTTCTTCAAGGATTGCCTTCTTCCACTTTGGAATTGTTAGAGCATCCTGAACATTCTTAGGAATCTCAACGGAAGATACAAGAGTGGAGAAAGCAGAGGAGGGTGAGAGATGTGTAAAACAAACAAATTTTGATAGTGGATATAAAGGATGACTAGTACAGGATCTAATCCCTTTTCTTGTGGTAATAGGAAGGTTCAAGTCTGAAACAAAAGTGCTATCTTGAGATAATTGATTTGAGGGAGAAGGGGAGATACTTATAGTGGTAGGAAAAAGCCCCAGTGCAAATTCATGGTAATGTGAAGGGTGCACGACGCTCCGATATCGTGACACCACAACCGCGACCGCGATTTAATTACCTGGACTAAAGAGGTAATCCTTGCAGTTGCAAGTACTATGGTGATGAGTTAGTGTAGTTGTAACTCCCTCAATTTACTACTCAAAAATTTTGTTTGCGAAAGCGTTAATTACAAAAATAAGAGTGTTATTGCCGCACTTAGCATAAGTCTGGTTCCCTTACCTTTCTTATGCCAAGTGCTAAAGGTTAAAACAAGTCATACTAAAAACTCTCTCGGCCTGTCTCCTCTCTCCTCGGGTTTTGGGTGAGTCATGCCCATGGCTAGGAAGAAGAAGTCCCCTTCTTCCTTTTTTGGTAAACAGGGGGTTTCGAAGGCTTCTACACCTGCGGCTGATGTGATTTCTCAACAACAGACTTCGCAAGTTCCATTGGAAATTAATCTGCATGATGAATTGCTGTCGGAGAACTTGGAGAATGGTCTATTTGATGTGGATATTGCCTTTGCTGGTGTGGATGACCTTGCACTGATCAAATCTAACCCTAACACTAACTCTTCAGTTCCCTAGCCAGTGGCGAATCAGCCTGCAGGGATTCTAGGGTGCCCTAGTCAAGCAATTCAGAGCAGGGGAAGGGGTGTGCAGATGGAAAGCCCTAACCAGCCGATCATTGCTATTGGTGAGAGGAAATCTATTTAGGAGCGGCTGGAAGATCTCTCCCCTTCTCCTGCTCCTTCTTGGAGGGATATCTTAGGAGGGAACCGGAATTCAAACTAGGGTGAAAAGCTATCTTATGTTCCACCGTCCATGGATAATGATTTGATGAGGGTCAAACTGGATAAGAAGGAGGTGGATTCTAAAGTAGAATTATGGGTAAATACTTTAGTGGGATATGTTTTTGGTGATGCTCCAACTTATAATCAGATTTGTGGGTATGTTCATACCCATTGGAAAGAGGTCCCTTTGCCTCAAATAATACTTCATGCTTCGGGGTTTTTCTTGTTTAAGTTTAAAAGTATGGAAGATGCAAATTTTATTCTTGGGCAGCATTGGACATTCTTCAATAAGCCTCTTGTGTTGAAGCTTTAGCATGGGAGGATGAAGATTGACAAGAATGAGATGTGGGTTGTTCCTCTTTGGATTAAGTTCCCTGACTTATCTCTTGAGTATTGTGGCAAATATTCTTTGAGCAGAATAACAAGTGTAGTGGGAAAGCCTCTATGCACTTATGCCATTACTGTTTCCAAGGAACGTGTGTCTTTCCTTAGGGTGCTTGTTGAGATTGATATTAAAAAACCGCTCCTGGACTCTATGGTTATTGTTAATCCTGAGGGAGGTGAACTAGTTCAGAAAATTGAGTATGATTGGAAGCTATTTTACTTCCACTTTTGTGACATGTTTGGTCATGATGCCTCTAATTGTAAGAAACAAAGGGCTATTAATAAGACTCCCAAGGATAGTTGTGGAGAATGGGTGGTTGTTAGGGACCACAGGAAAGGTAAGGAGATTGATTCTGTTATTGATGATGGTAGGGTGGGCAGTGCTACTGATATGCCTTGTGTGACTGCCGCTGATATCTCTGCCTCTATAGTTGGGGCTAGCACGAGTGACCCATGATCTCAGGGAGGGTTTGCCAGCGATAGGCAGCAGAATTTGCAGGGGCCTGTTCATCCTGGGATCAATTCTGACCCTGTCCTTTCCCCGGAGGTGAGAATTATGACAAGGAATCGATCTGTTAAGGAAATTCAAAATTGCCCAATTGGGGTTTTGAGTTCTGTGCAGAAGCAGTATGCTAGGAGAGGTGCTCAACACACTGATCCTGGTGGGCATGATTAGTTCGTAGAATGTTCGTGGCTTGAATAAGGCTTCCAAGCATAAGGAAGTCGGTCATTTTTTCCAGAGTAATGTTTTATCCTTAGTTTGTTTTTTGGAGACAAGAGTAAAAGAGAATAAGTGTAGTGGGGTCTTGAATAAAGTTAGGAGAGGTTGGGATATCTTAAATAACTATTCTCAGCACCTGAATGGGAGGATTTGGGTCACTTGGGACCCTTGTGTCTGGAACATCTTAGCCATTAGCATGTGTGATCAAGCCATTCTTTGTGAAGTAAATCACTTACTGGGGAATTTTTCCTTTCAAGGGGGTTTCGTTTATGCTTTGAATAGTGGGGTTGAGAGGAGGAGGCTATGGAATTGGTTGAAGCAGCATAAAATTCTTGGCTCTCCTTGGATTCTTATAGGGGATTTCAATGTGGTTCTATCCTACAGTGAGAAGTTTCTAGGTCACCTGCCAAACACCACTGGTATGAAAGATTTTCAGTATTGTTGTTTAAATTTGGGGTTGACTGATTTACAGGGGCAAGGAACCTTCTATACTTGGTCAAGTAAACGAGGGGGTGATGCTGAAGTCATGTGTAAATTGGACAGAGATCTGGTTAATCTGGAATGGTTGGCGTCTTTTCCTTCTTCTGTAGCGGAGTTTCTTAGCCCTTTGGTGTCGGATCACACCCCGGTAGTTGTTAATCTCCAGGTTTCTGCTATCCAGGGTAAGAAGCCTTTTCGGTTCTTCCACTTTTGGACAGAAGATGATGATGCCTTTTTACTGCTCAGCTTGGCAACAGCCTTTGCAAGGCAATTTCCTGCTCAGAGTCATGTCTAGGTTGCAAATGCTCAAGAAGGACCTCAAGCAGTTGAATAAGGTTCTATTTCTCAAAAGGTTGCTGCTGTGAGAGAGGAGGTGGTTGTTCTTCAGAAGAAATCATTGTGTGACCCTTCAGACTCCCGTCTCAGAGATTAGTTGAAGGTTCTTGAGAGCAGGTTTGCTCATTTACAGCATTGTGAGGAAATGTTCCTTAGGCAAAAAGCCTGTATTCAATGACTGCATTGTGGGGATTGAAATTATAAGTTCTTCTATGCTAGAGTGAAGGATAGGCAAAAGCAGAAAACCATTGCTTTTCTTCTAGGAGAGAATGGCAGGGAGATAAGGGGTGCTCAGGAAATTCAGGATGCCTTCATTGACTATTATAAGCAGCTTTTAGGCACTGATGTTCATTCTGTTGGGGTTCTTAACCCATCTGTTGTGGACTGCTCTTTGACAAATGATTAGCAGTTAGCTTTGAATGCTCCTGTTTCCAAAGAGGAGGTCCGAGCAGATGTTGTTTCAGTTGGTGACACTAAGGCTTCAGGTGTGGATGGTTATACAGCAGGGTTCTTTAAGAAAAGTTGGGATATTATTGGTGATGAATTATTCATGGCTGTTAGAGAATTCTTTGCTAAAGGTTTCTTGCCTAGGAAAGTAAATATTACTTCTCTAACCCTTGTGCCAAAAAAGCCTAATCCGCAAAAGGTCACTGATTTCAAGCCTATTGCTTGTTGGACCATGCTCTATAAGATCATCTTGAAGATACTTATGCAGAGGCTTTAAGGTATCTTGCCCTCAATCATTGATTTTGCTCAATCTGCTTTTCTAAATGGTAGAAGTATTGGTGAGAATGTGTTGTTGGCTCATGAGTGGGTGAGGAAGTATGCTTGCAAAGGGGTCTCTCTGAGATGCATGTTAAAGTTGGACCTCCAAAAAGCCTATGATATGGTCAATTGGAGGTTCGTGAAGAATCTTTTGCTTCTTTATGGGTTTCCTTATCATTGTCAAGTTGATCACCGCCTCCTTGAATTCAATGGCCTTTTCTCTATTATAATGGTGTGTTGATTCCGCCTTTTCAGGCGAAGAGAGGTTTGAGGCAGGGAGATCCTCTCTCCCCTTACTTATTTGTCCTTATCATGGACTATCTGACCAGATGTCTTAAACAGTTATGGACAAATGTTCTTTTCAAAGGCCATCCTAGATGTAGAGCTTTGAAGATTATTAATCTGAGTTTTGCGGATGACATTCTCTTGTTCTGCCATGGTGATTTGTAAAGTGTGAAGTGTCTTAAGGATGTGATTAGTCATTTCTCTGGGCTCTCTGGTTTGGTCTTATACCCTCAGAAATGTACTGTCTATTTTGGTGGTGTGTCGCTTGACGTTAAAAGGTCAATTGTTCAACTTCTGGGCTTTTAGGAAGGTGCTTTCCCCATTACTTACCTTGGTTCACCTTTAACCTCTTCCAGAGTTTCTGCTAGTTTGCTCTAGTGTATGTTGGAAAAGGTAACGGCTCGACTTAGGCACTGGAGCACTGTTTATCTATCTTATGCGGGGAGGTTGCAGCTTATCAAGCCAGTATTGTTCAACATTCAATTATATTTTAGCCAGGCAATTCTTTTGCCAAGAAAGGTCCTCCATCAATTTGTGAGTCTTTGTCGGAATTTTCTTTGGTCGGGGAAGGTGCATATTAGAAGAAGAGCTTTGGTTTCTTGGGAACATATTTGTCTCCCTAAGGCGGAGGGTGGTCTTGGTTTACTTAACCTGGGGATTTGGAACCAGTGTGCCTTGGGAAAGCTGATTTGGAATATCGCTATCAAGAAGGATTCGTTATGGGTGAAATGGATTCATACGATATACCTCAAGAATACAAGTGTGTGGGACAGTGGGAGTACAATCCCACTACTTATACTTCATGGCTTTTTCAGAGAATCCTTCTTATACGATCTCAGTTACAAAGTTTTATGCAATTTAGATGGTCGAATGGTTACCTTGAGTATAGTATCAAAGTTGCTTATGATGCTGTGCGACCCAGACAGGCTAACCAAAAGTGGTTCAAGATTGTGTGGCACTCGCTCAACTTACCAAGATACAGTTTTCTTCTCTAGCTGGTGTTTAGACACAGATTGATGACTAAAGCTAGGCTTCGGGACATTGGTATGGATGTGTTAGATCAGTGTGTGTTTTGTCAGCATGGTCTAGAAACTTGGGAGCATTTGTTTATCCACTGCCCCATTACAACTGAAATATGGAGGAAAATTTGATGAATTGCTGGAAAAAGGGATATTATCTAAGGGTGGCAACAGGAGGTGCAGACTTTGTTGAAAAGTTCGTGGCAAAATAGTCAGAAAAAGCATATCCTAGGAGCTCTCTTTTCATCTTATATTGCTAATGTTTGGTATGAGAGGAACTTGAGAATTTTTGAAAACCGTAGTAGGGATGTTGGTAGTAGTAGTCGAGCTATTGTCATAGCTGTAGCTAGATGATTAGTGCACCCACGTTATAAGGCTAAATTCCAAAAGTAGGCTGGTTTAGTTGATTGTATGGTGTGCTGATGTTCATGGTTGTAATCCTTCTTTTCGAAAGTAATAAATTTCTTACTTGTCAAAAAAAAAAAAGTCATACTTAAAATAAAGTAGCAGAAATAAGAGATAATAAAAGGGATAAAAGTTACAGATAAATACAACAAGGGATATAAACTGAGTACAATAAAAGCCAGCACTTGAAGGTACATTACCGGTTTCCCTGACTCTTAGATCCATAAGTCCATTACGAGAATGGGACCTTTTCCCAAGACTCCACTTATCCTTCTTGCTCTTATATGCTTCGCGTTACTCCATGACCTTCATATAGTCATCTGTAAATGTAGTATTAGTATGACTTCTTTGTACAAAGTAAATTACAATATCTTATAAGAGGTAGCATACTCACACTGCACAAAATTATATAACAATTCAAAAACATGCTCAAAGCACAAAGTACATGCCATAACAATATACAATAATCATGGGATAATATATACAACATCAAATCTCATGCTCAATAACCATTCATACTTAACCACTTCACATCATTGATGGTTATATCAAAATCCATGACGAAAATGACTAATCAATTCAATCTGAAATACCAAAGTAGGGCATTGAGGTGACTATTGACCATCCTATCAAACTAAGTAGTGCACAAATGTAACTACCAAACTACACCCACAACAATCCTTTTTATATTCTTATTTTTACGTAACAATTCCTTCCCATTTTAATTACTCGAGGGGGATACAATCAACTAGGAAATACTGAGGTACGCCTGGTTATATTGGTGCATAGAGTCAACACAATGTCCTTACTCTAGAACTTAGGGACATTGAGGTATACTTGATCATACTGATACACGAAGGCAATACAATACCCTTACTCTAGAACCCAGGGACACGAGTTGTCTAAATTTGTTTGGTTATTGGCTTAACTCACTTATGCAAAAGCTTTTGATTGAACTTAAGATTATGAAAGTAATACATGCTTTCTTAGCTTGATGATATACGTCTCGTTTATTTATAATGTAATAATTAGTTGAAACTAGGCAATAAAACCACTGTCGTGGTCGCAATTGGGGGTATCGCGAACGATATTTTATACACTGCAGTTTAAGCTCAAGTCATTTAAAAACCAAGTCCAGTTGAGTTGGATCACGAGTTGTCTAAATTTGTTCGGTTATTGGCTTGACTGACTTATGCAAAAGCTTTTGATTGAACTTAATATTATGATAGGAATACGTGCTTTCTTAGCTTGATGATATACGTCTCGTTTATTTATAACGTAATAATTAGCTGAAACTAGGCAATAAAATTGTTGTTGCGATCACAATTGTTTATCGCGAATGATATTTTATATACTATAGTTGTCGCATTGTAATTTTATTTATTTATTTTGTTTATAATTTTTTCCACAACAAATATTGACAAATGTTGTCAACTTTTGGTAAATATCTTAATAACCAATATGTCGCCAATAAATACGTGGAATTTGAAATAGTTATGTATTATCAATTCTGTGCATTGAATGAACCAAAATTCCATGAATATTACGTATTGGGACCAATATTTAATTGTATGGTCAAAACTAATTGTTCAAAATTGAATACATAATGTGATATACATACAAAAGAGTATTTTACGAGCATCTAAACAAACCTCAAATAGTCTTGTAAGCAAGCCCTGATTGAGCTTCTAAACAAACATATGAATGAGTCAACACATGAACAAATGAGCTAAGCTTGTCTCATTTATTAAACTAGCCTAAAGATATGTTCAAAGCTCGGCTTGTTTAACTAAATGACCGAGTCAATGAGTCAGCTCGAAACTCACTCGGCTTATTTACAAATTACAATCATATTTGTGTGTGTTGTTTTTAGTGTTTTTTTCATATCTGCCTGCAACTTTTGAACTATATTTACACCTTTGCCTCTCTTGTAATGGGAAGAGTTCTTTGACGAGGGAACCTAGTTTATATGCTTGAGTATTTTGTGAGACTGAACATGTTAGTGGTGCTTGATATGCAAAATTATGCCTTTGGGCTTTGTGCAGGTCTGTTGCAATGCTGGAAACTCTGCCTGCTTACTTTTCATTATTAGCCATGGTGGGTGTTTCGTACTTGTATACTATAAACTTCCATCAAGATGTGTTTCTTGTATTTATGAGCCTTTTCTTCAGATTGAAAGGACAGGAAATCAGGGATCTCTTGGAGGGATAGATGCATTGCTTGGCTGCCCTTTATATCTTCCTTCCTCTAAGGTGAGATTGAGTTGAATGATTTCATTGGCTTTATAAATCATTCATCCAATATCTCCTCTGAATGTCTGTGCATACACTATAGATAGGGCCTATCTCAACAGATTGAAAATGAGATCATAGTTTTGACAAGACTTATCTGGACTGTATAAATCCAGTTACATGCTGTGATGGAAATTTAAAATTATTTTGGGCTGATTTTTTAACTAGTTGATACCAATATCTATTCCTTTGTATTTATTTTGGTGCCATAATTCAAAAAGAATAAATAAGTAGTCTTTTAGTTATATTATGATATTTGTCTTGGATGATTTTAAATTTTTTTTTAATGATTTTTCATTGTTTCTAGTTATTATTTGATTCCTGAAGTCGGATTAAGTTCCAATAATACATTATTTGAGCTAGTGAAGTTGTTAGAATTATATTTTAGGTTTACCAAGACAAATATTTTCCCACAAAGATTCTCTCTCAAATTATAGTCTTAATAATTCAAATAAAAAAACCACCAAATGATGCATATGGGAAACATATTGGGTCATGCTAAGAAAGATTGTACAATAAGATAATTACCACCAAATAGGTGCGTGCAACGGGTCAAATCCAGACCGGACTGGAAACCTGATTTTATGTAAATTACAACTCGAAACCTAGACCGGTTTTAAAACGGGCTGCACCCAGACTCGGAATGTAAAAACTGGGTCAAATCCGGGTTGACCCTGTTTCGACCTCGGTTTTAGATTTATCTTGTTTCAACCTGTTTTCAACCAGGTTTAGCAATTAACCGTGTTTCGAGCCTATCTTAAAACTAACATTGTTTTGACCCTGTTTTAAAAATAACCATGTTTCGACCCTTGTTGACCCAGTTTCAAAACTAACCCTGCTTTGACCTTATTTTAATCATTTCACACACGAAAATCTTTTATTTGTCCATAACGATGCCCTTTAAATAGAAATAACTAAGTTTTAAAAACATGACATGATAAAAACAAAGAAAATATAATGTAATTACATAAACTATGGAGGATGAGAACAAAACCACAATGTCCTCCAAATAGAAATAACAATCATTTACATAGAAGTTAATACAACATCTTCATTCTTCAACACCATCATTCATTTCAAGTAACATATACCGCATTGGCCTCCACGTTAGCTTTGTTTTCCACTCCTATTCAAATTTAAATGTAAATAAATTAGTAGTTAGTAATAATGTTATATTAAGTATAATTGATAAAAGATTAAATGGTATAAAACAAAACTAACTTAATCAAATAAAGTAAAAGAAAATAAATCTTAATTAATTACTACCTTTCTCTATTTCCTCCAACTCTTCCAAGGCATGCTCTACATTTTTTTCCCTTATATTTTTTGCTCGAATCCAATCTTGAGAGCATATGAGAACTTGTACAGTTTGAATTCACACGAAAAATAGCAAAAATAAATAAGCAAGTAAATAAAATGCAACTGCATTATTCGATTAAATAAATAAATGTAATAATATACAGAAAGCATCAACTTTGGTGTTAGAGAGCTCCTAAATTGATCTAAGTGACGCCCACCTGCACTAAACGTAGATTCCGATGCAAATGTAGATACCGGTCTAACAAGAATATCATGTGCTATACGTGAAAGGATCGGATATCTAAGACTTTGTATTTTCCACCACATCAAGACATCTTTTTCTTTATGTTGTGCCTTTTTCTATTCTATAAACCTCTCAGGCTCTGTAATATTGGAAATACTTCATCCATCCTCATTACTTGCTCTAACACACTTTTTTTAATAGCACCATGCCTATCCTTACTCGTAGGAGGATCAAAACTTAGCCTAAAACTTTTGTCAATAATAAATGAATCATACTTCCTTATGTAATCATCAAAAAATCAATAGTAAATTTCTTAATTTTTCCATCTAATCTCTCCCTTAATTCTTCAACATACATACTACAAAGAGTAATCTTCAATCCAAAAAACCTTAGATTTGGATCTAACATGATGCCCAAGTATATCAACATGTTCATGTTCTCTATGTCACCCCTATACTTGCCCAACTTAACTTTCATTTGAAATGCCATGTTTCTAAAGTCATCATTCACATTCATGATCCATTGATTCAACAACTCAAATATACGAACAATAGTAAAGAAAATAAGATTACTGGTCACATACAATGAACCAGACACCTTAACAGTCAAGTCATAAAACTCTATCAAGAAAACAACAAGGTGCTCAATTTTATCCCAATCATCATTAGAGAGGGGTCCAACAACATCAATATCAACATCATGTATCAACTCTATAGGGAGCTCCATCCTACCAAAAACATCCCTAAATTTCTCAGCAGTAGCCAAAAAAGACAGGTGGAATTCCACCTAGTAGGCACAGCAAGAGACAAATAAGCTTTGCACTCAATCTTACACTTTTCAGCATGTTGTTTAAAAACAATCAATCTAGCAGGAGAATTTCTAATATACTTAATAACTTCCCTGATATGATCAATGCAATGATTGAGCACCTTTATACATCCCATACAATTAGATTGATTTTGTGTGCAACACATGTAATGTGTAAGTATTTACCACCACCAGTGCCACCATCTTTTTTTACCATATTTTTCAAATAAACACGAGCAACATCGTTAGAACTCGCATTATCTACAGTGACAGTAAATAATTTTTTCTTCAAACCCCAAAAAGTTAGACAATCTTCAATTGTCCTACCGATCGCTTCTTCTTTATGACTAGATATAGGACAAAATTTTAAATTCTTTTTTGCAGCCTCTACTGATCATCTATGAAATGACCAGTTAGACACATGTAATTAATTCTTTGATTAGAAATCCATGTATCAGTAGTCACAAAAACTATATTACATGATGTACTAAGCAAATATTTCAATCTCATCTTTTCATTGAGATATAACTTATAGATATCATGTGTAATAGTAGTGCGGGAAGGCATACGAAATTGAGGACAAGCAATAGACGTCACTTTTCTGAAACCCGTCTTATCTACAAAACTAGAAGGCAATTCATCACCAATGATCATTTCACCCACGAGCCACAACTTCTCTATGTTCATCTAGATCAACAGTCTTATACCTTAAAGTAGTCTCCTCTTGCATATCATCAACAACAACAAGGTCAAAGCATAGATGACATTGCTTACCTTTTACCTTATTCTTATTTTGAGGATTATTTACACACCTTTGTGCATGTCTTTTTAAATTTTTTGTGCCATTCTTGTTGGTATTCTTTGAAAAAGTTGCCAAACAATACTTACATTCCACCCTTGGTAGATGTTTCTCATCCATATACCCCCAAAAGTGATCCCCATAAGCACCCCGCTTTCTGTCTTTTCTTTTCACATATGGATGACCTTTTGTTAGCTTCTTAGGTCCAAAATCTGTTGCCTCAACATCAAATAAATCAAGGTCTTTCTCTACATCCATATCTTGAGTGGAAGCATCATCAATTGTTGTAGAAGGATCAGTGGATCCAATTGCTAAACATTGCCTTTTGGATATGATATTGGAGCTCGATGTGTAAAAGAAAACAAAAAGAACAATTGTTAGTATAAAAATAAGTAATAACATATAGTAAATACTAAATAGTTTCTAGGTTTCAAAAGAAAGGGAAGCAAGTCCTTTCTACATTTATATGAGTTAATGAATCCGTGGCTTAATAATTTTATAGCTGTCACCAATCACTAACCATAAAAAATCAAAATTCAAATGTATAAGAATTAAGATAAAGAACAAAATAAGAAAACAAAGAGAAACAATCAAAATAAGAACAAGTGCTCACTATTTCACTGATAATCAAAATACATTTTATAAAGTAGTGTTGGAGCTATATTTCAAGAGTGAATGATCGAGAGATTCAAATACTAAGTAGTGAACGACTACTTGCTGATGATACATGGCACCATTGAAAAGTATTCGCTTGGACCGGGTAAATCGAAGCAAGCATAACTATTAATATTAATTTAGTTAAAAAATAATATTAATGTTAGCATGAGTGAATATTAAAAAATACTAAACTGACTTATACAAAAATTGACTTAAATTTTAATTATTGCTACAGCTATCCTAATTCCTAAATTTATAGTGCGATGTTCACAAAAATTTACTTAAAGATATTTATAATTTTTTTAACAGTTAGATATATGAACAAGTAATATATGATAATAACTATTAACAAATAACAATAAATGACATCATAATATTTAACAAAATTCATGAAAAAACACCTGAATTGGCTTTGTATGATTGTATGAGCTATCAACCTTGTAAAACTAAAATTAACGTAAATATAAATATCTGCTAAAAGCTATCGGATTCGATTATATAGATTTAACCTAAATAGGACAAAGATCTGATTTCAGGCCTATTGCTTGTTGTACCATGCTCTATAAGATCATTTCGAAGATACTTACTCAGAGGCTTCAAGGTATCATGCCCTCAATCATTGATTTTGCTCAATCTGCTTTTTTAAAGGGTAGAAGTATTGGTGAGAATGTGTTGTTGGCTCATGCGTCGGTGAGGAAGTATGCTTGCAAAGGGGTCTCTCTGAGATGCATGTTAAAGTTGGACCTCCAAAAAGCCTATGATATGGTCAATTGGAGGTTCGTGAAGAATCTTTTGCTTCTTTATGGGTTTCCTTATCATTGTCAAGTTGATCACCGCCTACTTGAACACAATGGCCTTCTCTCTCTTTTATAATGGTGTGTTGATTCCGCCTTTTTAGGCTAAGAGAGGTTTGAGGCAGGGAGATCCTCTCTCCCCTTATTTGTTTGTTCTTGTCATGGACTATTTGACTAGATGTCTCAAACATTTATGGACAAATGCTTTATTCAAAGGCCACCCTAGATGCGGAGCTCTGAAGATTATCAATCTGACTTTTGCGGATGACATTCTCTTGTTGTGCCATGGTGGTTTGCAAAGTGTGAAACGTCTTATGGATGTGATAAGTCATTTTTCTAAGCTCTCTGGTTTGGTCTTAAACCCTAAAAAATGTGCTGTCTATTTTGGTGGTGTGTTGCCTGATGTTAAAAGGTCAATTGTTGATCTGCTGGGCTTCTAGGAAGGTGCTTTCCCCATTACTTACCTTGGTTTGCCTTTAACCTCTTCCAAAGTTTCTGCTAGTCTGCTCCAGCCTATGTTGGAAAAAGCAACGACTCATCTTAGACATTAGAGCACTGTTTATCTATCTTATGTGGGGAGGCTGTAGCTTATCAGGTCGGTATTGTTCAGTATTCAGTTATTTTTTAGTTAGGTGATACTTTTGCCAAGAAAGGTTCTCCGTCATTTTGTGGGTCTTTGTAGGAATTTTCTTTGGTCGAGGAAGGTGCATATTAGACGAAAAGCCCTGGTTTTTTGGGAGATGATTTGTCTCCCTAAGGCGGAGGGTGGTCTTAGTTTGCTTAACCTGGGGATTTAGAATCAGTGTGCCTTGGAAAAGCTGCTATGGAATATTGCTACCAAGAAGGATTCATTATGGGTGTAATAAATTCATTCTATCTACCTCAAGCATACACGTGTGTGGGAGTACAATCCCGTTGCGTATACTTCATGGCTCTTTCAGAGAATCCTTCTTGTAAGATCTCAGTTACAAACTTTCTGCAGTTTAGATGGTTGAATGATTACCTTGAGTATAGTGTCAAAGCTGCGTATGATGCTGTGAGACCTAGACAGGCTAACCAAAGGTGGTCTAAGCTTGTGTGGCACTCGCTCAACTTGCCAAGATACAGTTTTCTTTTATGGTTGGCTTTTAGAGATAGGTTGATGACTAAAGTCAGGCTTCTGGAGATTGACATGGGTGTGTCGGATCAGTGCGCGTATGTTCTTGAAACTCGGGACCATTTGTTTATCCACTGCCCAATTACAGTTGAAATATGGAGGAAAATTAGAAGAATTGCTAGAAGAAGGGATAGCGCCAAGGTTGGTGACAGGAGGTTCAGACTTTGTTGAAAAGGTCTATGCAAAATAGTCAGAAAAAGCAGATCCTGGGAGCTCTTTTTTCATCTTATATTGCTAATGTTTGGTATGAAAGAAACTTGAGAATTTTTGAGAACCGTAGTAGGGATGTTGCTAGTCTTAGTTGAGCTATTGTCATGGTTGTAGCTAGATGGTTAGTGCACCTACATTATAAGGCTAAATTCTAAAAGTGGGTTGGTTTGGTAGATTGTATGGTTTGATGATGTTTTTGGTTGTAATTCCTTATTTTCGAAAGTAATAAATTTCTTACTTATCGGAAAAAAATAAAGAAAAAGAAGAAGAAGAAAAAATAATACTTGCTACAACAAATTAACATGTAATAACCAATCAGCCATATGAATTATGATTAACTTTCATCTTACTCATATCCGATTGATCGATTTGACTTAAAATTTATCTATCCGAATCGAACTAGGACCTGTAGGCAAATGATCAATAAATAATTAGCTAAGACTTGCAAGCATGGTAAATGATCAACAAATAGCGAATATCAACAGATTTAAGAGACTAGCAAGTAGCAATTAGCAAATATTGGATTCAGATCTAGCCATTTAGGCATTCAATACAACAATCAGCAGCATTCAACAATCGCATTCAACAGTCAACGTAAGTTACACAACAATCAGCAACATTCAATAATCAACACAACAATCAACAACATTCAACGATCAACACAACAATTAGTACTTAGCATCAATGTAACACAGCAGATTGCCAGATTCAGGCAGCAGATCAACAATGAAGATATGAGGCTTAGTGAGGGGCAGGATCTGGACTCTTGGTGGCTGGAGGCCTAGTGTGGTGGTGCCTCGCTGTGGTTGCTGGTCAGTCTCGAGTCTTGACTCTCGAACTTGAACTAGTGGCCTTCCTCGGTGGGGGTTTTCGATTTGGGCTAGCCAGAAGGGAGGGGGCAGGGATGGTTTTTGCTCTGGTGGGACGAACGCTGTGCAAGAGCTGATGGGACGAATGGCGGAATTGGGCCACAGGAGCATAATTGACTACGATGAGGAGATGAGCAAGAGACTCAGAGGAAGGATGAGATTCTGGTGTAGTGGTGTTGGAGGAGACACTGAGACGGAGTCGAGCGTCCATCGAGGAGAGGAGATGAGCACGCTGCCATGCATAGCACTGAGCAGGAGAGGGAGGGAGGAGTTGAGGAGGCGAGGAGCCAGGGTGCTAGCCAAGGCTTCGAATCGAAAGAGGAAGAGGGAACGTTGAAGTCGAATGAAACTAAACGAGGAAGGAGGAATGAACGAGAAGAAGTGAAGAATGACAAAATGGAAGAAAGAAATGAGTCAAATGACGCGTGATGTAGTTGTTCATCTTGTGGTGTAGTGACATTGAGGGAGGAGGTATATTACGGGTCAGTTCCGGGTTGACCCTACAATTTCAGGTTTGACCCGGACCAACCCGGATGACCCTGTTTTCTAAAATTTTTAACCTGGAATCCAAACATTTTTTTAATTTGGTCTGAACTTAACCCATTTAATCCAGTCTGGATTTCCGGGTTGACCCTAATTATGCGCACACCTACCACGAAATAAGAAAATGGAAATGAGAAGGAGAAAGGGGGATAATGCATTCAGTCTTAGACACCTCCTAAGAATTTTGTACTTTAATTCTCCACTTGAGGCTTATGACAACTTAAGATAAATAAACAGAGATATTTGAATGATAATACAACAAGGTTCTTCTCTTGTACTTTGAGGACTGAATCTCAATAAAGAGAGAATACATGGGCAACCAAATCTGAGTTCTCCCATTCAAGTGTGAGCCTAACACTTTATAAGAGAGTGTTAGGTCTCACTTCATTATACTTCAAGTCAACCAAAAATAAAGGGATTTATTTGGTTGACTAATCAAACTAGTTAGTTGTCAAATAAACTAACTTTAAGTAATTTAATTCTAACCAAAAGGTGAACCAAGTATATATGTTTTTTCTAAGCTGATTTTAACCCTATGCTAGCCGCCCATTCCCATACTCTATATGTGACTTGGGGGTGTTGTACAAGAAAAGAAGTAAGCTAAAAAGCAAGAATGATGTGGATGTCATACTCGAAATTCCACTATCATGAAAACTTACACACCATTCTCATATGAGAACTCAAAAGCTTGAAGATGATGGGATGAATGATGTGTAGTCGAATGGAAGGGAAGGTGTCTGATGTGTTTATGCTGAAATGTAACTTTTGAACACCTCACAAAAATAACACTTGAAAGGATCTTCAAACATAAACTCACATAGAAAATCCTCTTGACTAAAAACCAAAAGAACCCAAATAATCCTCCAATGGTCACTCTTAAATTCATAAATTCATTGAAAGATTTGAATGATCACAAAGAGACTTTGTTTCTCAACTCAACATTGCACTATACACGGGTCTTATGTATGCCATATATAGGTATAACCCACAAAAAGTTCAGCCAACTAGCTGCAATACACGTTGGGGTTTTTAGGGGAATTAGTTAAGATACGGTCTTAACTAACTTTACATTATTCAAGGAAAATATTTCCCTAAATATATTTGTTACGCTGCTTGTTATCTAGCTGTAATGACAGCTCATTAACAACTAATTACAGCCAGTGATACACGTGCATATACTCAAGAAAAATTAGTTAAGATTTGGTACAAGTTTGTTACATAAAGTCTTAACTAACATGAATACCTAGCTAGCTATTTTCAACCCTAGCTAGCAGATTTCCCCCATGTTGCATGGCTAGTTTTCCACGTCCAAACCTCCCTATTTTCCATCTTGACATGGCCCAAATCATTGCATGTCACTTGAGGTAGCGTTTGGAACACCATCTTGCAAGAATTCTTAATTTGTGGCCCATTTTTAAAGAAAATGTTGTTTGATGATCAAATACCTCCAAGAATGCCAAGAAACATCCTAAATATATCCAAGAAATATGTTTAGATGCATAAACAAGGATGCACCTACATCAAAGAAGTAACATAGTCTGTTCCTCTGCAGAAAAGCTGCTAGCTTAAAGTACCATCATGACCCAATTATAGCTTGCTTTCCTTCCATAGTTTGCTAATGTTTGTACCTTCTGCTTTCTTGTCCTTGACCTTTATTTTTGTGCCCATATAGTATTGAAAAGCTGGCCTGAACCTGCTGTCACTACAGCTGCTGTTGTGGGGCCTGGATGCTGATTGTCTCTGGCTGGGCAATGAGCCAAATAAGCTGGAAAATGAGCCACTTAGAGTGTTCAAAAAGGTGGTGACTGGATTGGAATTTAGCATGGCTTTCATGGCTTGTGTTTTAGTTAACTGAATTAGTCCAAGTGAGGATGTTTTTCTATCCTCCAAACTTGGAAAAATTATTAACTAAATTAATAGATGCTTCTATGTCACCAAATCAGATAAAATGGAATTTCTAGATAATAGTCCTGTATTTTTATGTGCACATGGTGGTAGTATCTTTATTTGCATATAGTAGTATCTATTTCTTATACTAACATATTTAGTTCTTTTATTTGCTTCTTTTAGTAGTATCAAAAGAGGTATACTTGTGTTATCTATATGAGAATCCTTAAATATTTATATTATAATCTTTATCTACATGTAATATTTATCTTTTTCTATTTATAATACTCTATTTAACTTATCTTCATATAGATGTGTTATTTTGGGAAATACACTTAACTATCTTTCCTCTATGAATTACGTTTCTCTATTTAAATTCCTCTACTAACCACATGTCTCCCTCCAAATCTAATGTCAATAAAATTCCTCCACAATCAACTGATTTTCTAGTGTTTTGAACAAGACATTCCATTTTTCAAGCTTAGTGATAGACACCAAAAATATCTAACATTGGAAACAACAATTTGATTCTACATTAATGTCCGTATAATACTTTCTCTATCTTTATGTACATATATTTGTATCTTTTTTTTTCTTTATTTTTTTGATCAAAGGTAAAAATATTATATATTGATTAAAAGATAATTACAAATGCCGATCCAGGCATGCCTAGTATAAGACTATTACTACCTTCACAAAAATAAGGTGGCCGGAGAATGAAAAAAAGGACTTGATAGTGCCTCAGGAAATTCAACTAGTGGTTGACCAGTATGTTGATGTGCAACAGATGCTTCCGGGGCTGCCCCCTCCTTGTATGCGGGATCATAACATTGTGTTGCAACCTGGTACATCCCCTATTAATGTCTGACCTTATCGATATCCTCAGGTGCAGAAGGATGAGATCGAGAAATTTGTAGCAGAAATATTCCTATCCTTTTTTTATATTAGTGAAAGAGTGAAAGACCTAAATAAATAAGGTAAAATAAGACTCTTGTTCCATTTTTATTTATTTATCTTTGATATTGACCAAAAAAAAAAGATATCTTTTTTGCGATTAAGTTAATCCAATAAATTCTATAATTATTCATCGGTACACACTAATATACACACCAATATTACCAAAATTGTGTAATCAACAAAAAAATAATATTGTGGAAATCTCGATCAACCCAATTCAAAGCGTGGTGACAAAAGCTTGAGGTAGGGAGCATGTGCACAAATAATGATAGAGCTTGCAAAACAAATTTGGTGGAGCAAAATGGTCTTCTTGGCTTGAGACAAGAGCTTCAACGTAGTGAACCTTGAATGTTGGCAAAGTGGCAAGGTGCTACTACAACAAGGAGATGGGTTCGGTGTGGTCTTTTGAGTTGTGACTCTCAAGGAGATTTGCTTCAAGGCTTTGGTGAAGATAATAGATGCGGTGGTTATGTTGTAGTGGTGGGTTTGATCACAATTTTTGTGACTATTTCGTGTGGTAGTTGTTGTAGGTTTTTCCATTGTTTGGTTGCTTAATTGAAGCGACGACAAGTGTTTGATAATTTGATGGTGGCTGCCAAGTTGTTAGTTTATGGAGTATGTCCTTGCTTTTGTGGATGTCAAACAATGATGTATGGGAATGGCAAAGCTTGTTATCTTTAGGTTTTGATACCAAGCTAACTCAAGGCTAACTCATGATTTAGGTTTCACACGAACATCACAATATTATTAGTTCTACTCTGAAATATAGTGAAGTATAAAATAGGTAAAAATGACCTAAAACATAATTTAGAAGATAAGGCTAAATCCAAGCTAAAATCTAAATAGGGGTAAATATTAATAAGGTAGTAAACTTTATTTGACATAATCTAGTATTAACACTTTGGAGCCTGCAGCACCTACGTAAAGAGGTGTATTCACGTAGACTTCGGCCTTCTTTTGAATGGATCATGGACCAAAGCTATGACTTTGGTCTCTGTGGTGAGGTAGGGTATGTGTTACATCAACATTTTTCACCATTCCCTTTATTTTAGGTGAACCTGAGGTAAAATAGGGTGCAAGAAAATAGCAAAATTGAGATTTATTTTTTATTTTATTCTATTTTTTTATGCCCTTGTCTCACTATATGACAATGTTATTTTACATTGATTTAAAAAATCCTTTCTCGATGTGAACATGTGTTGTGTGGTTTGTGAATGCTTTTGTATGTTCAATTAATAGTATCTAAAACTACTAGTTCTAGGAAACTTTGCTTGTATGTGACATTGCACAAAATGAGACTGAGTTTTTGTTTTGTTGGGCCTGATTATTCGTACTTGTTGTTTCACTTGATAATATAATTTCCTTTCTGCTTACAAGTCATGTTGAAGGATCATATTCAGTAATTTGCTGAGATTCTCTTGTTTGGAAAATGACAGTACCTTTCTCCAGCTAACTGGCAGTGTTTGAGTGGAAAGCAGAAAGAACTTGTATGCCTTTCTCTCTATCATGCATGCAATTGGTTACGAGAGCTTGTAAGTCTTGAAATCAATGTTTCTCCATATTTGATATGAGTTAGTTGATTAAACTTTCACTTAAAGTTTGTTGTTTCATGGCAGCTGAATGCATTCTGTACACAAGTGACTGGAGAAGTTCAGTGTGTAAGTCAGGTTTTAAAAGAGGAAATAGTCTCCAAGCTATTGAAACGGTTGAGGAACATTATGTATGTCTCCTTGTCATAAGTGCAATTACTATAAGTATATTTTAATACATTTTCCCATTTCCTTGCAATGTCTTTATATTTGAAGTTGATCGTAAACTTATTAATTTTCCAAAGAGGACTTTGTTCCCATTATGTTGAATGCAGTTGCTGTGGCACAAATTATTCTTGTTGATAACTATACAAAACTCTCCAATTATTTATTCTGAAATAGAGCTTTGCAGTTGCCATCTTCATGCCATTAAGTCTATGCTACTTTATTGTTGTTGCATTATCTGAACCTGGAACATTATTCAAACCAGCCCCAAAAGAAAATAAATGATACATCCGATGGTACGAACTGAAACTGATCAGAGAAATTTATTATGCAGATTCCTTGAGAGCTTGCTACAATATCTCCTTAAACAGCATCCATGCATCCTGCCTGTACTCTACCATTATGGCGAGGAAGCGGGATGTTCATCTTTGAGCCTCTATGATCATAGAGGGCACTTGCATAACAAAAACAGGCGTACAATTATGAATGAATACAATTTTTTGAGTGGGAAAAGGAAACATAAAGAGATTCCTAAAGTATCCAACAACTCAGATGCTGCTGGGAATTACAGACAATCTACTGTTTCTGACATCTTGAAGAAATCAGGGGTCATTATTGGCGATGAGGTTCGTAATTATGATTCTTGTAGTCCTTCATCGAAGAAATTAGAATCTAAATTGGCAGACTATGCTACCTCTACTTCTGAAAGTGGACCAACAGTGGAAGTTGGAATTGCCATCGATCTGGAGTCCCAGCGAAAGAAATTTCGGCCACTTTCCCTTGGATGTCATTCCATTGTGGCATTTATCAAGGTGCATACATATTTCCAAGTGGTTAGATACTATGAAGCCAGTTATGGATCCTCTATATACAGTATTGAGTAGACTTTGCTACATATCTGAAATTAAAGCACGAGTTCAATTTAAACTTCGCCCATAATTTTTCCCTGCACAACCGATTTAGTGTGTGTGTATACATAAAGTTGAAAACACTTTAAAACAGTGGGTTGTCATATCTTTGTTCATGTTCCAAAATATGTTGTTTGTAATGCAGAATCAAGTTTCATGTTGTCCAGATCCAGCTGATGTGGTAAGATATTTCCTTTTTTTTTTTTTTTTTTCCTTTCTTATCACACGACGTGTGTTTGACACACTACAATGACTATCCAGAATTCTAGCTAGGTGTATCTTATGTGATCTGACTATCATTTCTTTGTTAGTTATCTTTACATTCCTACCTTCTACGTGACCTTCACTACAAGCTAGATAACATCTGTCGTCTCAGCCGACAATGTCCATTCAAAAGCTTGAGCAATGCCAACGATCTTGGCATGATGGAACTGAATGAACTGCTTATTAGCACCAAACCGCTGTTTCCAAGCCTTAGGAGATATTTTGATTCTGCAGTCTCTATCCTCAAAGGTGGTTGGTCAATTGTATTTTTCAATAAGGCTTATGTATTAAACAGGCTTTAAAACATGTATATTTTGGTAGGTAATCCAACTTGTGAAGAACACTGGAAGGCGCAGGCAACTTTGGCTGCACATCCAGAGTTGAATGACATCAGCCTTGTGAATTCATCAGTTTTGTGCTTCATTGTAAAGGAAACACTCTCTTTCCTTAGCAAGGTTTTTTTTTTCCTCCTTTATTCCTTCAGCTTGTTCAGTGTGGAAATGTTTATTTTAGTGAATGATTTCTTCTTCTGCCCTCTCTTGGAATTTCAAAAACCCTGCAGTTAGCAGCCCTCATCCGTACTCAAAAGGAGATGGCATTGCTTGTTGATCTTTTTGAAGCTTTTCAGCCCATTGAAATGGAAGATGATATATTTTCTGGGATTATACCGGTTCCTTTGACCGGGACCATAGAGTATTCATATTGTGGAGCTTTTTGTTTCCTAGAGGGTATATTTGACTCAGGTGTGTTTCCCTCTATCTCCTTAATATTATGATATAATCTCCTGTCTAGGAGTAATGCAATTTAACTTGTGGTGATTCCATGATTGTTACTTTCCTTGCAGTTAGTTCTATATCATTCGACCTGGCTTCAGAAATTCTGCTTACACTGAAATCAATTGTGTATTCTGTCCGAAGTGGTCATAGTGATACCCTTGGAAATCTTGGCAAAGTCAGAGAGAAATCTTCTATGCAGGTTGTTGGTTTTATCTTGCAAAACAGGCTTAGTACTTTAGCCTGCAAACTGTTAAGGCACAAAGGGGATGAAAGCTGCGACGGAAGTGGTTGGAGGAGCCAAGTAATATAAGCTATGCTCTTGGTGAATATCTGATATATCAATAGCATACATCTTTACAAAACCATTTATTGTGGTCACAATATACGCAGGTTGACAGAGTGGATAAAATCTTACGAATTTATTTGCAAAGCTGCAATAATTCATTTGATGTTCTGTATGAAATGGCATGCTCCGTTCTCCCACAGGTGTGTTTATAAAGTTTCTAAACTCTGCACTTCTTGAGCATTATTTAGTTATTATTTGGATGGTAGTTTTCTCTCTATCCCATCTTGTTTTTCAATGTTGATACATTGGAGACACTAAGAAGTCAATCAAGGATTTGAAGGCACTACTTGTTAACCAGCTTAATTGGCATATTTGCCAATTATTACTTTGTCTTAGCTGACGTGATCAGTCACTTTTTTTAAAAAAAAAAAGAAAAGTAATAATTCAAAACTATCCTTTTATCATAAATCACTGTAAGTATTATTAAAAGAAAAGAAAATAAAACACATATCTTAGAATGTCAATACACAGTTTTCTTTCAGCAGATTATTTTCTAATGGTGTTGAAGTGTTCCGCCAATTCATAATTGGCACATGATATCCCAATTGCACATGTGAATCCCAATCAATTAATTTAAAAAAAAAACATTGAATCTAGTCTTGGGAAATCTTATATGATTATGCATTGAATTGAAAGAATAGGAGATTGTACGAGGAAGGAATGGGAGAAAACTGAAGCAAAGGAGATTGCGCGAGGCTTGAACACACAATAGGGCTAGCAACATGTGAAGCTTGTGCTATCACGGCCATGGAATGTGAGTTCTTCATGCAGAAGGAAGGGTGGTAGCGTCCACAACTCATGCATAAGAAGGGCAGCGTGCACAACTCACAATGGTAGGATTTGGCTTTGTTAGAACTTCAAGCATCAAAATGGCTCTCAATGCATGAAACTCGTGCAACTAAGGGGAGGTTAGTGCGACTTGTTGACTTAGTAGGAGACTAACAACGTGAGGTTGCAGGGTTTAACATAGGTCTGGCAAATGAATGGACGCAAAACAAATAGGGAACAATGGGGGGAAGTTGTGAATGAAGCTCTGGAAAAGGGAGACATGGAGGGGCTCTAAATGAGGTTGGATTTAACACAAAAATAAGGGAGGAGGGTTATATAGGGTTGGTGGTGTGAATAAAGGCAAAGTAGCTTGGGTTAGTGAAGAAGTCAGACATGCATGTTTGGCACAAAAAACACACGGCAAGGGGTTGGCATGAAGGAGAACGGCATGCAAGGCAGCAATGTTGGAGTATAGTGATCAACAAAGTTACAACTTGGTTGGGTTCTAGTTATGGAAATCGAATCGAAGAGGAAAACCAGGTGGTAAGGTTGGTTAAACAAAACAAATCAAGGTTAAGGGTTTAAACTAGGGTTAAGACTAATCATTTCAAATTCTTCAAAATTTAACTTAATTAAATTAATAATTTAATTTTCCATAATAATACATTCAATACAGAAAAATCCTATAATAATTGTTGTAATTAATTATACATAAATACCAATTTTATAATTAGGGTTTCTATAAATGGGGTATTATAAAATATCTAAAGAAAAATCCAGAGGATTAGGTTAAGCTTGAACTATGTCAAATTTAGCTTGGACAGAACCAATATGACCATTGGCCTATAATTTGAAATAGGCTGAAATAACACAACCTGATCCAAGTTTATTTGAAACTCGAGCAAACTTGAAGTAATTGGACCCAAACTTGACCTAAACTTATAAATTGACTTGAGATAAATTGAATTCAAAAAAACCCGAGGCAACTTGAAACCTGAAACCCGAGGAAATCAACTAGAAGTAAACCAACCTAAACTTAACCTAAAGTGATAAATTGACCTAGAATGACAAAAACTAGATAAGACCCAACCTTGAGTTGGACAAAATGACTTGCAACAACTCAAAACTGGAATAAACCTGCCCAATATGACCTAACTTGACTTGATTGCCACCAATAGTAGTAAAACCTTATTATGGACCTTTATGTTTAATAAACCTATTCAATTTGCATCAATTGAGCATTGGAGTTAAACAACAACTGTGATTAAAGACGAACCTTATTCAAAGAATCAGCACAATATGTAAGGAGCCAGGATCATTCATGCATTGATCAATTAAACCGGTCTCTAATATGAAATCTTAGCTATTTTGGCATAAATAAAGTTATTTATCAATCTTTTCTACTTCAATCTTGATTAGGTGATGATTTTATTTGATGTAAATGAACATCTAAGTAGGCCAATGAAAATAAAGAATTGAGAGCATATTTTTTCTAGAGACATGGTAATTAGGGTCGTGCAAACCTCTTGGACAAGGCGTCTGTGCTACTTTAAGAAAAGTTTGTTAATTTTTTTTTTGGTGCTTATACAACTTCATTTAAGTGGTTGTACCAAAGTTAGTTTGATAGACACTATCTTTGAGATAATTTCACGAGTTGCCATATCTTGCATTATCACCTGAATATACATTTGCTTCTGCACCATCTAATTACAACCTACTTCTTTGGTAATTTGTAAGGCAAAAGAAGAATTCTATAGTTATTAAAATGATTTCGGTACTAGTTAACAACAAGATCATCAACTAGAAAGAGTTAATATGCTAATTATAACTTGCACATCAGAGGCGGTCCATAAGAATCAACAATAGACAACTCTGTACTACTTCTATCAGGAGAATTGTAATTATTGTAGCAGTTTAAAAGTATATATATATATATATATGAAGCCTTGGGATATTTGATAGCTACACGTTGGATCAAGGCTCCAACTGTGAATAATATAGGTTTGGTGAAAGTTAATACTTACAATTTTATGTGAATGGTTAAAGTTGATTGTAACACCCCCAAATTTACTATTTAAAATTTTCGTTTTGTGGAAGCATATTATCAAAATAATGGGTGTTACCGTCACACTTAACATAAGTCTGGTTCCTTACCTTCTTTATGCTAAGTGTTAATGCTCAAAATAAATTGGATCCAAAACAAAGCCGCAGAAATAAGTGGTAATAACATAGATAAAGTTTACGAATAAACATCCTCTGTTCAACAACAATAATCGAAATACAATTAGGGATATAAGATTTCAAAGGAAAACCTAATACAATAAAAGTTAGCACCCAAAGGTATAACACCGGTTTATCCTAACTCGTATACCCAAAAACCCATTCCGAGAACATAACCTCCTCCCAAGGATCCGACCTAAGGACTCAACTGATCCTTACTATGTTGATATGCCTTATGTCACTCCATGGCCCGCACATAATCATCTACAAATTTAGTGTCAGCACAACTTCCTCTTACTGACTAAATCACAATACTTCACTAGAGGTAGCATGATCACATTGAACATAATCACATAAAAGCAGAAAACATGCTTAAAACACAAAACCGCATGCGATAACAAGAATACGATTACCATATGATAACATATACCACATCAAAGTCTCATGCTTTGCAACCAATATACTTATCCATTTCACGTCCATCTCAAACACATAATAACTAATATTATATTATAACTCATGATGAGTAAGGTAATGCATAGAGGCTCTACTGATCAACCAACCAAATCAATTGTGGGACACGGAGGTAGCTTTCGAACCAAGTCAATTGAGGCAGAGATGAGTAGAACACGACAGTCAGGGAGTAGGAGCCAAGGCATGGAGTGTAAAGGGGAGGATGGCATGTAGGAGGAAAATATGTAGGGGATGGAGTGTGGAGAAGGACAAACTCACACTTTAGTTAGAGATTCTAGTTACAGAAATCAAACCAAAGAGAAATAGGAAAGAGTCGATTGTAATTTTGGGATTCCACGGTAAAAAAAAAATATGTAAGTCCAAATTAGGGTTAAAACTAATCACACAAATTCTATTAAATTTTAACTTAATTAAATTTATATCTAATTTGTCATAATAATAATTTTTTTTAATACATGACATCCTCTAATAATTATCATAATTAATTATATATAATTTTTATTTTTATAATTAGAGCTTCTACAAACGGGATATTACATTGATTTTAGGTATATTAAGGGAGATTGATGTAGGAATTTGGAATTGTCGTGAGCTTATAGTTCAATGGTGAACTACTATGCTTCACATGAAGCCAAGATCCCTCTATTAGAATACGATTATGTGGCAACTATTGGTGCTAGCACATCTGATATTAGATCAAGCTCATTCGTTGATCTTGACATTGATTTCACTAGAAGAGGTATGTTCTGTATATTAATTTATTATTAATATTCCCATGTATTCTAAGTTTGGTATGAATTAATCTTTGTTAGATGCGGCTTTTAGATCGAAACCTAACAATTATGCTATAAATAATGAAAAAAGATAATGATCGATAATTCCTTAAAACTAGTGACTCAATTTTCAAACGCCACACACAATTGCTCAAAAGGAAGCAATGGATAACTACCTGAGCACATGTCTAAAGTGAGCTAACTCCTTAGATCTTGGTAATATCTCAGAAGTCAAATTTCATTCTTGTCAAAACAATGGATAATTACCTAAACGCAAGTCTGAAGTGAGCTAACTCCTTAGATCTTGGTAATATCTCATAATTCAAATTTCATTCTTGTCAAAACAATGTGGTTAGTTTCCTACAGGTTTCCTGCTTAGGTTAGAGCATACAATTAAATATCGGTTCCGATGTATAATATCGGTCAATATTTATCGAATTTTGGGTTAGTTGATATGTGAAACTGGCGATACGCGATGGATTTATAATTTCACGTATTTAATGGCGATATATCAGTTATCAACCGATATTTGCCGATATTTACTTGTATTTGCTAATATTTATTGTGAAAACAAATAAAAAAAATCACATCGCGACAACCGCGACATATAAAATATCATTCAAGATACTCTGATACCGCGACTGCAACTGCAATTTTATTGCTTGGGTTAGAGTGAAGATTTGTAGGAAACTCCATCTATTGGAAAGTGTTTTGCCTTCCATGTGGATCTGGTATCTGATATATAATTGAATTCAGGAGCTTCATTGACACCACTATTGTTATCCAAAGTTCTCGAGGCTTTTGGCCTTTGCTGATGTAAGAATGATCAATGCCCTTGATATGTGCTGAAATAGATTTCAAGCATCCATTTGTTGGTGCATTTCTTGATATCACTTGATTTTTACCATCTATCTTGCAATAGTTCTGTTAGTTTACTCTTCTATCACAATGTCCCTGTTTCCCTAGTGCACTAATAACAGTTGGAGGCCTTTATCCAATTATTAAGTAGTTCCTTGAAAATTGTGTTTACTTTGAGTTACCTTCAGGCTATTGAGGTTAAGACGATTGAAGATGATGGCTATCATGGTTATTCAACCCTATGCCCTGCAACAATTCTTGTTTGGTACAAGGCACTGGTGAGTAATATAATGGCTTTATATGGCTTCTTAGAATTTCTCTAACGTGCTTACTAAAAGTTGTGGTCTATGCAGCATGAGGAGAACATATATGCTCTTAACAGGCTGGTAAGTTGTTTATTCATCTATTCTTGAAATGCAAATATATTTGATCATATTATCCTTATAGTTTGCCTCTGTCTGTAATAATCATGAGACAAATTCTTGATCTACTAATTCTCCCTCTCAACATTCCTTTATTTCATGATTATTAAGGTCTTCTTGATCTGATTGAGATTAAGATACTTAATCCTCAGTCTGTGTGACAATGTGGTTAGAATCGAAATTCTACCTCAGATCTATTTGGAGGTTTAGGATTGGATCGTTGAATCGGATCAAAATATCCTATAAAAACCATAAAAATATAAAACTTTTATACTAGAAATAACATATTTTAAGTTGAAAGAACATCAAAATTACTTTCTTAATCTCTCATATAGTCATTGATTGAGCTTTAGCAACTTACAAGTAGCGTAAATTGTTGAAGTCATTTTACATATCAGGGGAGCTGTATTATCTAAAAAATAAATAGGCAAGTGGCAAGTTAAAATTACTATGAAATTATGATTAAAGGTAGCATACAATGCATTGGTGTTCATAATACATCATATTGTTAGATTTAAGAAAAACACACAGAATAAAAAAACGAATGATAATGGAGGCAATGATGAGAGAAAAATATTTTCTATCATTTTAAAAGAATAAGACCCAAAAACATTTTATGTTGCCTTTTAAAATTTTGATGACTCAAGATAAAAACAAAAAGGAAAAAATAAGTTTTGGCCATATGCATATATGTTAAGTTACTGTATAAACTGTGTATATCATAAAATAAAGTGTATTTGTATTATGAAGCTGACAAGACCATAAAAAAATTTATTAATTTTGAATACAATAAAATTTAATAATTAATATCATTAGAAAATTTAATATATTTATTATACCATTTAGATAGAAATTATATTCTTTGTCAATATTTGACTTCAACAATAGACTTCATCTTCTTGGTGGTATCTCGGTCATATTTTCTTTGTTCATGCTGCATGTTGTAAAATAATATAGAGTTGTCAATCAGAGAATTAAGGAAGAAATATACATGGTATGGGAGGGGAACTAGATTTGGAGATAAATCAATAAAAATTATAGTTATTATGTAGAATTATAGGATTTTACCTAGGATCACAGTATTTTACGATAGAATTGTTAGATTCTATAACTATTCTACCTAGGATCGTGGATCGTTTTATAATATTTGAATTGTAAAATCGTAGGATCATATTGGGATTTTAATAACTATGCTGTGTGATTAAGCTTCAACTTGAATAATTGTTTGCATTTGGTGATGTTATATTTCAGCACTGCATGCATTATTTGGTCAGCTATGTATGATCGAGCATGCAAAACATTGGAGTTTGAGTAATATCCTTGTAAATGAAGTATTTTAATTCTGTTTTTTAATTTTATTATGATAGTTAAGTTATGTACACTGCATTGATGGAAATGATGTGCAACCAGAAGCTGTGGATGAGTTTCTTAGCAAGCTTCAGCAGTCTGTAAAAGTATTAGTGTCATTGGTCAGCATGTGCAGAGTTTATGACAAGGTAGAAAATTACATAACGCTGACTTCTGTATCCTTCTCAGACTGTCTTTCTTGACGAGCTGCAGCTTTCCAAAGCTCAGGAAGTCATAGTTTCTGACCTAGATCTGTATGTGTAGTCTTCTGTACGGAGCATGGCGGTCAAATACGGTGGAAAGTTCGTAGAGTCTTTTCTGAGAGGTGAATCCTCAGTGCTCATACTATGATGCCTTATGTTTAATTGTGTGATTTATTGATGCTGGTAATTGTTCTCCAGTTTTCGACTTCTTGCAAACACATTTTGAAAAGCACAATGCGGTTATACTACAGTTGGTAAGTTTATAAAATTGTTCACCTCCTGGAATGGGTTCCTTGTGTAAGGGTGTTCTGTAAGGTTAGGGCATAGTTCATCATTCATACTTGGAAATGCTGAACAGGTGAAGGAGCTTCAGAAAGCAACAAGGACAATACAGACCATATGTTCTGAAGCTAAGGTAGGTTTCTTCTTCTTCTTCTCTTTTGGTACCTGTTTTGCTACCAAAATTATATTCTGTAGAATCTCCTGTGTTAATCGATCTGTTTTCTCTCAAGGGTGTTAAGCAAACATTAATCACCAGTAAAATTCCAGCTACGAAGAGATGCATGGAGAAATTTTTATTTCATGTGAAGGCCCTCCTGCACACTGCATCATTTGGATGCACCTTTTGGATGGGTATGTGATGCATCACGATTTATAAAATCTTTCATCATATTAGTCTAGAGGTTGCACTGTTTGTACTTTCACAAGCTATTCCGAGGTTAGATTTCACATTTGACTAGCTTGTAAAGACAAAGAGGGTTTGGGCACATTGTCAGCTGTTGAGTCAGGAAAGCAATATTGTGGCCCTCATTCTCTGGTATGCCGTTTGGATATTCTACATTTTGTTAGCTAAACCAAAATTCTTATGGAAATTATGGATTTTTCCTTTGTGTTTTATTTATTTATTTTTTTTTTGCTCATAACGAGTGGTGAAGCACAAATTCTGGATTGGAATCGAGGGGCTGAAATGAAGACGTAGGCCATGCATCTGACAAGATTAGAGTCCCGATCATATTCTTTTTTTCTTTTATATATTTTTCTATTTGCACAATTTCTTAGTAATGAATTTCTTTGTCACATTGGTAGTTTAATTTTGATTTTCAATACAATCTTTACATATGTGGGTAAATTTAGGGTATGATGTAATTCTGCTTTGCTTGGCCATGAATCATATTGGTGTCGGATTGAGGGTTGTATTATGGATCAGCAAGTAGGGTTTGTTTGCTTATTTTTGCTTTGTTTTCCCCTTCCATATCTGCTATAACGATACCGGTCGCTGGGGTGTGATCTTATCCATGATGTTTTTGCTTTCGCAGGTAATCTGAGACACAAAGACCTGAACGGTCAAGCGATTTGTTCCCAAGTTTATATCGACAATCAAGATGAAGATGATGTTGCTGTAGTTGATGCGGGGAAGCAGTCTTACCCTTCCACTGTTGAGGACGATGAAGCGGAATGAAATTGTGATACAACTGTGGTGTATTCTGGTGCTGCAGTCAAGTGATACGTTAATTGCTGGTATGCTTTGGTACCATTTACATTGTTTCCAGAGATGGCTATTAGCCTATTAGTTGTCCAACCGCTGCTCGTTACCGGTTTAGTTTTTATGCCGGCAGTCGAGACATTCATGCACGGATTGCTTCGTGAACTTCCCCAAGGTGCCAGTCCCGACTCCTGAGCAGAGTTCAGCCGCCCAAACCTCTGATATGAAGATTCTATGAAACTTTTAATCTTTGTATGTGCCATCATTATCATTGTATTACATAAATTTATTATGGATTCAGTAGGTCATAGGAAGTGGCAGTCATTATCATGTGTTACGTGGCACCATTTGATTTTGATGAGAATTATTATTTATAGTAGTAATACGAGTTATTAGCATTGTTTTAAGTACTGCCTAGAAATGGACCCGCGTCTGATACCCGATCCAAGTGGTCCAAACAGTTTGACTGCAGTTGAACCTAATTTCTCATTTATATGTAAAATAAGACTTTTGTTAATTATTTTTATGTAATAATTAGCTATGTTTGTTTGTAATAATTTTTTGTTCAATTCATGTATTATATAGGTTAGTACTATATTTCTTTAATAGCTAGTATGCTAGTTAGCCATTTTGATATTACTTTGGCTACCTTATTATGTTACTTAGCAAAGTGTAACTACCTATATAAGGCATAGTTGACACATTGTAACATAGGAATGTCGATTATTTGAATCTAATTCAAGTAATATAATTATCTACCTCTCTCTTTTATGGGTGAATGTTTCTAACTAATACTACTTAGAATAATTTTAGATATGATATTTCGAATGTCTTCTTGCAAAAACATTTAAAGTTAAACTTCTTGAATTCTTTCTTGAATCTTGCTTGAAGATTCTCGTCATTATTCTTCTTATTCATCCCACTGAATCTCCCTCTCTTCTAATATTTGAATCTTCAACTCTTTGAGGAAGAACTCACACCATTTTTGGTATCAAAGCCAAGTTGGCTTTTCCACCATTGAATTGCCAACCATTCCCTTTGATCTTCTTCTTCCTTTCTCCACTACATGCAATGTGAAGAAGTCCCACGTTCGTAGCCATCTTCAACTCTCTTTTGAAATCTTTACTACCTCAAGTTTGAAGACGATTGATCCTTCAACATTTTTCCTCAAACTTCACTAAATATTTACATGGTGATTCAATCCTAACATCATCACATATTTGATCCATTCCCCTCTTGCACTACAACATCTTCAATGACCTTTTCTAATTTTTGGTTCAAGCATTTAATTTATCTTCGAACCCTCATCCTAATTTTTCTTGACCGTTTTAATTCAAGCAAGAAAACTCAACAATTCTTTCAACATCATTTGAACATTACTTAGATGTTCAACCTCTTCTTCCTGTCTTAGCATTCAATAACTCACATGAAGATTATCTTAAATCAATATTGGGTTCCAAGAGTTGACTTCATCCATGAAAAAAACCTACCATCATCGTCTATCAAGAATCTTAATTTGTACATCAAGAAATGGTAGGTAATATATTCAACCATTTCCTTTCCATTACTACTCTATTTCCATGCCCAATAAGCTTCCAATATTCTTGACACTCTAGCAACATTAAACAACTTGTTTAATGAAAGTGTATTTTTTCACAAAAAATTCATCAAGAATCGACAACCAACATTAAACACAAGTTGTCGAATAAACTTTCATTAATACAAAATAGCTATTGGTGAATAAGTTTTCATGAAAACAATAGAGGAAGATGATGTGTTTTGTTAGGAGATGTTAAGTGAGGTTCAAAAATTATAGTGGGTGAATGGAATTTTTTTTAAGTGTTTGGGCCTAGGCAAAGTAAAGAAGGAAAAGACAAGATTAAAATTATCTTAAATTCTCAAACTTAAGCTCTAATACCAATTTGATGCATATGCTAAACAAGTTGGCATATGCTTATTAGAAGATGGTGGTTTATAAGATAATTGATTACCGAAAGTTAAAATGAAGAAAAGTATGAAAAGTAGGATAATATTTGATCAAATTTAGGTCCAAAGATTAAACAATCACAACTACTACTCAAGGTTTCAACACTAGAGATAAAATTTGTGAGATTTAATCTCAAAACAAAGTTTTCACTCATATTTATAGAGGGGGCACAATGAGCTCGAAAATCTGATTTGTAATTCAAAGAGGTAGTTTGCTCCATTGTGTTGAGACTACCCATATTTATAGAGGCAACCATATATTTGAAAAGTCTATCATAACCTTCTCCTTTACCTACCTGGTTACATTCCAACCAATCTAGTTACCTAATACAAGTTCCCAAGGAGTTAAATTATAACTAGATTAGGTTTAGCATATGGAGGGTATTATGGCCTAATTTTAAATGCCTACACGTCCATATGGATAACCATACATGTTGATTTATCAAAATACAATCAATCACTCACTCTCCATACTTAATCATTTAGTCATCATGCTTTAATTGATCAACACAACCTAGTTTGTGGGGTTAAATCTTTGTCTAGTGGATAGGGTTGACTTTGAATGGTTATTAGCTTGAGATGCTTATTAACCAAAGTTGAATTGGGTGACTTTTCTCATTGAATGCAACATCCATTTGTCTTGTTTCCTTTTTGTTATGTTTCTTCTTCTTCTTCTTCTTTGATATCAGCCTAGTAACAAAGCTAATTCGGCTTCTTAGTTGGCATAAAACTTGGGATTAACAATAAAATAGCTAGTTTAACTTGGTCTTGATGTTCCACCATTGTTGTTGGGCTTGGGCTGGACATGCTACCATAATTGGTGTGCTTGGGCTGGACGTGCCATTATACATGAATGGTTGGGGCATAAGCTGGTATGTCCACATATTTTCTTATATTTAGCTAATTAATTTTATGTAAGTTAAGAGTATTTTTTGATCCCCTAACTTAGAAAAATTAATTAGTGAAATATTATTATGGGATGCTTCTACATGAAGTATGAAGAGAAGGTACACAAGAATGGTTCTAATGATTTTAACTACGACCGAACATGTAAATTACCAACAAGGTATAATCATATGGAAGATAAAGGTATCAAATTTGATCTACCTAATTTCTATGGTTAATTGGATGTAGAATTGTTTTTTGAATGGTTGCATGAAATATAGAGTATCTGTGAATTTTGAGAGTATGATGATGAACATAGATGTAAGTTAGAAACTCTCAAATAAAAAAAAATTGATAGGGTTTGGTATGATAATCTAAAGAGATCTCATGAAAGGAAAGAAAAATGTAAAATAAAGTCTTAGGAGAAATTGAAAAAACACTTAAGAAAGAATTTTGTCACTAAAGAGTATGAACAAGAAATGTATATCAAATTGATTACTCTTAGATAAGAATCTTAGTAAAGAATACACTAGGAAATTTAAAAGACTAGCACTCTTGTGTGATATGTAAGAAAGAAAAGGAAAAAATATGCTAGATACTTAGGCGGTCTTAATAACTTGATTAAAAATAAAGTTGAAATGTTTTCCTATGATTCACTTGTTGATTTAAATAGATTAGATTTAAAATGTGAAAGTCAAACTAAGTTTGCCACAACCTATGCTAAAACAAGTGCTTCGACTTCTACATCAAACAAAACCTATTCGAAAACATCTACTTAAAAATTTAGGACACGTGCATCTTCAACTAATGATAAAAAAATCAACCCTAGTCAAGATGAAAAGGGTAAAAATAAGGTGATTGAAAATTTTTCTATAACATGTTTTAAATATAAGGGATATGGTCATTTTCTATAGAATGTCCTAATCAAAGAGTTTTAACCTTAAATAAGATAGACAACATGGAACCATGTAATGATAATGATGATTTATAAAATGAATCTAATGATGATACCTTGTGTATGTATGAAGATGATTATAATCCATGTTTTGTACTTCAAATGGTATTACAAATACAACTTAATAATGCATCTACACAAAGGGATAAAATTTTTAAAAACTAAGTGTAGAATTGATGATAAGGTTTGTAGAGTTATTATAGATAGTGGTTCATGTACTAATGTTTCTAGTGAAATGATGGTTAAACAACTAGTTTTAGTGACTACGAATCATCCTAAACCATATTAATTATAATGGCTTAATAAGAACAAAGGTGCTAAGGTAAATAATCAAACCCTAACTACTTTTTGTATTGGCAACTATCATGATCATGTATTATGTGATGTATTGCCTGTGGATGCTGGTGTATATTACTAGGAAGACCGTGACAATATGATATAAATGCAATCCATAATTGTGTGAATAGTGAGTATGTTATTCTTAAAAATAAAAAGGATTATGAATTGAAATTATCTCAATGCGATCATATATAACTTATCAAGACTAAAAGGCGAGTTTATTTTTACATGAGAAAGATATGATTAACTGCATTGAGGAGGCAGTGTTTGCTATGCTTTAGTAGTAAAAGAATATCAATTTGGGAAGAACGATTTTAATAATTCAAATCTTACTAGATTACTTGATGAATATAACAATGTACTTTCCGATGACTTACCTCCTAGACTACCACTTATTAGAGGTATAGAGCATACTATAGATTTAACTTTTGGAATACCTCTACCTAATAAACCTACTTATAGATGTAATCTAAAATAAGATAAGGAATTACAAATACAACTAAAAGAGCTAGTATATAAAGTTTATGTGAGATAAATTTTGAGTCCTTGTTGTGAACCCATCATGTTAGATCCTAAGAAAGATGTTACTTGGCATATGTGCATAGATTCTAGATCTGTAAATAATATAAATAACAAATATAGATTTCTTATTCTTAGACTAGATGACATGCTTGATGAACTTTGTAGGGCACATGTGTTTTCCAAAATTGACTTAAGAAATGGATATCATTAAATCATAATTAGGGAAGGAGATGAATGGAAAACAACCATTAAAACTAAATATGGTCTTTATGAATGGATATATCTTTTGGATTGTGTAATGCACCTAGTTATTTCATATAGTGAATGAAATTATTCATCCTTTCCTAGGTAACTTAATTTCATTTTATTTGGATGACATACTTGTGTATAGTAAGAATGAACATGATCATCTTGTGCATCTAAGGAAATTATTTGATAAACCAAGGGAAATTAAACTTTATAAAAAATTAGAAAAATGATAATTTATGCTTCCAAGTGTAGTTTTTCTTTGTTATATTGTTAGTGGTGAGGATATTAAAGTTGATCCTACTAAGATACAAGCTGTTAAAGAATGACATATTCCTAAGGATATTAACCAAGTAAGAAATTTTCATGGGTTAGCTAGTTTCCATAGGATGTTTATTGAGGATTTCTCTACTGTAGCTGCACCTATTACTCAACTCATGAAGAAAAGGAGAATTTCATTAGGTAAATGAATCCACTAAAGCCTTTTAAACCATCAAGAATGAACTATGTAATACTTCTGTATTATCTATTCCTACTTTTGACCAAAATTTTGAGCTAATTTGTGATGCTAGCGAGGTAGGGATATGAGGAGTTCTTCCACAAGAAAAAAGGCCTATGTCATACTTTAGTGAAAAGTTAAATGGTTCTAAATTGAATTCTTTGTCACATGACAAGGAATTATTTGCCATCATACATAGCTTAGAGACATGCAGTCATTATTTGAGACCTAAACCCTTTATATTATATTCTGGTCATGGGAGCTTAAAATACTTGTATGGTAAAAAGAAAATTAGTCCCAAACATGCAAAATGGGTAAAATTCTTATAATCCTTTGTGTTCTTTGTCAAACACTTAGATGGAAATGAAAATGTAGTAGTTGATACTCTTTGTAGAAGGTCTACATTGCTTTTCATATTAGATGCTAAATTACTAGGTTTTGAAATGTTAAAAGAATTATATCCTAAAGATGAAGATTTTAGCGATGAATATTAAATATGCAAAGAAAATGTATATTATGGTAATTAAATATTATAAGATAGATTTTTATTTAGACTCAATATACTTCATGTATCAAGATCAAGTATTAGATATTTACTTATTAAAAGAGGTACATGAAGGAGCTATAACGGGATATTTTGGTACTCAAAAGGCATTAGAAATATTATAAGAGAATTTATATTGGCCATATATGATTAAAGAGGTACATGAGAATTTTTCACAAGGGTTTATATACATCGTTTCTTATGCCTATTCAATTGTGGAAATGAGTTAAAATGGACTTTATCTTAGGGTTGCTGAGAACATAAAGAGGTAAAGATTCTATTGTGGTCATGATAGATAAATTTTTCAAAATGGCTTATTTTATTCCATGTAATAAAACCAATGATGTTGCACACGTTGGTAAATTGTATTTTAAAGAATTTTTGAAACTACATGACATTCCCAAGAGTATTATTTTCGATAGAAATGTCAAGTTTCTTATTTACTTTTAGAAGACGTCATGACACATGTTAGGAATTGTGTTGTTTTTCACTAATTCACATCATCCACAAAATGATGGATAAATTGAAGTTATAAATCATATTATTAACACTTTGTTCAGAGGATTGGTAAGTAAAAGTACTAAATATTGGGACATTAAGTTACCTCATATGGAGTTTGCTAACAATCAAAGTCCTTAAATTACTACTCACTCAACTCCATTCGAGATTGTTCATGGTGTGAATCTGTACATGCAAGTTGAGATGGTACCCTTGAAGAAATGTGAGTTTAAAAATTATGAGGCCAAGGAGAGGGTTGAGTTCTTTCAAAATATTCATAAAAAAATCAATAGGAATATAGAACAAGTTAATGAAATATACCAAAATTAAGCTAATAAACATTGTGCTCCATAGGTATTTTCTTTTGGTGATTTAGTTTGGTTACATAAGTGAAAAGAAAGATTTCCTAATCTAAGAAAAGATAAAATAATGTCAAGAGCAGATGGATCATTTAAAATCCTTAGAAAATTTGAAGAAAGTGATTATGAACTTGAACTTCACGAATCTTATGGTTGTGTTTCAAGGAATTTTAATACTGGTGATTTGTCTCCTTATTATAGTGATGTTAATTTGAGGACAAATTCTTCTCATGTTGGGGATAATGATGCATGATCATCTATGGATTAATAAGACAATGAAGATTTGGCATACCTAGTTATGGAGCCTATTATGTTATTTTTTCTTTAATGATATTATTGATAATGTGACTAACCTTAACAAGTATACTTTGAGTAGTTCTTGTAGTTATGCAACATATTTTCAAGGAGAATATTAATTCTCTTCAAGATATCAACATATTTAAGATTTTGTATGTTACAAGTTATTACAAGTCAAAGGAAGTTATTATCTAAGGAAGTTAAACTTATAAATTAAGGAGACTTAGTTATCATTAAATTTAGACTCTTGTTAGTTATTTTCATGTAATAATTAGCTATGTTTGTTTGTAATAATTTTTTATTCGATTCACGTACAGTGTTTCTTTACTAGTTAGTGTGCTAGTTAGTCATGTTTATATTACTTTGGATACCTTTGTGTACTACTTATCAAAATATGAATACCTCTATAAGGAATAGTTGACACATTGTAACATATTAATGTTGATGATTTGAATATAATACAAGTAACATGCTTGAATATTTCTCTCTTTTGTGAGTGAATATTTCTAACTAAGACTACTTGGAGTAATCTTTTATAGGATACTTTGAACATATTCTTGGAGAAACATTCGAAGTTAAACTTCTTCAATTATTCCTTAAGATTCATACCATTATTCTAATCTTCCTTAAATCTTTCTTGAAGATTCATTCCATTCTTCCAATCTTATTTGAACTTGCCTAAAGATTCTCATCATTATTCTTCTTATTTAACCCTCCAAATATTCCTCTCTTCTAATCTTTGAATCTTTAACTCTTTGAGGAAGAAATCACATCAAAATATCTCTATATAGGCCTACATGGGAAAAGTGTAGAGATTTTTTAAATTGTCATTCACACATAATTGACAAAATATAGAAGAATTTACACAAAGAAACCTTTTCTCTAAAACTCAAATATCACCATGAGAAAATAATGTGAATTTATATGTTAATATCCATTTTATTATGTAATTTCCTCAGTAATAAGATAAACTAAATATAAATAAGATAAAAAAATTTTAATGAATAAATCACTATTCATGATACTATTTGCATGACCAAATGTTTTGAATAGTAACCCACTAAATCTTATGATAATAACAATTAAATCATAAAAAAATCTTAATAAAATAAAATACATATTAAGATAAAAGATAAATCTTATTGATGTATACGCATATCATGATTTTTTTTGATAATCAAGAATTAACTTTCTTAATAATGGAACCTTTTATCTTAGATGTTTTTCAATATATTTTGAATATTAATTCTAATGACACTTTAAGATGTTATTCCAGGTATGTTACTTATTTACAAGTGGAAGAAACTTAAGATTTCAAGCCATTTAAGCCATATTCATGCACAAGACATACAAACATTTAAAGCTATTGCATATATGGAGGGCAAGATAACAAGCATTCAAAAACCTAAGTTTTATACTTCTTGTTGTAAACCTTATGATATCATGTATAATTTAGTGTTCCATAACTTGTTATTTCATGTATGTATCAGCTTCTCTAAATTTATGTAATGTTGTAGTTAATATCATTTAATTACTCATTTAATTACATTTATTAGAGTATTAGAGATAATTCTATTTAATTATATAACTAAATAAACCAGCCATGAGTTGAGTTGGGTATACCACTCGAGCCTCATGGTATGAGCAAGTTGTCACCAACGTGCAAGTGGGGGTGACAACTAGGTTAGTTGTTAAGTAATTAGTAATTTGTTTTAATTACTTTCCATGGGTGGTATATATATTCATTAAGAGCATTATACATGGGAGATCATATGTTAAATTGAATACTTGTTTTTGTGTAATTAGCTTGTCAAATTTTATCTTTTGTGAGCTAATATTCTTCTTTGGAATTACTTGGAGTAAATCCTACTTAGAACCTATAGTTTTGAATCTTATTTGAAGGTTCAAACATACCTTAAAACTTACCTTCAATCGTCGACCAATAATTGTTCTTCTCATCTTCAAACTTCACTGAAGATCATTATAAACTCAACTTAACTTGTGGATAACAAAAGAAAAGGTATAATTTTAGTATCAAAGCCTAGGTTTTTTTTTTCAACCTTTTATTATAATTTACCAATGCAAGAACATTCTTTTAATACACATCCATGCATAACATCTTCATCCAAGTTGATCTTCAACCCTAAGAACTAATCTTGATTGAGTATTCAAATTCAAAGTTTCAAGATATTCTATTCTTCAACAATAACATTTGAATATCTATGTTAAATATTTGACCACTTCCACTTTTTCTTCAACTGCCCACGAAATCCTCCTAGAACCTATCTTTCTCCATTCTTTTCAAGCCATATTCAAATATAATCTATCATGTTCTAATTCTTCTACCTTTCTTCCATTAAATCTCTATTATCTCTTAGCAAGATCCTACTATTTTTCTAATCATCCATGTAATATAGTCCTTAAATATTTAGACAACATATTCATCTCATATTCTCTATCATTCAATTCACATCATATGACTTTCATTATAATTTTCACATCTTCAATATCCTTAATAATATTACATTACCAACATTCAGATTCTTTGTCTTTCATTGTAGCATATTTTCTCTACATCTTATCCAAGAACCAAATTTTCCTAACTCAAAATTTGTATAACCAATCTCGGTTACCATTATACCTCATTTATTATAAATTATTTGATGTAGGAGCATCTCAATCTTACTCTTCTTATGGTAAAGAACTAGAATTAGCATACTTAGAGATGGTACAAATTATTCTTGAAGATCCTAATACTTCTAATTCTTTGTTAAGTAACTATTGCAAGTTATATATATGTTAGCAAGAAGATCAATCCATTAAAGATATTTTATGAACACGGCAATGGCATTACAGGGATTACAGAGTTGCATGGAAGACAAGGCTACAAGACATAAAGCTTGACTGCATGTGTTAACTCAATGTATTACATACTTATAGTTTTGTGTAGCTTTATTATTTTATTACATAATTTTTAATGTTTGTAATTTGTCATTGTAATCACTATATATATATAATATAATATAAATGTGCATATAGTTAATCTTTATTAATTAGACCAGTATATGGGCTTGATTCACGAGGAGAAAACTGAGGCCAGTATGAGTTTATATATATAGGGTATTGTATATTGAGAGAATAATGAATGAATGAATGATTAAAAATCAACATCTAGAGAGCTAACTTGAGCCTCTTCTTCTTCTCTTCTTCTTCAAGTGTGAGTTTCTTGAGGAGTTACAAACTATTCTATAGAGAAATAAGATATTTCTCTATTGAAAAGATTTGATCTTGGATTAGATCAATACCACATTATCAAGGTTACTGAAATCATCCTACACAAGTTGACACATATATTTGTTTTGAAAAGTGTTTTATAACTTATGATAACCAAATAAAGGTCCTGCATTGTAGAAGATTATTCATCTTTGATCTTCCACATTATTATCCACCCAAGAACTTACTAAGAACTCCAAAAACCCTAACAATAAACCCATTATATCTCTCGCTTTCCTCATTCCAACATCTATACACGATTATTTTTGTTTTCTCCATACAAATCGAGTGATTATCTTCTTCGAAAACACCATGGTTAATGAAGATAAGATGGAGTCCATACTTACTATAATCAAAGCACTCAACATCATCATGAATGCACACAACATCCAACTTCAACAAATTCTAGACTTGCAAAATCATTTCCAATGCAATGAGGCACATATATCTAACCAAGAAATGTTGATACACATGCAAAACACCATAGAAGCCACCAATGACCGAGTAGAAGATAAAGTTAGATGTGTGGTTCAGGCAAGAGGAGGGCACCTAAATTTGGGAATGGTGTATGAAAAAGGAGACCATGAAGACACATCAAATGGATCAATTCATAGCTGAAGACTAAATAATTTCCAACCAAGGATAAAGTTATAAGCTTGATCTTTCTAAATTTTAAGGTGATTTAAATGTTGAATTGTACTTTGAATGGCTGTATGAAATAAAAGTAATATTTGAATTCAAGGATTATGATGATGAAAAAAATTTAAACTTGATACTTTAAAATTAAAAAAGTTTTATAGGGTTTGATATGACAACCTAAAGAGGAAACGTGAACGACAAGATGAATCTAAGATTATGTCATGGGAAATACTTAAGAAACAAGTTTGTATCTATGGAGTATGAACATTACATAGTTTATTACCCTTAGGCACATACGTTTTTATATAGAAGAGTACACTAAGTAGTTTAAGAGACTAACACTAGTATGTGATATACAAGAACAAAAAGAGAAAAAATGTTCTAGATTCTTAGGTAGCCTTAATAATTTAATATGTAAAAAAGTGGATATGTATGCCTATGATTCCCTTGAGGATTTAATCAAGTTGTCTTTAAAGTGTGAAAATCAAGTAAAGTCTACCAAATATTACAAATTGGATGCTCCTACAATGAAAAGGAACTACATAGGTACTTCTACTTCAAAGTATAATTCCTATTCGAGCTATATAAATCTGGAAAAGAAACAACGTCCTGCACAAAAAGAAAAAGGCAAGAATAAGGTGGCGGATTTCTCTAACCAGAAATGCTTCAAATGCAAAGGATTTAAACACAACATAAAAGAAATGTCCTAATTAAAGAGTTTTAAGCTTAAGGGATATCCAATACATGGGCACTTGTTGTGAAGATGATGAAGAGGCTATCATGGATAAGGCTAACTAAAAATATGTAAGTGAATTTGATGAGGCCTTAGATGGATTCTTAGTGCTATAATGCATATTTCAAGTTCAACCACAAGATCAAGCAACACAATGGGACAAGATATTCAAGAAAAGAGGAAACATTAGTGAAGGATGATGTTGAATAATCATTGATAGTGGCACATGTACAAATATAGATAGTAAAATAGTAATTAAAGAGCTTGGATTATCTTTAATGGCTAAGCAAAGATAAAGAAGTCAATGAGCTAGGTAAGTTCTTATATCATTTTAAATTGGTAATTACCATGATGATGTGCTACATGAAAATTTTCTTATGGATGCATGTGTTATTTTGCTAGGTAGACCATGACAATATGGTATAAAAGTTGGTCATAATGGCATTACTAATGAGTATTTTGTTTATTCTGGAAAACTAATCATAAACTTAAGCCATCTAAATGTGATGACCTTAGCATGAATGAGCCACCTTCTAAAAAGAACTTGTTCTTGCATGAAAATGCTATGATTAGTTGTATAGAAGAAGAATGTATATGCTATGCTCTAGTATTGAAAGAAACTCAATCAAGGAATAATAAAAATAATAACCCTAAGATTACTAGCCTACTTGATGAATTTAATGTTGTGTTTCCAAATCATTTTCCACCTAGATTACTACCTATAAGAAGTATTGAGCATGCTATTGATTTAATCCTTGACATACCTTTTCCTAATAAACATACATATTGAAGTAATCTAGAGGGAATCTAAGGAACTTGAAAAACAAATACAAGAGTTAGTAGATAAAGGGTATGTTAGAGAAAATATGAGTCTCTATTGTGTTCTTGACTTACTTGTCCCTAAAAAGGATGGTAAGAATTGTTAACAATATAACCATAAAAAATTATTTCCCTACGCCTAAATTAGATGACATGCTTGATGAACTAAGTGGTGTACTAGTATTCTCTAAGATTGATTTACATAGTGGATATTATCAAATGCGCATTAGAGAAGGGGATTAATGGAAAAATCCATTAAAACTAAATATGGTCACTATGAATGGATGCTCATGCTATTTGGGTTGTGTAATACACCTAACTCCACAATAAGATTGATTAATGAGGTTCTTTGTCCTTTTCTTAGCAAATTTGTTATGGCTTACTTAGATGATATTCTTGTGTATAGTAAAAATGAGCATGATCATCTAATACAATTAAGAAAACTATTTTAAAGATTAAGGGATACAAAAATTTATGGAAAATTAGAGAATTGTGATTTTATACTTCCTAGCATAATCATTTTGGGTTATATTGTGAGTAGAAAAGTTATGGTTGATTCCTCTAAAATTAAAGCTATTAAGAAGTGGTATATTTCTAAGGACATTAATGAAGTGAGAATATTCCACAGATTAGCTAGCTGTTATAGATGATTTATTAAAGAATTCTCAACTATAGTATCACTTACAATTTAACATATGAAAAAATGAGTTTAAATGGGGACATATAGCCAAAAAAGCCTTTCAGACTCTTAAAGCTAAATTTTAATGATCTAGTCTTATCCTTACCTAATTTTGATTTACTATTAAAAGTAACTTGTGATGCTATAATACCCCAAAATTTTAAATTTTATATTTTGATTTATAAGAATTTTAGTATAACCTAATCTATATTTTTTAGTAATTAATTATCTTAATTTAACCTAACCTTAGACCCAAAAAAATTATAGGTAAAATGTTTATTATTACTAATAAAAAAATTTCAACCCTAAAAATGTAAATCTAAATCCCACATTCAAAATTTTCTTTTCTTTTCTTCTTTCTTTATCTTTTCCTTTTTCTTCCTTCTTCTTCTCTTTTCTCCATCCTGGGCTACGCCGCCCTCGACTGAACTCTCTCTCTCTCTCTCTCTTTTTTCTTCCTTCCTCTTCCCCGGCAAGCCTAAGCCCACTCACTTCTCCTTTTTTTCTTCTTTTCCCTTTATTTTCTTTCTTTTCCTTTTTCTTTCTTCCTCCTCGTCATCTTCCTTGCATCACCCTCCCTTTCATTTTAGGCACCAAACAACCCCCTTGAACACCACACGTCCCCTTCTCCTTTTTCCCACATAGCCATCCATTGCCATGCACATTGGCTATTTCACCCTACACTTGCACCTGCCCCTTGTCTCAGAACCCTGCCCCTACAACTTGTACCTACACTGCATCCATCCTTCCCCCTTATAATCATGCATGTTGAGCAACAATTCCCTTTCCCTTGCAATCTTCCCTTCTCCCTCAACCTCCCTTACCTATATATACCCCCTAAACCTCTCCTCTCCCCTTTCTCCCACCATCGAGCCTGCATACCAAGCTACCTAGTTTTTCCTCCCTCCTCCATTGTAACACCCCCAAATTTACTACTGAAAAATTTCGTTTACATCAAAAGGTTTAGCGGAAGCCAAAGATAAAACCGTAAACTCGGGGGCGTTACCGCCACACTTCGTACCAGAGCGGTACACTTATACCGCTCCAGTACTAAGTGCTAAGGCTAAAACCAAACAACATCAAGTGCGAAATATTAAAACATGAGTCGACATTTGACATAAATCATTAACGAAACACAAGTCAATTAGTATTTAGAATACGGTTTAGGAGTACAAATTAAGAGTACGATTTCAAAACATGAAGCGTAGTACAAAATACAACTAAATAAAACAAGTCCTGAAGGATCAATATCCGGATTGCCTACTCACTCAAGTCAAGCCTTCTACCCCAAAATAGTACCCGATCATAAACCTGCACAGGAGGTCTGCTCCCCACCATCGGTGGATCATCACAGGACCCATTCAATCAAGGTAGTATCAGTACGGGTCCAATACTGTCATGCCACATAACACACATAGCACAATCATATAGGCAACATGCGATAGCACACATGATAAGGCCTGATTACTTTCCCGGTGACATTATTCTTTATTCTCATTAATAATATGTCCATTCCACACATATTCTTTAATAGTCCATGTGAGTGTGGGAGCCCCACTATTATAGCCGGTGGACCGGATGTAAACACACAGGGCAGAACGCCTCTGACCACTATTATAGCCGGTGGACCGGAAGTAAACACACAGGGCAGAACGCCTCTGACCACTATTCTTACTGGTGGACCGGACTGGCCCTGACTCACATGGTGTTTTGCTGTAAGTGCTTAGTATTTTCCCATGGATTAACTTATTTACTTGGGTCTGTCGAGCAGAAAACCCCCACTATTATAGTCGGTGGATCGGAAGTAAACACATAGGGCAAAACGCCTCTGACCACTATTATAGCTGGTGGATCGGAACGAAACACACAGGGCAGAACGCCTCTGACCACTATTATTGCCGGTGGACCGGAACGAAACACACAGGGCAGAACTCCTTTAACCACTATTCTTACCGGTGGACCGGACTGGGCTCGGCTCAACAATATTTCGCTTTACGTGATTAATGTATTATCCGTGTCTTATTAAAACACATTCCACCCTTGACATGCATGTCATCTATGTTCTACCGCTTTTCTTTCAATAAGGCCCGTCCCGTATTTTGAGACTCCTGCACCCCTTATCACACCCCGACATTCTTTCCCCCTTATGCTCACACCTAATGAAAGACCAACTCCTGAGAGTGTAGGTTAAGCCCAACACCCTATGACATCGATCTTGCCTATTCTCAACCTCTAGGGTTTTCCCCTTGGAAACCCTAGTTGGACCTTTGTGGCCCAACCTCTTCTCGCTTACCTTACAATTACTTATTCTTCACCCCATATTTCACCCTTATTAGATCAAACCCCAAGGCATATCATTTTATTCCTCGACCTCGCATATGACCTGCAAAACCCTAGTTGGCCACATCAAACCCTAGCACCTTACTTCTTCCACAAGTGACCTCTCTCTTTTCATCCCTAAGTCTCTTCTTTCACATGGAACCCCATACTCATCTTTTATATATTTTAATTCTCACTCTTAACCCATACTCCACCCTTCCTTAATCATTCTTACTTTTACACTTCCCAAATTTCCACTTTCTCCCCAAAAACCCTAATCGGGTCCTTTATACACCCTTGCACCAACCTACGTAGTATTTTTCATCCCAAGTCTCCAATCAACCCACAACTCTCCCATTCTCTTATTTACACCCTAATTCAACTTTTCTCATGTAAGATTCATCCCCATGCAAGATTTAGTCACCCCATGCGACACCCCAAATCACCATGCAAACTTTAAGACTCCCATGCATGGTTCCCAACTCTCATTTATTTTGGACATTCCTCCCACTTAAATCTTCTCTCATGGATCATGAGGTACTTAGGTCAACCTCATATCCCCCTTAGTGAACTCACTTCCCATTTATTTTCGGTCATCCTTATATTCCCAACTCATATTACCATTTATCCTAACATGCATGTCCTAGAGGGCCATATCGTAACACATCATAAACATCATACATATACATGTCATGCTCATGTCATAGAAGCGCATACAACATACCTCAATCTCCAAGATGCGCTACACATAAGACAAGTTATCCACAAATCATATAATACATGGCATATCATGGCATACACAACATTCAACACATCCATGTCACACATAGCACAAGGCCATAGCTTCGTCCTTACCTAAGGCGACGCCGGGCTTGGAGCACGCTCCTCTAACTCCTTAGGACTTTGGTCGGGGTTACCTATAAAAGGGGAAAAATGCTAAGTATTATTTTCCCTTGAAAGTACCATCAACCCTTTATTCTAGTTTAGGATTAAGGTTCTTATCCCTAGAGGGGGTATTATACAAAAGCTAGGGTTTTTATCTTAAATTTAGTATATTAAACCTTACTAGTCAAAATGTATTTATTTTTTGATACTTATTATTATCCTTATTTTATTAGACTCGTTAGTTCTATTCTTGTAGTAATAGGGTTCATGCTAACTATAGGAAAATAGTGATAGCATTAATAATAAAACTAATAATAGTGACACTAATGTTTAGTGATAGAAACTCTAGTGTTTTTAAATTCAAGTCTATTAATGGTGTTAGGGTTGAAATAATAATAATACAAAGTCACAATACTACAACTAAAACATTCCTAAAGGTGATAATGATAATAGTTGTATATTCATGAATAATATAAGGGTTCAATGCTTTTGGTTACAATAATAAAGTAGTGATAGTAGTAATAATAGTAATAGCTAACAATGGTACCCTAGTAATGAGGTTAGGGTTAAAGGCATTAGGGATTATGTTAAGTGGTAGGGTAATAAGGTTCAAGTACTCTTCTTATTTAACAACAACATGATATTCACTAACTTTGAGTTAAATAACATGGATAAGAACAAAAGTAGTATTACTATTAACAAGAATGATAAATGTGTTAAGAATAATAATAATAATAATAATAATCATAGTAATAATAATAATAACAATAATAAAAATAATAACAACCAAGTAAGGTTAAGCAACAATAATAATAACCATAGTAAGGATAATAGAAATAATAATAATAATAATAATAATATTAATACTAATAATCATAAAAATAAAACTAAAGTTAAGTATAATAGAAGTTAGGGTTCAAAGGGATGCTAGTATTGGTAAAAATGATAACTTTAATAACACAGATCATAATATTAGTGATAATAATAATAATAATAATAATAATAATAATAATAATAAAAGTAATACTACTAATAATAATGAAAGGAATAATAATAATGATAATAATAAGTATACTAATATTAATATTAGTTAAACTTAGTAGTAGCTATATAAAAAGAAAGGTTAAGGTTTCGGATGAGTGGAAGACCACCTTGGGTCGGTGGTGGTCCGGCGGCGGCGCGTGGCGGCGACGGCTGCGGCGGTGGAGGAGGAGAAGAGAGGGAAAGATGGAGGTGGTGGTTAGATGGGAGGAGAAAAGAAGAAGTTTGAGGTGAGGGAGGAGACAGCAGGGAAAGATTAGTGGAATGAGGGTGGTGGCGTTACAGGGGTGGCGGCGCGCGGTGGCTGACGCGGCGGTCGAAGGTGGTGGAGGGTGGTGGAAGATGGTGGAGGTTTGTGGAGAAGGAGCCAGGGATTAAGGAGGGTATAGGAAGGTAGAGGAGGGCCTGCTGGTTATATTGGAGGGTGGTAGGGGGGTTGATCGCGGCGGAGGTGGCGCGAGGCGGCGACAGGGTGCGGTGGTCGTTTTTTTTTGGGAAGGGAGGTTCACACGGCTGAGGCGGCACGTGCGTGGCAAGGAAGGGGGCGGCGATGGCTTGGTTGTGTGGAGGACGGTGCAGGGAGGGCTTCGGTGTGTGGCGGTGGTCGCGGCGGTTCCTGGCGGCGGCGGAAAGCTTGTCTGTTCTGGCGGTGGCGAGGCAAGGTTTCAGCAAGGTCCGAAAGAGAGGACTTGCTTTGGCCGTTTGGGGGGGGTATTTATAGGCAATTGTGAATGGAAAAAAAATGAAGGAGAGTGATGGCACGTGGGGGCAGGTGCGGCAGGCCGCTGTCCGGTGGTGGCAGCCGGCGCATGCCCTGCAGTTTGGTAGGGTTTGTTTAGCTGGGTACGGGAAAAGGAAAAGACGATAGGATGCGTGAGGGGTAGGACGGGTGTGTTGGGTCGAATTGGGAAAGAAAGGGATGGAAATGGCAGGGAAAGGATGGCCGAATGGCAGACATTGTTGGAGGTTGTAAGCCACGGCAGTTGCAGGTCGCGAGGAAGAAGACGACGCCGCGGCTAGACCGGCAGTCCAGGGAGAAACAAAGAAGGGAGGCAAGCCGGCCAGTTTGGCAACGATTATAAAATTTTTAAACCAAACACGGCATTTTAGTAATTAGAGGGACAAAACGCGGCGTCGCGTCGCTGGATGGGCAACGGTCATAGGGGTCATTAAACGCGACGCGGTGTTTCGACGGCTTTGAAAGGTGAAACGCTGCGTTGCAGCCGTGTGACGGCTAGCGGATGACGCTGGGCCGTGGGAAGGAGAGAAGGGATGGGGAATTGGGCCGGGTGAGGCCCAAATCCGAAGGGGAAGAAGAAAAAGGAAAAAGAAAGGAAAGGAAAAAGGAAAAAAGGGAGAAAAAGGGTTTCTTTAGGGTTTTGGATTTTTGCACAATTTATTTAGAATGTTTTTGGGTTATTATACATTTATATATATATATATATATATATATATATATATATATATATATATATATAGATAGATATATTTATTTATTTTCTTGAATATTTAAAAATTATTAAAATAATAATTTAATTCCCTTTTTAGATTAATTTTGGCTATTTTGGGTAATTTTCCTCCACTTTGATTTTAATTAGTAAAATGTCCAAAATTTTCTAAATAATTTATTTATTATTTTCTCCTTATTTTCCTCTTTATTTAATGAAGTAATTTATTTTCTTAATTTTCCCTAATAGATCACTATTTTGCCATAATTCCTAAATTAGGATTTTTGGGGTATTTCATCCATCCCTGCCAACCCTTCAGCATCATTGTTTCCTGTTGTCACTTGACCAACCTTCCTGCCACATCCCCTCCTTGCTCACACCACGCTAATGCCCTATAGTTAGAGGTAGCAATCGGATCTGGGTCAGGTTGGGTCATTGTGGGCTAGGTCATTCTAAAGTCAGGTCATTTTGGGTCATTTCTTTGTTTGGGTTGGGTGGTCATTTTGGGTTATTTTCTTGTTTGGGTTGGGTCAGTTCCCTATAGGTTCATTGTAGTTCTATGTCATTTTAGATTAATTTATTGGGTTAGGTTGGGTTCGGTTTAAGCAAACTTAGGTTTGGGTCATTTCAGGTTAACTTGACTGGTAGCGTTGGGTTAGTTTTGGGTCATTTTCTAGTTAACATGATTAGGTGCACTACAAAATTTATGACTTGTGCCAACAGAAATTTAGTCATAGATTTTTTTTCTATTCGCAAAAGTTACTAATACCAACAGATATTTTTTTGTAGGCAATGAAGAAAATTTTTATTTGTTGGTAATAGTATGTTATGCCAACAGATCTTTTGCCTACTTTTATATCTGTGGGTATTAGTAACATTATACCAACAAAACTAATACCCACTAATATATGTGTTGGTATTAGTATATAAAGAAGACAAATGTTTCAACTATTGTTATATCTCGTGGTACAATAGATTCATTCCTCTTACACATGAGATATTTCTCTTATTATGATAATTGCTAATTTTTATATGAAATACTAATAATATAATATATAACCATATTTATAATTATCATTATAATTATTTTTAATATTATTATAACATAACTATGAAAATTAAAATAATAATAATTATTCTTAAAATAATAAAAATTATCATTATTATAATAATAATTAATAATTATAGTAACTCTCATTATTATATTAACTATGATAATAAATATTATAATAAAGGTAATAATCAGTCAAGTCAGACTTCAAATGACCTATATGATCGGGCTCTCGCTACTTTATCAACGTGATGAGGGTCTAGGCGACGGTGTACTCGTAGCTGTTAGATCTTCTTGAGCCTAATATTATTATAGTTATTTATATAATTATTGTAATACCTCGTATTTTTTAAATTCAATTTCCTTAGACTTAATGATTTTATTAATAAAATTTGATAAAATGTTTAATTATTTTATTTGTGATTGGCTTTATAGTTTTATTGACGATTTCAAATTCATATTTGAATTTATTTAATCATTTGTCGTTGTGGATTATTTTAGAAAAATTCATCCACAATTATGACTTTTATTAAGCTCATATGATCTTCGCTTCTATTTAAAAATATTCTTTCATTTAAGGAAATCATTTAGGTTATTTACAGTTCCTTAGAATTTGATTTATATATTTTCCAATTTCTTTTAATTATTATTTTGATATTTTATTTCTTTTTCCACAAGCTATATTTCCATTTTAATTGTGTGTTTTTATTTTAATTATTTAAATTTGTTTCCAATTATAATTTTGTTGTGTGATTACGACTTTATTATGGAGTTATATTTCATTAGCAAAAATAAATTATATTTTATTCTAAAATCTCTTTAAAGTAGTAAAATCATTTTAATGATTTATTTGTAACAAATATTTCCTTCTTTGAATTTATTTATTTTACACTACAACAAACTAGTGCATTAACGACCAATTTAGCGACTAATTTTTTGTTGTTGTTATTGATATATTATTAACGACCACTATCAAAAGTCATTGTTATTGGTATATCTATTGCGACTAATATAATTTTTGGTCGTAAATAACTAATTTACTAGTCGCTAAAAATGTTTAAATTCCATATATATATATATATATATATATATATATATATATATATATATATATATATATATATATATATATGTTTTATAATAATTTTTTTTTTCAAATCTATAAAATCTAAAAAAAAATATATAATAAAAAAACACTTAAACCCCTCAACTCCTTAAAATTTCTAATTAAAAAAACAAAAAATTCTCTCCCACGCGCCCTCTACCCACACCCTTATATCATTCTACTTTTTGGCTAATATGTGTAGCATTGGCCTAGCCCATGTCCTTCGATCCCCAACCCGGGCCTCCCCCTGCTCTGTACCTTCAACCCAGGCCGCACCACCACACCAGCCATCCCTACTCGAGCACACCACCACACCTGCTCTAGCTCGTCGCTATCGTCGTCCAGTGCAGCAGCAGCGGGCAGCAACAACAATGCATGAGGACAGGCGCGGCGCACCACCGTTTGTCCGCCTCCAGCACCGTTAGTCACCGCAAGTGGTCCTTGACCACCGGCGAAGCTCTAGCACCCCTCACTCCCTCCAATTTCGCAGTAATTCGTTTGGTATAAATACTTAAACCCTAACTTCTGTTTTGATTAATTTTAAATGAATTAGCTTATGATAAGATAATTTATTTGTTTAATTATATATATATATATATATATATATATATATGTGTGTGTGTGTGTGTGTGTGTGTGTGTGTGTGTGTGTGTGTAGTCTGAGTGACTTGGAGTGGTTAATTGTATTGGTTATGGTTGATTTGTGAAAATTGGATTTGTGACCTAGCTATATCTGAATTTGTCGGTTTTATCCGATTAAGCTATTTTAGATAAATTGAATTTACATTATGCTTTAAAATGTTTCTAATTTCATGTTAGAACTATCAATTTAAAAAAAATTTGTGCAAAATTAATCGGAATTGGATTCTTAGATCAAAATTCTTGCATATTTAAATTGGATTGTGTAATTGAGTTATTTTATTCAATTGATTATATAATTTGCATCAGATTATGTTTAATTTCATTTTCGACATGTCAATTTAAATATTTTAGCAAGATTTGACCGGATTTGCAGTTTGGGCTAAAAAATCCTAATTATGTTAAATTGGATCTTTCGTTTATTGTTTTAATAAATTAAGCATACGATATATGTTATCTTGAAAGTAAAATATTAGGAAGCTCTTTGATGGATGGTGGTGCTGAAGGTTTTCTTCATTACTTTATATTAGAGACCTACATAAAAGCCATTAAATATTTTGTCAGTATGCTCATGCATTATCAAAAAATTAGAGACCTATGTGGAAACTAGTTAATGCTTGTAATCAAAGAGGCTACTTCATAAGCAATACTTTTGCATGCTTTGTCTACGCATCAATGCTTCCTATGGTTATGTTCTCTTCATCTCATTTTTTTTGTTTTGATTTGACTTGAAAAAATTTCAATGCGCTATTATTATTCTTTTACTAATGTTGGTGTCATAATTGATTATTTTTTATTACTACTATTACTATTGTTATCATCACTATTAGTCTTATAATTATTATTAATTAACTCTGAGTGTCTTGATCACGTGGATGATCATATTTATTTAATTGATTAAATGGTCATAGAGGTTCCATTCTTACAGCAATTCCAACATTGTTGTCATAATGATCTGTATACTATGATTAGAAGATCCTGCATGAACTTGCTTGTTGGGACTGTTGGGATAATTTTGGTGACTATCAGAGTTCGTTTATTAATGACATCATTTTGTGAGCTTTTCTATAGCTTTGAGATATGGCATGCTCGCTGGGCTATGCTTGCAGTTCTTAGTGTTGTGTTTCCAGAATTACTAAACCTCTATGGAGCATTTCATTTTGTTGAACTAGTCTGGTGGCGAGTTGGTTATTCAAAGCTTAAGGCAAGTATATCCACGTTCACTTCATCTATGCTTCTGCACCCTAAGTTTTCTAATATGATGTGAATATTGATGTGTGTGTTATCATATGAACAATTATATTTTTCAAGTTATCTTTAGTAAGTTAAATATTTAAGCCTCCTAGTACTAATGATAGCAGTTGTAGTTGCTATAGTCCAACCTTTTGCTTTGTGGCTTAAACTTGTGGTGTTCAAGTACTAGGGAAAAACTGCCTATGTTTCATGGGTGCAATTGCGATTATGAAGTAAATAAACTGCTAAACCTTAGAAATCTACAAGCCTTTTGTTATTTGTGATTCCTTCTTTCCCTTCATGTCATCTTTTTAAGAATTTCCCTTTTCCTTGATCTGTCCTACATCACTTAGTGTCATATCACTAGTGTGTTGGCTAGGTGGATGTACCATTTTGCTTCATCTAAATGAAATGCCCCGAAAATTCTAGTTTTATTACTTATTATTAAATAAGATTTTATTATGAAAATTAATTAAGTAAGTTATCTTTATTAAAATAAAAAGGAAATTTATTAGGGCAAATCAAGAAGAAATTTATAAATATTTTAATTAGGAGAAATTTGGGTATTTTAGCTAATTAAAGATTTTATTTTAGAAATTAATAAAATAAATTATTTTATTTAAAGTAAGAAGGATAAAATAGTTTCAAATTAATATTAATTTTATAAATAATTTAATTGAAGAAAATTAGAGTGATTTACTGATTGAAATGGAATTTATGAAAAATCTTTTAAAAATCCTAATTTAGCCTAAAATGGGATTTAAATATTATTATTTTTAAATATCCCAAATATTTTAATTAATTTATTTAACCCAACCTTCCTATTTTCTCTTCTCCTTTTTCGTTTTTCCTTTTCTTTCTTCCTTTTTCTTTCTTTTTCTTTCTTTTCCTTCTTCTTCTTCTTCTTTTTTCTTTTCCTTCCCCGAATTGGGCCTGTCACACCGGCCCAAATCTCCTTCCCTTTCCTTCGGCGCGGCCATTTCCCGCAGCCCAGAATCCCCTCATTTAACCCTGCGCCGCGCTTCCCTCTTTTACCCATCAAAACACTACGTTTTGGCCCACGCCTTTAAATACCGTCGTCCGCCCCGGTCTCCTCTTCTTTTCTTTCTTTCTTTTCTATGCCGAACCGCCTGGTCCAACTTTCTCCCATCTTCTTCTTCCTCTTCCAGCCCCGACGCCATAACTGCAACCTCCAACCTTCCTCGAAAATGGTGTCGCCGGCCACACGTGTCGTGACCGGCCTTTCTCCCGCCCATTCTCTTCCCCTTGATGCACACTCCAATTTGAACCGCCCCACTTCTCTTTTCTTCCCCATGTTTGCCCCCAATTTCCCTCGTGAAGGTCGAGCAAACTTTGAAAATTTGTGTCGCTCGATCAACACCATAACCATCCCATTTCTCACCGACTTTGACCTCCTAGTAACCTCCATAACTCGAGCCTACCTTCCACCACTATAAATACCCCTCGTATGGCCTGGTTTCAATATTTTTTCCCCCGAAACCCTAAGTTTAAGTCTGTCCACCGCCGCCACTTTAGATGCACTTTCCTCCTCCGTTAGCCAACATCACCACCATCTCTGCCTCCCAAACTCTTCCCTGCAACACCCTCTAACTAACTAAACCATCAACATCCTTTGATTCTCCTCACACGGGCCACCATAGACGTGCAAAGTCCTCTACTCCTTTTGCAAAACTTTTAATCCTAAAACTAGTAAACCACCGCCCACCACCACATCTGCCGCTTCTACCACCCTCTGAACCACTCAAATCTCCTGCTAATTCTCCTCCAGCGACCCATAAACTTATTTTCTTTTTATCCTTCCCCCTTCCCTCTTTTTCTTCATTTTCACCCCTTTTAGATCAGTTTTCCGGCCACCTCCGGGCACCACCGTCGGTGCCACCCATCCCCGCCAACTCAAGGTGAAACCCTAGACATTTTCAACACTTCCTTTCGATTTATTGAGAATTGTTATGCTTTTATCCTAATTTTTAATGTTATTTCAATTTTAATTATTATTATTATAATTACTATTATTATGGTTATCAACTGTAATCTAATTGCTAAATCTTGTTGACAGGTTTAGGAGTATTCTTAAGTTAGATAAATTATTATTCTCGAATTTTTGTTATTTAATAGAATTATTACATTTTTACTATTAATAATAATAATAATATTATTATTATTATTATTGGTATAATTATTTATTTAATATTGTAACTATTTCAGGAGGTTGAAACCTAAAATTTTAATTAGGTCTCGCACCCTTGCATTTTATTACTATTATTAGCATTATTTTCTATTATTATGGTTATTATTTTTACTAATTTAATATTCTTATAAGTATATATATTATTAACACTATTATTATTATCACTGAATAGTAACTTTAGTATTTGGGCAGGTTCGAAAGCCCACTTTATGATTTTAAGATTTATATTATTATTATTATTATTATTATTATTATTATTATTATTATTATTATTATTATTATTATTATTATTATTATTATTATTATTTTACTAATGTTAGCATTATTAACAATATTTTATTTTAGTAATATTATCATCATTATTATTATTATCTTTACCAATATCATTTTGGGTGAAGGGTAGAAACCCTTATACCACCATTCATTTAAACTACAATAGTATTTTATTAGTAGGTTAGTAGTGTTTTGTATAATCAATTATATTATAATATTATTTTAATTAAAAACCAAATATTAGGATAAGTTAGTGAATAATACTATTTTTAGGAGGGAGTCTAATTTTAGCTTTTCCCTCATAATAGGTAAAACCAGTCAAAGCCCTAAGGAGGCGTAGGATCGTGCTCCAAGACCGGTGTCGTTCTAGGTAAGGGTGTTACGAAGTCTATTTGTGTGTTTATATGCATTATGTGCTTCATATGCCATGTATTCTATGTTTATCATTATTAATTATTTCATATGTGTTACAAAGTGGAGTTGAAGTATGTTGGCATGAATAAATCGTGGCATGAGAATTATGTGTATATTTACGTTATTATTATTGTATGATGTGGCCTTAAGACATGCATGTTAGGGTTGTAAAATAATGATGGGGAGTGTAACAATATGGTGTTAGGGTTTTGCATGAAATGGCATGGTGTTAGGATTTGCATGAAATGGCATGATGTTAGGGTTTGCGTGGAAGCATGTCTACGTGGAGCTAGGGTTTGCATATGAATTAGGGTTTGCATGGAAGCGTGGTATATGTGGAGCTAGGGTTTGCATATGAATTAGGGTTTGCATGGGAGCGTGGTATATATGGAGCTAGGGTTTGCATATGAATTAGGCTTTGTATGGAAGCGTGGTATATGTGGAGCTAGGGTTCCATGGAGTAGGGTTTTCATGGGGGCTAGGGTTTACATGGAAGTGTGTGTTAGGTGGAGTTAGGGTTGGCATAGAGTAGGGTTTGCATGGGGACTAGGGTTTGTGCGGAAAAAGTATGGTTTACGTGGAGTTAGGGTTTACATGGAGCTAGGGTTGCATGGAGTTAGTCATGCATGTTTGGGCAAATGTTTGTGAATGGCAAATGTTTATGAATAAAATATTTAAGGCATTAATTATTTAAAGTGGAAAATATTGAGACCGGACCAGCCGATCCACCGGTCAGGAATAGTGGTTAAGGTTTTACCCTATATGTGATCGATCCACCGGTTATAATAGTGGTTAGGACATGAGGTCTTATATGTGACTGGCCCATCAGTTATAATAGTGGGGGATCCCGAGCTCAATAAAGACAAACCAGAGTTTTCAATGCTATTAAAAGATACTAATTACTTATAGTTGAACACCATGCGAGCAGGAACTAAGCCGATCCACCGGTTAGGAATAGTGGTTAGGGTTTTACCCTATATGTGACCGATCCACCGGTAATAATAGTGGTTAGGGCATGATGCTCTATGTGTGACTGGCCCACCGATTATAATAGTGGGGTATTCCTGTACTCACATGGATTTGATAAAAGGTATGGTGTGTATCGATTTGCGATGAAAGAAAGATTAATTAATTAATCTGGACCTTTTTGGGCCTTATGTGCAGGCTTGTTGATTATTGGCTATGGAATGCATTATATGCTTCTATATATCACATGTGTGGGTTTGTAAATGTATGTTGATCATTTTCCTGCATGATTTGATGTGTTATGTGTCGGCCTTAGTGCTCGGTTACCTTACTCAGTACATAGCGTACTGATTACCTGTTTCATGGGTGCTGCTCATTCCCACGAGCAGAAGTCCCTTTCTGACTTTGTGCAGGTGGGCGAGACATCAGTCAGAGCTGTGGGTTGATTTTGTTTTGGCTTAAGTTTCGAGGTTCTGGCCATATTTTTATGCTATGTATTTGCTTTTTATTAGTTCCTTTGTATCAGATTTATCCATTTGGATCTATTACCTTGTATTGAGTATTTCAAATGATTATTTTATCGGTTGTAAGTTTAGTTCCCTTTCGAAATGAATTATAATTCTTCAGCGTACTCTGATTTCTTTGTTATGATCTTTTAATTCATTTTGTGAACTCTTTATTTGAATTTAATAGTAATCTCTTTTTAGCCTTAGCACTTGGTACTGAAACGGTCGGAGTGAACCGGTTTGGTACTAAGTGTGGCGGTAACATCCCCAGAATTCATGAGTTTTAAATTAAGTATTTTAATTACTTCCTTTTTTAAAAAAATAGTGAATTTTGGGGTGTTACACTAAATCCTTCTTCACTTTTAACTCCATATGAGCAAGACCTTGAGCATTTGTTTACATTATTTTAGCTCCTTGATCTCTTTTGGCACTGGAAGCAACCAACACCCTACACTTTGTTGCTCTATCTCTAGTTTTCTTTTGAAAAGTGCCTAAGGGCAATTGTTAGAAAAACTATTATATCAATTATATTTAAGTTTAACTAGAGTACACCTAAAGGGAGGATTCATTTAGGATGTTTCTCTTTTTAGGTGATAAGTAGTCACATGCTACCTTTTTTAGACTATGTATTTGAACTAATGAACCTAAAAGCATAAGTTGTTGGGTTTGGCTTGATTAATGATTTTATACTTTCAACATTGTTTTATACATGCATACTTTGTTTGGGCGTAAGATATGGGCTTGCTTATATTAGTTCTAGAAACCACATCTTGCAATAGTATAAATGGGATCTTTGAAGATTTGAACTTGTGGAATTGATCAACTCTACCATGTCAAAAACCAAAAAGGTTAAATTGTAAGGCTTGAAGCTATTTATTATTGCTCACCCTAGAATCTTGTCATTGATGTAGTCTAGGTATAGGTCTAGATATACACACCATCACCACCCTCATATACAATTGTAGCATAATACTTCCAAAAGACGTATAGAATATTGGGGTTTCTAACTTCTAATTTATGTTTCCAAGAGTATAATTTTTAAACATTGAAATAGGTTGATGATTCAAATACGCATGCCATGTGAACTCTAATGACCTAATTAAGGTTGCAAGCTGCACAAGCTCCTACATTATTACATGTAAATAAAAACTCAAACTCCATTCAATTTTTAGTTTTCCTTTCTAGTTTACCTTTTTGCAATAAAGTTCTAAAACTATTGAGAATGCGTTTCTAGAATAATATTGATTAGAGAGACATTTTAAGTTTTCTTCAAAATACTTAATTTTGCTTTCCCTCTTTATTAAGGACTCTTATTATTTTTGAGAAAATTTTAAAACTCCCTTTATTTAGATTTTAGGTATGAATTTATATTAATCTGATTAAGTTACTTGCATATTTTCTTAAGGAATACATCTTGATGATTATCAAAGAGAATTTTGAAGGCGTTGAAGTTGTTGGAGGTGCTGAACAGGATGAGAATGAAGAGGATGGTGTTTGATGTGTTAATAAAGATGTCTTGTATGTCAGCTTATGTTACAAGTTGTAGTTATAGTATTGTACCTAAAATATTATATTATTAGTTTGACAAATAAACTAAACACTGATGATTATGTATGGTGTACTTAATTGTATATGAGGATAAGTTGTTATTACAAGTAAATATTACAACAACACGTATTATGGACATCATTATCGTTTTACGAATAGATAATATATATATAGATATATATGTATATATAGGTTAAAATATATATAACCAATAAAATAAATTTGTTGGTAATAGTTTTAGCTGTATATATTGTTTTGTAGATAATAATTTTAGTTACAGATATTGTTTTGTGCATAATAATTTTAGTCACAGATATCGTTTTGTGGGTAATACTTTTAGCCACAGATATCGTTTGTTAGACAATAGTTTTAGTCACAGATATTGTTTTGTTGTTAATACTTTTACTTAAAGATATAATTGTGGGTATAAGTTTTACCAATAGATAAATATCTATGGGTATTATTAATTATTCCTAATAGATCATACTTATCTATGGGCAAAACTTTTAAGCATAGAGTTTTTATTCACAGTTTTGTCACAAAAAAAATATCTATTGGTAAAACTTTTGCCAACAGAAAAATCGCTTTTGCCAATAGATAATGCCCTTTTGGTATAAGTGAATTATTTTGTAGTGGTGGGCTTAGCCCATTTAGGCCATTTCGTATAATTTGACGGGTTGGTCTTGTTGGGTTTGAGTTGTTTTGGGTTAACTTGATGGGTCAGGTCATTTCGTGCAATTTGATGTATTAGGTTTGTATAGTTATGGTTTAACTTGATAGGTCGGGTCGGGTAGAATTTTGATACTATAAATATTAGAGACAATCATAATATTACTAGTACAGATAAATGAAATAAGAATATTATATGTACTTTATTTTTGCAAGAAAATAATAAAAATATTCATAAATTTTGACAATAAAAAATATTGCATGATTTGATCTAACAAAGATATTTATCATTTATTTGATTACTTAAAAAAATATAATTTTATGCAATTTATTTTTGAAATCATAAGATTACTAGTACAGATAAATGATACTGTAAATATTAGAGACAATCATAAGATTACTAGTACAGATAAATGAAATAAGAATATTATATGCACTTTATTTTTGCAAGTAAATAATAAAGATATTCATAAATTTTGACAATAAAAATATTGCATGATTCGATCTAATAAAGGTATTTATCATTTATTTGATTACTTAAAAAATATAATTTTATGCACTTTATTTTTGAAATCATAAGATTACTAGTACAGATAAATGATACTGTTAATATTAGAGACAATCATAAGATTACTAGTATAGATAAATGAAATAAGAATATTATATGCACTTTATTTTTGCAAGTAAATAATAAAGATATTCATAAATTTTGACAATAAAAATATTGCATGATTCGATCTAATAAAGGTATTTATCATTTATTTGATTACTAAACAAATATAATTTTATGCACTTTATTTTTGCAATCATAAGATTACTAGTACAGATAAATGAAATAAGAATATTATATGCACATTATTTTTGCAAGTAAATAATAAAGATATTTATAAATTTTGACAATAAAAAATAGTACATGATTTAATCTAACAAAGATATTTATCATTTATTTGATTACTTAAAAAAATATAATTTTATAAAATAAAAGTGATCATAGATTCTTAATATAACTATACAATTTATAAATTATAATTATCATTTATTTTATTTTAGATAATTTATAATTAAAAAAACCAATCCGGTCGAATTGGAATCGGCCCCCTCCCTACCTTTTTTTTCTTTCTTCTTATCATCTCTATTTCTTTTCTCTTATTCTATGTTGAAAATTGGTAACCCCAACTCCATACCCCCTCTTCCAACCTACCTTCTTTGTTGCCCTTTCTCCTTTGTCACCTGACACCACCATTGCACCATCATTGTCGCTAGATCACTCCACTGCCGCACCACACCACCATAATCTTGATACCCCTTTGCTCATTGTTGACAAAAGCACATAGCAGCAGCAACTGGATATAGCGAGCAGTAGCAATAGTGCCGCAATCCAGCCACCTCCAATGCACACAACCACTGGCAAGTGGTCCTTGACCACCGGTGTTGCTCCAACAAACGTTATCCCCTTCAATTTCATTACAATATGTTTGGTATAATTATCACAAACCCTAACTCTTATTTTGATAATATAAATTGGTTATTGAATTATGTATATATATGTTGAATGAGTGATTTGGAGTGGTTAATTGCAATATATATGGTTGAATTGGAAAAATTAGATATTTTTTCTTATTATGTTTAGATTTATTGGATTCGTCTGATTAAGCAATTTTAGATAAATTGATTGTGCAATATACTTTAAAATGTACTTAATTTCATGTTAGGATTGTTAATTTAGGAAAATTGTTTGAAATCTATTAGAATTGGATTGTTAGGTCAAAACTCTTGTAGATTTAAATTTGATTATATAATTGAGTTATTTTATTAAATTGATTATACAATATGTTTTAGAATATGTCTAATTTCAATTTCAAACCGATAATATTTGATTAGATTTGTAGTTTGGGCTAAAAAACCCTAATTATATTTATTTTGGGTACTTTTTTTATATTTTTTAATCAATTGAGTATACAATATGTTATAAAATAGACCGTATTTATAACACAACTTTCTGTTGGTAATTATTGTAATTACATTTTTATTAGGTAACTAGTAACCACTGAAATTATATTTTTAGAGTATGAGTTGATTTTTTGTTTGTTATAATCTGTGTAAATCAATATAATATTTCTTTTTTTAAAAATATGCATCAAAAGTTGGAGCTATGAGATTTTTTTAATTCTAACTGACATTGTATAGAATTCTTTAATACCATACAATAATTTATTTATGTATATAGGTATAACGACACAAGGCTAAAAGGATATAGAGGATGAACAATTTAGGACACCTCAAGATGAGGAAGTTGATACGTATGATTTCATAGCTACCATAAGCATTTTTTTTGTATTATGTTAGTAATTATCATGTCTTGTAGATTGAGAATAAGCATCTTGTATTCTTTTTTGTTTATAATTATTTCTTGTTGGTTTACACATTCTTAAAAATTATAGATTGACATAATTCTTTTTATGTTTTAAAATTATAGTTGTTGATCTTGAAGAGGAAGAATATGAGTTAGATAATCAAGTTCCAGCTATAGCTTCAAATCTAACTATAAATGAAGCTCCAATAAACATAGATGATGATGCTAAATTACCAGTTGCAAAAGTTCTTGGTAAACGAATGAGATACTCTAAGGTTTAGGACAACTTTGATCAATTTTGAAATGAAGAGGGAAGATAATAAGCTCTATGTAAGTACTGCAAAAAGGTAAAGTATAGGAGTGAAGCTAGATGTAGTACTTCTAATTCCTTAAGACACCTACAAGCTTGTGAAGAATACAAAAAAAAAATGACTCCACCAGATACCTTGACATCTAAATCTAGTGAGATTCTATTTGATCTAAAAGTTTATCGTAAGATGTTGGCTGAGGTAATTTTGAGGCATGGATATTCATTCTCATATGTTGAAGATTTGGGAGTTAGGAAACTTCATCAATATCTTAATCACCAAGTCAAACATATGTCTAGAAATACTATTAAGAAAGTTTACCTACAAAAGTAAGCTGATTTAAAAATTAAACTCAAATATATTATTGGTACAATTTTTAGCAAGGTATGTTTGATTGTGATATATGGACAGCTTGCACATCTTGTGGGTATCTCACTCTAATTTCTCATTATGTGGACGATGATTGGAAGTTAAATTGCAAAGTGTTGAGTTTTTACCATTGCCCTCCTCCCCACATTGGTCTTGAAATCTATAGCTTGTTTTATTTATTTCTTAAAGAGTGGAGTATTGAGAAGAAGGTATTCACTATGATAGTGGATAATACATCTAATATGGTTAACAAGATTATTCACTTAAAACCCACATTACTTCAAAACTTGGTATGTGATGGGAAATACTTCCATATTAGATGTTTAGCTTATATCCTTAATTTGATAGTGAGGGAAGGGTTGAAAAATATTGAAGGATCTGTGATAAAAATTAGAGAGAATGTGAAGTATATAGATGCTTTAGAAGGTGGAATAAACCAGTTTTATGATTGTGTTGCAAAATTGAATTTATCAATTTCTAGGAACTTGTGGCTAGATGTTGCTACAAGATGGAATTGTACATATCTTATGCTTTGTAGAGCATTAGATTATTATCTTATTTTGATTTCTTTGGTAATTTTTAAGATAATTACAATCTTAAAATTTTTCCGAATGAGTGGAGTAGAGCGGAAAAGATTTGTAAGTTGTTGAAACCTTTATATGAAATTACCTGTCTATTTTTTGGATTTGAGTATCCTACTGCCAACTTGTATTTTCTTAACGTTTGGAGGATTCAACTGCGATTGGAGAAGGATGGTGTGTGATGATAATGATATCAGTAGAATGGGACTACAAATGATGTAAAAATTTGAAAAGTATTGGTCTCACTACAGTACTATTCTTGCTTTTGCAGTAATTTTGGATCCATGTTATGAGTTTGACTTTGTGAAGTTTTCCTTAGTCAAACTACATAGCAATGAGAAAGGTAAAAACTTCACTAATGATGTATATGTCAAATTTGTCAAGCTATACAACCACTATGAATATAATGATCCTAATTCTCCTAATTCATTGATCAAGAATCATCTATTAATAGAAAAGTGAACAGAGGAAATGATGAAATGGAGGTAAATGGAGCTATACCTCACCAAATATTTTTTTTAATCTTTATTACATGTTTATTTTTGTTATTACTAATTTTTGTTTACATCAAGTCTAATTATTATTTTTTCCTTTTTTTACAAATTAGGATTTTGATGCTTCTATTTCTGTTGGAGGTAAAGGTAAAAGCTGTAAAAGCAAATTTGAGATGTCTATCGAAAGTCAGCGGTTGGATCGCAAAATTTCACTTGATGTGCTCCAATTTTGGAAAAATAATTCTAATACTTCCCCAATTATTTTTTCTATGGATAAAGATATCATTTCCATTTCTATTACTACTACTACATCTGAGTCAACTTTTAGCATGGGTAGTAGAATTTTAAATAAGTGGAGGAGTTTGTTGTTATAAAAAAATGTCGATGCTCTGGTAACTACTTATAATAAGTTATACGGATATGATGGTAATAACATTAGTTTTTAATCAATGAATCTTGAAGATAATAATGTAATAATTTTTTTTGGTAAATATTGGTAAGGTTTCAGATGCTTTTGATTGTAAATATGGGTAATTGTTATTTTTTTTGGGTGAGGAATTTAATTTTTTTAATAATGTCATTTGTTTCTTATGTTGAAAATTTACCATACTTAGATAATCTTTATGTTGTTGCCAACTACTGTTTGCTGGTGTTGTTTTATTGCTGCTATAGGCGTTGAGTTACAACTTATAAGTGGCATATTTTTGGATTTTTGCACTTGTTCTATTACCTTGTTAATTGTTCTACTATGTTGTATGTAGTGGACATTTTGTGTGGAAGTTGTTGTAATAGTTTGTAGGTGGTGTGTATGTTTGTGCCTTGGAGGTTGTTTTGATGTTTTTTTTATTTATCTATACAACCTGTAGGTTATAACTTGTAAGTTTATAAATGATGCATGAAGTATGGATGTTATCGGATAATTCTCTTGATCTTATACTTTTGTTAAGTTATTTTTGGGCATAGCTATTACTTGTTGGATTTTTTTGGGTGATAATAGACACTACTATGCTATTTTATTATGAGCTTTTTCAAATAAGTGGATGTAATGGAAGAATTTTTTTGGAAATTATTTTGCAGGCTTGTAGCTGAAAAGTGCCTTTTTTATTTCAAATTTTAATTTGTCAATAATATATCTTATTTGTTAAGGAAGATGTTGGAAAATTTTAGAAGATATTATCATTTGTCAAGTTAAATGAGTTTTCTAATACATAAAATATTTTAATTTATTTTATATAAAAACATGGAGTAATAATTAAAATGATTTGAATAACATATTGATACATTTTAATTTTTAACTTGTTATACATGTCATGGATGATGGAATTAGTGAAAAAATGTTATTTTATACCATAAGTAATAACATATAATATAATAAATCAATAATTTGCTAATTTTCTAGTTGAGTAATATTAATGATTAAGTGTATAAGTTCATTTGATATTATAGGAAATGTGTATGCTTACAAGTTGTGAACTTATAAAAGTAAATAGGTAAAGAAGATAAAAGATATTAAAAAATTATCCAATATACACCTTTACCACCAAAATTACTCTAATTCATTAACCTCGTAAGTAAGTATTAAGTTTGATTTCATATATGTAATTAATAATATGTTATTAATTTTTACTTGTTTATTAAATTATTATTATGACTTCTTAATGTTGTATTATTATGAGAAAAAATTTATTAGTTTATCATTAATAAATATGGATGTCTAGGGTAAAAGTATGAACAACAAGTACAATATATAAAATGTAATATTTTTAAAAGCTTTAAATGAATAATAAAATATGCGTAATTTATTATAATAATAATAATAATAATAATAATAATAATAATAATAATAATAATAATAAATTTTGATGTCTGATCGGGTTAATATCGGGTTGGGCCAATGTCGGGTCAGGTGCGACACCTAAAAATTTCGGAACTTAAAAATTTTGTTTTAAAGAGTTAATAGCGGAAGCCAAACACAAAACATAGGGGTGTCACACCGCATCTAACATAAAAGAGGTACTCCCTATGCCTAGTTTATGTCATGTGTAAGGCAAAGGTAACCTTATACCAAGGAATTAGGTGTGGGAAGCAGTGATTCCACCATGACATAGGATACGAAATAGAGAGAAGGGAGTAAATAGTAAAAATAGAGGACTAAGAGTCCAAAGAGATACAGAGATATCTAGATAACCATACCCTTTACCAATTGGTTTAGCACTCACCCAAGGTATGCACATCAAGCTAATAATCATCAATCACATATAAAAAAAAGGCAGATCTGCTCATGGGAATGAGTAGCACCTATGAAAAGGATAATTAGTATGCTACATACTGAGTAAGATAACCATACAATCAAAATCAAGAAAACATATAATTACATACATTCACAGCGGAAAGTAGTATAAATGCGAGATACAAAAAGGCAATACAATATAATACTAGATCGGATTTGTATTATTAGAATATATCAGGATCCATTTTTATTTACGTTGAGTTCAGGGACCCCATTATTCTCAACCAGTGGAACGGTTATTCCACCCCAGGGCAAAACACTCATAGCCACTATTCTTACTGGTGGAACAATAATATACATCCCCAGGGTAGAATGCTCCTGGCTAATGCTCTCGCCAGGTGGAGGAGACGTATACAACTGGTCCTGACCCATGTAGTATTCCACTTTATGTGATCATTGTCTTATAAATTATTAGAATAATTCTTGGGATTTATTTTAAATTGAGTTCTAGGACTCCACTATTCTCAACTGATGGAACTATTATTCTACCCCAAGGTAAAATGCTCCTAGCCACTATTCTTACTGGTGGAACGATAATAATATAAAATCCCAAGGCAAAACAGGTCTGGCTAATATTCTTGTTAGGTGAAACGGACATATACATTTGGTCCCGACTCATGATTTTTCAATTTAAATTACTAATATCTTATTTATGATTGGTTAAATGAGTACAACATAATTAAGGCAGGTAAAGACATCAACATGTAGATAACGAGATCGTTTTCAAGGATTAACATGCTTATTTTCTGTGAAAACCCTAAATTCATAATTTAAGCATACCTTCCATCATATTGATCATTTATCCACCAAAATTAGTATATGTTCCTCAAATAATGGTATCATTAACATATAAAAAATTCGAGGTTTAACACCCACTTATTACCTATGCGATAATAGCTCTATCTCAAAAGTTACTATTTATAATGTTCCCAAAACCCTAATTTCATAGGTAAGTCATAACATCTCCTAGAAGACTCATATAATTACCAAATTTAATATAAAATCCCAAAAATACCAATATTCCCAATATATCCAAAATTTATGGCCTAAGTATAACGTTTTACACATTTGATAATAACATTACCATTTTAAGGCTATTATTTTCAAATTAGGCTATTTTCTCATCTGAAGAACTTATGATCTTCATAATCATTCACTAAAACTTCACATGATATTATTAGCATATTTTATTCCATCTAACATGTTAAAATATTGAAATTCCCATATTAACTCATATTGACCAAAATGCCCTTAAAAATTGCTAGTATCTCTTATTTTACGAAAATCTCATATCCTCAATATCATATTTTCCAAATCCTCCTTTTATCAACATATATATTAAATAAAATTATTCCCACTTATAATAATTCATTAGGCCCATACCACTCTCCCATAATTTTTACTCATCCATAAAAAAAAAATACATCCTAACGTAATATCTTCATGTTAGCACATCTTTCGATATTCTCACTTCCTTTCCATAATATAATTCATATTAATATATCATATCATCATCAACATACATTTTTATAGTATGATAACAATAACAATAACATAATAACACACATAATCATATAAGAATGCTTATCCTTATCTGCTTCTTTCAAAAATTTTGGAATATTACCTAAGAATAAATAAAAAAATGTAATTAGAATTAATAATATAATTAATGAAGGGTTAAGGAAATGGAAATTAAAATAATGGGGCAAAAAACCAAACTGCAGTTCGAAGGAGGTGTTGGCTAAAAATTGTGTGACAAAAGGGGATCTGTTGGGGTTGTTGAGCAAGGGAGGGCTAGTTGTACCATTGCTAGAGGGGCTGCAGCAGCAAGGAAGACCAAAAGAAGGGGGGGTGGGTGGGATTGGTGGATTTGGTCGAAGGGAGGGGGTAAGTAATGGTGGAAAAATGGTGCAGCATAAGGGGGAGCTTCGGTTGTTATGGCTGAAGATGGGTGTGTTGGGCTTTGGAGGATGTTGCTGCAAGTTAGGGAGGGTTGCAACATCTCTTGCTTCAGATAGCGGGGTAGGAACGGTAGCTATTTCTGCAGCAAATGAAGAGAATAAAAGAAAGAAAATGGTGTCGTAGTTGTTGTCATAGGTAGTGGGTGTTTGAATGGAAGATGTCGCCGGTGGTAGGGGTATGTTATGGTGAGTTTTGATGCAACTAGGGGGCTGGAATAGTGAGTTTTGATGTAGCTAGGGGTGAGGGAATGCCAATTATTTCTACAAATAGGGGGGAGATGCAACAAAGCCTGCCTATGCTTGGGGTTGAGGTGTGGAAAATGTTTGCGAGTGGAGGTGAATATGGTTTGGTTGGGCTCTCCGATGGGGGTGATTTTTGGGATTTTTGGGTGCTTATGTTTTGACACAAAATGAAGGGGTGTAGGGGTTAAGAATAGGATGGCGTGTAGGGAAAGGAGGAGCAAAACAAGGAGAGTAAAGCAAGGGGGAGGGAATCGAAAATGGCAGGGGAGGTGTGTGGTATGAGGGTGGTGTGCTGGGGTAGACGGAGTGTATTGTGAGGTTAGAAAATAGAATAGGGTAGGGGTAATTTATTTAGGTACAAAACTAGGTAAAGTATTTGGGTTAAAATTATTCGATTATCGAAATAGGTCTATTTGATGAACCGGATACCCGTTACGACCCAAACTTAGGTTTAAATTTTAATACACACCATCTAGCATATTTTAACCTAATTAAAATTTTTAACTAATAAGTTACAATAATATTACACATATTAATAATATTTTTAGTACAAATAGCCTATAATAATTATTATAACCAATACATATAATTACTGGTTATAATTATTAGGATTTTCTAAAAAAGGGGTATTACATCAGGTCAATGTCGGTTTGGGTTGATGGTTGGTTGGGTTTATATCCGGTCAGATCAATACCTGGTCGGATCATTATTGGGTCGGGTCTATGATGGGTTACGGGTTGGGATTAGGTTAGGTTGGGTTGGGTCGAGGTCAGGGTTAATTGTTATTGAGTCAGTGGTAGGTAGGGTCAGTGTCAGGTAGGGTTTGGGTTGGGTCTGGTTGCTAAATTTTTTGTATTTTATTGGGTCGGGTCGAGTTGGGTAGTTCGGGTCAAATTTTTCTAGGTCTACCTACCATGCCACCCTTTTCCTTTCCCTTCCATCCTTTCCTTCTCCTATGCATGCAGTTGTAGTTGGCGGCACCACCATGACCACAACCAACCTTCTTCTCTCCCTCCTTACCACCACCATACCAAACCTGCTCTATGCAGGCACCTTATCTAGTGTAACTGCCATAGTAAGCCCCTTTTATTTTCTCCCCTTCTTTCTTCACCCTCTCTATTGATATCCTTCTTGCATCATCGTCGACCACTAGTTCCACTACCACTAACGACCACAAATTTAGTCAGTTAGTGCCACCACCACCTTAATCTTAGCTGTCAACCCTCACCCACTTCTCAAAAATGCCCATCTCCAAAATTGTGTGCCACCTTACATAATTCTTTCCACTTAATTTATGTCCATTTCCTTTATCCTCTTTTATATTTCTTTTAGGTCAAAGTCCTTTAAGAAAAAAAGAAAAGAGAAAGAAAGTCTAAATTTCATATCCTTATTTCTAGCTAATATTGTGGTGATAGCATAAGGGGAAGCATACGTCTTGCATGCTTAGAGCTGATTCAATAAGTATACAATCATAGATAAGGTTTTCCTATATTATAATATATGTCCTTGTTGTGTTGGTGTGTGGTGGCTTATATGAAATGTTAAATGACTCTTGTGTTGAATATGCAGTTTTCGCTTGATGATTGCAGAACATAAGAAAGTTGTGTAGTAATGAATGTGTTGATTTCAAGTATTTATGTATAATCATGTCCATGCATTTTATGAGATTGCATGTGTGGAAAGTTGAAGAGTCATTCTTGTTGGGTGCCTTATACTTAGGGATGGCAGAAATAGGATTTCTAGTGACCTAAGGGCATTTTGGTCAATATTATTAAGAAGTGGCACATTTGGCACCTTAAGATGTTAATTGGAACAAAATATTTTTAGGATACTATATGAGGTAATTGGAGAAAAAAATTAAGGGTTTATGGTAAATATAGGAAGGAGGAAAGGCTATAAATTTGATTAGTAAAACTTAAAGGGGAGTTGTGATCACATGTAAGAAAAGTCAGAGATTGATACTGGGTTTTGGATTCAAGGCTAATGATGGCATCTTGGGTAGTAATACAAATTTGGGAAGTCATCAGAGCACTAAGGAAGGAGTTATGACCAAAGGGTGAAATTAGGGTTTTGGGAGACCCGAGGGGTAACCTTAGGGGTAGGCTATTATCGCATGTAGAATATGGGGGAGTTAAATCGAAACCTTGGGACATGATGTTAACCATATAATAATTTGGGAATTTACACTATATTTGGTAGACATACGAGGTTTAAGAAAGTAGTTATGTATAAAATGAGAAATTGGGGTTTCGGAGGGTGCCTAAATAGGTAGGTTATCACTACACGTGTAAAATGTGGAAGTTTGGCCATAATGTTTAAGTTAATGGTTAAAAATAAAATTTTATACATGGATATGGAAATTAAGGAGTATATAAGTTCTAGAGAAGGGACTATGCTAAACAAAAGAAATTAAAGTTTGGGGAGATGCCTGAATAGTAATCCTAGAGGTCAATTATTATCACATGTGTAAAATGTGGGCAATAGGACATGACTCATGAATATTTGGTTTCTTATAACATGTTTTGATTTTCTGGGTAAATTAGGGACTAAAGGGGAATTGGAAGAGAGGATATGCTATGGTTGTGAGATTAGGGTTTCTAAGGGGTTGTTTTGGTGTATGAGTTGGGATATTTTCTTGCATGAGTAGGTGTACATCACCATGTGATGGCCTTGAAATAAATAAATCACAAATAATACACTAATTACTTAAAGTGGTAGATCACTTGAGTCAAGGCTAGTTGTACTTGTCAATCCACTAGCAAGAATAATAGCTAGAAGCCCATTGCCCTAGAGTTGTACCCTATTACGATTCCATTGACTAGGAATAGTTGATGCATATGCTAAACAAGTTGGCACATGCTTAATGGAAGATGGTGGCTTACGGGATAATTGACCACCGAAAGTTAAAATGGAGAAAAGAGATGAGGAGTATGATAATATTTGATCTAAGGTAGCCAATGACCAAATACTCACAACTACCACTCAAGGTTTCAACACTTGAGATAAAAGTTATGATATTTTTTACTCAAAACAAAGTTTTCACTCAACTTTGTAGAGGGGGGGACATAGGGAGCTCGAAAATCTAATTTTTAATTCAAGGGGATAGTGTCTTCCATTGTGTTGAAGCTACCCATATTTATAGTGGCATCCAGGGTTATAAAAAGTCTATTATACCCATCCCCTTTACCTACCTAGTTACATTTCAACCATTCTTTACTATCTAGTTATGTAATACAAGCTAACAACTAGTTGGATGATAACTAAAATGAGGCCAGCCTATGTGTGGTATTTTGACAGCCATACCACAGCATGGAGCCCCTTACATGCTGAAAAGGTAGGTAATAAATAAAAGTACAAATCACTCAATCATCTCCCATGCTTGGCCAATTCAAATAATCTAATTTGTTGACTTGGCTAACTTTCTTTACCTACTCCACCATCCACTTGTCCTCCTTTTTCTTTTCTCTCTCTTTTTTTTATATCAATTTTTGAAATCAGCCTTGGACTTGGGTTGATTTGGCTTCTCAATTAAAAAAATACTTGAAAATAGCAATAAAATAGCTTTTTAGCCTCAGACTTGATGTGCCATCATAGTTGGTTGGGCTTGGGTTGGATAAGCTAGCACAATTAGCTGTGTTTGGGCTAAATGTGCCACCATGCATGCATGGGTTGGTACTTCCACTTATTTCTCATATTCAACTAATTAATTTCATCCAAGTTAAGAGTGTTTTGTGATCCTCTAACTTAGAAAAATTAATTAGTGAAATATTATTATGAGATGCTCCTACATCATCCTCCCTATTTTGGGAGGGCTCCACCTCTTCCGTATAGGGCTCATCATGAAGGTAAGGGAGTAGATCACCAAAATTAAATGTGTTTGATATATTTCCCATGTTTGGTGGTATCTCAATCTGATAAGCATTACTTCCAATCTTCTCAAGAACTTTAAATGGTCCATCACTTCTTGGCATAAGCTTGTTTTTTATTTTAGAGGGAAACATTTCCTTTCTAAGATGTAGCCACACGAGATCTCCTAGTTCAAAACTTTATTCACTCCGATGTTGGTTAACCTTCCTTTTATTTATTTCATTGACTTTCTCAATCCTTGCTCTGACTTGCTTATGTAATTTCTTGAAGGCTTGAATTCTATCTTTGGCTTCAAAATTTGTTTGGGCCTTGATAGGAAGTAAAATGAGCTCGATGGGAGTGATAGGGTTGACACCATACACTTTCTCAAAAGTTGAATGGCCAGTGGTGTATGTGGGGGACCTATTTATTGTATACAAATTTGGCATGAGGAATATCAAGGTCCCAGTCCTTGAGGAATTTTTGCACCAAGCTGCACAAGATAACAATCAGGGTCCGGTTGGTAACTTTGGTTTGGCTATCCGTTTGTGGGTGGTAGGTAGTGCTAAATAGAAGTTTAGTACCAACCAACCTCCATACATTTTTCCATAAATAGCTAAGGAACTTGGTATTCTTATTCGAGATAATGGACTTAAGAATACCATACAACCTCACTATTTCTTTGCAGAATAGATCGGCTATATAAGAAGCATGATTCGTCTTATGACAAGGGACGAACTGAGCCATCTTATAAACTTGATCTACCACTACCATAATGGCATCATTTTTATTTTGAGTTCTAGGTAAAGCCATTATAAAGTCCATACTCACATGGTCCCAAGGTTAATGAGGGACTGGTAATGGAGCGTGGAGTCCTTGGTGGAAGTGACTCTTGGACTTTTGACATGTAGCACATCTAGCTATGACTCTATATATATCACTTATCATTTTAGGCCAATAGAAGTGCTCTTGAAGTACGTCATAGGTCTTTTTGATCCCAAAATGTCCAGCCAGCCCACCTCCATGTGATTCTCGTATCAACATCTCTTGAATGGGACTCTTCGGGATGCAAAGCTTGGTATTCTTGAAGAAGAATCAATCCTGTATGACATAGGGGCTTCAAAGCTTGTCTCAGTCTTCAAGGTAGCTTGCAAATTCTTCATCCTCCTTTTATAGCTCCTTCAAGCATCCAAACCCTAAGACTCGAGTTTCTAATAGGGACAACATACAATACATTCTAGAGAGGGCATTAGCTACTGCATTGGTTTTTCCACTCTTTTGTTTTGCTACAAAACAGAAGGATTTTAAGAACTCTATCCACCTAGCATACCTAGGGTTGAGCTTATGTTGCCCATTTACATACTTTAGAGACTCATGATCAGTATGTAATACAAGTTGTGCGGGCCTTAGATAATGAGACCAATGATCTAGAGCCCTAATAATAGCATAAAACTCCTTGTTATATGTGTTGTAGTTAGATCTTGATCCATTGAACTTCTCACTAAAATAAGCTATTGGCTTACCTTCTTGTAGTAGGACCGCTCCAATCCCAAATTCGCTTGCATCACATTTAATGTCAAAAACTTTAGCAAAATCAGGTAGCCTTAAGATGGGGGACTCACTTAGCTTGCCCTTGATCACATCAAATGCTTCTTGGGCTACAGGTGTCCACTTGAATTCTCCCTTCTTGAGACACTCTATGATAGGGGCCAAAAGAGTACTAAATCCTTTTATGAACCTCCTATAAAATGAGGCAAGTCCATGAAAGGATTGAACGTGGGTAATATATGTGGGTGTAGGAAACGACCTTATTGCCTCCACCTTTGACTCATCCATTGAAATACCATCCTTAGATACAACAAACCCTAGGAAGGTGAATTTTGGTACAAAAAGTTCACACTTCTCTAACTTTCCATACAACTTGTTGTTCCTAAGGGTCAAAAACATGAGCCTTAAATGCTTTACATGATCTTCACTACTAGAGTAGTATACAAGTATATAATCAAAGTACACTACAAAAAATTTAGAGATAAAGGGACTAAGGACTTCATCCATGAGCCTCATGAAGGTGCTAGGTGCATTTGAGAGACCAAAAGGCATCATTATCCATTCATATAATCCTCCCTTAGTCTTGAAGGCGGTCTTCCATTCATCTCCCTCCTTTACCCTAATTTGGTAGTATCCTCTCCTCAAATCAATCTTTGAGAATACATAAGCCCCTTGTAAGCAATCTAACATGTCATCAATTCTAGGTATAGGATACCTATACTTGATGGTGATGTTGTTGATAGCTCTACTATCAACACACATCCTCATACTGCCATCCTTCTTTGGTACTAAAAGGGTCGATATAGCACAAGGGCTAAGGGATTCTCTAATGAACCCTTTTTGCAATAAATTGTCAACTTGACTTTGTAACTCCCTGGCCTTCTTAGGATTATACCTATAGGCAAGCTTGTTTGGGAGTGTAGCACTAGGGACCAAGTCAATTTAGTGCTCAATTCCCCTTGAGTGGGGTAGCTCACTAGGTAGATCATTTGGGAAGACATCCCCAAACTCCCCTAGAAAAGGTTTGACCCGTGGGTCACTTCCTCCACTTCCTTCATCATCTTCAAGCAATAATAAAAAATACATGAGCTTTCCCTTGGCTAGCGCCTTGTCTATCCCCTTTCTACCTAGAAACATGGTCTTCTTCTTTTTAGTTTCCTCCCTAACAAGTGAATAAAGAGGACTAAGGGGTGTGAGTACAATGTTCTTTTTTACAAATTTTAGACAATAAGTGTTCCTCTTACCATCATGTTAGACATGCCTATCATATTGTCATGGTATTCCTAGCAATAGATGACAAGGTTTCATTGGAAACACATCACATACCACATTATCTTAGTAGGTTTTTCTAATGGAAAAAGGAACTACAACCTGCTTAGTCACTTCCACCATGCTTCCATTATTAAGCCATTATAGCTTATATGGTTTGGAATGTTGAGTGGTAGGTAAGTTAAGTTTCTCCACAAGTGTACAAGAGGCTACATTAGCACAACTACCTCCATCTATAATAAGGGAACATACCTTACCAAGGATCATGGACTTGGTTTGAAATATGTTCTCCCGTTGTGTCTGCTCCTTCACGAACTCCTTGGTGTGTAATACCCTTCTCACCATTAGAGCTTCTCCTACATCCGGGGGTGTCTCTTCTTACTCTTCATCATCCTCATGGTCTGATTTGATCTCTTCCATTTCCTCCTCATAAGATGCCTCCTCCAAGTCCAAAAGAGCCTGTCCTTCACTTCAACATTTTGAATGGGAGGGGATGACTTAGATGATGAGGAGCTTCTTTGGAAGTGTTTGGAGTGAACCTTCCTTGAGGAAACTTTGATCCTCTCTTCTCCTTCTTGTGCTTATCCACCTTAGTGGCTAGATGAAAAAGCTCATCTAAGGTGTAGTACTTGTGTAACTCTAAATTACGTGCAATGTCACTCCTTAGCCCTCCAAGGAAATGTGACATTGTGTGCTCCTCTACCTCATCTTCAACTGCTCATACTCCTTGATATATTCTTCAACACTCATTGACCCTTGCATTAAGGAGGATATCTTGTTGTAGAGGTCTTGAGGGTAGGATGAGGGTAAAAACCTTTCCCTCAAAAGCTTCTTCATCTTTAACCAAGACTTCACCTTAGACTTCCCCGTCTTTCTCCTTTGGTGAGTAAGGCTTTCCCACCATAGGGAGGCACATCCCTTGAGATTAAGGATTGCAATCCTAAAGATCTTCTCATCATTATATCCTTTTGCTTCAAACACCTAGAGCACCTCAGCTCCCACTCTAGGAAATCTTCTGGATTAAGTGATGCATCAAACTTGGGCACTTCTGCTTTGATGTCATGAAAAAGTTCTCTCATTTCATGTCTTCTTCTTCTATCATGTGAGGAATCACTTGGTGAGGAGTTGGAATCACTAGAATAATCACTTATGCTAGATCCGACCACCTTATGTTGGTGAAAATGGGGTCTTCTTCTCGGCCATAGGGAAGTATTTAGGCATGAAGTGTTATGGTTTTGCATGAGATTCTCCAAAATGCCAAGAACTCTTCTCATGTCATTTTGGAGGTTTTTAATGGCTTGGTATCTTCTCAAGTTTTGCACCCCTTCAAGGCTCAAGCCTCTTGGAATTTTTTCATCACCCATAGTTACGTGAGTTTGAAGAAGAAATCAATAAAGAAAGATGATGTGTTTGGTTAGGAGAGGTTAACTTGGGCTCAAAAATTATAGTGGGTGGCAAGAAACTTTTTTGTGAAGTGTTTGGGCCTAGAAGGGGCAAAGAAGGAAAAGAGGAGATAAAAATTATCCTAAATTATCAACAAGTTGGTACATGCTTAATGGAAGATGGTGGCTTATAGGATAATTGACCACCAAAAGTTAAAATGGAGAAAAGAGATGAGGAGTATGATAATATTTGATCTAAGGTAGCCAAAGACCAAAAACTCACAACTATCACTCAAGGTTTCAACACTTGAGATAAAAGTTATGAGATTTTTTACTCAAAATAAAGTTTTCACTCAACTTTGTAGAGAGGGGACATAGGGAGCTCAAAAATCTGATTTGTAGTTCAAGGAGATAGTGTCTTCCATTTTGTTAAGGCTACCCATATTTATAGTGGCAACTAAGGTTACAAAAAGTCCATTATACCCATCCCCTTTACCTACCTAGTTACATTCCAACTATTCTTTACTATCTAGTTATATAATACAAGCTAACTAGATGGATGAGAAGTAAAATGAGGTTAGCCTATGTGTGGTATTTTGACAGCCATACCACAGCATGGAGCCCCTTACATGTTGAAAAGGTAGGTAATAAATAAAAGTACAAATCAGTCAATCATCCCTCATACTTAATCAATCATGAAAAATAATAAACACACGATTTATAGTGGTTTAAGAAATTTACAAAGTTTCTCTACATCAACTAAAAAAGGTATTTTCTTTTGGTTTTAAATCTCTCTTTATGTATAATGGGTGTTTGATGATGATCACACCTCTCTTGGTGTATGAACCTATAATCTCAATGACCCTATAATCTCAATGACCCTCTAGGAGATGATTTACACTTTTTTTAGTTATCATCTCTATGTTTACGAGACTACAGTATTGATGACCTCTCTTATAAATTCTAGAACACACTATCCCTCACTTGTGTTTCAGATGATGAGTTTGAATGAATGCAATACAAATATTCACTTAATAGCATATGAAAGTGAGTAATCACTAGTGAAGATTTTTATTTAGGGAGAGAAATAATACTTACAAGGGTATGGGTACTCTATCTAAATATGAAGACCATATTGAGCACTAGATAATTTTGATTTGGATTTAAAAGTGTAAAATCAAAACTCTCTTTTATTCCTTGTAAGATGTGAAAATAATGATTTTAGAAGAGTCGTGTTAGCTTGATTAATGTTTATTAAAGTCTAATAACTCTTATTTATAGTGTTAAAAGATGAAAAAAATCGCCATTAGCCATTGGGTGTAAAAACTACTCCAACGATCAAAATTACAATGAGGAGAAAATTTCAAAAATTCCTAGGCTAGTCAATTAGTAATCAAACCATTTGACTGCTTTTAACGGACCAGTCGATTGATGAAATAGTTTTTAGCACTGAACACCTTTACAAAAAAGACTATAACTTGAGCTACAGAGTGAAAAAGTGTATTCTATTTTTTTTCCTCTAAATTAAACATCATAAGCTTTGCAAAGAAATATTATATTATTCATCCAAAAATAATGAATATGTAATTTATGGTGAATTTTATAATTTATATCATATGCAAAACTATTTAAAATAAAATTAATTTAAGACAACGTTTTGTACAAATACTTGAAAATATTTTTGATGCATGAAATCAACACCAAAAGCCCTAATCTTCCATTTCAAATGTAGTTAACTTAATTCATATTCCAGTTTAACCCAGTTGTACATAAAATACATCCAACATATATTTTCTACCTTTAATATCTATGATCAAGTTCACATAACATCTCAAGTTGCAATTGAATTCTTAATTAATTTTTATGTGAAACAGGGTATTACATTGTTAGTTAAGGCTCAATATTAGATTCTTCACACACACACTTACGCTCACACACACACACACACCCCTTTTATAGTATTCTGGAAACATTAAGGTACATTATTTAGATTAACACATTCGGCATCTAGTAAGGCATCCTTATTTTGATTCTTTGTTTAGTTCATTGCCCAAGTACATGATATATTTTATCTACCTAGTCTTGTGCTCAATGATAGGGAGAATGTGCTCTATCTACTTATTAGGGTCTTGAAAGAGAAATTCTAAGAATTCCTAATCATCATATATTTAGTGGGAACATACTTCATATTCTTACTATCAGTTGTGTGTCTTAGGATAATAGGTAAAATAAGAAAATTCACATTAACTCACTCCTATTTCATCTAATTGTGATACCACATCTTTTTTTGAAGGTTGTTGATTGAGAAGTTAAGGCATTTGTTAAGATTTGATGACGTTTAATCTTAATTTGGAACTATAATTGAGTTTAATGAAATGTTGGATTTGAATAAGCTTTGGAATTTGAATAAAACGAGTTTTTAAGTGAATTGATCGACTCATTCATCATTTCAACTAAAAGATTTTGCATGACCAAATTGACCGACTAGTTTAGGGAACTGACTGAATGGTTGTAGAATAGTCAACTAGTAAGCCAAACTGATCAACTAGTTTACCGAGCTGAGTACATTTTCAAAACTCAATTTTTCTAGAAAAACTTCTTATACCAAAATGGAACCTTGATAATACAATTCCAAGTTGTTCTTTAAAGATTCTTAACCTTTCTTATCACTCATTTGGCCCAAGCTTCTACCTTGAACTTATTTGAGGATGCGATGTAGATAATTTTAGGGGAGGGTGACCATCGATTTGTCTTCTTCCACGTCTCTCCTCTTCACACTTCTATAATCATTACTTCAATTTGTAGACCAGTCTTTGCTTTGCTGGGATATTTTTTCCACATTAATATTTCATTTCCTCTCTTGTGTTTGGCATTTCTATGCATTTCGACATGTATTTCTCCAAAAATTACTATTTTAGCTCTAGAAGGAAGGTAAACCTATCTTTGATGAAATCCACCCATTATAATTAAATTTGATGGTAGAAACTATGGTTTTACAATTTGATCACAACCACACTCGTTCTTATACAGATTTGTTGGCTATTTGTAGCCCAGTTGTCCCTTACATTCATTTTTCTCTCTCCCACTGAAATAATCTAACTCTCTTTAATCATGTGTTCTCTATCTAAAATTTTTGATTAGTTTTGGTTTCTTTCCACTCTACTAATTCTTCATCTATCTCCTTCTTAGTTATCATTGAGCAGGGGAGGGTTAGATTTAGGAGGAAGTTGAGTCACTTTCTAAGCACAAATTCTCTCTATTTTTCTCTTAGATTTGGTAAGTTGTTTCCTCCTAATATGAATGTTGAGTTATAAAATTATTCTTCAAATTTCTAAATCTTCAACTTCTATTTTTAATGTTTTAGAAGTTGTTAATTTTCTAGGTTGAGTTTTCTTAATTATGGGAAAGTTTTACTTGCACCAAGTACGATATTCTTACTTTTGAAATATGACCTAGTTAATTCTATGATGTGGTATAATCATTAAAGCCTTATTATAAATTGACATGATAATTTGGTTTTAGATTGATGCATGTTCATTAACTTATGAATTTTGATAAAAATGCTTGATTTTAGGGAAATTAGGTTGATTTGATCAATTATGGAGCATATAATAGTTTATGAGATGAAAAGTGTTAGTAAGATACCATTAAATCTTTTAGTTTGGATATGTTAAGAATTTTGAGAATGAATTACATGAAAAATGCCTATTTTGCGTTGTTTAAGGTAAAACTAATTAACTGGTTAGGTCAAATCAATCGAATGACCCTTAAAGCAGTCGACTGATTTACCTAACCCATTGATTGGTAAGTTTATGGTAACCTTTGTCTTTCTCTCTACTTAAACTTATCGAGTAGTTTGGAAAAACTGATAAACTTGTCTCTAAATATTCAATTAGTTTGGTTAAACTAATCGATTGATTTGAGAGAACGTTGGGTTTGGCTGACCCAAGCCAATCGAATGGTCATCCTAAACCTATATACTAGTTATCTCAATATATTGACCGATTGGTACAATCGATTGACTATTTAGGTCCAATTGATCGACTGGTTTGGACAAATTGTGTGATTTTAATCTTTTAGCTTGAATATACTTTGAGACCAAGCCTAACACTACTATATGACTATTTAATTATTGATATACCTCTGTTGATATAGATTAACAACCTAATATATAGATTAAATGGATTATGATTCTTGACATACTTAATAGGTGATGTAAACGCCTTGATGGGTCAACCCAAATAAGTAATTGATGGCTTTGAAAAGGTAAATGAAATCTGGACATTGTCTTGGATGGATTTATTCAATGGATTTGATTAATATTGAGAAAGCATTAATGGAAATTCCACATATGATTGGCGATGATAAATGTTAATATGGAATGAGTATATGAATGTCTTGTGTGAATATTGTGTGGGCCTTGTGTAATCATATAAACTTGAGAATAACATACTAATCACTTAAAGAAAAACACAATAAAGTTATATATGAGTCTAGGTTACCTGATCCTCAATTAGTTATAAGGGGTTAGTATGCCTTCAAGCCTTTATTGGTACCTTGGAGTGTGATCCTAGTAGATCTTGGTGCCTTACTTACTATAGATATTAATGATGTACTAGGGTATTGATACTAAATGATATTGTTACCTAGGAAGTTTTTGCTATAGTTTGGACTTATGTCCATTGGTAGTTACTTGGCTTTGGCTCGGACTTATGTCCATTGGTGGTTACTAAGCTTTAGCCCAGACTTTATATCCTTTGGTTTGGGTAGGCTTGGTATGTGAGACTATGGGTGGTGCATAGCCCATCACTTGATAATAATAATTTGAATAGTAATTGAAATGAGAATTTGGAAATAAGAGTTTGGTCAAAGAGGAAAATAGAGTAAAAGAAAAGTAATGGTAATAAAGATAATGGCTTATATATATATATATGACCTAATAGAAATTAGGGAAGTAGAAAAATGACCTATGGAGAAATTATGTGCCTAGATGAATGAAGCCTTACTACTAGTTGGATATTATACTTACAACTTATATCCCGTCATCTATGAAGTAGTCCTATGGTTTCAAGCATGATGAGTCATGTATGGTATGAATTATCTGTTCATGATGTGACTATGATAAAGCATGTATCCTGTTTATATGAAGTATACATGAAATTGTTAGTGTGGCTTATATATTATACTATAATCTTGTATGTTGGTAATTCCATTGAGAAGGAAACATGGCTTACTCAATATAAAACATACTGATATGCCTATTTTCTTGGTCAACTACTCATTCCCACGAGCAAAGGGCCATGTGTAGGTTTTCAAGGATGATTAGTAGTTGGCCAACCTTGTCTAGGGCATGGGTTTTGAGAATGTGGATATCTAGAGACTTTGAGTGGTCCTTGATGGACTAGATTTTAGATTTATGCTATAGTTTGGTTTTCTGTAGTTTGAACCTTGTACTTTGGTTTTTTCCCCTCTTGTATTCAAATATTATAGTATGTTGAGGTCTTATACTTGGAAGCTTTCCTTTCAATATTTATCTCACTCTACATTGGGTTTGGTTGGTTTGTTTTCTCAGCCTTGTATCTAGCATGGGGCAGGCGGTTGGCACATATGCTATATTAGGTGCGGTGGTAGCACCCCAATTTTTCTAAGTATTTAGTAGCATTCTTCTTACTCAAAGTTTGTAAGGTAAAAAATTTATTAGTGAAAAAGGGGGGTGTTACACTAACATATATTAAGAAGATGTACTCATTCACAGTCATGATAGCGAAGATGTAAAAATTCATATTCAACATATTGAGTGAAAAGGCCCTTGTTTTTCAAAGGATTTAGAACTATCCTTACTAATAATAATTTCCGATAAGACTATAACATACACCATTTGTCATTGTTGTTAGTAGAACATCAGTTTGTATAAGGGTTCCTACTCAAAATTTTATGATAGCAAATGCTCTAAGGTTCCACAAGGCTAGAATGAGTCATAGAAACCTAACCCACATAAGGAAAATTATCAAATATTAATTTAGGAAATTAAATATTCTAGGCACATTACAAGCAAAGAGAAATGTTTTGCAAAAGTGTGTATTCTTAGGTTACCCTAATGTTGTAAAGTGGTATAAGATAATGAGTTATCAGTTACGCTATAACAAAACAAATGATGTTCAATCATTTTAGAGGTTTAGTTAAGGGACTTAGAATTCTACAAGAATCACTTTGGGGGTTCAGCAAGAAATGATCTAAGAAGAATTGAGACTGAGAGCTCAGGCTAAATAAAAGAACTAAAGATGGTTAGAATGATATATATGATCACTAAAATATTCACAATTAATTACAAGGTTATCAAATTTCTAGGTAAAAGGAACTGAGACTCATACGACCACCATATAGATTTTGATATGATATGGTGGCATTTTCCTTGAGTGCAACCAATCTAGTTCAAGACGAACCATTAAACTACAAAGAAGCAATCACAAGTAGTGAAATTGAGAATTATATGAATGTACTATAGAATGAGATGAGTTCACTCAAGATAAATAGAACATCATAATTTAACATTCATAGTTTTTACAATATAAAGTTAAGAGAATTTTTTTTAGCACATAAACAAATTTGATCTAAAAAGTATCTTGGTGTATATTTTAGATGATTATATTATTCAAAATTTGCATTGTGACTAAGATATTACCAAGGATAATATTTTTTTAAAAAAATTATCTTGGAATATTTTACTAAGATAGCTTCATGTATATTCTCTAGAGGGTTATTATATTATAATACATCTAGATTTATTGATAAATATTGATGGGTAAATATGAGATTGATAAAGATTTTATTCAATAAAGAATATATTGTGATTCACTTCACACACCTGATTTATTAACATAGAAGAATGTAATTTTTTGCTTAGTAAGTTTACAACATCCTTGATATTTTTTTCTAAGCATATGAAGGTGGCAGTTGCAGTTGATAATAATTTTGCTTAATAAAATTCTTCATCTTATGTGGCTATTTCATATAGTTTTAGCTAAATTTTAAAGCAATACCAACATCTCACGATACTTCTCAGTTGTTGCAAGCCTACTACCACTAAAAGAGTCTCGTGCTACTTATACCTACAACTTAGTTGATGCCTCATCCAAATCTCTATATTAATCCCTTTGCTATACTTGTAAGGGCTTAACTTCATCAACTTCTTAGATTATTATCACTAGTGTAACATACTTATGTACTCCAATTGTGAGTTTTTTCTACACTCGTTGATGTTCTTGATTTATGCATGTCCTTCCTTAGTGATTCTATTATTGTAACATCCTATTAGGTTGCCATAGTTGTTATACCTAATATAGTTGAAGTTCATGCATGCCAAGTATTAACATAAATAGAATTTTTAATTTTTCTTTTAATATTTGGCATGCTAAATTTGGCCATACTACTCTATACAAATTGCACATGATTTCTATTTTAATAATTAATGTGAAAAGGTACATGGTTACCTTGTACTATATGCTCAAAAGCACAAAAACACAAACACCCTTCTAAGTAATGCTCAACTTTACCATTTTTGATCTCATACACTTGGACCATTGGGATCCTTATCGTACACCCACATATATAGGCCACATATGCTTTATTACCATCACCATTAACTTTAGTAGGGTCATTGCAGTTCACCTTCTCACCTAGAATAGAAACACCCTCACCTTACTAATTGTTACTTGGTTAACTAGTTGCCTTCGACTATTCTCCATAAGCTTTGGCATTTGTGAAGTTCTCTTTCACTAAAAAATGCTCCACCAACTTTCCTCTTTGAGCCTTTTGTTACCACTATTTCATTTCCACACTCACTATCCATAGGAACAAGTTTTAACCTAGAGTAAGTGTTTGTCTTCTTTAGCTACCAATAGACTGGGATACAAAGTTTTTCATCTTGTCACCCATAAAATTTTATATTTAAGGCATAATCTTATATGAAACAACATCCTTTTTTGATACATTCTTCTACTTCATCTCCTTATTATCATCCATTTTCTCAAAATTCTTAACTTAACTCTCACAATGACCCTAAGTCATCATCTCCTCTATCTCCTTCTACTTTATCCACCATCACAAGCCCTACCTCAGTTTGAATTCAAGCTCTTTTAGTATATATTACCATCAGATAGTTATTCTTATGATCCTCATGTGAGACGGCCCTCTCAAACCTTCAAACAATAAATATCTCTCAATGGTTATGAATGTAATTGGAATCTGCTACATGAAAAATTGGAGACCAACCATCAAGTTTTGGAAATACTTGAATAAAATAATTTTTTTTATGGCTAAAAGAGCAATTATCATTGCTTATTTCTACTAAAAGAAGCAAGAATCATTGACCATATAGGAGAGTAATAATATTACAAGATAGTCTAAATAATAAAAGAAGAAAATATGGGTAAGAACAACAATAGAATTTTAATTGCAACAATCAGAGAATATTAATTAACATCATCTTTGTAGGAAGATGCTAACGATATCATGGCTTATCGAAGATAGAATTAAATTAGAAAACAAAAGTGAAAACTTTAAGAGAAAGAAAAATATCACCTATCACCAATTGGATTAAAAGCTATCAGACTAGACGAAATTACTCTCTAATATCGTTTTTACATTCATCAAGGAATGAATAAACAATAGCATAAAGCAAAATGGAGAGAGAGAATTGGAAAACCGATACAGAGGCAAAGAGATGGAAAGAGGAGAGTTTTATTAATTATTATGTTGTATATCATATGGTGTGTAAATAATGTACGTCCCTGCACATATACATACTAGATAAAAGGAAATAATCACTTACCCAATACGAAGCTAAGTTTTTATGTGGATGAGTTGAGTTATTACCTTAAGATGAATGGGATACTTCGTGTTTAGGTGCACTATAGATAAAGTAGGCATCATAACAGATTTTTAGATCAAGAAGCTAACTATTTGTTGGTAGCTTGTCAACTCAAAACTTTTATTAGCATTTTCACGACGTCCTCAATATTTGTCCCTTTTTTATGTGTTAAGGTGCTATATTTTACTCAAAATAGTTGACATGGAGAATATGGACCAAGTTAAAGAAGGTATTCACGTAAATGGACAATAAAGCATGTAGAATGAGTGGAATAAATGCATCTAGAGTAATTTCTTTAGACAGAAGTGCATTACATAAATAACTCTTTAAACATTAAAATGTCATAATATCATTTAAAAAGTATATGACAAAAATTTTGTTTCTACTCTCCACCACATTTTTTATACGAGAAATAAGTTGGGCAAATATCAATCATATTCTAGTCATTAATGTTCTTCATATACTCCTTTGAAAGTTTAGATTCCATTATCAACTTCTGTTCTCTGAGAAGAGAGTAACCCGCTTCCAGTAAAGCTTCAATTGTTTGCTGTGGAAGAAAGCAACATTAAAAGAGAATGAATAACCATAAAAATCAACAAAAGGAAAATTATAAAGATAATATACAAGAACAATCACCCACAATAGGACCATCACAAATGACAGTTGAGCACTAGTAGCAAAACCCATAGCTACTAGATTGCAACCTGGATAATCCTTTACATCAAAGATAATAAAAAGCCATGTTGGGGAAAAGCCTATTACAATCCTTTCTAATGTAGGAACATCTAATGACATACAAACGAGGATTTATCATTCTTGATACTAGGACCAATCATTCTTGATGTTCCTGAGAGTGTTCCTCATACTAATAACAGTTTCTAAAAGATTCTTACATGTATGTTACGTTATTACACGGGGAAGAATAAAATGTCAACATGTCAAGAAACTTAAAAATACCATGTGTTATAAGACAAAGGAAACAACAATAACCAGCAAATGCACGCAAATAACAAGCCAAACAATCTCCTACAATTTGGTGGATGAAGTTGTTAAAGCTGGTTGAAACAAATCTAGTTATTATTTTATGTATCAAGGGTTTGTTATTTGTGTTGTACTTTTGGTTATTGCTGATGTATATTGACCATATGTCGAATATAGGCTTGGTTAAGTTAGTTGCCACTAATGAAGGTTGTTAAGAATTAGGTGGCCAATGACTATGTTATTAGCAGATAGGTTAGTTATAACAGACTTATATTGTTGCATGCAATAAAATCATAGTTTGCGTCACGGTGTCCTAGTATTAGAGAATAGCAAATGATACGTTATGTGTTGCGGTCACGATTTGAATTTGAATTTTTATTTCACTATATACTCTAATTATTATTTATTGATCATTTGAATATAAATATTTAATAAAATGGTATTTTATATTATATTAGACGTATATAAGTGAGTCATTATATGCTAAATTGTCCTAACAACCCTAAGTTTGCCTTAGAATGAAAAAAAACTTGTTATTTAGTACAACATGTAAAGGTAACAAATAATAATGCTTTGTTATTATTTAATAGTAATTTGATTAAAGATATATATAGTAGATGAATAAGAAAAAAATTCTCATGCATGCTATTTTTAATAGATTTAAGAATTCTCAATGAAGTTATAATTTATCAGCAGTACTTTTCAGTTATCGATGATACTAATTTATTAGCAATTTATCAACAATTTATTAGCTGATAAATGTGAAATTTTAAAACCATAATATATCAGTAATTTCGTATCGTGATTGACCCAACAACTACTTAATAGCGGCTACTACCCTATAGTGGAACCGCTATTTAATTGTATGATTGTTTACTTATATAAGGTACGAAAATCGAGCATTGTAACATGTATTTGTTGACTTTGAAATTAATGACCATAACCATTTGGTTAATTCTCTTTTTATGAGTGAAACTTCAATCATTTTTGTGAGGTTGAACATCTACTAATAAAATCTATTTTGTGTGTCATTTATTATGATCCTTTGAGTGCCTTTGTTGTAAGACATTCAAAGTTCCATTCTTATTGAATATTTCCTAGACGAATTCATTCTTCTTCATCCATTTCCTTGATTTGTGAGGTTGAATCCTTCAAACTAATCCTACATCCTTCTACTCATTCCCATCCACAACATTTTCTCTTAATATTACAATGTAAGTAGACATCAAATAATTACAAAGACTTAAGTTTGAACAAATTAGTTTAATCTCTCAAGTCTAAAGGGCTCTAACCATTCTTGATATGAGCCTTGAAATTCAATCCTTGAAGTTGATAGAGATCAAATTGTTGAATCACATATTATGCTACTTGCTAGGTCAAATTATATATAAATAATCAAGAAAATGAGTCATACCAACTCTCATTCCCATATACATAGATTTTAGCCAAGTAAATTGTTTACAACACTTGATCATGCCAAAGGGAAGCTTCTCTTGAAATTTGTGATGGCTTTAATCAATGTTTTCTCAAAGGAACACTTGATATCCCTTTATACCAATTCATCCCATGTGTGGACTAATACATGCATGTCTAATTCTTGTACCTTTAGATGATCTTAAGTGACCTTCCTTGGCAAATGTCACTCAAAAAAAGATTAGTTATTGTTGCCTTGGCAAAAATGTCACCACATTTGTACACATTTTGATAACATGTTTCTTTTGGATTGTTTAGTTCACAAGCTCACATAGCAAAGCTGGTAAATGTCATATTCCTTTCTGAGTTGTTAGTCTATAATCAATATGATAAGTATTTTTTTCTTCTTCTTTTTATCAAGTATAGGGTTAGCATATATGAATCTAGTTTCTAGGATGATATGGAATTTGCATGATTATCTTATGACACATTAATTTGGAGCCTCTAACTTTTCAACCACAACAAACACAAGATGATAACATAACTCTAGAAACTAACTCCTTAGCAATGACGTAGATTGCTTTCCTACCATATTTAGTAACAAACAACAAATAGGTCTGGCAAAACCAATATACTCACCTTGGGTCCTCTACCTTCTCTTATCATCACATTGTCTCATTTACTCATACGTAAAAAAAAAGCCAAACTTGTACAAGGTAGTATGCCAAACTATACTTGAATGAGCATATTTGAAGAGAAAGTGCTCCCACAATTCATTTAGACCATTACAAAATATGCGAGAGGCTTCCACATGTATTCCATGCTCAATATTCTATCCCATGTAAGAATTATGTTTTTAATTTCCATTGAAAGGAGGAATTGTGCTCAACAGTGAATGGGGTTTCCATAATACTACTAGATAACTTTCTCATCTCTTAGTCTCACCATACAATAATCCTTAGAGATATAATACCTTCCTCCCTAAGAATTGTTTTCTCATTGCTAGATAGAGTATCTAAGGTTAAAAATTAGATGACTGGGGCTTAAGACGTGATAGGAGGTCAAGGGTGGCTGGATTTCTTTACATAATTATGCTAATCATCGTAATTATAGAGTATGGTGTGCTTGAGACAATTTTATGTAGTCTATTTATTTGATTTGTTCTTATGACCCTGACTTATTATAAGAAGTTTAGGGTGTGCAAGAGGTGCAATTTTTTTTATTACTTTGTGTATTATGTCTATAGCTATAATACTTGCAGGGACAAATCGAGGTTGTTGGATTAGTTGAGAAGTATAGTTGTTCAACACATCATTGGATTTTATTAGGAGATCTCAATGTTCCCAATCCTATGTAAAAAATATCAAGGTGATTTGCCTTCTTTTTGGATATGGAAGACTATGATCTACTACTATGATATACAAGGGAAAGCTTTGCGTACAATTGGGGGCTTCTATACTTGGTCTAGAAAGAGGGATGCGATCAAATTTTTTTTTGCAAGCTAGATAGAACCTTGGTGAACTCTCTTTGGCCTTAGTTCAATCACAATTGAGAAGTATTCTTGATTCGATGAAATTGCCTTTGTAATCTTGTATTGTGGAATTGAAGTCCTTTATCCTTCATGAAATTCATGAAGTCCTTTATAGATCATAATCAAGGTGGTTGACATATTCCTCTCTCCCATTGTTTTAATTCCAATCAACCAATTAACTTTAATCTATTATCATTTTAGCTTTCTTTTATTATCCCTTGATTACTCAGTCATTCCATCCTTTAACCAATCTATCAAATCACATTGTAATCCTAAAGATCCATAAAACATCCACATAACTTCCTTAGTCATCGTCTAATTCCTAGTAATCCCATCAGGTGATTGGACCACCATAATCAATCAACCAAACTCCACTTTAATCAATCAAATACCAATACATATATCTTATAACTAGTTAAACCATGTTCATAGTGCAACTTGGTGGCAAAATTATATATATGTAAAATATTAATAACTTTCCACACATTACCAACCACTAGTAAGTATAAGGAGTCATTACCTCTTTCTATTATTTTTATTTAAATTGAATTACCATTAGTTTGAGTTATTGAAAATATAAAATAATCATATCAAAATGATCCTAAAATTTTTCTATGCAAATAAAGATCCATATTGATATATTTCCAACATAAAAATAAAAGTTTACATAAAAGTTAAATTAGGTTCCTTTGGTTATATATACATGTTCATAACATAAAACAAAGAGGTTCACTACATAAAACATTCATGTTTTGGATCTATTGAACACGGAATCATTTCAGTTTTCACAATGAAAATAGATGAACATAAAATTCTAAGGGCACTTAGGTTCATTATTTAAAATTTTTATGTTCTTCAATAAAGTGTTGTTGAACACATTGAAATCAATAAGTATTGAGGTTCATCATAGAAGTTCAGCAACTGAAATATTCATATTCATCTCATTAAACCATATAGGTTCATTTGATAAACCTTATAGGTTTGTCACATATAATTTCTATGTTTATAAGAATAAATATATAGGTTCATTACTCAAAACAAGTAGGTTGTTCATTGGAATCATTCATGTTTAGTATAGGACAAATAAGTTCATATCATCAGTCAGTGAGGTTCAGTACACAAAAAATTTATGTTTAAGATCCAATGAACATCAAGTTGTTTTAGGTTCACCATAGAATGAAGATGAACATAGAATAAAAAAATTTTCATTGCACAAGTTGTTAAAGTTCATTGTGCAGAATGTTATCAACAACCCACATGTTCAATAAAATAAAAATGTAGATTTATCGTGTGGTTCACTGATGTTTATTATTGGATTCATCTAGTTTTAGTTGTAAAATGTTCATGTAATGTCAAAAAATCATATATGTTTATTTGATAAACCACTATGGTTCAACAAATAAAATTTTTTAGCTTAGATATTTGAAAAAAAAAGATGTATGAAATATGTTTTGGTTCATTCTTCATAAAGTGAACCTCTTTATTAATTTTTTACGTTAGGTTTAATATGTTAACCATTTAGGTTTATTCCACAAAATAGTTAGGTTCATTATGTTTACAATTTATGTTTAACATATTAATCAACATGTTAAACACTTATGTTAGGTTCATCTTATAAAGCAAATAGGTACACTATGCTAATTGTTTAGGTTCATTTCATAAAACGTTTAGGTTCATAGCATAAAACACCAAATAATTTTAAGTTCAACAAAGAAAAGAGATAAACATAAAACACTAAGGTTTAATTGTTTAGGGTCTTTAGTTTTATTATATAAAATATTTAGATTCATCAATAAAGTATTGTTGAACATAGTAAAATTAGGGAATGTTTATGTTCATCATATAAGTTCAGTAGTTAAAATATTCATGCTTATCTCATTAAATCACATTGGTTCATTTGATAAACCATATAGGTTTAGCATATATAAATCTTAAGTTCATAACAATAGGTTCATCCTATAAAATAGATAGGTTCACTGTGTTAATCATTTAGGTTCATTCCATAAAATGTTTATAATCATAGCATACAACAAAGAGGTTCATTGCATAAAATGTTTCAGTCCAATATTTGATTTTCAACATGTCCATGAGTAAGTGATTATGTGTTAAACTTGTTTGTTTGTGTATGTTATGTTCAATATGTTAACTATTTAGGTTCATCACACAAAGGTGTTAGGTTTCAAAAAATAGTTAGGCTTTGGTAAAGGAAGGAAGAAATATGAAGAAGAAACATAGGGAGGAAAGAACATAGGACATATATAGGATGAATTGGAATATTAATGGACTTCTTATTATAAGAGTTGATAATATTTACAATAATGCCATCAGTCGCACAATGAGTAATGTGAAATTGGTTGCACGTTATAAATTGCCATCAAATACTCATCAAAACTTGCTCTTCCTCCAACAACCAATTGGCCATCCCCACTATGTCCATCTTCCAAACACCCTTTCCCATCAATTGATACTTAGCTATGGTTGATTGGTCCCCTATTTTCAACTGTTGGTCGAGAGCTTCCCTAACTCACTATCTTCTACAAACCCTTCATCCTTACCTCTCCTACTCCCCTTATTCCCTTTGCATGATCACACACATCATATTGTATTTACAAAACAATATATTATAATTTAAGGAGAGAAAGGGAAAAAGTTTCTATGAGATAATAAAAGTAAGGAATTTTGTTATTTGAAATTCAAAATGCTATTTTAAAATTTAATTAAGTTTTCCTAGTAACATTTCCTTGTTAAATTTCCTAGAATTGTAGATTTAATCTTTTAAAGCTCATCTAATGATCTATCTCATCATTAAAGATGAAAAATTAAAGCACTTCTACTAAGCATAATGAGAAGTGTACTCAGAGCGCTAAGCAAGAAAAATACCAACTTTTACATGATTTCACATGCATGAACATCAGATCCAATTCCCTTAGCAGATAAAACTAGGTTCAAACAACATAATCAATCAAGCCAGTGAACAAGTGTAAAGGAAAATGTAGCACTCAATTGTGATACCCACTTATGAAGGCAACACAACAAGGGTAAGCCTATGAAGATGATGTTACCTTGGCTGGACTGAAAAGTAGGTGCTTTTCATCCTTGTTATTCAGAAGTATTGTTCCAAGATTTTTAACACCACCAATGGCATCAACCCACTGGAGAAAAAAAATTGATGGATAGAAACAAGTCATATGGAGATTAAAATCACAAGAAAAATCTACTATCTTGTTGCAACAAACCATAAAAAAATAGGGGAAAATGCACTAGACAACCCTAATTTTAAGCAAAATAACCCTAAGTTTCTAGGAAGCCACTACCAAACAACTCTAAGTTCTGAGGGTTACACATCAATTAACCTTATGTTACTTTACGGAGATAAATGTGCAAAATTTTATTTAAAATTCCTATTTTAACCTTACCCTTATCCTACTTTTACCTTGTTAAATTGTCTCTCCTTCCCTTTACCTATTATTAAGAAATAAAAAAAAGCTTAAACACAAATTAATTAAATAAAAGAAAAAACCATGGCAATCATTCGAATTAAAACTCCCCACAATCTCGGTCTCTCCCTAACTTTGACTTTCATTTTTTTTGTTTTTGACAAATGTCAGTGTTGTGATTTCTATTGGTTTGGTTTCTCTCTCTAGATGTTGAGTTCTTTATTTTTGTGATGGTTTGTGCTTCTATATCTAGTTAAAGTTTTTGCATTTGTTTTATTTGCCTTGGATATGTAAGTTTATAGCTCCATGGTTGCAAATATGGGCTTTATATTTGTCATGCTAACATCGTGTTATGTTCCTTGTTTTGAAGTTTTTAGATCTAGGCTTTTTAAAATACTACCTAGCATAGTAAAATTGAATCCAAGCAATCAACAATAATATCTCTTTAGCTTTGATGCTTGAATTGACTAGGTTAGATCTGTTTGGTTGTGGGATGTCCCTCTCCTAATTTAAAGGTCTATGGTGATTTTAGAGCTCTAGTGATTGGTTTTATTTGTTGACTATCTCATATCAGGGTTCTTTGGATTCAATTCTTGTAGTGTCTTCATTGTTGTCATAGTTTAGTCCCTCTCCTAATTTAAAGTGTCATAGTATTAGGAAGGGGATTAAGATCATTTCCTTCCCTATTGTTTGAATTTTTAACAGTTAAACTTAGGAGTTGGTGACCAAATATGTAATCCTCAAAAATCAAGGTCACCTAGTGCCTTTCTAACTTAGAATTATTTCATATATTTAACTTAAACTCAAAGTTGTCTAGTATATTTTCCCAAAAAAATAAAACAATGTCTATTTTCAAAATAGGTCAAGATAAATGCAACATAGTAATGATTATTCATATGAACTAGAACAACTAGTCCAAGTGCAAGATCTATCAATAAGCAAAGTAAAATGGAATGAGAATAGGGAAGATGGGCCACGTTAGATGCAACAAGAAGACAAAGATGATACAAGACACAAAGCATGAGGAAATTAATCAATTGGACAACATGTGAGCCAAGGAATATTGTGTACCAGGCATGACCTACACGTGGAAGAGACATCATCTCCATAAATTCTTAGTAAGATCACCAAGAGAGTTACCTATTCTTGCTTTTTTCTACATTTTGGTTGTTTATTTGTTAATTTACAATTATTATGGCTGAAGAAAACTATATTTGCACCATATATGGGAATATTTTAGGAACAAAAATGAAATTAATTGCACATAAAATGGAAATCTATCACACGGTAAAGAAATAACGTGTTCTTCAAGTTTTCCACTCTTTACATAATTTCTAACCAAAAGGCCTATGTATGAGAAAAAAATATTAAATAGGCTCTTAAAGGCTTGAAATTACTAGCAAGTAACACCATGGAGTCAAGTATGCAGCTTAGAATGGATAATATGAATGAAGCTTTCTACAACTATAGTACCCCGCTATCTTAACCTAATATTCATGTTCATTTAGCCTCATAACTTATTCTAAATTATTTCCTCCTTCATATTCTTCTTATTCATCACAAGAATGCTAGCATTGTTACCATCATCATCTTAAATGAAAAAAAAATCTATACCAATGGTTAATTGGCTTGTAGGTAGAACTAGTGTTTCAATCCCAAGGACTATTGATTAAACAAGTATACCCTTTGGTTAACTGGCTAATGGGTTTCTTGCATAATTTATCTCATTTTAATTCATTTTAGCATTATATAGTTTAGTTCCTTAGATTATTTTACACATTTCCCTATTTTTTTCATAATTTTTGATATTTATTTATTTATTTTAATAAAAACCTTTTGAATTGACTTCCTACACATATAAGTTATTAAGAATCATTATTTATGAAACAATTCCTTAGCTGAGTAGAAAATCATGCCCCTTATACCCCCATGATTTTGCCCCAACTTGACCTTTATCCGTTTCATTTAACTATGATTTATCTTACACACTATTCTAACACACCACCATCCCCTCTTCATTCAAAAGAGCTGAAAGTATATGATGAAAGAGCTTTGTGATTAATAACCAAAGAAAAAAAATCAAATAACATAAATGAGTGGTGTCCTTGAGCTGCCAATTGGGACTCCCCACTCTCTCCTTCTCCAATGTTCTTTAATTTCTAGCTTCTATAATTCTTTAATCTAGCATTTATATATTTTTAAATAAGTAAAGAGAGTAGGATACTTAGTTATTTGTGAAGAAAACTTATATCTTATTCTTTGATTTTTCTTCTTCCTTTTTAGAAAGATTGCCATATTTTCTCCTAAGTTCATACATTTATTCTTTCTTTTGATTTTTTTACACTATATAGAATCTTACAAAGTTGTCTTGTTGATTGTTTTTTAAGGTTGGCCAAGAGTTGTTTTAAATTATCTAGGAGTTATTTTCTTTTAATTGCTTTTAGCTTGAACTCTAGGGAAAATTAGCTTACTCTTTAGGTAATGGAATTTATTTTATGTGAGCTTTGTTGTTTAACTTAAGAGCATGTATATTATGTTATACGTTAGAATAACCTGATGATGCCTTTTCGTGATTTTCAAACTATGTTATATCTTGTGTTGTTATGATGTGTTATGTTTTAAAATGTTCTAAGAATGAATATTCATACACTTAAGTGCATAAGTGTATGCTAATATAATGTAAAAGAGCATGAAAACACTTAAGTTATGTTTTGAAACATGCGAGATTTAAGTTAATGCTTTTAGCTACAACTAATGGAATAAATTGTTTGTGGGTAGTTAATTCATTGACAAGCTTAAGGTGCCATATAAAAGTTTAAGATTTCCAATTTACCACACACATTTTTAGATCTAGATTTCTTTAAGTATGTAAAAATTAAATACAAAAATCATCCAAAGTGACACATCTGTTGAGTGGGTAAAGTGTTGTTCAGTCGAGAGCTTCCTAGGGCTCTTTGGTTTTATTTGCTTGCATATTTATGATATATATCTGTGATAATAATGTTTTATGAAGTTATGGGATAATGTTAATATGCATATGGAATGGTTAAGAGCCTAGAAAGCATGATTATAATCCCATGATGTTAGCATGTTATATTAGATTTATGTCATGGGATGTTTAGGGACATTTATATCTTTTTACATGTATTCTATGACTTTTATAGCAAGCATGTCATGCGTGTGATATGTTATAGTATTTATGATAACCATATGAAGTTTGGTGTATTAGATATGTATGGTTGGGTTTCATGGGTAAATGAGCATTAAGAATAATAAAAGGATATTATGGTATTTTCACCATTTTTGAGCAAATTCCAAAATTGAATGGTTATGTTAAAATGATTATTTTGATGTTATTTAGCCTTGGTATGAGTTTCATTTAAGCATAAATGCAGTTTACATCAAAATGGTTGAAGTTGGAGTAAATTGACAACAAAGGGTATTTTGGTCATAAGATGTTACATATCTGCATGTGTTGAATAAATGAAATTAGAATGACCTTAATGTTGACATTTGACCATATCTTTCACAATTAACTTTTTATAATAGTTGAACCTAAGTGTTGGAATTGAACCAAAATGGTTAAAAGGTGGGGTTATGGCTTAATGTTTTTATGGCTTAATGTTATTTATAACCCTTGTAGTCAAGGTGGATCTTCTTTAGTTGTTTAAGTGTGGATTTTAATATGTGCTATAACCCCTCCAAAAATCCTTCAAAATATGATTAAAATTATATTAATATAAAATAAATTAGCTTTAGTTTTTGAAAGGGCTTAAAATTCTAATAAAAATATAAATTTTAGGTGTACCAATTGATTGGTTGCCCAAACCCATTGACTGGTGTGCTAAAAAACCAACATTTTTATTCTATAATAAATTAGTCAATTGGTTTGTCCAAATTGATTGACTAGTTGTCCTACAATTTTAGATGCTTTTCTAATTTAGGTTCGAATCTCTTTCCAATATATTTACAATAAGTTTTAATCAAAATCTATTTGTGCCAACAAATATATTTATATGGTTTGGGATTATTTACATTATATAGATCATATATGATTTTATTTAGCTAAAAAGAAAAATCCCCCAAAGCACTTTTGTTGTATTTCTCTCCTTATCTCACTCCCCCTTACTCTCACCTTTCTCTTCTGGTAGCCATGGTTGTGTGTTTCGTTTCTTACACCCTTTTTCCTAACTTACCAACCATCTTCCATGTTTCCCCTTGACAACACTTTATCTCATCATGTATTTCTCTTACACATGGTTGCCCAAACTCAACCAAGTCAGCCTTTTCTCTCTTCCCCCTTAAAGATGTTAACTCAGCTCCTTTATACTCCATTCATGATCCATTTTCACTTCTTACCTTCAGTACTCACTCATTATCTCCCTTTTCTTTATGAAAATTTTCTAAGTTTTGGGCATTTCTCACATTCCTCCCCTTTTTCTCTACTAGGAAATATAAAGGATGCCTATTACCTTCTCATTCTTTTGTTGATTCTTATCTCATTTTTCTTCTCCTAATCTTAGCCATAGCCTTACCTTGTTTCTCTTAAGCAATTAAGGATTAAGATTTTGAGAAAGGTTAAAGATTTTTATTTTTTTCTCTTTGATTTCAATTCTAAGGAAAAAGGTTGTGTTATGCCATTTTTCTTCTCCTACTTCTAATATTGTTTTATTATGTTTTGAAAAGGGTTTCAATAGTTTTGATTCTTGATTTTCTTAAAAAATCAATATATTAGAGGCAATGCATCCTTATCTTTAATGTGGCCAATGAATTATGTTGCTTATTATAGTTTCATATTTTGGTATATTTTGTGATGTATATGTATTATTTTGAATTCTTAGATTTGATCATGTCACCATGTTCTAATTTCTAAAGTTTTTGTACATGTTTAAGTATTTTGATATTATACATAAGTTTAGTGATATTCAACAGTGATCTTGATGAGTATTGAGTCATACCATGATATATATAAATTCATATATGGATTATGTCTTTTCACGTGTTATATAATATAAAATAATGATAGGATTAATTTGGAGAAGATTAACTAATTTAATTATGTGTGTTTTGTGCGTTTGAGTGTTGTTTCACCTATACAAGTTGATTGGCTGCTATAGCCGATCGTCTAGTAGTGTAAACAGTCACATGGGTCAATATTCATAATCGGTTGATTTCTTGAACAATCGATTGATTTAATGAACCAGCCAACTAGCTTTTGTGAGTAGTTGATTGCTTGGCCTAACCCATCAATGGATTGTTTTGTGACCAAAGTGGTTTGGCCTTTACTTAGATACATTGACTAATTCGGCCAAGTCCATTGACTGAAGTCTATAAATAGTCGATTATTTAAACCAATTAGTTAACTGGTCTTATTGAGTGTTATTTTCCTCAAATCTAGTGCAACCAAACTATTTAACTAGTCATAGTGACTGATTGATTGGTATACTTGAGTTCGCCATGTTTAATCCTTATTTGATGATCTTACTTTGGGACCTTTTCCTTAACTTTTTTCATGTAATTATAACATTTTAATCATTATTTCAACTATGCTTAACCATAATTTATTGTGGATCAAAATGTTATTATTTTGGTGCCTTGTATGGTTGAATTTGTTATTGTCCTTAAACACCCAAGTTGGTAACTTGTATGCTTGTTTGTTGTTGATATTTAAAATCAAATAGTGGAATCCTATAGGCTTTCCCATTACACACACTTAGGGTTTGGTTATCTTTTGTGCCCTATAGCCTAGGAGACCAAATATGGTAGATGTTGAAGATCCCTAAGAAAAGCCCCCATACACTAGTGTTAGTGTGGTGGGTGAGGTAGACCCAAAATTGAATATATTCCCTTTTACCTAGGAGATCAAGTATGGTGGATGTTAAAAAACCCTTGAAAAAAGTCACTCGACACTAATGTGATGCGATGGTAGGATTTGCAGTCCTACACTTGTCCTAGTCTTAAATAAAGATGATAGTTTGTTTCCATGGAAATGTACTTCAGGTGAGATAGATCCAAAATTTAATTTATACCCCTTCAATTAAGAGACCAAGTGTGGTGGATGAAGAATATCCTTAGAAAAACCCCTTCACACTAGTGCGATGTGGTGGTGGGAGAAGCAATCTTATGCTAAACCCGTCATAGAATATTGACATTATATGTTCTACTATTATATTGCTTGATATAGAAACTCGTGCATATATGGATATATGAACCCTAAGCCCTTACAATGTTATATATGTTATCCATGATCTTATGTGCTATTTTCCTAAGTATATAGAATACGATGTTATTGTATGACCTCAATGTGTAGCATGAGCCCGTACCATGTTTTAAGTACCTTCTTTTATCGATAATTCACTATATTGATAATACATTTGGAGGGTCACTGTGATGATACGACTTTTGTTTCAATGAGCTAAGGACGATTTTTAGGGTTATGATTCTTAGCTAGAGTATGTTAAGTGTGATGATGTGGGCGAGTCATGCCTTCGCACCATTGTTTGGGGATCGAGAGTTATATTTTTTTGTTCAAGAGCTAGGATAATTGATTAGATATATTTTTCCTATAGTGTAGGAATGTTTTTGTTCTTTAAGGTCATTTCAACTCTTAGCTTTAGTTTATGCATTTGGGTTTTGTAAATCTCTCTCTCTTATCTATGTTATTGTAATCCTTATCATTATTATTGTCATATTGTTAGCGCATGTATTCTCTTGTCTGTTGATCCATTTTTCCTTGTATCAAGCATGGGTTAGGTATACTTTTTTTATGGTTGGTGTGGAGGTAGCATCCCCCGATTTTGTTTTAACAATACTTCTGCATTGTCTTCAAAACAAAATTTTTTAGCTCAAAATTTAAGTATATTATAGTATACCTTTGAGATAAGTGTTGTGGATTTATTAAAACATCAATTAGTTAAAGAAAAAGTAAACTTGAGTTGGGACAATGATATTGTACCTAGGATATAGGATTCTTAGTGAATTGGTGGACCTTTGGGTTAAAAGGCTCATTTATATAATTTTTCCACAAATCATATAGGGGATATTGAGGACTTAGGTGCTTTGGTGTTGTGTGGACCACTTTTATGATGTGTGTTTTGTGGTAGTGCTTCCTTAGCAATCATTATCTTTAATTAATAATTGATCAGACATATATTCAAATTGAATAATTAAATTTGGTACTACCTTAGCGTGGATATGTATTTAACTTGAATTATTGGAGACACTAATCCCTTGGGGTCATGCCTTAGATATGTGGTTAAATTGATTGTGTGAAGACAGTACTTCCTAGGCAATCCTTACCTTGGACTTTTGTAAATGAGTTTTCTTCCTAGGTGTTAAGCTTAGATGCTTGGTTTATTATGATTGATATTATGTGCTTTATTATATCATATGATTAGTATGAGGTTGATATCATATGTGTTTTCCTAATTGAATGGGGGTGGAAGTAGGTTTTATATTTAAGATTGTGATCATTTGTGTTGTATTTATCATATGTGATAGTATGCCTCATGTACTTAATCATATGATTATATATTGAATGTGTCAGTATATTGGCATACTAATATTGCACTTCTTAGGTGCAAGTGCAGGTGCTTTTGTTGGTCCATAAGTGACTTCACTAGGATTGGATTAGAGCATAGAGCTATGCAATGTTGTCTTTCCCATGTTAAGATTTCTTTTGTAACCTCTATTGATCTCTTTGTAATCTTTTATTTTCTAGTGGGGGTTTTGTTGCAACCATAAACTGGGTATTAACCACACCTAATCTTTGAGTTTGAGTTATTTATGCAAGAGCATCAACGATCCTTTTGATTTTTGTTTTCAAAAATTATGATGTAGTAGTTACCGTCTTGAGGTCATTTCAAGAATCCTCATTCAAGTTCAAATTTATTCTAAGAGGGGCATATCGTGTAAAATGTGTGGCTAAACAACCAAGCCTTGCAAGTTTAATTTAAGCCACTACCATTTTACACCTTTGAGTGGTTTAATTAGTTGCTCAAATATTGCTCCTCTCATAGCCATGTAGGGATGAAATTACAACCCAAAATGCAGCAACTCTAGCTGCAAAACATGGGCTGCCATATTAGCTTGGGAACCACCTTTTGTGGTTGAGATTGGCATGGAAATGCGAGGGGAAGAAATGACACAACGAGTTTAAATTTTGGTGAAATGTTGCAATAACTTTTCATGCCTTGTTTCCACTTATTATTGTAATATTAGCAGCCAACATCTAAAATTCTCAGGAAAAATATTTTTTAAGGAGAAACTAGGAGCTGTTATCTTTATTATTTATTATTTACTAATTTTTATCTTTAGATTTTAGCCCTAGATTTATTCTCTTATTATCTTGATGGATTAGAACCACTATTTAAACATAAGTCTTGGGAACAATGTAGTCAGACCTGTATGATTAATTGGGTGTGCTTTTTGCCCTCTTCATTTCCTATCTCCTCCTTGCCCCTCTTCTCCTTTTTTCTCTTTGTTATGGTTTTATATCAAATTTGGTATCCAAGAAACCTCAATCCATATCGTGCTACTACCAAACCCACAAAATCACAAGCATTACAGTTGTGCAAGCAAGCTTCCCCACTACACAATCCTAGTTACACTGCCAATCAAAAGCCAATTCATAAAGTCCAGATAAAATCATACCAACTAAGAGTCTAAATGCTCAATTCAAGTCTCAATAGGTACAAAGTTGGTAATTCTATAACCCAATTGAATTAATTTTTTAAATCGCCAAGATGAACCCCTTGCCGTTGAACATACAATCACAGAAATTCCAATTAATTTAAACCTTAAAATCTCATTGCAACTCAAACAAACCTATATAACAACTCAAATGAAGCCTTGAACCCTAACCTTATTACCCTTTGAAACCCAAATTGACCACAATTGAGAGGTATTGAAAGAAATTGAGAGTGTTAACACATTGTGTGTTCTATTCTCTTCTATTTTGGCTAATGTAAAAAGAAGGAAAAAGAAAATGAAAAGGAAAAAAACATCACATTTGAGTTAAAAAATAGAGAGTAAAAATAAGTTGTGATTTAGACCATAGGTCTCTCTTAGTTTATATTAATGAGAAGTATTATCTAGTTTTATTTAGAGTTATAGACAAAATATTTTTTTCCTTATGGATATTTGAAGAAAACTACAAAGTTTAGGAACTCTAATAACATATATGCTTAGATTCACTTTTATTATGAAGAAATGTTATGGTTATCTACAAATTCTCTAAGGAAGATATGTTTTATAGGGATGGTTATTGTCTAGAAGTTTGGTTTGCTCATGAGGAAACATATAGATGCATCACTAATCACATTTTTCACATTCATCTACTCATGATTGATCTAGAAAATGAGTTAAAAGGGATTCATGAAAAATTTCAAAGATGAGATGCACCTGGTTAAATATTCAACTACAAGTAGGGCCTTAAGCTAATAAACAATTAGAATTCACTACAAAAGCTTCTATGTATATGTTGATTCAACTCAATAATATATTCTAAATGTGCTAATCAAATATGTTAGTTTGTATGGCTGTAAAGAAGCTATAAGAGAGTCTCAAGTCAAACTGCAAAAAGAAAGACAATAGATTTGGAGAATTGAACGTTCAAGAGGCTTAATTGATTGTCCTCAATTTTGATTCACCTTTAGACTGTTGTATTAATGATCTTTCGGTCTTCAAATCTAATATTGCAATATTTTAGCCATTCTTTATGCTAGACCCTCCTACAATCTATGGTTTTTTCCCAACCTTTTTATACTTATGTTTCAGCAAAACTTAAGGGCGAGCTTTCACTAAGCAAGGGAGAATCATGCATTCAAAGTTGATGGAGATATTTTATCTTTTATTAGTTACATATTTTAGATGTTATTTAGGTATATTTATATATCATTTTGGTAAATCTTGGTATTATTTAGCTTAGATAATATCTTGGTTATGAATAATTATATACGAGGAAGGAATAGTTATCATTCTAGTTAGGAATAATATGATCATCTTAGACATTAATTTTATCTAATATATTGATGTTTATCTTGTTATCTTTTGACCTATATATTGAGCCATCAGCATAGGTTAGTTCTCAGAATTAAAAAATTAATTGAGTTATTGATTGATATCTCATGTCTAATAATTCCCCCCTCACTGGCTATACTCCCAACCTGAATTCCCCTTCTTCCTCTCCTAATTACCTTCCTTCCTTCCCTTCTCTCTATTTCCCTTTATTATGGTTCTCCTTAATAGTTATGGTCCATATAATTTATAGTGGTATTAGTCAACTTAAAACCCATAACTCTAAATGATTCCTTCATAGTAATAGCATACCATCTACATATTCTTTTGTCACATATAATGAAAAAAATTCTTACGTCAATAATATACACCAAGGTGCATACTCTTAGGTTGTTTTCACAAGTTCACCAAGACTACTAAAAGGAGAAAGAGACTCAAAACATATACTTAATGTAGCCAACGTCCAATGGAAAAGGTCTTCACAACCCATCCAACCCACCCAACCTATATTGAAGTTAAACTTAAATCAAATCTCACAAGCATCCCAAAAGTAATCAAACATGTAGAATTAAGAATTTAACAACTACTAGGTCCAAATAGACTCTTCACAAGTAGAGGATGCAAATATACCATTATCTAAGGTGTGTCATAACATACATAATAAATAGAATGTTATAAACTAGAAAGGAAAAAAGAAAACTACAATGATGAGGATACTCTTCAAATCAAGCTTGTTATTTGTGGTAGTTTATAGAAAGTCAATACATCATAGTAATTCAATGCCACATCATTGAATTGTTTGGTTGACTTCAAATCTCAATCCGTGTGGGTTTATTGAACAAAACCAAAAGGTTTACACAATACCTCATTGTAAATCACACACTCAACTTTTATTATTCAAAACACACCAAATAATATAAACTTAAATCCATATATATGAGCTGAAGGATTACAAAAGCTAAAATTAAATCCTAACAAAATAAAATCACATCTTTAAATGATATTAACAAATATCCTAAAAGATAAATATTAAATCTAAATAATGAGTGAAATCTAGAAACCACTACCACAATTGAGCTCGATCTTATAGAGAGAGCATATTCATTTGGACTATGTACTTTTCTTCAGTAGTTTAATAGCAAAATAGGTCTATAACTATGGGCTCTTTTTTGAGGATGCACATAGACTAAAATCAATTTTACTAGATTTTTTATATCCTTAGTATATTTTGGTTCTCAAAACATGTTAAATCCTTTGCATGCATATGTGAACCTATGATGGCTCTACCTTATTTCATGGTTTTATTATGGTTATGCCTAGTAGGTTGAGGAGATTTACCTCTTCACCAGCAAGATAACATCTCATTTGAGGGGAGGGGGCTTATATGATGAAAAAAAAATTCTAAAGACTACTTAAAACAAAAATGCTAAAGAGATAATTAAAGTTATTTAAAAATAAATTTATACTATATACCTTAAGAATAGATTGATCATACGTGCGTGCTCTTAGAGCTCCATAAAAATCCAAAGCTGTGTAAAAAAAAATGGTGACATACGCAAATGCAAGTTAGTGAAGTAGATGAATAAGAAGGTGTAAATTTAATGAATTAAGGACAAGAAAAATCTACATTAAGAAATGTAATATTGGTTTATTCATAAACCAACCAACCCATTGATTATCTCCTATGTGGTGGGATGCTATTCCCTTAGACACTACCCCCAACATCTATTTTGCTACTAGATTACATCATAGCTTAGTATTTTAGACCAACGTGTTAGTTGATGCATAATACACTTTCTACACAAGAAATATGTATGTCATCCAAATAACTCATACAATAAAGCCCATGTAATTCAAACATTGTTCATGAGCATCATCAAAACCTAAAGGACCCAATAATTTTGTTTCATAGTTCTATTAATCCTTAGAATATCCAAACATCAAATTTATAAGCATGAATAATAATGGCACACCAATTCAATTTAAATAAATAACTCGAATACAAAAATTTACAATAAACAAGTTTATAGTTCTAATCAAATAATATAGGTAACAATTCTTGGATCCATAAATCTAGTGATCCTTAATGATACCTATTTTCTTTTCTATGTATTTCCTTTTTTGATTGCCAACAATCTAAGCAGAGAATTATAAGTACTATGAAATACTTTCATTTCTAAGGAGAAAATGTTTGGAATTCAAATCTAGTTCTTTTTTTTTTCCTATTCTTAAACTTTTGGAAATATTTTTATCATTCTATTTTGGGATTTCTCAGTTCTTTTAATGATATAAAAGTTAAGAATATATGATAGAGATGATTTCAAATATTTCTTTTAAATGAATATGTTAGAAATATTATGACAAATGCTTTTAAGGATACATAAGTGACCCTAATAACATTTATTTTTTCCAACTCTTCCCTAATCACAAATATACATAACTATGTATAAGGTGAGCTTTAATAAAAAAATCCTTTTGATATATACGAAAAAGTTGTCTTATTTGCCATCAAGAAATCCATTTTTGTAAATAAATAAAGTATGCACTACATTAAAATCATTTATAGAATAATTATGTATGCATACATATAAATTATATTTTTGAAAAGGAAATTTTATTCATAAAGTATTTCAAATAAATAATCTAGCAAGGAATTACATGTTTTATCACCCAACGTCGTATCCTCTAGGAAGAAGTATATTAAGAACATGTTTTGTAATTTATTTTCATTCTTAGGCCTCAAATACAAAATTTTTTAATGTACACAACTAGAGAAAGGCCATGGATTGGTCATGTCTAAACTTACATCCAATTGTTAGGATATGACACTTTATTTCATAGTAAATTCTAAAAACTAGACTAGCCTTACATATATATCATACAAGGTCGAACCACGTTAATACATGAGGAATTTACATTGGGTTAAGTAAGGGTTGGTGGTGATTTGGGTAGTGATCATTGAATATGTATCTGAGAAAAGATGAGGAAAAATGGGTAATATGGTTGATAAGCATCATTGACTTCAATAATCTATTTTTCGAGATTTTTAATTGTAATTAACATTTTTATTTCCATCCTTTCATTCAATTATGATTCGTGTTGAGTGATAAAAAATTGATATTACTTATTGGCTTGAGTTGAAAATAAAGTTTGGAGTATTTTTCGTATTATATTAGACTTACATCTAATGTAAGTAGGAAATGGGTGTCTTTTCACATAAGTTGCAGCGGCAATGCCCTAGTTTTGTATATTTGCTTCCACTTTTTTTAGGTGTTTGCATTTTTTAAAAATGGGGGTGCTACATAAAGGATTCTGATAAATATTGTAATAACCTAGAATAAATACTAAACATAAGTATGTAACTTAAAAATATTAATCATATTTATTTCTCATTAATTGGTCTTTAGGTATTGAGTAGATTAAATTTAATAACCCTGAATACATACCAAATATAAATAACTGACAATAATTAATCCTCTTTATTTTTCTTTAATTGATCTTTAGTTAATGAGTAAACTAATAAGGGGTTATTAGCCCTTTTACTTCCCTAATGGATTGTTTTTATATAGAACACATTAAAAGTTAGAGTAATATCTTAAGCCTTTAGCATGTTTAGTCTATTAATTTAACTTTAGTAAGTGAGGAGTCTAGACTTTTCATCTATTATTTATACCTGGTTGTCTGAAGTTAATATGTTATGGTTTTCATTTACTCCCATCTCATTTCTACTACACTACCCATACCATTGTTACAACTAGATTGTGTTTCCCCCTCTCACCACTATGAATCCTACAACTAGTGTGGTAGCTATCTATTCTCATCACTGTGAGGTAAGATGTTTGCCCCTTATGCATTAGTCACATGTAATTTTATGTGCACAGGTTTTGCATGTTTATCTCTACTAGTTTCATCTCCACTATTATATTGTATGTATCCATCTTATGACCGGTATGTTACTTATTTAAGGTTAGAAATATATGTGTGTGTGTGTGTGTGCTACTCAATATTTCTAATAGTGCATTAAGTAGGATATTCTTTCATCCCTCACCAAACGATAGAGAGAATGTTGAATAGTTCTCGTAAGTATTCCCTAGCCATGAGGCCCCTAGAGGCCACAGTTGCTCCAACTACTGTTTATCATCGTTTGTTTTGCTTTCATGATCAGTTATTCAATTGATTGTGGGTTATACTAACCTTTCATCATTTTTTGATTAATTAATTTATCTATGTTCGGTATTGTTCTCTTCTAATCATATTTATGTCCATTTTACAATTAGTTGTATATTATATATCGACTTCTAATATTTTCTAAAAATATCTTGATTCTTGTTTTGGTCGGTAGGCTAGTAACTTGTTGAGTTGTGATTTGCTCACCCCATTAACATTTTAGATAAGTCATACGAATCATGATTGGAAGGTCAGGAATTAAACATTTTCTTGTTTGGCTAATCTAATATTTTTTTTTCAATAAGTAGTAGTTACAACCATACACATCCATTAAACCATACCATCGACCATACTAATAGACTTTTGAAATTGAGCGTTAAAATGTGGGTGTACCAATCTTCTAACTATAGGTATGACAATAGCCCAAGCATGACCAAGGATATCTCTATTACCATTCTCAAAGATTCTCATGTTTCTCAGATACCAAATATTAGCAATATAGGACACAAAAAAAGACCTACTAGGACGCGCTTCTTCTAACCATTTTATCTAGACTTGGACAACAAAGTTTGGATCTTTTGCTAACCTTAGATGTTATACCGTCTTCAAGCTACTCGTCTTATTTTCCTCCATATTGCAACCATGTAAGGACATAGGATGAATAGGTGATCCCTTGTTTTAGTTTGTTGATGAAAAACACATACTAATCATTCACACCAATGCCAATCTCTAATAGCCAAGCTTTAGTCATTAACCTATCTCTTAAAGACACCAGTAAAAGAAACCTTAGAAAGTTAGGGAATGCTACACAAGTTTGGACCACCTCTATTTAGCTTGCCTAGGTCTCACAACTTCATAAGCCTTTTTGATATTGTAATCAAGGTAAGCATTCTACAGTTTAAATTGCAAGAAGCTCGGTAAATCAAATCTTATAAGGAGTTTTTGAAAAAATCCATGAAAGGTATGTAGTGGGATTGTAATCCCACACACTATAAAAGGTTATTTTGAAGATCCTAAATCATAAGCTACATATTAGCATACCCTCAATCATTGACTATGCTCAACATTAAGGGAAGAAGTATTTGTGAGAATGTGTTGTTCCCTAAGATGCATGTTAATGTTGGACCTTCAAAAAGCCTATAATAGAGTCAACAGAAGTTTTCTTTAGAAACTCTAATTCTTGTATGGGTTTCCTATCAATTTGCCAACCAAACCATAGCCTATTTGAATACAATGATGTTCACTCTTCTATGTAATGGTGTGTGACTCCTCCATTTAATGCTAAAAGAGGTTTGAGGTAGGAATATCCTCTCTCTCATCTTTTTTTCTTGTCATGAAATATCTTAGTAGATGCCTCAAACTTTTATGGATAAATGGTTCTTTCAAAGGATATCCTAGATGCAAATCCCTCAAGATTATCAACCTTAGCTTTGTAGATGACATACTTCTTTTTTTCCATGGTGACTTGCAAAGTGTCTTATGGATGTAGTAGATCAATTTTTTTAGGCTATTTGGATTTATTCTCAATTCCCATAAATGCATTCTCTATTTTGGTCATGTGGAGCATGCTATGAGAAGACCAAAAGTTGATTTTCTTGGTTTTCAAGAGAGTACCTTCCCTATCACCTACCCTCATTTGCCATTAACCCCAACTAGAGTTTCTTTTTCCTTTTTGTAGCCTATATTGGAAGAGGTAACTACAAGAGTAAGGCATTAGAGCATAGTCTATCTATCTTATGCTAGAAGGTTGTAGCTTATCAAGTCGGTGTTTTTTAGCTTACAATTATATTTTAGCCAGCTTATCCACCAATTTGTGTGTCTCTGTAAGAAATTTTTGTTGTATGGAAAGGCCCATGTTCGTTCAAGAGCTTTGATTTCTTGGGAGCATGTTTCCCAAAGGAGGAGGATGGCCTTGGTTTGCTTAAACTATGAGTGGAATTAGTTTACCTTGGGAAAACTTCTATGGAATATTATTCTAAAAAAAAGGATTCATTATTGGTTAGATGGATTCATGCAGTCTAATAAATTAATAAGAGTTTATGATAATAATGTAACGCTTATCGAGCTATCTGTATTTTAAAAGAAACTTATTCATATTCTTGTTGGATTCTTTTCTTTACAATAATATAATTAAAAGTGCTATTAGCTTAGTTTGTTTTGTTTAGCCCCTTGCTAGCTATACAAGTATACTCGTGTAGTTGGCAATGTGTAATGCTTACCTATTAGGTTGTGGGTTGGGGGGTGTTACAAGTATTCTTTAGCATTGTCACTATGTAAGATTTGGATAGATGTATTGAATTAAGTCTTACCATCAGTAGAAAATGCACAAAAGTGACAAAACAAATCACAAAAAACTTTTCATTAAGTATAACCAAGTCATACAAGAGTAATCATCGACAAAAGTTACAAATAATAATAATAATAATAATAATAATAATAATAATAATAATAATAATAATAATCGAAAACCTCCTCTCTTCTTGCTCAAATGGATGTAGTAGGGCACCATGGTGAAGAAGAAAAAGACGACAAAGCATAATCTCATCATGATCACACCAATTACTAATTTTTCTCCCCAATCTCAATTTGAAACAAGTGCAAACCAATTGGATTCAAGCAAACTGGTAAAGGGAGTAAAGGAAACAAAACCGAACCTTAGCGGGAAGAATCAAATTCTTCCGAGTTACCAACTACTCTCATTGAAATCCTAGAACATCTTCAATCAGGAAAGAGTAACAATAGCATAACTAGTGCAAAGGAGGATGAGGATTTGAACAAGGAAGTTGAGGACCCATAAAAATTTAAGAGGAGCTGGAAAGATCTAATTATGGGAAATAGGCATCTGGAATGAGGTTTGAATTTGAAGTTCATTGCCCCCAATAGTTGTGGATGGTAAACTTTGTGCCCAAATCCAACAACAGGAGATGCCAAAAGAACAGGATTGATGGAAGAATTCACTCATTAAATTTTTGGTTAGCCTTCGCCCTTTATATCAACAAATGTTTAAATATGTGAAAATGAATTAAACCATGATACTCTCCCACGACATGGGATATTTTGTGTTTAACTTTGCATCTGAATCAGACCAAGACATTTTTATGACCAATCCTTATTAGTCTTTTAGCTCCCAACCATTTCTACTCGAACCTTTGTAACCTAATGCTGTAATAGGCAAATATGTTTGGAGAGATATGTCACTGTGAATTTTATTGCCTAACTTACTGTTGCAACTTTGATCTGAGGATACCTTGAGTAGAATGGCTAGTACCATAGGAAAACCTATCTATGTACACTCAGTAACTGCAACAAGAGGAAGAATCTCTTACCTAGGTTACTAATAGAAGTGAATGTGTGTTATAAAATGCCAAATGAAGTTGTGTATATCCTAAGAAATGGTGAGATTTTCCACAAGAAAATCCTATACAGATGGAAACAAAAATACTATATCATTTGTGATGCTTTGGGTTATGAGTAGAGAGAACATATGAAAGTAGCCCAAGTTTGGATGCCTAAACCTAAAGCAGATCCACCACCCTCAAAAGATTAGGTGCCAAAAGAAGAACCTCAACCTAATATTGCTATCTCAAATCATTCTTAAACTCAAAAAGTTTTAGGAACTACCTATTACTAAAGATTAGTGGCAAAGGATTCAAAAGGAGAAGGCCATAAGGATTGGTGCAATTAAGGTTTTACGAGAAACTTTAAACAATGCCTATAGATAGCAAGCGCAACAGGACTTGATGGAAGTTGTAACTATTGATAGAGGAGGGGGCTCTGGGTCTCACCATGAATCAAAATGACCGTATATACTTGGAATATTTGAGGAATTAATAAAGTTCTTAAATAAAGTGAGCTCAATCACTTTACTGAAAAAAATAGGTTAGGTATTTTGGTTTTTTGTAACCTAGAGTAAAGGAAAGCTTGATAAAGTTAGTAGGGGTTTAAAACTTCATTAGCAGAATATTCATAATTTGGATCATCATGAAAATGGTAGGATCATTCTGTTGTGGTATGCTTCTTAATATATTGTCATGATGCTTCAGGTATGAATCAAGGCATTCATACTCATATCTTATATAATCACACTCAATAGGAATTTTTCATCATTGACGTTTATGCCATGAACTATGGTATAGCTAGGAGAAACCTTTTATCCTAGATAAGTGATGTAAAAAGTCAATGCAATCTACTTTGGGTTGTCACAAGGGATTTTAATTACATCTTATATGCTCATGAGAAGGTAGGAGGATAGTTAGAACTCATAGATATAGATGAGTTTAAACAATATCTTGTGTACTGTGATCTAGAAGAATAAATTCTTAGGGATATGCACACTTAGACTAACAAGAAAAAATTTATAGATAGGATTTCATGTAAATTAGATAAGGTGATAGGAAATGAAAAATGGATGATAAAATACCCTACTACCTTGGCTGAGTTTAGTACCCATAGGTGCTCTTATCACTCGGCCCCTATATTGATTTATAAGATGCAAATCACTAGAGTGCCTAAACCTTTCAGTTTTAATAACCACTAAACTTTGAATCTTGATTTCCTCCCTCTTTTGATTGAAATCTGGTTGACTAAATTTCAGGGACTAATATTTCTTACCTTGTTCAGAAGTCAAGATTACTAAAACAAAAGCTCAAAGAGCTAAACTAACACTTGCAAAATGTTACTGTAAAGAAAGAGCAGACCTTAAAATAATGGAATGAAATCCATAATTAATTAGTACAAAATCCATTGAATGTTATTCTTATTGATCAAGAAAGAAAGACAATTGCTCTATGAAAACAAATAACAACTGAAGAGGAGATCTATTACCAACAAAAAAAACACAAAGTGATTTCATTAAATGTGGTAATAGTAATTCACATTATTTATTTGTTTATAAGAAGGGAAGGATATCATAAGATAACATTCCTAAGCTCAATGGTTAGTACTATATTAGGGTTTTTATAAACAACTATTATGTGCAAGGTTTGATTGTGTGTACTAGATTAATCCATAATTTTTCCATAAGAAAACTCTTTCCGAGAAGAGTAGAAGCAACCTGATATAACCAATTACTAACAGTGAGATTCATCCAGTAGTCTTCTCCATGGGGGAACTTAAAAGCCATGGTCTGGATGGTTATAGTCCATTTTTCTACAAGAAGCGATAGAGGATAGCTTGGGGAGGATGTGAGAGCAGTACTAAGAGAATTTTTGGAAAATATGTGACCGTTGAAAAATATTAACATAGCTATAACATTTATCCCTAAGGTTCCTAATGTAGTAAGACTAAAATAGTTCTACCCTATTGCTTGTTGCAATGTTATTCATAAGATTGTATCCCAAACTCTAACTACTAGAATGCAACAAATATTACATGAATTGGTGAACAATTCAAATGTAGCTATTGTTAAAGGGAGATAATTATGTGATAATGTTCTATTGGCTTAGGAAATATTGGAAGAATCTTAGTCCTCACCTCATGCTCAAAGTTGAAATTCACAAGGCTTATGAAAGCATCAAATGGTATTTCATCCAGCATATTCTAATTACTTATGGGTTTCCAATCAGATTTGTGAACTTGGTAATGGAGTGTATGACCCTATGAGATTGTCTTTACAATTTAATAGCTCTCTGATAGATCCATTCCCTAGTAGAAGGCGATTAAGATAACATGACCACATGTCTCTGTTTCACTTTATTCTAGGAGAAGAATATTTACATAGAAGTTTGGATTCTCTCTATGGTAACCCTATGTTCAAGTGCCATCTAACAGCATGTCCCTCAAGATCATAGAAATTTGTTTTGATAATGATCTAAATTTTAGCAAAGGAGACCTTACCTCTATTTAGCTTATTATGTGGAAGCTAGAGGACTTTGCTAAAGCTTCAGAGGTAAAAGCAAACCCCAATAAAAGTCGTGCTTACTTTGGAGGTGTAACTAAGATATATAAAAGACTATTATTGCACAACATTATAAACCCTAGTAGAATTCTCATTTTATTATTTTACTATTATATATTGAATAAGGTTTTAAAATAACATTTTACATTGTACAAAAAAATCCAACCATTAATTAAAGTATTTTCAACACATTATCACATGAAAATAACTATTTTCTAAAAATAGTAACTTTTGGGTTAGCAAAAGTATTCTAAAAATAAATTTTTTTTAAAAACTTATAAAATTAAAAAGTGTATTTTATTAACATTAAAATGAATAAAATTTATAAAAGTAATACAATTTCAATTCCAAATATGAGGTATTATATCCTCATAAAAATTTAGAAAATGGTTACCAAAAGAGTAAAGTAAAAGGTTTAAAATTATGAGATATTACACTTAGTGGTATTGGAGAATTGGTTTTCATAACTCATTTTTAAAATGTTTAATGTAAATTTTTCATTAGAAAATTTGAAGTATGTTTGATCCCTTTTGAGATATGTTTATTTTAAAACTTCAGAAGCCACCAAGTGAGGAATGAGTTAAGGCTCACGGAATGCATGCTTATTTGTATCCTTTTTTGTTTTGTGCTAGTTTGATTTTTGTGAGTTGTCTGCAGAAGTGATAATAACTTATTTATGTGATAATATAAGTTACATTCCTTGATGTTCTATAGTATATCACTATTAGTGTTTTTGTTTACCCCATGTTTCCTTTTTATTAAGGGGGTAGTATCCCCACCTTTGGGTTATGTTATATATTTTTCTATCCCTCTTATTTTAAAATGAGTTTTAGAAGTGTCTTCCTCAACCTATATTGATTAGTTAATTTATTTTGAAGTATTTTGATATGGTTTTGGTACTTTATTCAAACAATGGTTGTCATGATATTTCATGGTCTATTTATAACAACGGGATTAACCGATATTTGATAATATCTCTTTCTGAGAATTTCATTAGCTCATGTTTCAAAAGTATTTTGGATTTGTTGTGTTTAATGTATGTTTAATATTTTGATAATGTTTAAGGTTTAAAATAATTATGTATCTTAAGAAATTTAATTTGTTCAGGTTTTAAGGATCATAATTTAGAGAAAGCTTTGGATGCCTTAGATCGATCTTTAGACTTTTGACCAAGTGGTCCTTTCCATGTTTTTATAAATATTTATTCTCAGGAATTTTATTTTTAAAGCACTGTTTAACCTTTAAAACTTAGAGTTTTCGTGGATATTTATTTTCAAAAAACTTTTCCTAAGTATAGTCTCGATGGTCCTTTCCTACCCTTGTTGAGATTTTTCCCTAGATAATATCCCTAATTATCATATTTCCTCTGATGTTATTCTATTATTGGGATCATCTTGCCTTATTATAACTTTTCTATTCTCACTCACATCAAACAAGTGTTTTGATTCCTTGGTTGTTATGTTGTTTCCTAACGATTATATCTCCTCATCGATTTTCCTATTATTACCTTTCAATTCACTAATCTTGTTGGTTGTTAATTTTCTTAGATTTACTTTCCTCTCATGGTTGTGGTCCTTATTGTTACCCTCTTATTGTGGTCACCTACCTTATTATTTCTCTTTCATCTTGTCATCTTTGTTTATAGGTACATTTTTCTTATCATCATTTTTGCATTATTTCCACTTGTTTCCTTAATATCTAATGACGATATGAAATTAATCCCTTCCTTAGTATAATTTTGTTCCCTTTCTTTGCTTCCAAATGTTCCCATTTTTTTTCACGTATAGTAAATCCTTTCTAATTCACATGTATTTTCTTACATTAATTCCTTATGACCTCCTCGTATTTCCTCTATTATACTCATTGTCATTTATATTTTTGGTATTGGAGTCAAACATAATTATCTTCTTTACGTATTTGCTCCACTGTGATTCTTTTTATTTCTCTTACTTACGATGATTTATGTTCTCATTTTATCACTAATTCTTTATTTTAACTACCAATCATTTATTGTTGCATCCTCCTTAATGTTTGGAGAGAAGTACATCATTGAATTATCCCAAATGATAATGTACCCCAATTCTAAACCAAAATGGCTCAAGATTGTCATAATATGCTAAAGCTTCCCCTCAACTACCTTCACGAAAAAACACAAGTTCAATAGCACAGGCACTTCAATACCTTATCTTCTCACCATAATTTCCTTCTATTCTCCTTGATGAACAACCTTATAAATGAGTCATGTTAGCTACTCTATACATAGCACAAAAATATATGGACTCACTGATTCCCTCTATCTAATTTCTTGAGATGGGAGAAAAGGTTTCGCAATTGTATCATTCCATAAGACTTGCATAAACATTAACTTCTTATACACATGATCAAATAAATCCACTAATATGGCAATCCAATCTCTCCAAAGTAATTTGGACAAAACACCATTTTAATATATTAGGGACTTTAGATAAATTGAATTTGATTACCATGGTGCCATAACACCTTTTCTCTTCCTTAAGGAGAAAATAAGTTCTATTAATAGAAAGATGTTATCTAGCATATTACGGCCAGGAAAAAAACTTGACAAAGCAAGGTAAATGATGCCAGCAACAACCTCATGCATTTAATGAGCACCTTAGAAGTAATCTTTAGGGGTACATTAATGGAACAAGGTACACATTGATGTGACTAACTGGTATAAAGTCCGCTACATCTTTGGGACTACACCTCTTGAGAATTAAGAATCTAATACATGATACTTGACACAAGCCCTAAACAAAGCACTATTTTGACCTAATTACACACACTCATCCCAACTATTTCCCAAATCTTTAGGTAACCCATGAGTGTCAGGTTGTCCAAACCTTAGATTGTAGAGATGTTTCTAATATTTAGCATGTTTGCATTCTACAAATACTCAAGATTCCTTACCATTATTAGGTCATTTATTAAGGGATATAGTGGTCAATGGATCTAATTTAATCTTCATCATGAGTAAGCCTCAATTCAGTCGAACTAAACTTCATCAAATAAGTGAGATCTAACAAAAACGTAGCTAGAAGAAGTCTTTTCGCTATAATAGCCTTTAATGACTTCGATTTTTCAAGTTTCAATATATGCAACATATGAATAGTTCTCTAGCATCATTAGAAGTAGAGAGTGAGAGATAGAGTAGAAGCATGTGGCAAAAAAGCACTCATCTGTAATAATCCTTACACATACACAAATGTACATGCTATTAACAAAGATTAACAATTTGTATGCCTAAATATACTTACTATTTTTGTATCTTATTTAATTCATTAATGTCAGGTAATGTACATATTATTTGGCCACTTAATTTTATGTAACTTACTATGGAAATTAATTAGAATTTTGGTGACTTACTACGAAAATTAATTAGCTAATATTTTTAGTGATGACATTAATAAATATCATGTTTTACTATGCCAATTAATGTGCTAGGTCTAACTATTTGGTTAAGAAGTTAAAAAACTATTTCTAAGTATTTAGTCAATTTACTAGGTAAAATAGTTTTTAAAAAAAAACTTATATTACTACTCTATAAATTTATTAACATTTAGTCTTGTGCATTAGTAGCAATACAATTATAACCAATTGAAACACCATTATAGTATAAATGATAAAATATTTGAATGCATTTTTCAAATCCAAATGTGACTAAATAGAAATGTATTATTAAGGTAACTAAATAAATAATATATATTATCATTTGTGTCAAATTTCTATTTTCCTTTCTATAAATTTCAACTTCATGTATACTAGTTTATGAAACATTAATGTAATAAAAATAACACTTCTGCTTATGTCATGAGTAAAAAAATATATAAATATATTTGTTTGACCATTTTGTAAGCTTTGAATTATCATGTTGAACTTAAGACTAATTTTTTTATCTCTTTAATCATTTGTTTAAATAACATATATTTAAAATTGTAAAAATGAGAATAACACCTTTATTACTTGGTCTAAAAATCAAAGAGAGTCTAATCTAAGTGATTTTTATATTATTTTATTTGCAATGATAATTTCATGTCACCCTTGAATATTCAAATTTCATATTTGCATATTGTATTACAATTTCAAGGTTACTTCTCATTTTATTTAATATATTCTTATCAATCATTTAATGCTATTTGATTAATAATACCTATGTATCCTCCTGAGAAATCTAAATCATTTGTTTTCAAGAAAATCATGACTTATATGTCACTCCTCCCGGTTATTAAAGAAAAAGAGATAAAAAGATAGAAATCCAACTAAGTATAAAGCTGAGAAAGGAAAAGGAAATAGAGAAGTAGGGGAAAGCTACTTTGATAAGCCACTGAGACCAAAATAAATTTATCTCCTCTATTTCCTTTGATCAGCTCAAGAGAGCAAATTACAAGAGGTGCATGTATGGGTATATATATATAGCTAGGTAATGCACTACAAACTAGGAAGGATAGAAGAAAAAAGAATTTAGTGGCCTAGGTAACAGAAAGACCCTACAAGAGTAGCTAGGTGGCTATGGTAGTTGGGGACCAATGGCCAACCTACTGCTATGACTAAGGGGCTATAATAGCCAAGACCCCAAACCAACTCCTAGGAGCAGAAGAAAATGAATGTTCTACTGCCAGGGAATATACGACAATTCCAACACCCCTCCCAAGTTAGATGTGATGTTATCTTCTTAGTAAGACTTTAGTCATTATGTTGGATAATTGGTCTAGTGAGTGGACATGATGGAGAGAAATCAATCCAGCCAAAATGTGTTCTTGAATAAAGTGACAATCCAGCTCGATGTGCTTCATTTTTTCATGAAAGACGAGGTTACGGACAATATGGTTAGCAACTTAACTATCACACTTTAAAGGCATCAGAGTGACCGAGGTTATGGATAGATCTCCCAATAGTCTGGTGAGCCATGTAAGCTCTGTCATTACACGTCTCACTTATTGATATTCTTCTTCTATAGATGAGAGGGCCACGGTGTGTTGTTTCTTAGATTTCCAAGAGACAGGGTTGTGGCCCATGTAGAAACCACTCACACTTCGATGGGTGCTTGGACAAACAACCAAATATAAATCACAATAAGATTGTAAATTAAAGGAATTTTAGTCATTCATGAATAATTCCTAATATGGATCTAGGCATATGTATCTTAGAGTGTGGAGTGCTACCTTCAAATGAGGCTCTCGAGGGGTGCTCATGAACTGGCTAAGATACTAAACTGCATGGCACAAATCTGGTCAAGTGCGGGTTAAATAATTTAACTTTCTAACAAGGCTATGATAGTATTCAGGATCACCTATAGGCGTTCCTTCAATTGGGCCAAGTTTAGTACCCATAGGTAAGGGGCATAAGCTTCCTTTTGTAAACTCACAACTAACCTCTTTCATGATATCCTTCACAAACTTTCATTGAGTCAATATAATTCCCTAAGGTTCCTACAACACCTCAATCCCAAGGAAAAAATGTAGCAGTCCCAAGTTTATTTTTATCTTGAATTCTACATGTAAGAATGACTTGAGTGAGCCGATTTCATTTAAATCATTCCCTGTAATGATAATGTCATCGACATACATAGCTAGGAATACTAAATTCTTACCTCCTTTCCTAATAAAGAGTGAGTAATAATTCTTGGAATTCAAATAGCCCCAAGATTCCAAGGCTACTACAAGTATGTGATACTATCGATGTGAAGCCTGCTTGAGTCCATATAGGGACTTGCACAATTTGCACATGGTTGTGGAGTTAGGAATGCTAAGAACTAGGAGAGGAACCATATAGATTTCTTCATGTATATCTCCATGTAAGAAGGCATTATTGACATCAAGTTGAAAAGTTGGCTAATGCCTCTTAACGAAAACAACCATCAAGGTGCAGATAGTGGTCATCTTGACCACTAGAGAGAAGGTTTCAGTGTAATCTATACCCTTTCTTTGTGTATAGCCTCGCTTGCCTTGCATCTTTCTATAGTTCCATCTATAAGATGCTTCAATTTGTACACCCTTTTGTAGTTGATAGTTCTTTTTCTAAGCAGGAGTTCAACGAGGTTCCATGTGTGGTTAGGCTCCAAGGCTAGGAATTCCCTTTGCATTACATCCCTCCAAGCAAGGTGTGTAGAAGCCTCTTCATATGATGTTGGTTTATGCAATTTATCAAGTGATGCAAGTAGGGATTTATTTGTGGCAGAGAGGGCATTAATAATTATGAGTTTGGGGCTTGAAATATGAGGCTTGGATGATAAAGCATTAATGGTGGTGTGTGGACACGTTGAGATGTCAATAGTTTTGTGTGCATTTCCACATATATAGTCCTATAGATGAGTTGGAGGAATGTGCACTCTAGTGGACTTTCTGAGAGGTATTACATTTGGTTCTTCTCAAGTTGACAGGGATGGATCTCTGGATGAAGGTGACCCTTGGGAATCCTGAGAAGTTTCAGTTGCCATAGGTACCATAGATTCATTCTATGGGTTATGAGGTAAGTCAAGGATGGGAACAGGAAGAGTGGGAGAGGATGGATGATTTTTGTGATAGGGAAATGTATGTTCATGGAAAACTATATCTCGGGAGATGTGAATTTTGTGGTTGATGAGATCCAAAACTTTATAGGCTTTCTTCCCAAAGGGATGACTAAAAACACACAAGCCAAGGTATGAGGTTGAAATTTATCTTTGTGTTGTGATGGTAGATATATAATATAGGCACCCGAAAGCTCTAAGGTGTGAGTATTGAGGTTTTAAGTTAAAAAGGAGCTCATATGGTGTATTCCCATGAACTACCTTTAAAGGAAATATGTTTATTAAATAAGTTGCTATCAAAACACAATCTCCCTAATATTTGATAGGAACATTAGATTGAAAAAGGAGTGCGTGGGCAGTCTCTAGCAAGTGTTTGTTTTCTGTTCAACTACTCCATTCTGTTGGGGTGTCCTAAGACAAGATCTTTGGTGAATAATCCCATGCTCCTTAAGGAAGGTAGCTACTTCTATAGATGTCCCCAATTATAGGGCGTTATTAGACCTAGTGGTCTTAATTTTCTTACTGAATTGTGTTTTAACCATTCAAATGAAGGTTTTAAGGATCGAGAATGTATCACCCTTGGATGCTAGCAAGTGTGTTCATGTTTTTCTGCTATGGTCATCTACAATGGTGATGAAATTCCTATGTCCACTGTAAGTACGAGTGTGATAGGGCCCCAAGTATCCACATGGATAAGATCAAAATTTTCTTTGTTGTATATCATGTTATGGGAAAAAAGAGAATGGGCTTATTGACAGGGAAATTGAACAAAGCTATTATTATTGCTTCAAACATATTCAACTATTTCATTTTATACATATGTAAATGTCCTAGCCTATAATACCAAAGCCAAATATTGTTCTTTTAAGGAAAGGAAAATCTTAGGAGATCAAGAGTGCTCGAACTATCATCAATATAGCTGGAAGTAAAGGACTTGGAAGCAAAGTTGGTTGGCGATAGCAGTTGATAGTTATGGACTTGAGATGGGTTGGTCATGAATGAAAGCCAATCTTCATGGATTAGATAAATCCCACAGTGCATCCTATCAAGAACTAGTGGCATTTTCTAAGAAGGGTCCTAAAAGACACATTAGTTAGTAGTGAAAATGATGCTACTATTGAATTGTGCAGCAAGCTTTGATATAGACAAAAGGTTATAATTAAATTTGGATACAAATAAGACATCATGTAGGACAATAGAGTGACATAACTACAAGATTCCCTTTTGAGTAACTGGAACTTTATTTCCATTAGGCATAGTGATGGTGTAGGGATGTGATAAGTCTATTAGGTTGGTAAAGGAGTGTAGGGTGAGGCATATGAGGTCAATGGTTCTAGAATCAAGGATATAGATTTTTGAAATGGGCATGGTGCACACACATTGATTACATGAAATCAAATCATCAAAGACAAGACTAGCCACCCATTGAGCTAGAAGGTCCGTCTAATATGCTTAAGAGTTTATGATACTATTGTGAGGTGAACTTAGGAAGGCTTCCAGCACCTTGGGTGCTTGTACGATGATTATCCTCACCCAACTGGTTGTTTGAAACTTTTCCAACAAATTTCCTTTCCTTTCCTTACTTGAAGTTTGCTAGAAAGCCATTAAGTCTGAAGCATCGATCCATGGTATGCCCAACCTTCTTGCAATAGTCACAAACTTACGTAATTTTCTGCTCTCTCTTCTAAAATGTCCTCATTCTTAGGTTGAAGGAATTGGCATTCATTGATGCTGACTCAACAGAGATGGGAGTTCCAGCACATATGCCCTGTTGTTTTTCTTCTTGTAGCAACATGGAGTAAGCTTGGCTAATCGTGGGAAGGGGATTCATGAGTAAAAGGCTACATTAAACTCTTGTGTAGCTATCATTAAGTCCCATTAATAAATGTATGAGTTTTTGTTGTTCAAAGAAATTATTCCAAGATTGAACAAATCCATATTTACATGATGGAAGATTGCTTAAGGCATGGATTTCATCCCATAGCCTCTTAATTTTTGTAAAATAGGTAGTAATGGTATTATTGCCCTGTGGAATTTGGTTCAAATCTTGTTGCATTTGAAATAGCTAAGTTCCACTGGCCTAACCATATCTCTCGGCTAGTTCCTTTCAGATCTCCTCAGTAGTTTCTAAGTAAATAACACTTTCACTTATATCTTTACTCATAGAGTTCATAATCCATGAGATTACCATGTCATTGTAGCATCCCCATGCCTCATAATCAAGTGAACTTGTCGATGGTTTAGGGTAAGTCCTATTGACAATTCCTCTTTTGTTCTTGGCATTTAGAGCAATTAGCATACTCCTTCTCCAAGCATTATAACCTATTCCATCAAAGGCCTTGGAGACCAACAAAAGACCTAGATTATCTCCAAGATGAAGATAAATGTGTGAGTTGGGATCAGTGATCAAAGGATTGGTGTTTGGGCCAATCTGAGATTCGGAGGAATTGTCATTTCCCATGATGACAGGGTAAATGAGAGTTTGAAAATGTAGGAGGCAGGGATTAGGCTAATCGCAGCTCCGATACCATGAAGAAAAAGATAGAAGGATAGAAATCCAATGAACTATAAAGTTGAGAAAGGAAAAGGAAATAGAGAAGCACTGGAAAACTACTTCGGCGAGCCACTGAGACCAAAATAAATTTATCTCCTCTATTTCATTTCGTCAGCTTGAGAGAGCAAATTACAAGAGGTGCTTTCATGGGTGTATATATATATATATATATAGAAAGGTAATGCACTACAATCCAAGAAGGATGAAAGAAAAAAAAAACTTGGCGGCCTAGCTAACTGAAAGACCCTACAGGAGTAGCTAGGTGGTTGTGATAGTTAGGGACCAAAGGCTAGCCTACTACTATGACTGAGGGGCTATAATAGCCAAGACCCCAAACCAACTCCCAGGCACAGAAGAAAAGGAATATTCTATTGCTAGGAAATATGCGACAATTCGAATAATTATTCAGATTGGCAATTGTGAACATGGAGGAAAGTATTTTATATAGAGAGTTTGCAAACAAATTAGACCTAAAGGTAATATCCATCCATGGATACATGATGTATGGGCTCATTCTAGACTACCACGACATTAAAAAATTATTTGGATTTTCTGTTATTGTGCTAAAAGAACTAAATATAAGCTCTATACATGGGGGCAGTAGCAGATAATACCTATTGTGTTTGCTAGGAAGCTAAGGAAACTTAGGATCATCTTATTGCTAGCTGCCACATGGCTCAAACCTATGGGATACTATTGATGAACTGGTTGAGACTTCTGTTTAGACCCCAACCCTAGTGTCACCTAATTCAATGGATTATTAGAGGTACACAGAAAGAGAGGTTTTGATGGTATAGTTTGCATGGCAGTTTTAGATTTGACTAACAGGCTTCAATGGAATTGGAACATCACAATATTTCAACAAAATATCATCATTCCGCACCATTTGGTGAAAGACCACGTGAAAGATCTATTTATTTGCATTCATAATAGTACATATAGTAGAAAGTATAGTGCTTTACTGGATAGGTTGTATAGACTACCTAGGTCGTTAGCTTTCTAGGCTTAGTCATTTTGGTGTATAACATGATCACATTTAGTATTGACAGTATTTATTTTATTAATTACAAACAAAATATACCCATGAATCGCAAGGGCGTTAACACTAATCACATGGAGTAAATGAGTAAGCACATAATTGATGCATTAAAAGGCATAAAAAATTGTAATAAACATTATAGAACAGCTTGCTTAGTCACCAACTTTCGTGGTCCATAAAAATTCTTTTTTCCCTATCTTCTAACAAAATGCGATAAATATAGACACACAATATAAATGCAAGATATAGCATCTGAAGCAGACATTCTAGGTTTACCTTGATTAGGGAATGTATCTACAACACATACAACACCATCTTTCTGTATCCCATCTTTCTCATACATTCTATGGACAATATTTATAATATCTTCATGCGTAGGTTGCCTGCATCAAAATTATTGAAGAGAAATGATAAGATTTCAGCATTATCAAGAAAGGGGTAGGGTGCAATTGAATGCCCTAAATTTGCACCAATGAATTTCTATACCATAAAATCTGAAAGCAAGTAATGAAATAAATATATGATTAGTATAGATCCCATCAATGGTGAGGTAGCTCAATATATATATAGCCTCAAATTAACTAGTTGGGTGCTAATGACTAACTATTTATCAATGTCAATACAAATAGAAAATGTTTTGCAAAATAAATAGTTATATATCCAAATTTAAATGAATACAAATAAACTAGAATTGCTTCATGAGCCCTGTCTATCACCAAAAAAAATCAATAGTCCTTGAATAATGGAAGTAGGCATATAAGCAAACAAAGCCTAGAGAAGGTCACCAACAGGTTTACTTCAGAAAACAACTATGAACTTAAAATCACCTGAGCATTTGAAAAAAAAACATAGACACAAATACATACATAAATATATAAAATAAAAATAAAAGATAAATGAATCGGCCTAGGCATGGTAATGTCACACCCCAATAGATTATAGCTTCCATGAACAAAGAACTTTGACAACCATTTGTAAATAATGTGCTACTATCAAACAACATTATTATTTAGCCACCATTCAATACCCACAAAGCTAAGTGACCACTTTGTAATCAACACAAATGTGAAGCCTCACAACATACCAATAAAACTTGTCCATCCTTCCATCGCGAATCAGGGGAGCATAAATGGTAGAAAGATCATTTCCAGTTACAATGATAGGAATTCTATGAGTGATGTCTGTTTCACGCCAATCTTGGCCAATACTAACTCTAGTTGGATTATCTGACAAGTTCATCAGAGTTCCAACAACTATTTGGTTGTTGACTGTTATTTGGGTATTTCCTGTATAGTAATAGAAGCAACAAACGAAATCATTAAGTTGGTGTAATGGTGTATAAGTGCACTTACAAGTACAAATTCTATCCTTCCGGTGGCAACTTACCAAATATTCCAAGGCCAGCATCAATATCATTAATCATCAAACAACTCATCTTCCCCTGTCCAAGTGAAAAAAAATCAAGCTACAATGAACAACTAACCATTGTAAAATACTATCTACTAAGACATGCTCATTCAAATGGGTATAATTTAGGGTTGGCTAACATTTATCCATCAAAAGTGGACTAATAATCAAACTGCATACATTATGAATATAATAAAGCTGACATCAAGCTACTTGCTGGGAAGAGATATAGAGGGACATATAAAGAGGTATATTATCAAGACTAAAAAATAGAGAGTTAAAAATTATAAATCTATATTTCTTATTCGAATGCTTCTATACATCAAGATATAATTATATATAGCCTTCCCAAAGCCGAGACTTCCTAAATTATAGGAAGAGAAAAGATACTTAACTGATTCCTAATAATTTGGATCTAATATTTCAACTAATAATGAGGGCTGAGTCCCACGATTCACCAAGTCCTCGCCATCATATAATATCTCAAAATCAAATATTATAAATTAACTAATTACCATATATATGTTGAACCAAGTTACTATTGAACAATAGTAAAGTATTTTTATCTATTACCTTTACACATCCTACTAAATAACATGCATTTTTTTTATTTCACGATAAATTTGGGGGCGTTAGGATAATTAAACATATAATAAGTCACTTAAATACTTTTAATATAATATAAACACTAGTTTATTGAATATTTATATTCAAATGATCAATAAACAATAATTAAAGTACCTAGTGAAATAAAAATAAAAATTTACACCATGACAACCACGACACATAATTTATCATTCATGACGCTTCGATAGTGTGACATCGCGACTGCGATTGCGACTTTATTGCTTAGGTCCAAGTGAATGCATAAGCTGACTTACGACACTCACCACAAAGGCTATATCAGGTCTTACATGTAAAAAGATAAAATAATCACCCAACTAGTCTTTGATAGCATTCTCAATGCACCACCTCATTTGCTGCTGCTACTTTTAGTTTAACATTTGGATCTAATAGAGTTTATATAGATTTAGAACCTATCATCCCAGTCTCTTTGAGTAAATCAAGAATGTATTTGCATTGGTATGAAGATTCCCTCCCCAGATCTTACAATTTCCATCCCAAAGAAATATTTGAGGTTTATGAGGTCATAGATTTCAAATTAAGCTTCTAGCTTGTTTTTCAGCATGTGGATCTTAGATAAGTCATCTCTAGTCATGAAAATATCATCTATATATACTATCAAGATAGCTATTTTTTCTTCAATAGAATGTTTAAAAAACAAAGTATGGCCAACTTCACTTTGTGAGAGATTGTGTCTCCTTACAACATTTCCAAACTTGTCAAACAAAGCTCTTGGTGATTACTTTAACCTATATAGGGATTGTCTCAAGCTGCAAACTCTACCTCTTCTGAGACTTTCTCAAATCCAAGAAATAGGTCCATGTAAGTCTCCATTCAAGAAGGAATTTTGTACATCAAATTGATGAAGTGGCCAATTATAATTGACTACAAGAGTAAGAAAAATTCTAATAGGGTTCATCTGAGCAACAAAAGCAAAAGTCTCTTGGTAGTCTTACTATGAGTTTGAGTAAATCCTTTTGCAAAGTCTTCATCTTCCTTTTAGAGTTATTTGATGCATGAAAACCCTAACACTCTTTCCTCTAGTGAAGAAAGGATACACTATCTCCTATAGAGTGCACCAACTACTATACTCAATTTGCCACTTTTGTGTTTGGATATAAAGAAAAAATATTGTAAAAATTCTACCCATCATACATACCTTGGATTGAGCTTGTATTGACTATTGATGTACTTTAGTGACTCGTAATTCATGTGTAACAAGAATTGTTGTGGCCATAAGTCATGTGACCAATGATTAAGAGTCCTAACAAAGGTATATAACTCCTTATCATAGGTGTTATACTTTACCCGTGATCCATTTAGCTTTTCACAAAAGAAGGTAATTTATTTTCCTTCTTGTAGTAAAACAAATCCTATACCGACTCCACTTGCATCACATTTAACTTCAAATAAGTTGTGGAAATCACATAAGGCTAGGATAAGAACTTCACTAAGATATCCTTTGACCAATTCAAAGTCTTCTTGGGATACTCTTGTCCACTTGAATTCCCCTTTCTTCATGATTAAGTGATAGGGGCTAACAGGGTGCTAAATCCCTTAATAACCGCCTATAGAAGGAAGCAAGCACATGGAATGATCTCACTTGTGTTAGGCATGTTGATGTAGGAGCATCCACCTCATTTTAATTTTTGGTTAACAAAATTATAATGACATTAGTTGACTTCCTAAACATATGCCTAAGGTATTATTTAAGCCTAAAGCTTAAGGTGTTTTGAGAATAAATTTTGATCAAGCAAAGACCACAATACAAATGTTGAGATAATCTTGCATCAAGGAGGTCATTTGGCAGTAATTATTTTCTCTAAGTTAGAAGCTACAATATACTTCTAACTTGAGGCAAAAATAATCATCAAAAGTGGGCAGCTATACAGGTGCCAAATGGCTAGCCACGCAAAGCTATGAATGAGCCAAAACTTGGGAGCCACTAAGCCAAGCCATTCAACCCCCAACTCCTCATTTTCAAAGCTCATCTTCCAGCCATAAAATCCGACATGCAGTAGCCACCTTTTAGGGAGTATAGGGTCACAAAAAGACGGAGCTCTACAGCCCCATTTATGGTGAATAAATTAACATGCACACACATGTAAAATTTCACATAAAACAACTACCTATGGGAGCCTATTTTGTTGAAGCAATAAGCTCTATATTTTTTCCCTTGTGTTCGAATATTTTTCCAACCACCTAGTAGCCAGCTACAATCCCCATTTCATATAAGACTTGGGCCATGAAATTAAGGTGAACAAGGCATCACAAAATTGGCCTAACATGCAGGTTTTGGTTAGCTACACATGCAAGTCTCACATAAAACAACAACCCATGGTAACCTTATTTGCTGAAACAATCTGATCTATTTTTTCCCATTATTCAAAGCTTTTCCCAGCCACAAAGCAATTGGAAACAATCCTCATTTTATGGATGACTTGGCCCATGAAATAGGGAGGGCAAGGCAGGATAAAATAGGCATAAAATGCTAGAAATGGTCAACCACATATGCAACAGTTGTTACTGCTCCTAGTGTCCAAATTTGCCTAAAAAGGTATAGTTGTGGCTACTATTGTGGGACATGAACTGTTGCTTATCCTTGGTTGGGTGATGAGCCATTTCAACCAAAAATAAATGAGCCACTAAGGTGTAAAAAAGGTGGTGATTAGATTGGATTTTTGCATTGCTTTCATGGATTGCAGTTTAGTTAAACTAATTAGTCCAAGTGAGGAGGTTTTTATATACTCGCAACTTATAGAAATTTACAACTAAACCATTGTCATCGAAAATGTATGCTCCTACATAACCTCCTATATGATTGATTATTCACATCATTCAACTCTTACAAATCACATACATGAAATATCAATCAAAAATACAATAATGGCTCTAATAACCTAACTAACAACAACCTGGGTTATTAGTCTTTATTCTATACATGTCATGCTAAAGTGTACTTGCTTAAAATGCCATATAATCAAGTCTTATACACGTCTTGAACACCCTTTCTCACATGGACTTCCAACCTTAAAGAATCCATCTAACATTCAACATATCTTCAAGAAAGTGGCTAAAACATAACAAACACTTTCAAGAACTCCAAGATTGCATCCAAAACACTTTATGAAAGATGAAATTGAGGATTATTTAGATGCTCTCGCATCATTTTTAGCAAGGAAGGTGCGACCACTACTATGGTTTTCTACCAATTAGTGGTAGCAAGCCTATGATAGGTAGTTAGGTCACCAAACTAAATTGGGACCATAGATTTTAAGTCATGGTAAACATTATATGGCTAAGATGTGTCGCTTGAGATAAAAATAATTAGGTTTGGTACAGAACGACTTGAATTTTGTTCCTAGTATGTTTATGACATGTGCTTTTTTTGGTGCGAACCAACACTAGAGCCAATTTGGGAGTGAACAATGGTGTGGTGACTTGGTTGTAGGTGGCCAATGTGGGGTTTGTGAGATGAGATTGAGGTGTAAGTGGTTGTTGCATGGAGCTTACAAGATGGTGTTGAGGTTCGGTTAAGGTTAGTTGGAGGAGAGTTGATGGTAGTTGCTATAAGGATGGTGGTGGTGAGGCTTGGCGAGGTGACAAGGTTATCAATGGTGGTATTTGGTGTTGGTATAATGCCAGAGAGGTTAGTAGTAGTGGTTAGCACAAGATGAGATCGGCAACGTTAGAAGGAGATGGGTTAGTGGTGTGTGACAATGGATCAAACGGTCGAGGTAATGGTAGTTAACTACCCTAATAGTTGGCACTACAACTAATCCTCCTCTTCTTTTGAAACGACCAACACAATCCTCCAATACATCATAGGTCTTAGACTAATGCTAAATATCCTTTCTTTAGTAAGCTCTATTCTCCTAGACTTATCCTCAATTCTAGAAAAGGGTGACTAGTTGTTACTCCATTGCCAATATATAGGCCAAAGTGGTGGCAACAGGTGGTTATGATATTATAGGTCTGAGAGTCAAGTTATGACCTAGATGAATAAATGCATATGAGTGATGATGGAGGATGAAGATGTTAGTTGAACATGACTGAATGAGAGATTAAAAGGAGACTATGTAGCCAAGAATTAACTTTTTAGTAAATCCCCAAATTTCTTTTAAGCATGAGCAAAGCCCATCTATTATCACAAATCCTAGTTGCAACCTCTATCCATCTTGCTACCCTATGTCTATTGTTGTTGCCACTATTGTGCTTCTCCATTGTGAGTTTTGTTGGCGGTCTGGCAAGTTCACTGCTAGCAAGATTACCTAATATATGTGTCCTTCACAGAGAGGACTACTTTCTGAAAAGAAATACACTAATGTCTTATATTTTGGATAAAATTGAGAGGTATCCTCATCATATGCTACTCCTCTCATTAGAAGAGGACTACATAGACATCTCCTTCCGTTATATTCTCCTTCCCTTTTTTATCTGCCCTTCCTACACCCCACTTTACCTCCTTTTTTGGGATCAAAAACAACATTAAAAGTAGAATCCTTCCTTTTTTTCCAATGAATGCAACTATTCAAGTCATTTTCAATCTACGCCCACCATCTCAATTCAGGCATTTGCAGACATACATATGTAGTGAGAATAGATTAGCTTCTGACTTGGTTCTGCACTACTTGAGAGGCTGCTCGGTAACGTTCTCGTATCAATCTGCCAGGCTCTCCTGCAAAAGTAAAATGACAAAATGAAACTGAGTTGGAACATATAAGAGTTATATGGGACTGTCAAGCATGATACTCCTATCCTCCCCATAAATTTAAGATATCTTGGTAAACAATGATTTTGGATCATAAATAGACAATCAGGGAAGCAACTAAGGTGTTGCATACATAATGCCAAATTTCCTATGAAAATACATTTGGCAGAACCAAAAATAAGATACAAATTGCTGTAAAAGAACCCAATGTGGATGATGAAGCAAGAGCATCTATTATCCATGATATTAATTTAGTTGTTAATTTGTGTAAGTTAGGTGGAAATAAAAACCTCCTCACTTGGAATAATTAGTTTAACTGAACCCTAAGCCACAAAAGCCATGCAAAACTCCAATCCAGCCACCACCTTTTTGTACCTTAGTGGCTCATTTTTTTTGGCTTAAATGTCTCATTACCCAGCCAAGGATAAGCAACAGTTCAGGTCCCACAACAGCATCCACAATTGCACTTTTTTAGGCAAATCTAGACACTAGTAGTAGCAACAACTACAAGCATTAAAGGGGCTATACCTTTTTTGGGAGAAAAGAAACCTATACTCAGGCTATGGTGGAACTTTAGGCTTGCAGGAGAAAAGTTACTTTCTGCTTTATGCTTTAAATAATGTTTTTAGTATTTAGCTTAAAAGCTACTTTTACTTTTTACTTTTAATGATGTTTTTAGTTTAGCTTAGCTTATTAACTTATAAGAAGCCTCCTGAGTTAGATGTAAGACATTGAGAAGGTCCCAAATAATTTTGATTTCTCTATTTCAGCTAACACAAAGTTAACGTTGGTTTTGGTTAGGATAAAACTAGTTAAAGTTAGTCTCTTTGACAACTAACTCATTTGATTAGTTAACCAAACTAGTCCTTCTTTTTGTTGAGTTGTATTACAACTAAATGAGACATAACACTCTCCAATAAGTGTTGGGCTCATACTTGAATGAAGGGCAACTCGAAATTTAGCTATCTTATTTCTCTCAGCAGAAATCAATCACCTTTAACTCTAGTGCATGAGTTTGAGGTTTGAATCCTAAAATCTCACAAGATTTATCCTAAGTGTTGAAACCTTAGGTGATTCTTATTAGTATATGATCTAAGGAGGTACCAAGGATCATGTTCTACCCATTTTCTTCACCCTCTTATTTGTTTTCTTATTCAGTTATCCCCGATTGATAACCACCCTCCTAACTTGACCTAATTTGTATTAGCTTATACATCAGATGATACAATGGAAACGGCATTTTCTTAAGTGAAAAATTAATATTGTGGAGCTAACATAATTCACCTTTAGGTAAAACCTGACATCAAAAGGTTTTTTACCACAAGATGTGGAAACGTTTGATCCTTTTAAGACCAAGTTTAGTAAAGCTATAGTTGGCTTTTAGCAATACAAACAGACACTAGCTTCAAAGACTGTATCCTAATGAAGATGAGTAGTAAAATGGAGAAAAGGAAGAAATTAGTGATTCAAAACAAGAGTTTAGGGATCAACAGAAAAGGTACTATGCTTAAGAAGATAGGAAAGAATGACACATTGAAAAAAAAATCAGTTTGATAATGAAGAACACGAGGTGAAGAGATAGTGAAGGAATAATTGAAGGAAAAGGGCTCAGATGGCAATAAATATTATTGAGTGAATCGCACATGTAATAGATGGTGCCTTTAGTAGAGAATAAATCAATGAAAATTAAAAAAAAGGTAAGCATTACTAATTGAGACAAAATATCTGACAATGTTATCAACACATTCACCAACATATCATTATGGCATTAATGAGAACTTTATCAAAATCAATATAAACCAATTCTATTATATAATATTTCATATTTGATGCATGATGAATGGATACTAGGAGAATGATTTCTTATAAAATAAAACTAATATATATCCTTCTTCTATAAGCATTCATCCATATAAATTATTCAACAATGTGAAACAACAATATATAAAAATTAGATATTCCTTACATTCAATATAAAAAATAATAGAAGTTAATGGATTGTCCCATTAAATATTTCAGAACATCATTTTGCATGAATCTCCATTACATGTTGGGGAAACAACAAGAGGCATGAAAAAGCAATATCAGATGCACTAAGTTTAATATCATATAATCAGAACATGAAATAACTAGACAAAAGAATACCACTAAACTAAGATTATTTTACTTAACAAAATAAATACATGAGTAATAAATGTCATTTTAAAATTTTTATTTTGGTTACAAATAAATTTTGTTTTACATTTACTAGGTAAATTTTAAATTATTTTTCCTACTTTACCCTCTAATATTAATTACTCCATAATATTTTATGTATCTATTTCTTTCTATTCCCAACGATAATTATCATTTCTAATGGTTTTTTAATAGGGATAATTTAGTCATTTAGAAAATTTTCTTAATTCTTGTGTTAAAAGCGAGACTTATATATAACTAGAGGTAACATCATTTCTCTAAATTAACTTCCACTTATGTAATCCTCTCACAAAATTAACAAGATCTTTAACCTTTTAATAATAAATAACTCCATTTTTAACAATAAGGTTTACCTAGGTGTATGATTTTATTAGGTTGCCTTGACTCTAGATAAACTTAATAGGTGTCTAACTCAAATGAAAGGCATTAAATGATCTTGATAATGGTTGGGAGCTTAAATTAAGATGTATCTTATCAGAGTTTAGAGCAAACTCAATTAGAAATCAAGTCAAGATATGTCAAATTATTTGAATATATATCTTGATGAACATTATTTACAAGTAACTACTAATCAAAGATGAATGAAGAGAGAGGCAGCTGTAAACATTGCTTATTTTTTGCATCAAGCAATTTTGAATCTTAAGAATTGCAAAGATTCTTCTTCAAAACACATTGAAATCATTTGAATAGGGAAGTGTCTCCATTTATAATGGAAACCCCTTTACAAGATGGTGGCATACGTCCCTATCTAAGTGTAATATATTGAATTTAACCTAATCTTAATTCTAAGTAATTAATATTTTAACCTAATGCTAACCCTGGATGATTAATATTTTATTGTAATACCCCAAAATTTAGCTAAACTTAATATCAAGTGATTTACTTTGTAACCTAATTCTAATCTCAAAAATTAGTATTTTCACCTTACCCTAACTATCTAACCCTACAATTTTAACTTAGTCCCAATTTACCGATGATAAATTATCCTATATCTTAACCTAAATTATATTAATCTTATCCTAATAAAAATTGAAACCTATTACTCTCTCTTTCTCTCTCCCATCTTTTTCCCTTTTCTCTTCTTTCTCTTTTCTTTTTCTTCCTTTGGCTGGCCTCCTCAATTTTTTCCTTCTTCCTTTTTCCCCCATCTTTCTGCGTGAAACATTGTCCTTAAACAATGCCTGCCATACCCCCATCACCTGTCACACTGCTCCCTAGCTGCTATAGAGGCTAGATTAGGTTGAAAATTTTCACATGTTCACAGCCCCTTCTCCCCATCCTTGTGCATGTATATGCATACATAAACCCAGCAATAAATTCCCTCAACCATCTATTTTCTCTCCCTTTATTTTCTGTAGAAACTCCACCGCCAAAACATCATCTTTTTCCTCCTTCTCCTCCTCACCAAAGCCAAAAATAACCCCAAAACCCATTAATAGTGGCCCTTACTGAAGCACCCTCTCCTCCTTCGGTCACTTTTGTTGTTCCTACCCCCAACCAACAACCAATTCCACTACTGCATCACCCCACCTTTCAGCCAAACACGGTGCAAATCCCTCCCTCCTTTCCATTCCTTAGTTGTAGCAACAACAACCAAACACCACCCCCACCATTCAGCAACTTTCACTGTGGCCTACACTCCACCTTCGGCCCTTCCAACAGCACCACACCCACCCTTTGGTTGTTGCTCACCACCTAGCAACAACAACTTGTATTATATGGTTTACATTATGTGGATTGTGATGCATTTATCGTATTATTATTCTTCGATGATTTCCATGCAAGCACGCCTACTTGTATTACTCTCATAAGCCTGAGTGTTAATTTATATTGTTATGTTTAACACCATGCTACTATATAACTTCAATGTGCTACATGAGTTTTATCATATTTTAGATAGATTAGTTTGTTGATACTTCACTGCATTGATACTGCACTTGTGTGGTTACTATGATGATCCAACTTCTTGTCTGAGGAACATAGGACGATTTATAGGGGTACATGTATTCCCCTGAAATTTTAAAAACCTATAATTTAATAAATATCTTTTATTTGGGATAAATTAGCTTTTAAAATTATTTAATTTAATTATTTTATGGATTTGAGTATATGAAATTGGATAGGAATATTTAATAAATTAAAATAAATAATTCGTTATTTTATCATACTCATTTTATTTAAATGATTTTCCAAACCAATATTTTCCTAAAATTAACCTTTTTAAATCTATATATCTTAATTATATGAAATTAAATTATTAAATAAATTTATTTCCTAAAAATATTATATTATATTATTTTATAAATTAAATTATTTTATTTTTCCTATTTTCCCTTTTTCCTTTTCTTTCTCCCTTTTCTCCGTTTTCTTCTTTCTTTTCCTTTTTCTTTCCTTCGGGTCACCAGGCCATGGCCTACTTCTCCCCCCTACATGCCTGGGCCGCTGGCCCATTTCACCCCTTTCCTCCTCCTTCCCCGATGCAGCAACGCAGCCCAGCCCCACTTCTTTCTTTTTCCTTCCCTCCTCATAACCGGGCCGGCCCACGCTCACCCTTCTTTCCCTCACCCGGCCTGCTTCCTCCCCCTTTCTTCCTTTCTTCTTCTATGCCCCAACCAAGCGTGCCCCTCGACGCCATGTCTGCCACCCTAAGTGTTATGCTCTGCATGCAGCCTACCTCCTCCTTGCCACCACTGCAACCCTCCCTCTCTCTCCCTCTCTCTCCCCCATCCTTTTCTTTCCTTTTTCGGACCAAACCAGCCCCTGCAAACCCTCTCCACATGCCCTATTTTTCCCCTCTTCTTCTCCTCTTCCTGCCACCCCGACGCCTCCCTACTACCCTATAACTTGCAACCGACCGGTCACCTACTGCCCTCTTCTTCATCTCCTTTTTCTTCTCCTCACTAGCCTCTTCCCTGCCCCAATTTTTGAGCCCCCTTTCCCCTGATCTCCTCCTCTCCATTTTCTTCTCCTTTCATCCTAACCCCCTATTTTTGCACCATCACCCCATTCTGCCGCTTCCACTACCGCAAAAACTGCCTACACCACCTCTTGCCAGCCCCTACAACTGCCCTGCACCACCACACCACCCCTCAAGCCCCCTGCCCTGCCTTAGTATATTTTCGTTAATAAATTTTAAGGTATAATAATATTTTAATTAAGTTTTATAAAGTCTTATGCTTTGGTTTCTCATTTCTAATATGATAAGTATTAATATTATTTTTAGGTATTGGTTTTGCAAATCAAAGCTTGAATCTTTAAACGGGATACCTGTAAGGTTCGATTTTTGTAGAAATTAAGGTAATCGTTAAACCCCACTTAAACGCATGGATAAACGTATGCTAGCACATTAGGGCTTTAATATGTTATTTTGCATAATATATATTATTTAATATATTATATGTAGCTGCTTATATTGATTAATAAAAAGGAAAGCATGTTAATTTATATGCTATGTGTGGAAATATTGCTTAAGGAAAGAGTTTGGTTATTAATGAAAATGTTGAGTACTTATCCACGTTATATTAAGTTATTATGACCATTGATCCATGAATAATATTATTGTAAGCCCTAGGGGTATTTTAGTAATATGTCTTGTACAAGAGTGTGGCCTAATATGTGTGGATGTTAATGAGTATTATGTTGAAGTATAATAATTGGTGGAATTGGATGATGAGAATGGAGTATTAATATTAATACTCACGTAGTGATGATAACTTTATACAAGTGGTGTAATAAAAGGGCAAAATGGTAAATTGTAAGTAAAATGATATTATGGTAATTTTGAAGGTAAAGGGCATTATGGTAATTTTGTGAGTATAGGGCAAAATGGTAATTTTGGAAGCAAAGGGTGGTAATTTTGGAAGCAAAGGGTAAAATAGTAATTTTGGAGGCAAAGGGTAAAATGGTAATTTGCAAGTAAAAGGTATTATGGTAATTTTGGAAGTAAGGGGTAAAATGGTAATTTTGGAATTAAAAGGATATTATGGTAATTGTGGAGGAAAAGGGCAATTTAGTAACTTAACCAACTAAAGGGCAATTTGGTAATTATGATAATGGAGAAGGGTAATTTAGTAATTTAACCAACTAAAGAGTAGTTTAATAATTATGATAACGGAGAAGGGTAAATTAATAATTATGATAATAGAGAAGAGTAATTTGGTAATTTGACCAACTAATGGACAATTTGATAATTATAACAAAGGAGAAGGGAAATTAGTAATATAACCAACCAAATGGAAATATGATAAGTATAACAATTATGAAGGGTGATTGGTGACCTAATAAGTATGGGAGATAACTTGGTAACCCAAACCGAACAAGGGGTAATTTGGTAATTATTCAACATGAAGGATAATATGGTAAATTGGCAAGTAAGGAAGGGATAACTTAATAATTATCCAAGCAAGGGTTAAATCAGTAATTTGTATCTAATATGTTGATGGGATAATGGAGTTTCGTAATAAGACTAAAGTAACACTGAATAGTAAGACAATGGTGTTTGACAATTAGTAAGTATTATGAGAACGAATCCTAAATCAGAATTGGATGAGATTATGATGGCCTTAATGATTCATCTGTATTATCTTGGATAACCGTTTGAATAAGAAATACCTAATGATATCAAAACGATTGAAAGTGAATAAGTATCTAATTGTTGTGTTTTTCGTAATCACCTTAATTAAGACACTAATACTTAAAGTGAAAGACCTCGAGATTGGGAATGGTGGCCCTTTAGGGGTCGCTACCCTAAAGACATGGTTTAGCCTATGATTATTCTAGTATTTGATGGTGTGCCTTTATGCCCTAGCCAGACCCTACATCTTATCCTATCTAGCTCTACGGACCTATTTAGGGGGCATGCATACTTATATATTAGGTGTCCTTGTCGGTAGGCTATTGAGTAGTTGTATGCACTAGTATGACCAGAGTACCTTTGCATCCCTAGGTTTATGGTTGAAGGGTACTGAGTAGCTTGTATGCACTAGTGAGACCAGTGTACCTTTGTGTCTCAGGATCTTGATTTCTCATCCGAGGCAAATAAATGGAATTGTTGTGATAATCAAAAAGGGAAAACACTAATCGTGAAATTGAAAGACTAAATAGCCGGGCCTAGTTGAATTATGCATATGAGTATCGGTCTACCGAATATAATAGTGGCCTAGGAGCATGTTGCCCTAGAAGATGTTTATGAGTACCGGTCCACTGGATATAATAATGGCCTAGGAGTGTTTTGCCCTGAATGATGTTTATATGTATTCCGGTCCACTGGCTATAATAGTGGGAGTCCCGAGCTCAATAAAACCAATCATGGATATGAATAAATTTTAAAAAATACTAATCACTTATAGTGGAACACCATGTGAGTTAGGACAAGACTGGTCCACCGATGAATAATAGTGGCCAAGAGCGTTTTGCCCTAAGTCCACTAGCTATATTAGTGGGGTTCCCGCACTCACATGGATATATAAAGTCCGAGAGATAATTGTATAATAATGGACTAAGGGCTTAAATCCCAGAAGTATTGATTGTACATTATGATTTATTAATATTTGACAGACTTGTTAAGTAGTGAATGGTATGTATGCATATCTCATTATATATGTATATAGTTTTTGTAATATATGTTGCATTGCAAGCTTGCTTTTAAGTGTGTTTTAAAGGGTTACTCAATATCGTAGTATTAAAAGGTTCCATTTGTGGGGCCCCTGCCTATACAATGGGTAGTGTCCCTTATGGGTCCATTTTCAGGTGTTATTCAAGTGGGAAACGGGAAAGAGCATAAGAAATTATCCGGACCTTTAGGGTTTCCTTCTTTCTCTTTTAAATTCCTTGTTTAAATGCAATCTTTGTTCTTGTAACCATCATTGGTGGATTCTATTATTGTAAATTGTTATTTACGCTACTCTAATTTAAATATGGCTTGAGTTTCTCGTAAGTTGTATTTTTCTCTTTTAGCCTTAGCACTTGTTACTGGAACGGTAGGAGTGAACTGGTATGGTATTAAGTGTGGTGGTAATATCCCCAAAATTCACAATCTATTATTTTACTTCCGCTAATTCTTTTAAATAAAATAAAAAATTTTCAAGAGTGAATTTTGGGGATGTTACAATATGATTCATAGTTAGAATATGTTGAAGGTGATGAAGTGGGCCTGTAGTTGGTTATTACTTGGAGTTGGAGTTTTATATTTATGCTTAAGTGATGTAGGAGCATTAACCAACATTTTAAATTTAGATATCAAAATCATGATGATTGGATAATAGTCTTAAGCACGTGTCAAGTGATCATATTTAGGCTCAAATTCATTCAAGAGGAGACCTATTTTATAAATTCGAATGTTAAATCCCTAATTTATTCACTAAGTGTTCTAAATCTAAAGACCGTGATAATCTTCTTATTTAGATAAAATTAACATGCTGAAATAAGGTTTCACCCAAGTTGCATTTGAATCATACAAGCCATGCATAATATCACTAAGCCAATAGTATTTTTTTTAGCTTCTCCAAGCTGGGATCAAGTGCAACACAAAGCCACGAAATTTAGCTTGCACGAGCAGCCAAGAAAAACAAAATCAGCCAACCAACATTAGCTGCCACATCACCTGCCAAAACTTATGTGTGGGGCCCTTTTTACGAAGTTTTTTGGCATGGAAATCCTAAGGAAAATTCAAGTACAACAGGCTTTAACTTGCAAGAAACTCAAAGTTAACAATGTACATTTTCTATGGCTCATTTGCAACCCCTTGGAATAAAAATGTATACCACCAGCTGTAGCATCCATTAGCTACATTTTTTTACCAACATTTTTGGGCCACCTTTGGCACAAAAACATAGGGAAAGGGATATGAAGCAACAAGGACAATTTATTATCTGACTTGGGTAGAAAAGGCATGCAATTCATAACCTTTTTGTAGTATTAGGACAACAATCAAAAGGGCTAGTTGTACTTTAGCTTCCTAATGATGTTTCTAGCCAGTTAACTTGTGAAAATTGTCTAATTCAGATTGTCAGGGAATAAAAGGGGGTATGATGGTCAAAATACTTTTCATACTAACCATGATGGCTGATTGCCACAGTTAAATATCAAACTAGTTAGTTAAACTCCCATTTTGTAAATACTAGTTTGGATGTAACCAAAATAGCCCCCTTTAGTTTTGAGATAGTTAATATGTAACTAAATCAGACCATAGAAGGTCATTGTGGTATTTTTGTAACTCAAAGGACCTAACATTTTCTTATAAATGTTAGAGTCACATATGAATGAGATTAGATTCTAGATGCCTCATTTTTTCCTCCCTTATAGTGAGATGCACCTACAAACTTGAGTGAAGAGTTTGATTAATTATATTCTTCAAATCTTACTTCTTTTATCTCAAGAGTTGAAACCTTGAGTGGTAGATGTGAGTATATGAATTTAAGGGGTACTTAAGTTGATATTTTCTTTTTCTTCAACCTACATTTCTATTTTTAATTTTGGTGGTAATTATCCTAATTAAATTTGTATTTCATATGCATCATTAAGAGTTAGGCTAACCACTAGAGAAGTTTTTCCCATTACATGAGGAAGCTTTTGTTCTTCTAGTTATTTAAACTCTTAACTTTGATTTCCTATATTTGGATTTTGTACACTCATATACCCTTCCTATCTGTATTATTGTTCTCATCTTTGTTATCATTAGTACTGTATTATTATTATTATTATTATTATTATTATTATTATTATTATTATTATTATTATTATTATTATTATTATTATTATTATTATTATTATGAGCATGCATCTTTTCATTCATTATTCCATTTAGCTTTGCATCAGGCATGAATTAGGTGATGATCACACCATTCTCATGGTTGATGCGGCGGTAACATCCCCTGATTTTGCTTTTCAAGCACTTCAGCATTGTCTTCAAACAAAAATTTCTAGTTCATAAATTGGGATTGTTACACCAATGCCTTAACACTTTGAGAACTTGGTAACTCTTTGTTTAGCTCTCTTGAGTGGAGGCTTCACATAGCATAGTTCAAGCTTTGTTGATGATTCAGCCCTATAATTACTTAGATCATCCTTTTCTTGATTTGACCTTGTTGTTTTCATTTCATCAAGAAGACAAATTTTTCTCATATCTTTAGGGCTCAAAGCATTTACTCTTCTATCATATGAAGTTGCTCTTCCCATTTTATTTTTTATCATTTTTTTTGGACTTTCGTAACTTTAGAAGATGGTAAGTGAAAATGGGGCTAAATGGGAGTGAACGAAGGCCAAAGGCAGATGTCTACGTTTGGAGGAGTGGGATGACCAAAAATGGTGAAAATAATGATTAAAAACATGATGGTATATGCTGGAAGCGAACAAAAACGTGAAGAATAAAAATATATGACCCAATTTACCAACCTTGAGCTTTAATAATAATTTGATGCCTATAAAAACAAACTAGGTCATACTAAAGAAGATGGTGGATTAGGGTAATTACTACCGAAAATAAAAATAAGAAGTGAACGTTGAAGAGGAGGAAAATATGAACTTAAGTACCCCTTAAATTCATATACTCACAATCACCATTTAAAGTATTTAACTCTTAAAATAAAGAAGGTAAGATTTTGGTTGCCCCTTATTTTCCTCTCTCTTTGTGAGAAGCAACTTCAAACTTAAGTGAAAAGTTCGATTAAATTTTATCCACAAAATCTTACCTTCTTTATTCTAAGATTTAAATACCTTGGATGGTGATTATGAGTATATAAATTCAATGGGTACTTAAATCCATATTTTCTTCCTCTTTAACGTCCATTTCTTTTTCCTATGGTAATTGCCCTAATCCACCTCATATTTAGCCTGATCAAAGTTGTTTCCCATACACATCAATACTCACGAACAAAATAGACAAAATAAGTCAACTATGGTCTATCAAAAACTTACACTTGCTAAAAATCTTGGTTGCAGTAATCAAGCAAATGAAATAAGACGCCGATCAACAACAGAAGCTAATAGAGATAATTTAAAAGCTAATACAAATATTTGGAAACTAAATATCCTTAATTTGAAACAAACTTAGCAGGAAATATCCTAAGGAAAACTAACTAATTATGGGAAACTGACCCTATTGGAGTTCAGACCAAAAAGAAGGAAAAGGAAAATATGGATTCATAATACCTGCTTTTTCTGACTCCAATTCACCAGCTGACATGATAACTGGCTCAATTCCCATGGCTTGGAAAATTAGTTCAGTTTGGAATGACTTTCCTTGACCTTTTCCTCCCCAAATTCCTGTAAAGGAAGCTTTATCAAAATTAAAACAAGGGAAAAAATGTATACTCCTATATTGCAAGAAACAATGATGGTTGAGCAAAAGCATAAAAAAATGAATAAAAGAAACCTGGATATCAAAGAAACATAAAGAAATAATATATTGTATGATGTTTCTAGCGAGGATAAAAAATAAACAAAATAAAAATTCTAATGAGCTTGATATTATTCTCATCCAATACAAAATATGGCACTTCAGTACTTGATATGTGCTCTTATACTATCAAAAGCATAAATCTATTTGATTTGATTTTGAATAAGGGCATCAACAAAAAAATAAGGCTTTGGTGTAGCTATCAATTGTCATTATATATTAGATATATAAGAATTATTCTTCAATCACACAATAGAAATTTCTTTTTTAATATTTTGTACAACATATGAAGGCATGGTGGTTCAGAAAAAAAAAAAAGATAAAAGATTTTCTTTTATCAAACTCCCACAATGGATGTGAATTCCATGATAGTGAGTTAGCTAATACCTTTTTGTGCTCCTAGTAACCAATAATGTTCGGATATTGTCATGAATATAGTACTATGGTATTATGTTAGGGTCCCATTCTGAGGATCCTACCATAGTTGCAGTTGGGGAGGAATTTGGAGGATTAGTCCTCCTCTTGGACGATAGTAGTTCCTACACTCCAAACCCATTGATTAGGATACATGGAATTAGTCAATGAACAAAAGGAAGAATGTGTTTGGGGTTGCTTATGGGGAGAAAGATTGGTGTAACCCATGGGAAGAGGGAAAGAGACAACATAAGATAAAGGCTAAGGAACTAAGTTTGTTAATTATAGAACTTGTCTTATTACATGGCATTAAGCCTTTATCTATTACTAGTTACATAATATAGAACTTTAGCCTAGAAGTATTAATTACGAAATAATATAAAATAAGATAATCTCACACATTCCAAAGGATTCCTTATCATCTACATTAAAAAAAATACTTATCACTAATTGTCTGAATTGATACTGAACTAACAATTAATAATTAACTAATAACATAAAACTACTACTATATGCTAAATTATAATAATATATGCTTGAACAAGCCTTTTTAGGCCTCCTAATAAGTGGTTTGGAAATTACACCCCTCTAGAAGATTGAGCTTGTCCAAAAGCTCGAAGGTGGCATGGTACCTTTGAAACTCTACCCTCCAAACCAAAGTTGACAAGTCAATAGTCCTCTACATTAAAGAGGAAGCTCTATAGCACCAACTCTAACTTGCTAGTCAAAGACCCTCTAAGGATAAGATGGAATTTTCCCACCTTTCAACTTAACTAGAAATGGGGCACCCTTCGTAAATAACCATGGTTCCTCTAATACCACTTCTAAATCATCCCAAGGAACAACATAAAGATCAACAACCGATTCATTATCGTTGATCCTAATACTGATGCCCTCAAAAACCCTTGGGCATACTAGACATTCATCTGAAACCAAGGAAATGCACAAGTTCCCACATGGGGTAACCTCCAAATGAAATGACTGGACCCAAGCTGAACTCACAGAGAAAAAAGTTAGTTGCAGCCTTAACTTATATTAGGAGCATCTATCCTACTACTATATCTAAGATAGTAAATAAATTGTGGATGATAATAGGGTAGGGACATAGCATCAAGGATCCACTCAACATCTAAGGGCCAACTCAAGTGCTCAAATGGACTCAGCTTAGAAGAGCCAATCAAGCATAAGGAGCTCTCAAGGCTATCAAAACATTCAGGAAGGATCAATGAAAGGCTAAACCGAATCATTAGACTCAACACTACAGCCTTGTACCATTGGCTCACCCAAGATACACCATAGTAGCAATCACATAATCTCAAGACTTGTTGCCGTTCATAGCTTTAGGAGGCGGACTAGTGAATCCCTTGTTAAACCCCTCAAATTTTTGTGAAACACAAGATACTCATATTAATGGGCTCTCCTCCAAACTTATCGAGAGACTACCTAACACATGGCACAACTACATTATATAAACATATTAGGTACTTCTTGATATGGACTAGGAACTATATAATGGCTCAAAACTTTATGAAGTAGTCTAGTGACAATATGTGGGGGGCTTTTGAATCATCATATTATACTATACATAAAAGTATAATACACTACATCAATTATTTCCACCTATTTCTATCAACATCAGTGGCCTCCATCCTTAATATTTTCTTGGAATAATCAATAGCCAATGTTTGATGTTGTAAGAATAAAGCCCCGCACCGCTAAGAATAAAAGGAAACAAATTTTGTGGTGATATCAAGGTACAAAATCAGACTTTATCTTACAGTTTCTTTGTTTACAAGAGTTAGCCCATTCCCCAACATAAAAAAGAAGAGAGAAAGGTGAAAATAAAACTTCTTATGCAAGCTAAAGGAAAAGGCTAAAAAAGCTTCTCATTAAAGCTAAATATAAAATATATGAAAGAAGACTTCTCATTTTCATACACAAAGTGGTGGAAAAAATCAAGAGGTCAATTTTTGCTAGAGAAGAAGGTGGTTTGGAAAGCGTATAAACTAAAATAGAATTGAGTGGTACCGTGGGCACTCTACCATTTTCATTTACACTATACCTAGTAGCCCTACTAAATCATGCACTATCTCAGTTTTCCATCCACCTAAACTATAAGGTATCAAATAAGCCTCCTACAATCGAAGTTTATATAATTCCACTTACACCTCCCAACATCAAAGTATAATATTTAAGAGCTAAAATAGGAACATAGAGGAAGAAATAAGATGACAACCAAGGAGAGGGTGAAGGTCATGGTCATTGCCACAAAGAAAAAAGTAGATGTGTGGGTTCTGACAGAAATTGAAAGTCTAGATAACTATATGATACTATGTGGTTTATGACATCATGGTTCATCAGATGAGAAAATCATAGCCAAAGAGAAACAGAAAGCCAAGGATGCACAAGCAAAGGTGAATCTTCATGGTGATGCGGCCAAACATGCTAATGAGAAGGTCCTTCATGTGGATCTTAGTCGATAGAAAGTTGGACATTCCTATCAACCCGTTGGCCCTGTAGCTTCCTGAATTGGTACTACTACTAAGACCATCACGTATTCCATTAGAGTACATCCCTATGGGTACAATAATTATAATTTTTTGTTTATATGATTATACTTTTTCTCTACCCTCCAACTATATTTAATTTTGTATCTTTCACACAAAAATGTTGCTTACACAGTGGGGTTGAAAATCATGAAAATTTTAGAGGGAAAGGGAATTTGATGTAAAGTAAAATAATGAATGATGAAAATGACAATGACAATGATTTGTATGAATTGAATTGAATTCTAATTTTTCAAGTAATTATGGTTGGGTCTACGAAAAGAAGAGATGGAGTGAGTGATGGTGCATGTGGTTTAATGGTTGTGTAATGGAGAGATGACCAAGAGTTTCTTGATAAATAGATGGTGGAAAATGAAAGATAGAGGGCTACTTGATGAAGTTGGAACAAGCTAGGAAGATGAGAAGGGTACCAACAATAACTAAGAAGATAAATCCCAAAATTTCAATTTCCTTCTTTCCTCCACCCTTTTTTCATCTTTAGGTCACTTATATGAAAAATGTTTTCTTCAGCTAAATTACATCTGACCAAATAAGCATATAATGGCTACAAATAGTACAGTTTACAAGCTCCTTTATAGAACTACAAATAACAAACGATATGCCTTTAGAAAGAAAGTCAGAGCTAATACATTTAGAATTATGTCCAACCATTCATAATCAAATAATTAGAAATGAGATGAAGGGAAAAAAAGGTAGTATATCAAGAGGGAGAAAAAACTTAAAATAGTATGTAGATCATCCACTCTCTAATTTCTCATGAGACACTAAAGGTTGCGGAGGACTTGATGAACTTCTAACAAATAAAACATAAAATAAATGAAAGTTGGGTTTAATAAAGCACTAGAGATAGCTAAACAAAATCCAAAGCATTAGTCAAAAGAGGTAAGAAACTTTTAAAGCAAAAAATATGCCATATAATATTTTAACTATGTAGTTATGGTAAAATTTGTTAATTCAAACAAGTTTCAACCTAAGACCATAGTACACACAATGTTCATTTGAAATGAGTCCATAATTGAAATTAATACAAACCAAAGTTTTTTTGATCACAAATAAACATTTATTGGTTTGATAAAAGATAAATTTTGTGTTAAAGAATTTAGGTTCTCACATGTATATACAAATTATTTGTATAATACAATACATTGTTTTGTACATCATTTATCATCTCCAGCCTTAAGATGCTCAATTTATTAATAGATGACAAAAAAAAAATCACATGCTTATAATGAAAAATATTTATAGCCCAAAATCTGATATGAGCTATAATAATAGGTTTTCAAGCATTTATGATGGGATGAACATACAGAATATCTATGGATCATGTATTTTATTAAATTGAGAAGGTGAATTATTAAAATAATTTTGTAATTAATTTAGAAAAAAAGATTACAATTATCCACAATACTAGCTAAACTTTAGAGTATGTTTTAGAATTTTCATTTTCATTTGAAAGGTCGAAAACTAATCTATAACACTGACTATAGATGAGATAAATAGTAATAAATATCTTGAGTAATTTATAATCGTATGAATTCAAAAGTTGGTATTAAATCATATCTTTTTTATTGGAAAATGAAAGCAAATTATTTAAAAAGTTGCTAATTCATAATGAGGTAATAAGGATTGCATGCTAATTATTAAATAGATAATATTTTTTTTGTTATTCTAGATATATGTATTTAATTATAACTATTATAAATAATAATAATAATAATAATAATAATAATAATAATAATAATCATCTAAAATTAACGTAATGGCTTTGTAAGTTGGTATTTTTGTTGAAAAAATAGTATCCATTTATGGTCAAATATACATTATTATTTCATGATGTACTATTCAATAATTCTAATATGTGATAAAAATAGTGACTAAAGATTTTCAGCAACTAACATAGTAAGCAAGTGCTTTGAAGTTCATAATAATGTAACAATTTTGAATTTTATTTTTACATAGTAATATAATTAATGTGCAAATATTTTATCTATTAAATAATAAATAATTTTAACATATTATAAATGCTTAAATTATAATTTAAGATTATCAAAATTCATGCATTAAATGACTAATGAGAAGGGAGATGTACATGCAACTAAGGATTCACGAAGCCTAATCCCTAATGGTCGAGGGATCCACGGCATTGTAAATACCACTAGGGATAAGAGGTAAAGTAGTGGTTAGAGTGTGGCAAGGTTCTCCACAACAGGGAAGGTAGATAAGAGCTTATGCTTTGTTTGGCATGGGAAAGCTAGTTCACAAAATTATAATTCCTAAAGAAGTAGCAAACTGAATGCTAAAAAATAAAAAAGGAAGTCGACCATCCACTCTGTGAGTTTATGAAAAAGCTACTTACTTGGGGCCCTCATGAAGTTGCATTTCCATTCCTTTTTTTAATTTCATACTAAAAAGTTAGGGATTAAACATTTTAGTTTCTTTGACATAAATTAAGCATGAATACCTCAGAAATTCAGGCATATGTGCCCCTTGATAAGTTCGGCCTCCTTTGTAAAATGTATATAGAACATACCAAAAAAGACTAACAGATTTGCATCATTTGCAATTTCCAGACTTATATAATTGTATCATATGCAATTTGCCAGAAGGGATATATTATATTATGGGCTTTTCTAGGTCTGATTTTCGTAAGCATATAAAACTGATGTCTTTCTTATTTGCTAGTTATGTGATTCCAATTTTACTAAAAATGTCATACTCTAGATAATAGTTAATTTCTTAGGTTTCATCCATCTTTCCTTCTCTTCTTCTCAATTACTCTTCTTGTTCCACATCAGGATGACAGTAACATTACACATGAAGTGGAAGATGTACTACAAAAGCATGCTTAATTAATAGACAACAAAATACCTACTCCACGATACAGCATATCGAAGATTAGATGCAAATAAATTAACACCTGACTTTGTACTCTTCTGTAACCTTTTGCTTCTCTCTATCCCAGATAATTCTTCTTCTTCACTATTTCACAGCGGCAGCTAAATTTCTTAAACATCAATTAATGCATAATTTATTTACTAGTTTTCCAACAATGCCTGCATTTAACTTCAATGCATCAACAAACAAGAATATTAGTTCCATCCAGGAAATATTTCAAACACAATAAATTGTATTCCTTGAATTTGTGTTTGGTCAGCTATACAAATTTAGTAGAGGCAGGGGGAGTATAATGAGTTGGCTAATGAAAGCAGCATATTTACCTAAGATCAAAGGAACTTTGGTGTTAAGGAGATGAGCTATGTAGTTCTTCACGATATGGCAAACTGCATAAAAATATTTAAAACGACAAAAAATACATAAATAAATAAATTAATGACAGGAAAGAACTTAAGCCATTGAGAATGATAAGATACCGTAAAAACAACAAGGTAATGTGATCTACATAGGCCATATATTAATTTTCTTAACCTTCAATAGAAAATCTTTTAGTCAATTAGTAGATATATGATCACCTACAAGCCATATATCACATAGTAGACATGAACCAAATCAAACTAACCAGAAGCAGTACCACATAATCATCACCTTCATAGCATTAAAAGAAAAAAGCATGGATGTTTGTTAAAGTTCATTCACAATAATCAAATTACAACAAAAGTTTAAACAACACAGCATTCGATCAATGTTAAGGAACAATCATACAGCTATCCAAAGGTTGTCATGCCGACTTTCTTCCCTTGACAGAGGCAGAAAATTAAAACACGAAGGAAAGATATTCAAGCACAAAAGGTCATCATGCAAAGAGAAGCAAGAAAAATAAACTAAAGCAATGGAAATAGACTTCATGCCAACATCAAGAACTAAAGAAAGAAACAAAATAAGACATGCATCCTAACTTTCAGAGCAAGACTCCTGATCCTATAATTCTACCATGAACTATATTGGGAATATCTAACTACTTTCTAGGATACATACCCTCCTCTGACTAATGTGTCATAAAAGAGCTTCTGAAAAGGCATTATATAGCCAATAGTACCCTTGAGTGAGGGATTGATGTAGGGATGGATGTGATGGTGGATGATGGTATGAGAATGATGATAAGGATCCCGTATGATGATGATGGAGGAGTCAAGAAATAGAGAGTTGAAGGCTTGATAGCTGAGAATTAACTCTCAGTAATTTCCCTATCTTGACTCCTTATTCTAGTAGGGTCTCTTTATGTAAGAATTACATGTCTAATGTCACCATAAGAGGTTTATCCCTAAAGTTTAAGATAATTACAACAAAGAAAATCAACATTAGCATGGAAATTCGTACTCAATTGGAAGCAAATTATGCCTTATCGGACTTGAATATATCCATTTATTTGCAGTGTGTCCCCACCAAAAGAATGATATAAACAATTAATAAAGCTAAAGGAATATATATTGAGCACATCAGATACATCCATAACTAACAATGCTAGTTTCACAAACACAGGATCTCAGTTTGTCCAACTGGGAGGCCAACACGTCCCTCCTTATCCTATTGGAGATGAAGATAGGATGTCTAAATACTCTCACAAGGAATCGAAAAACATATAGGTGGAATATACTTGTCATGCGGATATTTTGTGCCATCAATGTAACTCATCAAATTGTCCTTGTGTCAAGTCCAAGAACTTACCAACTTTATCCTGCCACATGAAAAAAAAAGGGGGGAAAAGATTACATTCATCACGTTGAATAATTATTTTTTTTAGTAGATAGTAAAAGAATGGGAACAGAGGCAAGGTTGGATTTCATAATAAATAGAGGAAACTTTTAAATTATTTGGGCAAGAAAACATAACCAGAAAGAATAAAAGATGAATGAGATAAGAAAGCTGTTATTGTTGAACACTAAAAGTCACAAGGAATTTATTAAAACAAAGTCAAAATAAAGCCTTCATTAAAACTATATGATATCACACTTTTCACCTTTGGATCTTAAGAGAATAAAATCACAAGCCATAGGATACCTGTTAAGATATGGAATTATTCTTTATGGCAGTCTATTAAGATGTGGATTATTTTTAGTGTCAATCCCTGATTTTCCACATCCATTCCTAACCTTCTAGGATTGATTTCCTAGCTTTTAGGGATTGACTTAGCTGTATATTTGCTGTATATTATTATTAGGATAGTTTCTTATTTTTAGGAGCTATCTTCCTATCTTCAGGGAAAATAATCTTGTATATAACAGATATGTGCACTATTGATGGAATAATAAAGAAGAGGTAAGCTCTCTATTCTTCACAAGGTATCAGAGCCCTACGCTTGTTCCTCAAATTTTGAATCTTCTTGTTCACTCATTGTCCCCTTCTTCCATTCCCATCAATCATTTCAGATACGGCTGAAACTAGTCCTGTCTCAAATGTGCCTGCAACAAAGATTTCTGCAGTAGTTTTAACTGGCGATCAACAAAACATACTTGCTGCCTATCGATTGGATGGGAGAACTGTGTATTTTGCTTTATCCTAATGAATGGACATTTGATAGCATTTTACTAATATTAAATTAAGTCCAACTTGAGCTTATTATTTGGGCTTCTTAATTAAGCCTTTGGTATAAATACTTGCTGTAAAAAGTAGGGCAGCAAGTGAAAGGGTGTGAATTCAGAAAGTCACACACACAATTAGAAGCAAAAGAAGAGAGGAAGACAAAGGGTTTAAGAGAAGAGTTAGTTGCGATTTTTCAAGGACAGCTTTCAGAAATTTGTCGATCACCGGAGTTTCCACCGTTGGATTTTGCTGAAATTTGGTCAGCTTGTTGGGGACACATAGGGCCTCAATTTGAACAGGTTGGATCGTTGTTTTGACATCTTTTTTGTCTGTTATTGCAGCGGGAATGAACCTCTGATTTGTGGTGATATTCTTCACCTTTGATCTCTTCTTACTTAATCTCTTATGTATGTTCTTGTTGGTGGGTTATGAATTGTTGTGAACCTGATTTGGGTGATTCATTTTGCCCTCAATTTATCATAATAAGATAAGGAAATAGGGTGGACTCCTCAAACATCCCGTGGTTTTTACTCTTCACATCGAAGGGGTTTTCCACGTATAAATCGTGTGTCGATTGGTTTATTTTTCTGATCTATTTGCTTATGATTGCTGCCCATAATTGGTGGATTTACTTTGGTGAATTATTTGTGGTGAATTTGGGTTCTATTATTTGGTTGATTGTCTTGGTATTGATCATTGTGAGTATTGTCATATACTACCCGAGCCCTTTCAAGAAACTATCCAAAGTGGTCACAACTGGTCCACAAACTAAGCCATTTGCTTGGAATTGGACCTACAAAAGATTATCCAATATTTTCTAATTGGGACAAAAAAGACTCATTAGTGATGAATTGGTTGTGGAACTCAATGATCGCAGGAATCAGTGATGAACGTATGTATGTTCCTTAGTACAGCAAAGGAAATTTGGTATATGGTTGGACAAACCTGTTCCAATGATCATGATGCTGCACAAATTTATGAGATTAAGACAAAAATCTCAGCAACTAAGCAAGGAACACGAAAAGTGACAGAGTACTCTAATGTCTTGCAAGGATTATGGCAAGAATCCAATCATTATCAGAGTACTGAGATGAATTACGGGTTGGGTTTGTTGAAAGAGATCATACTTATGATTCCCTTGCTAATCTTAATATCAAATTTGATGTTGTGAGAGTACAGAAAATTAATATAATTAAATGATGGAGAATTTGAAGAATTTGAAAGGATATATGTGTTGTACTATTAGGCTTCTTTCCTATGAGTATTAAATAAATAGGTTACATTATTTGCATATAATACAATTAAATAAATGGTTTACAATCATATTTGTAACTTTTGCCTATTCACATATATAATAATAATTTTACCATAAAATAAGGTATTATAAATATTGTTATGATATTAATTTTATAAAAATATTAGATTACCCTAGATTAGATATGGCAAATTTTCCTGCGGGTTTGAGGCTCCATCAATGATTTCCTGTCTGGGTTTGAGTTCAGGTTCAGAGAGAGATTTCAAGGATTGGGTTTGGGTTTAAGGATTTTTTTCAAGGACAGGGCAAGGATGGGTTTGGGATCCCCATCCCCGAACTCACCCCAAAATTGATATATATATATATATATATATATATATATATATATATATATATATTATTCTATATGTATTATATATATATATAATTTTGTTTACATAGAATATAAATTAAAATATATTATAAAAAAATAAGATCAGGTATTGAGTGGGGTCGTATTTCGGGTATCACATCAGATTTTAAGGTTGAAGAATGATCGGAGATGGAAAATAGTTCAAAGATTGAATCGGGTATGGAAATTTAATCTCCATGACTATTAGGTTAAGGATTCTCTGATGATGATGATGATAATAATAATAATAATAATAATAATAATAATAATAATAATAATAATAATAATAATAATAATAATAATAATAATAAAAGAAGATAGAGGGGGAATCGGAAATAATTTTACTTATCGAATTTCGGGATGAAGTATCCGTCTCCAACCTATTGTCATCCTTACCCTAGATCTCGTATATGGCATGAGTGGCATACTAGTTATAAATATAAAGATCATAATAACAACACTAATATCATTTATGACAATAATAATAATAATAATAGTCAAATAAAGGTAATAATTTGATGAAAAATTTAATTAAGATCAGATTTGATAAGAACGGGCCCTTACCCTATTAGTCTTTAAGGAGAGAGAGTAAAAATTGAGTCCATGTTTGGGTTTCGACCGAAGCCATTTTCGCCGAATCAAAAATTCTTTTGATTTCACTAATTCATATTTTTAACTGAAAAACATAAAAAACATATTTTCAGTGCGGTCAAAAATCTGGTGCCAGCCCCGTACTGCAAAACATATTTCAATCAGGTCCCCTTTCTTGACCGATGAATCTTATCAATTACATCCGCAGGATGAAATCATTATATCAATCTTTTCGCTGCAAGGCTCATAGAATTTCGCATTTACATTGTCCACCACAAAGGGAGACTATTGATTCTCTCAAAGTCCATGTCAGTGGCTGAATACAGGCAAAAAACAAGTTTGGGTGGCACAAGGAACGAAGCAGTCGTAAAAAACGCGTTTAATACACAATGTCGCCACTCAAAACGTATTTTATATGCGAATCCGTTATTTTCTGCTAGAAGACGTAAAAATACACAATGCCTTGGGCTAACCGACGGCATAAACTCAATGTTTTGAGGCCCAAGCCAATAATAAAATTGGGGATGCGCTGTCCGCGTGTCAGCACTCCATTGGTCTGTTGGATTTTTATTTTATTGTTTGCTATCCTGAATTCTTACGGTACCATTTTTTTTAATAAAAAAATGGATTTAAAGCTCTATAAAATTTTTGCATCAAGTAGATAATTTCTTCAATATATTTCCTATCTTTTATTTTCCTCCTGCATCTCTCTCTTTTTCTAACATTAAAAGTATTTTAATCCGCCATAACTACTCTTATGTAAGTTATTATTATGATTATAATTAGTTATTAATTACTAAATATATCTATTTATTATTATTGTCGTTATTGTAGTTGCTAATTAGTTATAAATTAATTTAAGTTACTCTTATTTAGCTATTTTTTTATAATTTTTATTGTTATTAATTCGTTATAAATTTATTTAAGTTACTTTTATTTAGTTATTTTTATTGTTATTATTGTTACTAATTACTTCCTCCATCTGTCTATAACTTTTTAATACATATTTTAAGAAATATAAATATTTAAAATGAATAATATATAAATTTTATTAAAATTTGAAGAATAAAAGGTCACGCATCAAAGGAAGAAGGGGAAAAAAAATTAATTTTGTCAGCCTCCTGACAGAAATCTAGAGGAAACTACACTAACCAAGAATACTGGAGCAATGTAATAATCGCCTTGCAGATACTCGAACGACCGCGTCACCTTCTGCCTGTAATCAAACACAATATCCGCTGCACAATTTAAAATTAAAGGACGAAAAAATATATATATCAATATTTGAATCAAACAAGACAAAATCACCATCAAAGGAAACGAAAACAATCATTCTCTTACACAGGCGACTACTTACAATCTCTACCAAGGAAACTGCCGGTAAACAAGTCATCAACACTGCCAGGCCTTGCACCAACAGCAATGTTCGTATTGTCAGCCTCTGCACCGAGTCTATACAGATAATCATTCCCCTTCGAATCCTCCGTTTCCCACGAAGATTGCTCTGACAACCTCTTCTTAGCCCCTGATATTTTAGAATCATCGCTTGGGTCGTTTAGTTTTTGAGAAATGGCGAACCTTCTGGAACCGGCTGTTGAAGCACTCCACGGTGGAGCAATTCTGCTTGACACGATGTTCATATTGTGGGATGATCGGAGAGACGACAGAGATCGAAGGGCGGAGGGGTCTGTCTTCCCTGAATGAATGAAAAGAGCCATTGAGGAGCCAGAGCAACTGCCAGAGAAGGATGGCGTTACGATGGGATCTACTAATATTGTAATCGCTGCGCTGAAGTCCATCCACTTATCCCTCATTATTCGCTCTCGGCGCCACATTTATTTGGTGAATGACACGGCATACGTAATCGGAAGCCCAGACGAAATGGCAGTCACGTGATAATATAACAGTGACGAAGAGTGTAACAAATGGCTGTACCTGTAGTTGAGAAAACGTAACGAGAATTTCTCCCTTTCAGTGTTTTCATCTCAGCATTCTACTGCACAAAGTTATCGACGAAACTCTAATAAAATGTCACAGGCCGAAGGTAAATCATGAAGATTAGTCACAATGAAAAGCAACACAGAATTAAATGATAAAAAGATGTATAGAATTCAATTGCAATCCTTTTATTATATTTTTTTCCCATGAAATACAAATATTAACATATAATATATAATACTTGACGGTACACTCAACACGAGAGAAACAATAATCAAGAAGCTAATGATGGGTAGATTTAGAAATATCAAATCTTTACGATGTGGTCACCTTCAAATATTATTGTGTTATGAAATTGCTTTTATAGTCTTAATGTGCATGTCCCTTGTATGTAATTTCATATTCTGACAGTAGAGAATAACATTAGAACTCACAATAGTACTCTTATCTGACATAATCACTTTATTAGCATATATAATTGTATGAGCAAAATCTAGTCATTTGGCACAACCCAGAATGCTAAAGCTCAAAGGCAGTCTTAGGTTACGTAGGAATTCTCCTTTTAACTTGACTAACTCGGCTCATGTTAGAGCAATATAAGTGAATGTTATGCTACCAACAATAAGCAAAATATATTCAAAACTAGTCAAACTCCACCACGTTTGAATGTGGCCTAACTTTCCCACCCTTCCCCTCCAATTTATCAACATCAACAACCCCTAGTGAGCTTAACCTACCTATACGGGGGAACATTGCTAGGTTGGGCTTCCATAAATGGTATAGTTACAAGGCCCTAAAAAAAGGGGTTCACCAAATCTTTAACAAAACACTCAAGCAATTTATTGAGCGATTATCATTCACTTAGAGTAGTTTGTTCTAACTTTCTATCATTCCTACCTTTCACAACGTAGACAACCCTCCTATAAACATCTCCAATTGGGGATCATGAGTCCTCACCATTGGTGGCTACGCCTACACTACTCAATGGCTAAGCCACTTTAACTCCTTTCCTTCACATTTCATGTGTCACAATTTTCATATCAGCAAACCCAATTCTAAAATATTTTAATTTTGGAAAATACTTGAAATAGGGTAAAAATTTAAATTTCCTAGGGTACCAGTCGATAAGTTTCTCAAACCGATCAGCCGGTACATCCAACAATTAGCATTTTTATTCCTAGGGTAACTAGTCAATGGATTTCTCAAACTGGCTAACTAGTTATGTTGTGATTCAAGTTCTTTTCTATATTGCTTGGGTTCTCTTTCCATTATTTATAAAAATTTTAATTAGTGTATCTTTTTGGTAATAAGTACATTTGGGGTGCCTTGAGATTATTTTAACATTATTTAGAAATTTCTATGATTTTATTTAATTAAAAATCACCTAAAAACACCTTTGCGGTAATTTTTTTCACCGACCTCTCTCCCTCACTTTCCTCTCTCCTTTGTTGCGAAAACATGTGTGTTACTCCCCTGCCTTACCTTGACTTGATATTACCTTTAACTTTGGCCCTAAAACCTTCCACTCTCCCACACTCCATTATCCACACTCTTACAACTCTTGTCCTTATACTCTACCTTGGTCAACTCTTCTCCACCTTTTCTCCTTCGCCTCCTTTCCTGCCTAAGGCATAAGCCAACCCTCACAATTTGATCTTCAATTCTCTCTTAGCCCACTTATACCTTCCTTGTCTTTCTGTGTTTTCTTTCTAATCAAATTATCTAAATATGTTCCCCTTATTTTCTTCCTTTCTTTATCTTATTAATTGATGTCCCTTTTACCTCCCTTACTCCTACTTTCATTTCCCTTCTCTTCTCTTCTTCTTAATGTTTATTTTAAACCTTATTTTTGTCCTTAAATAGAGAAGAGTTAAAGTTTAGAAAGGGTAGAAGATTTCTTGTTTTTTCTCCTTTTGTCTATCCATTTCCCTTTTGAGGTTGAGGTTAAGGATTTTACTTCTATCCTTCTTCTTTTCTTACCCTTATCCTAAATCAATTTTAAAGTGTATTATACTAGCTTGTGGGTTTCTAATTTTTTAGGAAATCAAGGATTATGTAGTCGGCCATCAAATTAAAAGTACTTTCTCTTTTACTAAAAGGTTTACTTTAAGGTAAGGTAAATGCTTTTCCCTATGATTAGGTTGGGTGTCCATGTTTACTCTAGTTATTGCTATGATTTTGAGCATGTTTATATGTAAAATCATGAGTTACAATATGAATTTTTTGTTATGGTCTTGAATATAGATTCATCCCGACCATGTATTATACGTATTTTAAGCCTTATGATTGAGGAATGCTAGTATGAAATGTATGTATGTATGTAGTGGCTCGGCCTATGGTAAGTTTGCATAATTAGCATGGTTTTTCCCTCTACTTTGGGATATTTTATCTTTTTGGTTTAAGTGAGACTTTTAAATACTTACCAGGAGCTTGAAGTACTCACAATATTCCTTAGAAAGTTCCTTGATGCAACCTATTTTCTTGATGCAACCTCTAGCACAAGTAGGCCTCAAAATCATATAATACTTTTTAACCATATTAACGATCTTTTCCCTATCATGTAGTTTGTCCCTAGAATCCACAAGAACCCTTCTTGTTCCAAGGCACACTTCTATGCTTTCCAACAAGCATCCTTGGTAGTTTGCTAATTCTTCAAAGAGGTCGTTCACTTTTTCCAGAGTATTCCTACTTCAGGGCTCATCTCAATGGTTCTAAGGGGACCTTTCTAGGCTCTGATTGCTTTTTCCCTTGTTCATAACAACACTCTCAAATAAAGCCTTAATAAGGCACGAGAACTTTTGTCCACATCCGTAGCGACAGGGTGCTCATACTCTAAGAACCTGTATGAGTTATTGTTAGAGATTAACATAAAAAAGTCTATGTTGATAGAAACACTCAAAAAATGGCCATATTTTATCGACAAAGTAGTAAATATTAAAAAAAATCTAAGAGATATATTTTTAGAAAAAAAATTAGATGATCAAGAATATAGTAAGAGCATCGTAATTTTTAAAGTTCCATCACAAATGTTATGACTATAAGGTAATTATTTTCCCACTCACATATTCATATCCATATAGCAAAAATAAGTGAAATTGGCTAACCTTTTGGTTGCAAACCTATGAAGGCACACCACATGATCATCATATCTACCAAGATCAAAATATCTACCATCTCAAGAATCAACAAAACCTACAACTCGCCAACAGGCTCATCCTTAGCCCATTGATGGAACACGATCTCTCCAATGCCTTGTCATGAAGGACTCTATGTTTCTGCCACCAAGGTTAATCCCTTGACTCTCCCATAATAAGTCCTAGTTGTAACACCACAAAATCTTCTTAACCATTATTTTCAGATGTTTAGCATTTTTAATCAAGATTTTACCATAAACATTAGTTTAATTATTTCTTTTAACCCTTAAACCATAACCTTCGTTTTTAACCCTAACCATTTCCTAGATATTTTAAACCAACATTTTTTTCTTTTTCCTTTTTATTTTTCCCTCACATTAACTAGTTGTTTTCCTATTTGGTTTTCTTAACCAAACTAAACCTAAACCAACTAAATCCTAAACTAACACACAAATCCTACACCCACACTCAAACTCTACCCATTTATTTTTCACGAACACTTCCCCTTCTACTTTTTCCTATCCTACACATTAACCCTAAACCCATCATGTTTCCTCTCTCATGCAAGTAAGTCCAACCTTCTACAAATCTCCCTTCTTCTTTTAGTTTTTTTTTTCAATCAATAATGACCCAAATCGAGGCTTCCTTATTTGTCTATTCTTCTTCATCTTTCTCCTTTGTTTTATCTAATTTCCTCGTCTAATGTACCCCATCTTCTTAACCTCATCACCTTGAAACTAACCCAAATTGCATATGAACCTGAAGCCCTAATCACTACTGCCCATCACCCTCATTATTATCCTCCTCCACCACCATCCTTAGCAACAACTCAAATGACCACCCCACCATCCATGATTCACGCTTTTAGCAACCGATATTCACTAGCTCCTTAATGTTGCCAACAACAACCCATGCAAATCCTTCCTTGATGCATTAACAACCCACATTACACCCACTCACTTACATTAAAACTCATGTAACAAAACATTTGTAATATTCCAACCTCATGCAACAAGGCTACCCTGCACTAATGATTCATGCTTCCATATGACCCCCCAGTGTGCAACTATATATCTATGCTACCATGCCACCCACAACCTCACTTCACCAACATAATAATAACACCATCTCTCTTCTGAAACCACGTGCACCCCAAATCCCACCATCCTCTAGCATAATACCACACCTTCCTTCCTAATCTTTTTCTACTTTTTTACCACCCATTATTATAGTCATATGCTATCCAACACCCTCGTATTTACCTTTTTCTCGCAATAGTAGCATTGTTTGCATGCAAATCCAATGCCATCTAACCTTAGTAATATATAGACTCACAAAACAAGCATCAACACTACATCTTTCTAGCCCCTACTATGTCTAGTCCTTGTGTCATCTAGCCTATGTTTCATGAATTCCTTCAATCCTAAGCCTTGGATGTGTTAACCCTTGATAATAACTGCCATTTTGCAATGTGATAAGATCATGTTGGAACCCCATTACCAATGTTATTTATGCACATTATTCTACAGCAGGCATAGTTTTTTGTCAGGTGTGTTTCTGGTTTTGTTGAGCTTATGCCAATGTTATTATATTATTAAGTTAGTTAGTTTTAATATGCACTTTTTTGGGTTTTTTTTAGTTGAAGAAGGAGAGTTATTAGTGGGGGATAGAATTTGGAGTAGTTTTTTGTATTTTTCTATTTTTGCTTTTGATTAAGGGAACTCATATGCTTTACTAAAATTTAAAATTACATAATAGCATATTAGGGTTCCAATATGTTATGCTATATCTATTTTTCTAAGACATGGGTGTGGCATATTTATGTTAGGGCATGATCCCTATACCCATAAGTTCCTACATAAGCATAATATCTAACTATATAAGTAGGTTAGACAAATGTATAACCCATGCATGCCTTTAATGATCCTTGATTTCTTGAGTTTTGTGACAAACATGATTTTTCCATGAATCCACATCTATCATTAAGCATGATGTCTACTACCTTATATGTATGCATAAGAGGGCCAAATTGTGAATATTGTGCGAGTTTGGTGTGTTACATGAGTATGTTACTATATAAGCATGTTGAGTAGATAGATAACTTATGTACCTTATATAGCCTTATATGCATCATTAAACTCCATAATTAGGTAACTTGGCTTACTAGGTACATAGTGTACTCATGTGCCCATTTAATTAGCCAACTAATCAATCTCACAAGTAGAGTACCTTATGCAAGCAGTAAAGATGGTCCGTAGCTATCCAATTTATTTGTTGGTTATGAGGAACATGAGAGTAGATATCTAGTGGATTTTCTCTTTTCTTGTTTCTTAAGAGCCCAAGACATTCCTCTTATATTGAATTATTTAGTTATTGTTCTCTTTTTATACTTCCATTTTGTTTTTGTACATGCTAAAGTATTAGTTTGTAAACCCCAACACTTATTATCTTTTACATTTTCTATTTTGTGGACTTTGTTCCTTATGCTTGGTTGGTTAAATACTTAGCCTTGTATATATCATGGGATGTGTTGCAAAAATAGTGTAGATTTATAGAGATCCACACTAAATCGAGATTAACAAGATTATAAACAATTGAAAAATCACACATAAAATAGAGCAATTTAGAAGAAAAAAAAGTGGAGATCTTTATTCACACACTTATGTAATTACAATATGATTAAATCAATCAAATACTCAATTAAATAAAACTATAATTCTCTTTGAAGGGAGAATTCTATGAAAAAGAAGAAGAAGTTCGGACACACAACTCTCAATGTCTAGGGTTTCAACACGTATCCTTTTGTAGAAGAAAAAAATCCTGTGGATTACAACATGTGGTGGAAATAAACAAAAAACATGATTCATGTTTAGGAAACACAAGCCCCCTATATTTATTTCTTTACATTTGAATTTTGCCCAAAACACATAAATAATTCTTCATCTTTAAGGAAGCACGATCTGTGTAATATAACATGCCCCCTATGCTTCTCATACATAATTCTAAATTATACCAAACTTCTCCAACACATGCATGAACAACAACAATGTTATGGTGTGCTCAAATGCCTAATTAAAACCCATAATTATTCATCTTGACACATTATTTGTGATGCATAACATGAAAAGACCTCTACAAAAATCTAGCCTAATAAAAAACCTCATGGCCTATGAACACCAACCAAGTTAGAGAAACAATCAAACTTACCCACAATCAATGGATTCATTAGCATATCAATTGGATAATCTAAAGTACCTAATTTCTCCAACACAACTTTTTCTACATGCACAATACCCTAGATAAAATAATACCTAATGTCAATGTGATTTATTTGACAATGGATAGAATTCTGATTCTTCGCTAAACAAATAACACTTTGGATATCACCACGAACAACTAGAGCACCATGACCAAACCCCAACTCTCATCCTAAACTACCAAATCATGAGGCTTCCTAAAAAGTCTATATCATAACCAAACACATAACCTTAGGACCTCTAAGGTTGAACACTGGCCAACTAGTGTACCTTTGATCATCAGGCCCACAATCAAGATCAGAGTAATCTGTTAATAGGATAGTCAACAATACATACTTGATATAAGTTAATACTGTACACACCAAGTAACCCCAGAATCTTTACCACGCCTAACTAAGGTGTCTTCAAGAGACTCACAACACATATGCTCACCACACAAGCAATACAGCAGTCGGTACTAATTGAATCATACATCAAGCATCTCACACCTATAGAGTATGAATCGTTGACTAAGCAAGCCACCATAATTGCTTTGGATTTAGACACATCAAAAGTCTTCAACTTGTTCTCCTCAGACATTTCTTTTATTGTGAAAAACAAAATATAAACATACAACAAAAGAATAACCAGTGAAACATCACATACCAATGTTTAAGTTGACAAAAGAGGCCACATCTCCTTAGCAACACCAACAGGATATCACAAGGTAGAAAAAACACCCAAAATAATCTTTGAGTCTAACATTAGATCCTACACATCAATACTACTCTCAATCTAAAGTGCATAACTAGATTTTCCTAAGGTAATGCCCACTTACTCCACATGCTACCTAGATTCCTCCTCACCAAAAGAATTTATACCATCTATATCAACAACAACCTCCACCATCTCTAAGGCACCTAGCAGACTCTCCTACGCCACCTTCTTGTTAAGAAGGAATTCATAATCGCAAAGGTAACAAATCTAGAGGTAACCAAGTCATATCATAAGGACCCTTGAGTCGTGATGATGACATTAACATGCCTCAAGAAGGGGTGAAGGCGTGTGCACAAGGGAGAGAGGGAGACAGGTGACAAAGAAGGTGGTGGAGCTACGTTTTGGTGGCAACATACAAAAGGGGCACAATTAGGGTGTGGTGATGTGCAAAGTGAATGAGTATGACTTAATGAAACCAAAAACAAAGGTGTTTAGGTTGGAAGGAAAATGATGATAGTCTTGAATAAGGGTAATAGACTCTGTGGTTATGGTTGCACAAGATGGTGTTAATGGTGGTTGGTCTGTAATGGCAGGAGCTAGGCTACATTGAAAAAGATTTCGAAGTAGGGGCTGTGAAATGAAGAAGAAGTAGAAGAAAGGAAGAGGCCAGTGGTGATGGCTGGGAAAATACCAAATGAATAATGAGAGTGGTGATGAGTTAGAGGGATGTTGTGAGAAAAGTAGAGGAGACATAGGGAGGGCTCTACATAGGAAAAATTATGTGGTATGAGAGTTGCCTGAGTTAGAGTGTTGGCATGAGGTAGGATAAACTAAGATTATTTTGTTTTAGATTTAGGTTGGTTAGGTTAAGGTACTTAGTTAGAAAAATAAGATGAAAAAATTAATCGGTTAAGAGGGAGGGTTAAGAAAAAAGGTAAACATAAATGAAATGAATTATTTAAAATTTTATTTGTGGTACAAATCAATGGTTAGAAAATAATTAATCTAAGATTTTAGGGTTAAATTTAAAATAAAATTTAAAAAACTTTGGGGGTGATCACTTACTAAATTTATATGTGGTCAAAAGTAATTATATGTTGAGGAATCAGTCTTAGTAATGGTTATGGTAGATCATCATTATCATTCTTGTTATCACATGCATTATTTGTTGTTTTTATGCCATTTTGTCCTCTAGAGAAACTTTTTATGTGCTCCATATGACCTTTACTTATGCATGAGTGAAACATTTGATCATTAGTAACCTCCCAAGACAAAATACTTACAAATACCACCTAAAGTTTAAATTCTTAAGATAAAGTAAGTATGATTTTTGAAGATGATAAGACAATGCTCTTCACTTAACTATTGAATGCAAATGTGTTTGTGTATTTGAACACAAAATGTGGGAAACAAAATTTTATCTTATTCATGAATGAGAAAACACTTATATAGCGTGTGTTGGTCTCATTCAGGTACAAAAGTACCAATCTACCCTTAAATAGTTAGGACTCAAGTATACAATTACCTAATGAGTTCTAATTATCAAGTTTATGACTAACAAAAGAAAATCCAACCCAAATGATGTCCCTATGGATTAATTTTGAAAATACCAAAATAAATTAACTTTCTAAAGACTTCTTCACTTGATTGGGAGGTTAAAAAAGTAACAAGGTCAGCTAGCTACTTGTAAGGATAAGTTGCAAGTTAAAAAATACTCCTAACCAGCCCTAATCATGTTTTATGGATGGAACTTCAAAAATTACAAACTAAATTCCTCCCAATGTTAAGTATTGAATTTGGGAAGTTTAAAATGGAATGAATCAAAAACAAAAAAAAATGGAATAAGCAAATAACCTTAATATAACTAAAATCACCTATTATTTAACTAGTTATGTAGAAGGAGTTATGGACTTTTGTGTAATATTTTTATCTATCAAAAAGGACCCAAAAATATCATAAATAAATCCCCAAAACAACTTAATAGCTATTGCACTTTCTCCCACTTCATTTTTGCATTAAATTTGTTAAAAAAATTCAAAAAACTCCAAAAAATGGCTAATACTTGTGAGTCTTAAAGCATGAATGTGATAAGCTAATTAGAGAGATAATTTGTACATAATTTATAATTAATTTAAGGTCTTGAAAATGTGTATAAACACATTACACATTCCATATTCAACACAATCATATCTTGAAACCTTCAAAATGCGCTAACTTGTCCTAAAAATGTTGGTGCTTGTGTATGAATTTTGAATCTCTTAGGCTATTTATGTTATACCCTATGATAAACATATATTTTTATATATTTTATACCATTTTATTCTATAATTTTGGTCACTTATTTTAGTAATATGTGAGGTTATTTACATTGTTTATAATTTTATGCTTAAAATATAATAATCTCATATATTCAATTTATTTTGAACAAAAAGATGAAAATATATATGTAATTTGACAGCATGCAGTATTTTGGCTATAACTTTCATGTATGAACTTGGATTTAGACGATTCAAATTTCTATGTAAAGCTAAAATCACGATCTACAATTCTTATTTCTAGAAATTTTCTCTAAATCTAGACGTATAATTGGAAAAATTGAACTTAAAGTTACAGCTGAAGTATTTTATATAATAAAAGTTTGGTAGGCGTGATTTAATTAGTTACTATTGTTATTCTTTCTTTGCATGTGCCCCATTAGCAACAATGCATGTGGGCCAGGAGCTGAAAAGACACGCACCAAGAAATTAAGTTTGTAACTAATAAAATGTAACAGTTTCAAGTGAAGATTAAATGATAAAGAGAAGATCAAGGAAATAAAGGAAATAAAGAAAAACGTAATATTTTTACGTAACAACTTTCCTTAAATATTGTAAGAGTTACAACCAAAGAAAAGAGAGAGAGAGAAAATGGCCCATGCACTATATATATATACATCTTAATACACACACAGGAGGAGAGGAACAAGGCAGCCCACCGAAGCACAGAAATAAATTCGAATCATCATCAAAGATATAAGAAGCCGAGAGCCCTTTTCTTTTTAATTTCTTATTCCCTGCTCCTCCCCACAAGTAAATTAGGGAGAATTAAATTTAAGTCTATAATTTATATAAATAGAGGGATTAGCCATAGTAAACGAGCGGGTTCGGATCCTATGGAGAGTAACTGTTCTGTTGGAGGAATCCTGACAAGTGCACTTCGACCGGAAAGTTACTGTACCTATTCTAAAATTTCCTCCTTTATATAATTCTTTTCTTAAACTTTAATGTATTCCTAATGAAACTCGTGTTCTATATTAAATTTAATTAGCCATGTTTTATTAAGCTCAAATTTTTATTGTGTGTTATTATTTCAGATATTGAATAATTGAGTTTTTGATATATAAGTTATATTTGCGATTCGTGTATAAATTCTTGTCCGATATATGAAATCTGATCAATTTCTAGGATAAGGGTTGTAGTTATCCGATTAATTCTAGAGGGGTAGTAATTAATCGGAACAATTAGCAATTAATTTAATTCGGGGTCTTCGTAAGTAACTAAATTGAATTAAAATATAATTTATTCTAGTCAATTTGAGAATGCGGGGTTTTTAATTTGGCTAGGGCTAATGAGTTTCCTTAGAGATTAATGCAATTAATTTATCTCTAGGTTAATTGAATGGAAAAGATTAATTTAGAGAGATTAATTAGTATTAGGGAAAACGCGGGAGTTAGCCTAATTAGACAATATCTGGAGTCGGGAGAGTTAGCGGGTTAATTCTTTACGGTTAGCCTATCAACATTAATTATCTAAATATCTTATGCTTAATAGAAATTGGCTATGCAAATTTAATATAGAAGTTGTGATGGAGAAGGGTAGATATGTATATATTATATTTATTTAATTCTTAGATTAGTTTAGTTAATAGTTCAGCTATTAGCTAATTTAATTACTATTTTTCCCTTTATATGAGAACCCCCCCCCCCAAAATCTTTTTAAATATGTGAATAGTATATATATGTATACCATGTTCTTTTTATTAATTATTTTTGTTTAATATTTTAGAGTTTAAAATTTCATCCTCCTCTTGGGAACGATCCTTCCTTACCCTATACTACGTATTGTTAATTATTATTATTTGGGTTAGGAATAGGTTTAATTTGATAGCAGCAACAACACGCTGCCACCCTATTTTTAAAAATCCAAATTATAACCGATAATTATGTGTATTAATTATAGTAAATATTTTGGATAAATGGTAATAAATATATTTATAATATTCGTACTAATATTATGATTTATTAGATATAAATTTTAAGTGTGTTAAAATATACTAGAGGATGCATATTCAATTTTAAACCTAGGTTGGGTCTAAACCGGTATTTGTTCGTTGAGTAAACCTAACCTAATAACCTAATATATTTTACCTGGATATTTTACCCTAATTTATCACCTAGATATTTACCCTAACCTATCCCCTAATTAGTGCTAGAATTTCTTTACCTCATCCTACTCCGTCTACCCCAACACTTTACCCCTGTGAACCATCACCCTACACCATCTATGCCATACCTCCCCTCTCCCCTATTCCTTCCTCTACCTGTCTTAATTCTCTTTTCCCTGCACCCTTCTCTTCTCAATCACTTCTCCTGTCCCTCTTATGTTGTGCCAAAGCTCTTGAGCAAACCTACAACATCACCCTTCTCCCGAACTCCCTCACACACAAATTTTCCTCACCGTTCTCCATTGTCATCTACTCCTTCCACCGCCATTTTTATTTGCTACAACATGACCCTCCATCGGCTTCCTTAACCTACCACTGGTCATCATCACCAATCCCTCACCCCCTGCATCGACAGCCAATGCTGAACCCTCCGCATCAACAATGCACAAACTCCTTAAAACTACCCTCTTCCTTACGCTACTTCTCCCCTCCTTTTTCTCCGGCTCTTCCCACTGAAACAACCACCACACCCTCAGCCAACCTTGTTGTTCTATCCCCTTTACCTTTGTAAATTCCTACCAAAAACACCCCAAACCTACAACAAAACCCACAAAAGCCTATCTCTTTTACCTTCAGCCATTTTTGCAAAAGCTCTCCCCATTGTGTTGCCACCAAGGCCCTATCCACTTCTTCGACCCTTTGTGCCACACTTTGTTATACCATTGTTTCCATTTGTGGTATCCCTAGTACTAGAAATCATTCTCATTTGTGGCCCCCAAGCACCAGCCAAGACTAAAATTACTTATCCACCTTCTCAACCAAAAGCTTTCCTTCCTTGGTGATAAATTTTCTTTGGCTTTCTTTTACTTCGTTTAGCCGGTCAGTGAGCCTTAAATTATTTTAGTGATTTTGGATTTTTTTGTAATATTATATGCTAATACATATATTTTTTGATGTTAAACTCCTAAGTAATCCCTGAGGACGTTGGAGAAGACTTCTTTTATGTAAGCTTGGATTAAGTAAATCCAATCACTCATAAGACAGTATAAATTTTGTGCGATCATGATATGATTGTTTAGACCTAGAATAATGATAAGGTTTTATGCTTTTCAAGTATTATAGCATTCATGATAAAATGATAACATGAGGAAGGGATAATATGCTTGAGTGTGAAAGTTAAGTTATATGTATAGTAATAAGTCAAATGTTTTATTTCTTTATGTCTAATATTTTGTTAGGATTTCCATTCTTATCAAGTTATGATTCAAATTCCATGGTAAATGCCTCATGATTTCTCATGTATTGTAGTTAGGGTTACAATGATTTGCATGGAAGCATATGTGCATGATTAAGGTTAGCTTATGATAAATTTTATTCACATGGCCTTAGGTTAGTGATAATTTCCTACATATAGTGTGATGATAATATGCTTATTTAAATGATTTGTTATGCTTTAAATGTATATGTACATGGTGTATGAAAGATATTGTACATGAAATTTGCATGATTAGAGTTTTGAGGGTGTAATCCATTAAATGCATGGAAAGTAGAAAATATAGTTTCTCAACAAAATACAAATATTTCCTACATGCTAAAATAATGTGAGTTATTTCCTCCTGCTTCCCTATGAAAAATTTCTTGTAATAATAATTTTTTGTACGAAAATGAATAAAATGGTAAAACTAAGGTGTTGAAGGCCATTTTGGTAGCTTTTACCCAATGTCTCTTATATAAATAAATGAATGCTAGGATGGACTTAGACTTTTGATATGTTAACCTTTACCTTGACTTAACTTGACATACACCTATGACCTTATGGTTTACCTTAATAATAGGAAATAAAAGGAAAAAATGGTTAAGTATGAAAAAAATGGTATTGTTGTGTCATATGTGACTTATGTGATCACTCCATAAAATATTAATACTTAAAGTGAAAGACCTCTAGTTGGGAATGGTTGCTCTCTAGGATTTCTTACCCTAGAAGTGAGGTGCATTCCCTCGTTATTTTAGTTCACCGGTCCCCATTTTAAGGCCCTACTCTACTCTATAGGTAACCTACGAGTCTTATAGGGTATATCAATACTCAAGAACTAGGTGACCAAGGTTGGGAGGATACTATGTTGCCTTATGTACTAGTATTATTGGGCATATCGTTGTATCCCTAGGTTCAAGGTAAGAGTATTGTGTTACCTTCAATAACAATAATACAAAGTGTACTACTATGTCCTTAGGTTGATTGTATAATGTATTTAACTAATTAGATATAACTTTGTAACTTTGAATGATGAGAAGTTGCTGATATGTGTTACTATTGAGTTTGAGATTGGATGTTTATATACATTGTTCCATGAATATTATTTGTGGTTATAGTGCATGCTTTATGCTCAAGTATGATTTTCGGATTCTGTGTGACTATGTGAAATATGGGTATGCTACCTCTTGTGAGAAATTGTGATTTACTTGGTATGATGAAGTCTTACTAATACTACTTTTGCATATAATTACGTGAGGGCCATGGAGTGGCATGAGGCATATAAGAACGGGAAGGATAATTGGAGCCCTTGGGAAAAGGTTCCATTTTCAGAGTGGGACTTTAAGATTAAGAGTTATGGAAAAACGGTGTCGTACCTTTGGGTGCTGGATTTTGGTCATGATTGATTTTATTTTAGACTCATATTTCCTTGCTATATTTTTTGTTATATTACTGTACTGGTAATATTTATTCATAACTTCTATCTATGTATTATTTTATTTCCTTTGATTTACTCTAGTTATGGTTTGTTTTAGCCTTAGCACTTTGTGTAAGAAAGGCAAGGGAGCTAGACTTATACTAAGTGTGGTAGTAACACACAGTAATTTGGTAATTAACTCTTCTACCAAAAAAAAATGAAGCTAGTAAATTGGGGGTGTTATAATATAAAATCCTTTTTTAGCCTCATTGAATCCACCTAAAAAGTTGTAATAGGAGGTTGATTGAATATGGCTTGCATGGCTTAATTATTATGCCAAATTAATTGATTTAAATAAGGAGGATTTGAATGCTTTCATATTGATGAATTTCGATGGCTTGAATGTTGTGGTTGTCTTTCATGTTACATTCCCTTAACCAAAATTGGTGAGAGTTAGCTATATGAACCTTCATTTTGCATTAATTGAAAAAAAAATACCATTTCATAAGGACTCCTTATGTGTGCATAGAAAAATAATTCTATCATCATAATTTTTTATTAAAAAATTAAAATGAGGGTTGATGCTTCTGTGTCATTTGCATGCTTAGCATTGAATAGTGGTTTACTCGGTGTCATTATTTTAATGGATTCTATTATATGATCACCTGCCGATTTAATGGCCAGTTGTAACTTTGCAAGGAAATTTTGATGGGACATGTTGTGGTGAGTGTTGATTGCATTTTATCTAAAGTATTATTATCTCGAATACCCCTCTCTCTAGACATTTATGTTCTCTATTTTCATTATACATATTCTCTTCTCTTTGTTTTGTACCATGCACTATTATGGTATCAATTTCTTCCTACACCTTAGCCCTAGGTATGATTTTATTTTTACCATGCACACAATACAGGTTAGTTATAAGGAATAGCTCTTCTATGTTGGATGTAGTCGAATACCCCTGTGTTTTATCATTTTAGCTTTCACAAACTCATTTTAAAGAAAAAAAATTAGTTTATAAATTTGGGGGGTGTTACATCATTCCTGTTTGAGGCCCATCATGTCCTAATTTTTTGCAAGGATATCCTCCTACTCTGATATCATATTTATCCTACTCATAGTTGTAAAAGAATCCCATTTGATCTTTGTAGGTATGAGCCTTTTTGGCTATAGATTGGATAAGTGAATCCTGAGCCTCAAACTTCTACAACAACTCAGCCTCCCTATCTTTCCACATAGCCTTCTTTTGGCCCCAAGCCAACTTGGATATATGGTGAGAGGAGTGCTCTTCCTCTAAGGACTCCTTTACCTCATACAACTACTGGAAAGGATCTAGACCCACTACTTAGGAATTCAAAAACAGTTGATCCTCCCAAGGCTACTACAGTTCCAACTCATGAAAGGATCCTTTTTCTAAATTTACTTCACATCGATCCATAACTAGTGTGCTCTCTAGTAGCACCAGAACCCTTAAAGAAAACAAAATTCAGTCTGTGTGCTACAAAAATCATTACTATTAATACACGTGAGAGAGAAAGTATTAAAATGTAGAATATACCAAGCTTACCTTGAAATTTTATGAGTCACACTCCTATAAATATTGGCCATCAAAAAGCTATACTAGTCATAACTAGTCAGCAAGGAGGATTAACCTCCCCACTTTGTACGCAAAGGTGTGAAAGCCTTTTAAGGTAAAATCTACCTGTGTAAAATCCAATTCACCCTTTTACAATCCCCCACATCAACATGGGCCTTCATTTTGCATGCTAACCTATAAAGGCATCATGTTGTTCTCCAAAATTATCCTCTTTGACAATATAGATCAATGGAGGACCCCACCTCCCCCAAGTTTTCTCCTCTCACAAGACTTTGACATTTTCCAACACCAGACATCTCACCTTCCTTTGTCAGAGAAGTTAATTCTTTCCAAGGTATTAGAGTAGGCACCCTAACACCTAGAGCATGAGGGACCCCCTATAATGTGATTTCTATTTTTGTCTTGGCAAATTATAGCTAGGGGATCCAATATACAAGAAATAATGGAAATGCTCATGATAAAATCTAAATGACACAACTACTATAAGGTTAGAGGCTTCACAAATGACACCCAATATCTTATAACCTCTAATGATGAAAGATGGAAAATATAAATACTGATAAACAAAGGAATACCTTAGGGGCATATGACTCTACTAAGGGTGGTAGTGTCACTCAATTCCCCACTCCCAACACTATGTGTAATACCCAAATTTTATCTAGTCTTACTCCTGAACAATTAATATCTTAACCTAATTCTAATCTCAAAAAATTAATATTTCTACCTTACCATAATTTCTTAATCTTAAATTTTAACCTAATCTTAATTTTTATTCTAGGTCATTAATATTTTTAACCAACCTAACCCCATAAGGTTGATAATTAATATGACCCTAATTCCCTAATCTAAATTATTTTAACCCAATTCTAATTGTAACCCTAAAATTTTTTTATTTTTCTTTTGTTTCCTTTTTCTCCTTTTTTTCTTCTTCTTCCTTTTTTCAATGCATGATTCTAATTTGGTGTTATTAGTATAGTGTAGCTAGGTCGGTGGCGAGTAGTAGCACGGAGTGGTTGATGGGTGATGCAACAAGGTTACATGGATGGGAAAGGGTAGATGAGTGCAACGTGGTGGGTGCATGGGGGTTAGGGTGTGTTTAGTAAAAAAGGGAAAAGGATAAGGGGAAAGTAGAGAAGCTAGGCATAGGTTGGGGAAAGGGAAAGAAAGTAAAAAAGAAGATAGAAAAAGGGGAAAGGGGAGAGGGGAAGAAGTAAAAAGGGAAAAGAGGAGAGAAAATTATGAGGATAGGATTAGGATGAGGTTTAGGTTTAAAATTTTAGGACTTAAAATAATTTCTAATCTATGAAGTATCCAGGGTTAGGGTTAGGCTTTAAAAAATATTGACCAATAAATTATAATTTGGATTAGTTTTAAATATAAATTAATCGAGATTAAGATTAGATAAAAAAAAATTGGGTACTAGAGCTACATACTAGGTAAGGGAACCATACGGTCATAACAAAGTTATATAGAGTCATAGTGTATCATAGAAGAATAAGCTTACGTAAAACTTAGCATAATATGGTGCAAGATGATAATTGAATTCAAGTTTAATAATATGATATAATCAAGATCCATAATCTTATTTATGTTGAGTTAATGGATCCCACTATTCTCAACAAGTGAAATAGTATCAACAATATATAACCCTATAGCATAAAGTTGCTGTTGGCCACTATTCTCAATTGGTGAAACAGTATTAATAATATACAACCCCGAAGTATAAAGTTCCTCGATACTATTTTAAACATGTGGAATAATATCAATAATATACAACCCTATGCTATGAAGCTCCTAACTACTATTATTGTTCTATGGAATAGACAGGTACAACCAATTGTAATTGTAATATCCCAAATTTTTTTTTTAAAAATAATGAATAGAATAAAATGTGTCTATATAATAATAATAATAATAATAATAATTTATTATTATTATTATTATTATTATTATTATTATTATTATATAAGATTTAAAATCAATTATTCATCCTAATTTTGATATATTATTTTTATTATCTAGCCTAGAATAAATTATAGGCAAATTATAATAATTTTTAATTATTTATATAATTACCAAAAAAGAATTTCCCAAAAACCCAACCTAAAAATTTCACAACATCTTTTTTTCCCTTTTTTCTTTGTTTTTCTTTCTCCTTTTCTCCTTTTTCCTTTTCTTCTTTCTTCTTCTTTTTCTCCCTTTCTTCTTGCTTGGACTATGTCGCAGCTAGCCCACACTCTCCCCTCCCTTCTTTTCTTCCTTTCCCCCCAACCCGCCCAATCCTCCTCTCCCTTTTCTTTTCTCTTAGGTGACGCCCCTATCCCCCTTCTTTTTCTCCTTTACCTTACTTCACGATCCCTCTACACCTACACCCCTTGCACATGCACCTCCCTACACCTGCCCTTACATACCATCACTACATTGTCATTCCTCTATGAATGGCCACCCTCATCGCCTTCCCTTTTTCGTCATCCCCCTCTCTTACCTATAAATACCCCCTAATGATACCCTCTCCTCTCTTTCTCCCTCATCAAGCCCTATCCTACACCCCATGTTCCAGCCTCCAGCCACCGCCGTTGTCTCATCTAGGCCACTCCACACCCTAGGGCCTTTTTTTTGTTGTTAAAATGTGACTTTATTATATGATAAGTGAATACCTGCAAGAAATATTAAATGGCCTAGGGTTGTATGTGCAGCTTGACGTGCAAGCACTAAAGGTAAGAATATGTGTGCACATAATTGTGTTAGTTTGTGTGTTGGTGTGTAATTCTATTATATAGTACTACATGTTTTGGAATGTTAGGAAGTTCTTGCATTTAAGGCCATAAGACAAAGGTAGGGTTTTGAGATCTAGGGGCACTTTGTTTGACATTATGAAAATAGTCATATGGGAAAAACTGTAACACCCCCAAAATTCACTCCTGAAAAAAAAATTGAAAGAATAAAGAGAAAGCTAAAATAGAATTTGGGGAATGTTACCGCCACATCTAACACAAGATAAATGTCCACCATCTATCTCATGCTAGATGCAAGGCTAAAACCTATAAAAAAAAATTTCAAATAACATCTATGCCGTGAGGATATACTCCCACAAGGAGATATCTGCAGGCAGATGACAAGTGAATAAATTCACTAAATAAAATCATCATTAAATTAATCAGCGGAACCTGTGAAATAAATTCGAATTTTAAAATCTTATCAGAGTACGAGAAATTGAAAGTTAATTACAATACCCATGAAATTTTAAATACAACACTTATAACTTCCAATAATGAATACAGTTAAACAAGATAAAACCTGATGGATCAAATTCCGGATTGCCTACTCTCTCAAGTCAAGCCTTCCACCCCAAAATAGTATCCGATCTTAAACCTGCACAAGAGGTCTGATCCCCACCATCAGTGGATCATCACAGGACCCATTCAGCAAGGTGCCATCAGTACGGGTCTGGTACTGAGTAAATCAAGACTACCCAAATCATAGAAGGAAACATGAAACACATAAGATATAAAAGACTCTAGCTTACAATTCTCATGCTCAATTATACATGTATTACATACAATAAAATATAGGGTCACAAATTCATACTTATAAGTACATTACTAGACATGACGGCACATGAGATACAAGCATACAAGAAATCACGATCGCATGCTAAGTAGCACCAATCTAGAAATCCAATAATGATCATCATTACATTCGATTTTATTTATTTACGATGAGTTCAGGGACCCCACTATTCTTAAATAGGTGGAATGGTCTGAAGCACCTCTTGGGGACAACATACCCGAGCCACTATTATCATCCAGTGGAATGGATCCTACACCTCTCAAGGCAAAACACTCTTGAGCCACTATTCTTAACCAGTGGAACGGCTTGAAGCACTTCTCAAGGATAGGACACCTGAGCCACTACTATCGTCCGGTGGAACGGACCCTACACCTAGTCCTGACTCACGTAATCTTCTACTTTAAATAATTAGTGTCTTATTCATTACTTATCTCATATCATATTCTTATTCACGTTGAGTATAGGGCCCCACTATTCTTAATCCGGTGGAATAGACTGAAGTACCTCTCATGGACAAGTCACTTGAGCCACTATTATCGTCCGGTGGAACAGACTCTACACCTCTCAGGGCAAAACACTCCTAAGCCACTATTCTGAACCGGTGGAATGGCTTGAATCACCTCTCAGGGATAGGACACTTAAGCCACTATTATCATCCGGTGGAAGGGACCCTACACCTCGGCCCAACTCACATGATCTTTCACTTTAAATCATTAGTATATTATTCAAGGATTTTAACTGACCATAAATCAGGCCCACATAAATAATTCCTTGACATAAGGATACGACATAAGGTATCAAATAGTTTCAAATCCATACTCAACCACTCATATACTCAAATACATACCATATTTAATGTCATACTAACATGCATTGGCATTGAGGCTATGAATTCATACATATATAAAATTACCACACAGAATATAACATATGCTGGACAAGATTAAATGAACAATAAGCATAGTCATCACCTTCCACTCGGAACAGACATACATCCAGATTCCATCATAAGTAAAGGTAAGTAGTGAATTACCTAAATCCGAAGCTAGCTAAGCAACTTGAGAAAGAGAGAGTTATCGAGAGCTCAACAATCCACGAGAAAGTTTTCCTAGATCACCGATAGAAATCAGAACAAGGTTAGAAATCATCTTATCAATTAATAATTCACATATTATAACAAAATCAAGACAAACGTCCTTTCTTGGAAAATGTGTCCAAAACTTAGGACTCAAGAGAATAGCTCTATTAAGATTTAAGATTAAATATAAATCAAATCGGATTAAACACAAATCACTTGGGACATTTCAAATTAATTTAAAAAGTCGGGAAAAGAATGATCGATTATAAGTTAATTTATCAAAAATGACTTATTCATTAGGTTTTACAACTAAATAGGCAAACCAACCATTTGTATAAAACCAAATCCAAACTGATTAGATTAAAACATAATTCAAATGATTTAAAAATCAAAGCCGAAAATTTATTAGATAAAAGACGCATAGCACAATCAATTTTATAAAACCATATCCGACAAATCAAGGTTTTTAATGCCTAAACTACGAATCGACCAAATCACTTCGATTACCTCAAATTGATAGTTGTAAAACACAATTAAACTAATTTGAGATAAATCTCAATAATTAATTTCAACAAAATAATCTTCCGATTAGCCAATTCAAGACAATCCGTTTTCAAAATTAGGGTTTTAAAACCCACGACACAAACTCAGGTAATTCAAATCATTTAATTCCAATTAAAGGTATTAGAATGCAATTAGGATCATTTCAACTATTTTCATAAATTTAATTTTAGAAAAAAAATTATACATATGATCAATTTCATAATTTCACTTAAAATCTAGGGTTTTAGGTCTGAAAATACAATTCGGTTGAATTCTATTAATTTATTTAATATAAATGTTTAGAAATGCATTTAGACGTATTTTATAACATATTGTATAATCAATTGCCCAAAACCAATAAAAGATATACCCAATTTAGCACAATTAGGGTTTTTGAGTCCAGAATACAAAGCCGATCAATTCTTACTAAAATATATAAATTGACGGTTTGGAAATGTAATTAAATATATTCTAATATAAATTATATAGTTGATTGAATAAAATGACCCGATTACACAATCTAATTTAATCTCACAAGAGTTTTGACCTAAAAATCCAATTCCGATCAATTACGCACAATTTTTCCCAAATCAACACTTCTGATATTAAATTAAATATATTTTAAACGATATTATAAAATCAATTGAGCGAAACGACTCAATTATGCGACCCAAATTTTATCGCACACGAATTTTTACCTAGGAATCAAATTGACGGTTCTGACATGAAATTAGATACATTTAAAAACATATTGTATAATCAATTCATCCAAAATCGCCAAATCAGGCGAATCCAAAAATTTTGGGCATAACCCAGCCAAAAATCCAATTTTCCAAATTTCCAACACAAAGCATACAATTAACATATCCAAATCAATCTTACAACACATATATACATAATCAAACAATTAATTTAGCTTATCATAAGCTAATTCATACTCAATTAATCAAATCCATATTAGGGTTTTTCAGAAATTTATACCAAACAAAAATCAATAAATCGGAGCAAAGGAAGGCTGGAGAAGCTTCGTCGGGGGCCAGGGGTTGCTTGCCGGTGGTCAGCGAGGCTCGCCGGAGCCAGACGGCGACTCATCGCTGCTGCTGCTGCTCCTGCGCTGCTTCGGTGGCTGCTACTTCAGTTGCTGCTACAGCAGCTGTTGTTGCGCAGCTTCGGTTGTTGGTGTTGTGTCGTCGGTGGCAGTCGTGGCTGGCAGTGGCTGGAGGAGGGAGGAGCTGGGGAGAAGAGGTGGTGAGAGAGGCTGGGTCGCGGAAGCAAAGGGCAGGGGAGTCGGGAAAGGGAAAGAGAAGGGAAAGGAGAGAAGAAAGAAAAGGCAAAGAAGAGGTGGGGTCCGATGGGTTGGTGCAGCATTTTTTTTAAATACAAGTACATATATAAAATAATATACTAAATGTTTAAAAATTATTATTGGAAGATATTTATCTAAAATTTATTAAAAGAAAATTATTTCGTAAGGTTCCGAAAGCTTAAAATTAATAAAAGAACTATATAAAGAATTTCATAAACATTTTCGGAAAAATTTGCTAACGAACGTAAAAATTTATATTGTTTACGAAAATATATTATAAGACCTCGAAAAATTATTTAAAAGCATATAATAACATATTTAAGTCAAATTCGAATAAACTGAGACAAATTTAAATAATTTCCAAATTCAATTTTCCTTAAATCAAAAGGCGTAAAAATAAAAGAAAATTAATTTCGGAAAGAAATTCATAAATAATCTCCGAAAAACCTTTTTAATTTAAAACTTTCCGAAAATATTAATGATTTCCGAAAAAAAATAAATTTAAAGTTGGAAATATTTTCTACAGATAAAATTATTAAAATAAATTTAACTATTTAAACATAAATTCTATAATTTAAATAATATATTTCGTTAACGAAATATAACCCCAAAATAAAGTCGAAATCACATGACGAAGTTATAATAAAAAACGGATCTAAAATATTAAAAATCAAAACACGATAAGGAAAGGAAATACATATTTTTAACCAAAAATCAAAATCATAAGAATATAATAAAATCATGGTCATGAACGAATTTATCTAGAATGGTTTGCAATGAAAACGATTAATTAAATTCAAATATGAAGTCGAAATCGTAGATAAATCCATAAAATGAATCAAAATTAAAATAATTAAATATTTACATGAAATTACGCTAATAAAATCATTCAGCTTAGTACATTTAGATTTCAAAAATACGGGGTATTACAAAAACCTAGGGTGAAATTTAGCTAAATATCATTTAGAAGGTGCTAAAGAAATAAATATGGTAAATATAAAAGTATACTAGGGAAAATATTATAGGGATAGGGTTGACCATGCATAGGGTGATTCAAACATAATACGAGCTCTGTCTAGGAGTGGTTAAGTGAGGGATGGTTGGTAAGAATGGATATAGGGGAAATGATGACATTTTTAGGTAGCTTGGCACAATTGAGGGAGTCCTTGGATGTTAAGGGATGGGATATTACTAAGCAAGTGGAACTAGGGTTTTGGTAGTACAAAACTCTAAGAGGATAGGTCATTATCACATGTAGGAAAGGGGGAGTTGGGTTGTAACTCTCAACTAAGATGTTAAACATTATATTTGAGAAATGTGTGTTAAATCTAATGGCTAGGTGGGATAAATGGGAGAAAATATAACTACCATGGGAAAAATAGGGTTTTAAAAGGGTCTATTTTGGGAGGTTATTATTACATGTATGAAATGGAGAAGTTAGCTACAAAAAATTAGGAGAAGAATAAGCATAGTAAAATATGTCTAGTTGTGGAAAATTAGGGTTAACCAGGTAGTATAGGAGGGGCTAGATTAAATAGGGAAAAAATAGGTTTTTGAGGAGTAACCCTAAAGGCTAATTGTTATCATATGTGATAAATGGGGAAATAGGTTATGACTTATGAATAGAGGAGTTTCTAATGACAGGTTTGGGTTTGTTAGATAAATTGGGGGACATAAAAGATCATTTAGGAGTAAGGATATACCTAGGATTAGGAAAATAAGGTTTCTAAAAGAATAAGGTAGGCCCGAGGTGGTAGTAGGGTAGGATTCATACTAGAGTTGTGCATGGTTGTGAGTGATATCTAAAATGAATAGGGAATGAATAAGATACTAATCACTTAAAGTGGAAGATCACTTAAGTTGGGACCATTTGTGTAATCCCCCAAAATTTTAGAAAACCCATAACTTAATAAATACATTTTATTTGAAATAAATTAGATTTTAAAGTTATTTAGTTTAATTATTTTATGGATTTTTGAGTATATAAATTTGGATAGGAGTGTTTAGTAAATTAAAAATAAATATTTTTTTTATTTTATCATATATTTTTATTTAAATAATTTTCCAAACTAATATTTTACTAAAATTATCCTTTTTACACTAATATATTAAATTACATTGAATTAAATTATTAAATTAAATAAATTATAAAAAATATTTCATTTTATTACTTTCTAAATTAAATTAAATTATTTTTCTCTATTTTCCCATTTTCCTTCTTTTTCCTTTTTCTTTTCCTTCTCCTTACTCTTTTTTTTCTTCTTTCTTTTTCTTTTCCTTTTTTTTTCCTTCGGGCCGCCGCACCAGGCCAGCCCTCCCCTCCTTGCGCATCTGGGCCGTTGGCCCATTCTCTCACCCTACACGTATGGCTCAACCAACCAGACCCCCTCCCTTCCTTTTTTCCCAAGCCGGGCTGGCCCACTCGCCCTCCTACCTGCGCCGGTCTACACCTCCCCCTCCTTTCTTTCTTCTTCCTTCTGTATGCCTCAACCCAGTTGCCCGACCTATCTTCTTCGGCCATGACTGTCACCCCGAGCACCACGCCGACCACCGCAGCCTGCAAGCACTGCCACCATTTGTCTCTCCCTCTCTCTCTCTCTCTCTCTCTCTCTCTCTCTCTCTCTCTCCCTTGTATTATTTTCACCAATTTGGAACCGGGCAGCCATGCGCCCCATCCCGCATGGCTCCCCTTTCCTCCCCTTTGTCACCATCTCCCTGCCACCCAAAACACTACCTCCCGATGACCACCTATCCCCCTACCCTTCCTTTTCTTTTTCTTCTCCCCTTCAGCCATTTTCTGCCCCATTCTTTTGATCCCCTTACCCCCGATCTCCTCTCTCTCCCATTTCTTCTCCCCCCATTCCACCCCTATTTTTGCACGTCGCCGCCCCCCGCTGCTCCAACGACCATACCCACAGCCTGCAGTGCCTCCTGGCACCTTCTGCTACCGCACTGCACCACCACAATACACCCTCTCAAGCCATCCCGTAGCCCTTCTTTGTAATCCCTCAAAAATTTCGAAAACCTATATTTTAATAAATAATTTTTATTTGGAATAAAATATGCTTTTAAAATTATTTATTTTAATTATTTTATGGATTTTAGAGTATGTAAATTTGGATAAGAGTATTTAATAAATTAAAAATAAATATTTTGCTATTTATCATGTTATTTTATTTAAATAAATTTCCAAACTAATATTTTACTAACCTGATCCTTTTTTTAAATTAATATATTAGATTATAATGAATTAAATTATTAAACAAAATAATTTATCAAGAATACTACATTTTATGATTTTATAAATTAATTTATTTTATTTTTCCCTATTTTCCATCCCCTTTTTGCCCTTTTTACTCTTTCTTCTTTTCTTTTTCTTTTTTTCTCCCCGCGGGCTGCCTCACCAGGCCAGCCCTCCCCTGCGCATTGGGCCTCAGCCCGTCTCTCCCTTCCTTCCTCCCTCTCTCGCACGACCCATGTAACACCCCCAAATTTACTACTGAAAAATTTCGTTTAAAATCAGAAGGTTTAGCGGAAGCAAAGGATAAAACCGTAAACTCGAGGGTATTACCGCCACACTTAGTACCAGACCGGTTCACTCCTACCGTTCCAGTACTAAGTGCTAAGGCTATATCCGATCAACCTTTAGTACAAAGTATCACAAAAAACGCAAGACGACATTTAACATAAATCCTTAATAAGAGGTAAGTCAAATAGAAGTTAGAATACGATTTGGGATTACAACCTCAGAATATGTTTCTCAAAACAAGAACGTAATACAAAATATAGCTAAACAAAAATAAATCCTGAAGGATCAATATCCGGATTGCCTACTCACTCAAGTCAAGGCTTCCACCCCAACACAGTATCTGATCTTAAACCTGCACAAGAGGTCTGCTCCCCACCATCGGTGGATCATCACAGGACCCATTCAACCAGTGTAGTATCAGTATGGGTCCAATACTGAGTAAGTCTCACTACCATATCTCATGGGAGAGACGCAAACTACAACATCAAGTACATATTAAATTATGATACAATACGTTCATACAATATCATACATACTCACAACCCACAGAATGAATCTTGCCATACACCTATAGTAGCATATGATACATGTGTAACATCTCATTTAAACATATAAGCATGGTATAACCGAAATATAAATTGGCTCATGCGCCTCAGGTAGGAATAATCCGTATTATTAAAACTCAATACGTAGCATACTCACGTAAGCAACATGTAGTAACAGATAATAAAAGCTGACCATGGTCCAATTAGACTTATTCTTTATTATCATTAATAATATGTTCATTCCACACATATTCTTTAATAATCCATGTAAGTGCGGGAGCCCCACTATTATAGCCGGTGGACTGGAAGATATACGCACAGGGCAGAACGCCTTTGATCCACTATTATAGCCGGTGGACCGGAAAATAAACGTACAGGGCAAAACGCCTCTGATCCACTATTATAGCCGGTGGACCGGATCATGGCCCCGACTCACATGGTGTTTCACTGTAAGTACTTAGTATTTTCCCATGGATTACTTCATTCATATTCATTCAAAGCATTCTTCATTAATCCATGTGAGCGCGGGAGCCCCACTATTATAGCCGGTGGACCGAAAATAAACACACAAGGCAGTACGCCTCTGACCACTATTATAGCCGGTGGACCGGAAATAAACACCCAGGGCAAAACGCCTCTGGCCACTATTCTAACCGGTGGACCGGACTGGCCCCGACTCACATGGTGTTTCACTGTAAGTACTTAGTATCTTTCCTGTGGATTAACTTATTCGTTTGGGTATGTCGAGCCCGAATCCCCCACTATTATAGCCGGTGGACCGGAATAAACACTCAGGGCAGAACGCCTTTGACCACTATTATAGCCGGTGGACCGGAAATAAACACACAGGGCAGTACGGCTCTGACCACTATTATAGCCGGTGGACCGGAAATAAACACCCAGGGCAGAATGCCTCTGGCCACTATTCTAACCGGTGGACCGGACTGGCCCCGACTCACATGGTGTTTCACTGTAAGTACTTAGTATCTTTCCTATGGATTAACTTATTCGTTTGGGTCTGTCGAGCCCGAATCCCCCACTATTATAGCCGATGGACCGGAATAAACACTCAGGGCAGAACGCCTCTGACCACTATTATAGCCGGTGGACCGGAAATAAACACCCAGGGCAAAACGCCTCTAGCCACTATTCTAACCGGTGGACCGGACAAGGTCGGGCTCATCAATCTTTCGATTTACGTAATTAATGTCTTACTCGTGTCTTATTGAATCACATCACACCCTTGACATGCATGCGGTTGTTACTCTACTTCTTCCCTCGTCCCATATTTTGAGACTCATACCTCTTCTCACACCCGACATCCACCCCCCGTAGACTTAGGTAAAGTAGCCTATAGTAAGACACAAACCCCAAGGATATAGAACATCCCAACACATATGATATCGACTCCGAATGTCCTCATCCCTCTAGGGTTCCTCCTAGGAGGCCCTAATCGGACCTATGTGGCCCAACTCTTTCGTAATTCCTAAATGTCACTTTGTTCTCCATCTCGCACCTCATTCTTATTAGAAAATTCCCCAAATGTAATACTTTATCTCCCTAGTTCACATGTGACCGACAGGCCCCAATTGACTATCCAAAACCTTAGTTGACCAGGCCAAACCCTAGCACTTTACTTCCTCAACAAGTAACCTCCCTCTTTCACCCCAAAACCTCTTCTCTCATTTAGAAGCCCATACTCATCCTTTATATAAGTGAATTCTCACTCTCAACCCCATACTCCATCCTTCCTTGATCATTTTTACCCTTATACCCTTCAAATTCCTCATTTTCTCTCAAAACCCTAATTGGGTCCTGTGATGATCCACCAATGGTGGGGAGCAGACCTCCTATGCAGGTTTGATCGGTTACAAATTGTGAACAACCCAAATCAACTTTTCCCACGTAAGGATCACGCTCATGCAAGATCTAGTTCCCCCCATACAAACTTCCCAAATGTCCACTTTCCCGTGTTCTTTTATTATCATTTCATGCTACCAAAACCCTAGCATGCATGTCCTAGAGGGTCATATCATGTCACAACTTGTAGCACATCCACATTAACACGTAACAAGAGCGATCACAAAGGCATACCTTGAATCCAAACTATGCTACACATAACAGGTAAAGTAACAACATGTAAAACACGACATATAATCATGCAAGGCATCCAAGGCATAAAAGTCACATAACACGTAGGGACCTTAGCCACATCCTTGTGAAATACCCATAAGTAGAGGTAAGTCGAGACTTACTCAGTATTGGACCCGTATTGATACTACACTGGTTGAATGGGTCCTATGATGATCCACCAATGGTGGGGAGCAGACCTCTTGTGCAGGTTTAAGATCGGATACTGTGTTGGGGTGGAAGCCTTGACTTGAGTGAGTAGGCAATCCGGATATTGATCCTTCAGGATTTATTTTTGTTTAGCTATATTTTGTATTACGTTCTTGTTTTGAGAAACATATTCTGAGGTTGTAATCCCAAATCGTATTCTAACTTCTGTTTGACTTACCTCTTATTAAGGATTTATGTTAAATGTCATCTTGCGTTTTTTGTGATACTTTGTACTAAAGGTTGATCGGATATAGCCTTAGCACTTAGTACTGGAACGGTAGGAGTGAACCGGTCTGGTACTAAGTGTGGCGGTAATACCCCCGAGTTTACGGTTTTATCCTTTGCTTCCACTAAACCTTCTGATTTTAAACGAAATTTTTAAGTAGTAAATTTGGGGGTGTTACAGCCCGTCCCTCCTTCTCCTCCTCGCACGCCCACCCCTTCAACCCAACTGCCTCCTTTATTTTTCTTCCTGGATCCGCTGGCTCTCTTCTTTCCTACGTCGGTCCAGCTACACAACCCCTTCTTCTCCTCTTTTCTTCTCCCACGCCCGACCAGCACCAGTTCTGCCATTATCGAGTGTCCGGCCGCCTGTAACTGCCGCCGCCTACCACCCCACCTGCCCCCTGCTAGTCCATCTGTAACACCCCAAAATTTACACAATTTTTTTTTTCAAAAACATAATACTTATAAATAAACTGTAAATTCTGGGGATGTTACCGCCACACTTAGTATCAGACCAGTTTATCACAACTGTTCCGATACCAAGTGCTAAGGCTGAGAAAGCAATTTACATAACACATTCATATACTGAATTAGTAATAATTAAAATCAGAGTACGCATAATTTTATAAATTCAAAGTACTAAATAACTTTCTAGGTAATAACAAACAACGTAAATAAATTGTTTCAACGATACAATAATTTAAAATGACACAATTTAAGATATTAAAAAGGAAAGACAGCCACGTCCTTCTCTCGACCCGGTCTGTTTAGTCATCACTCCTTTCCCCTGATGTCCCATGGATATCAATAGCATCAAAGTAGGTATCTCCTGCCTGCAATAAATTATGCGGGCCCCCTACTCGTGGGATTGAGCAGCACCCATGAAACGGTGGTCAGTACGCCTCGTACTGAGTAAGGTAACCGAATACTAAGGCCGACACATAACACATCAATCAATGTAAGATAACATTCCACATGCTTATCACAATCCATACATACAATACATAGGAACATGAAGTAAATCATTTGAAATCAATGAATCCATACATAAGGCCCAAGAGTTCAATTACTTAATTAATCTTTCCTTTATCAAAAGTAGATACACACATGTTCTTTATCAGGTCTATACGAGTACGGGAACCCCACTATTCTCGCCGGTGGATCGGTCTCCAGGGCACTCCGGCTCCTGGCCACTATTATAGCCGGTGGATCGGTCACACTAGGGTACATGCCCTACCACTATTATATGCCGGTGGATCGGTCTGGCCCCTTCTCGTACAGTGTTCCACTGTAAGTAATTAATATCTTCTCATATCTTATCAACATATATGGTTTGGTTTGTTGAGCTCGGGATCCCCCACTATTATAGCCGGTGGATCAGTCACTAGGGTAAAATACCCTACCACTATTATGTCGGTGGATCGGTCTGGGCCCGTCTCAACATCTTCAACTTGACGTGTTTAATAATTTATGTATCTTATTCAGAATATTCATTTCAAGACAAGAAAATCTAGTAACATATACCAATACTACAATAACCCTAATTACCATGAAACCCAAACTCTACGTAAGTCATCTTTCCATGCATGCCCTAGCTCCCATACAAACCTTAGCTTCATGTAAGCCCTAACTCCACGTAAACCATATCTCCATGCAAAACTCTAACGCACATGCAAACCGTAGCTCCACGTAGACATACTTCCATGCAACTCTAATCCACATGCAAACCCTAACTCCACGTACTACACTCTCATGCAATCCCAATTTATATGCAAACCTTAACTCCATGTAGACATGCTTCCATGCAAGCCCTAACCTCAGGTCATTTTATGCAAACCCTAACATCATACCATTCCATGCGAACCCTAACACCATGTCATTTTATGCAAACCCTAACATCATGCCATTCCATGCAAACCCTAACGTCATGTCATTTTATGCAAACCCTAACATCATGACATTTCATGCAACCCTAACACCATGCCATTTCATGCAACCCTAACACCATGTCATTTCATGCAACCCTAACATCATACCATTTCATGCAAACCCCAACTCCTTGTCATTTCATGCAACCCTAACATCATGCCATTTTATGCAAAACCCTAACACATGTCTCAAGTCATATCATACATTAATGACATAAACATATGCATAATTCTCATGCCACAGTATATTCACAACAACATACTTCCATTCCACAATCAAGCCACATGCACAATAATTAATAATAACGAACATAAAATACATGGCATATCAAACACATAGTGCATGCAAACACATAAATGGCCTTAGTACACCCTTACCTAAAAAGTCACCGGTCTTGGTGCACGCTCCTATTCCACTTGGGTAATTTGATTTGGTTCGCCTATTATATCAAAACATACTATGATTAGACCCCCTTATATAATTCTAAATTATTTCGAGGTTTGGTTTTAGGATGACATTTTACTATTGAATAATTAACTATAGAAACTAATATAATTAATTCACTTATTTTCTTTTGAAAAGTTGATAAACTAAGGGTTTCTACCCTTCTCTCAAAATAGATTTAATAATATCATAACTATGATGATGATAATAATAACAATAATAAGAATAATAGTAATAAAAATAATTAGTAATATAAATAAAATATAATAATATTAATGATACTTTTTATAGATAGAATATTAGATATTAATGATATCAAAATTCTTAAAATTAAAAGTTGGATTTCTAACCATCCCATAATGATAAACATAATACTATTCAGAATTGTGATAATAAAATTAATAATGAATATATACTTATATTATATTTTAATAAAGGTAATAATGATAATATAATTAAATTAATGTTGAAAAATGTTAATAATGTTAATAAAATTAATGAATGCGAAGCCTAATTAAAATTTAAGGCCTCTGTTCTTCCAGTAATAATCACAGTATCAACCAAATAATTATACTAATAATATTATTATTATTAATATTATTAATAATAACATCGATTATGTAAAAATCCAAGTAAATAGGTAAAGGCCGAGATAATTACTGTATCTTACTCAATAATACTCCCAGACCTGTAACCAAAATTTAGAAATTAGAATACAGTCAATATTACTAATAATAATAATTATAATAATAATAATTAAAGTTGAATTAATACTAAAATTTTGGCTAAAATTAGAATAATTATAAATAATTTGAAACTAAGTATTTAAAATGTCTATGGCATCACCTTGAGTTGGAGGATGTAGGTGGAACCGGCGGTGGTTCCCAGAGGTGGCCGGAAAATGGGTCTAAGGGGGTTAAAAATTAGGAAAATAGGTGATGGAGAGGAAGAAAATTAAAATAATTATATGGGGCTGTAGAGGATAATTATTAGGAGTTAATAGTTGGTTTAAGAGGTGTTAGAAGTGGCGGATGTGGTGGTGGACGGTGGTTCACTGTCTCGGGGTCAAGATTTTTGTCGAATCAACTAGTCAACTTTGGATGATTATAGAAACTTGCACACGATGAATCGAAGGATGAGGTTAGTTTAGTTAATTAGATAGTATTGCAGGGAAGAGATTGGTAGCAAGAGGAGGTGTTGAAGTTGGTCGGAGGAGGATAAAATGGCATCTGATGGGGCGGTTGCGCACAGGCACAGCTTAGGGTTTCGGGGAAAATAAAATCCCGAAATCATGAAAATGAGGAGGTTTTTATAGTCGGGGAGATTATATTTGAATTAGGGAGGTTACTAAGTGTTTAAATTAGGGGGGAAATGGTTTAATTCAAGCTGAAGGTCGGGCGGCAAAAACTTGAATTTTTGCCGACCTTCGCGAGGCAACAGTGCACAAACGAGCGGGAGAGAGGGGCAGTTGATGGTTTCAAATGAACGTGCAGATCGAGAGGACGAAAACGAGCGGGAGAAGAGTCGATCAAGCCACGTGTGGCAGGCGGCGCCATTTTCGGGGAGGAGAAGGAAAGTGGGTGGTTATGGCGTCGGGCGGAGGAGGAAGAAGAAGATGGGGGGCTGGCCGGTCGGTTCGCGGGGGAGAAAAGGAAGAAAATGGGAGGGAGACCGGGCGGTTCGGTGTAAGGTAAAAACGTTTAAATGAAACGGTGCGTTTTGGAGAAAATAAGGCTGAAGCACGACGTTTTGAGTTAGATGGTAACGGTTATAAAATTTAAAGTGAAACGCGGCGTTTAGTTGGAAAAACGAATTAAAACGCAGCGTACGGAGGGACGAGGCAGACGGCGATGACGCGCGGGCTGGGCCGCGCTAAAGGAAAAGGAAGGAAAAAGAAATTGGGCCGGCGCTGTAACACCCCAAATTCACTACTGAAAAATTTCGGTTAAAACGAAAGGTTTAACGGAAGCGTACAATTTAAAACCATGAATTTAGGGGTATTACCGCCACACTCAGTACCGGACCGGTTCACTTCTACCGTCCCGATACCGAGTGCTAAGGCTAGATCAAAATTTCGTGAAGTGAAACCAACAAAGCATAAGTGCATAATCAACATAAAATATCCAAGAAGGTTAAGGTGCCAACAGCAGTTAAAATATCGTTAGGATTACAATTTAAGAATTCCATTCCAAAATAAGAGCGTAACATAAATACGACTCAGAACATGATAAATGACAACGGAAATAACAAGATGTCCGGCCGGCTCACTCTCGGCCCCAACCAAAGTAGAATCAATACTCAGCCCCACCCGATGCCTCATAGGTGTCGTAGGCATCGAAAACCAAATCTCCTACCTGCACAAGGTCAGAAGGGCCCTCTGCTAGTGGGAATGAGCAGCACCCATGAAACGGATGTTCAGTACGATGCGTACTGAGTAAGGTAACAGACGAGCTAAGGCCAACACATAGCACACAAGACCCACATCCATCACATTAATAATAAATGATGACATGCATGAATAGGTCTAGTCACTTTCTGATGTCTTATTCTGTATTCTCATTAATGGATTAAGTCCATTTCACACATCCTTCAATAATCCATGTGAGCACGGGGACCCCACTATTATAGCCGGTGGACCGGAAATAAAAACACAGGGCAGAACGCCTCTGACCACTATTCTAACCGGTGGACCGGACTAGCCCTGCCTCAACATGGTGTTCCACTGTAAGTACTTAGTATTTTCCCCTTGGTTTAACTTATTTACTTTGGGTGTATTGAGCCGAGATCCCCCCACTATTATAGCCGGTGGACCGGAATAAACGCACAGTGCAAAACGCCTCTGACCACTATTATAGCCGGTGGACCGGCACGAAACGCACAGGGCAAGACGCCTCTGACCACTATTATAGCCGGCACGAAACGCACAGGGCAGAACGCCTCTGACCACTATTATAGCCGGTGGACCGGCACGAAACGCACAGGGCAGAACGCCTCTGACCACTATTCTAACTGGTGGATCGGACTGGGCTCGGCTCAATAATCTTTCGCTTTACGTTATTAGTGTCTTATCCGTGTCTTATTGAATCACACAACACCCTTGACATGCATGCGGTTAATACCCTACTACTTTCCCCTCCAAAGGGACCGTCCCATATTTTGAGACACGTACCTCTTCTCACATCCTACATCCATCCCCCATAGACTTGAGCATAGTGGCATATAGTAAGGCACAATCTCCAAGAATACAGGCTACCCCAACACCTACGATATCGACTCTGTATGTCCCCATCCCTCTAGGGTTCCTCCTCGGAGACCCTAGTCGGACCTATGTGGTCCAACTCTTCCTTACTTACCCAAACGTTACTTTATCCTCTATCTCGCACCTCATTTTTATTAGGAAACTCCCCAAATATATTACTTTATCTCCCAAGTTCACGTGTGACCGACAAAACCCTAGTTGGCCACCCAAAACCCTAGCACTTTACTTCCTCAACAAGTAATCTCCCTCTTTCACCCCAAATCTCTCCTCTCCTTTGGAAAAACCCATACTCATCCTTTATATAGTGAATTCTCACTCTCACCCCATACTCCATCCTTCCTTGATCATTTTTACCCTTGTACCCTTCAAATTGCTCATTTCCTCCCGAAACCCTAATTGGAACCCTTAGACACTCTTACACCGACCCACGTAAAATTTTGCACCCAAGTCTCCAATGGATCCATAACCTTGGCATTATTTTATTCACTTCCTAATTCAACTTTCCTCACGTAAGATTCATTCCCATGCATAATTTAAACACCCCATGCAGACTCTCCAACACCCACTTACACACAAACCCTAATAAGGTCTCTTATGCACCACCTTACGTACCATTTTTCATACTAAGTCTCCAATCATCCCAAGACTCTCCCAAGCTCTCACTTATAACCCAAGTCAACTTTTCATACGTAAGAATCATGTCCATGCAAGGTCTAGTTCCCCCCATGCAAACTTCCCGAACGTTCACCTCTCCGTTGTTCTTTCATTATCATTTCATGCTACCTAAAACCCTAGCATGCATGTCCTAGAGGGCCATAACAAGTCACATCATCAACATCAACAACAAACATGGAACATGGCATACATGTATATCATAAGGCACACACCACATACCTCATGATCCACGTTGCGCTACACAAAACAGGTTATTCATAGCACATGCATAATACACATCAACATGACATGCTCATCATTCATCAACACATTGCAACACACATAACGTAAGGCCATAGCTTCGTCCTTACCTAAGTAGGCACCAGGCTTGGAGCACGCTCCTCTAGCTCCTTAGGGCTCGGATCGGGGTCACCTATGAAAAGGGAAAAAAAGCTAAGTATTGGTTTCTCTTATAACTACTATTAACCCTTATTCTAGTCCAAGGTTAGGGTTCTTATCTCCAGTAGGGGTGTTGTACAAAGCTAGGGTTTTTGTTCTAATTTATGCTAAGTATTAATCATTGATATATCTTTAGTTTCAAGATACTTCACATAAGGTTGGGTTAAATAGTAAAAACACTAATAGTGGTAGTAGTCTTAGTGATAGTATTAGTAAAATAATAATACCCACAAATGATTAATTATGTTAAAAGTTAGGGTTTTGGGAAAGATTATGGCTTGTAAGAATAACACTCTTAGGATATAGAAATTAATAGTGGTAATAACAATAATAAAAGGTAATAATAATAGTAGCATTAGAAATGCTAAAAATGAAGAAAAGGGTATTAGCCCTAAGTTAAGTATAATAAGGTTTAGGGTTAGAAGGGGTGATAGTATGATAGCATTAAGGATAATACAGAAATGGTATTAGTAAATAAGTTAATAATAATAATAATAATCATAACAGTAATATTAAAAATAATAATACTAATAATAAGTGAAATAATAATCATAATAATAATAATAATAATAATAATAAGTGCTATAATACTAATATTAGGTATAAACCACTATAGGTGGCATAAGAGGAGGGTTTTAGGGTTCAGGTGAGTGGAAGACCACCTGAGGACGGTGGTGGTCCGACGGCGGCGCGAGGCGGCGGCGGCGGCAATGGAGGAGGAGAAGAGAGAAAAGGTGGGGGAAAGTGGTTAGATGGGAGGAGGAAAAAGGGAGTTAAGTGTGGGGGAGGAGACAGAATGAGGGTGGTGGCGTGAGCAGGGAGGAGGCGCGCGGTGGTGGACGCGGCGGCCGAAGGAGGAGGAAGGTGGTGGAAATGGTGGAGGCCGGTGGAGAAGGAAGCAGGGGGTAAGGAGGGTATGGGCAGGTAGGGGAGGACCTGCTAGTCACTTTGGGAGGTGGAGCGGGGGTTAATTACGGCGGCGGTGGCGTTTTTCGGGGTGGCACCTTCGCACGATTGTGGTGGCTCGTGCGGGGTAGGAACGGAGGCAGCGATGGTTTGGTTGCGTGGAGGGTGGTGCAAGGAAGGTTTTGGTGCGTGGCGGTGGTCGCGGCGGCTGCTAGAGGCGGCGGAAAGGGCGTCTGATCTAGCGGCGGTGAGGCAGGGTTTCGGCAAGGTCCAGAGGGGAGGACTTGCCTTGACCGTTCGGGGAGGGGTATTTATAGGCAATTGAGGAGGGGTAAACGACGAAGGGGAGAGGGATGGCATGCGGGGGTAGGAACGACAGGTGGCCGGCCAGCGGTGGCAGTGTCGCGTGCCCTACGGTTTGTAGGGTACGTTTGGCCATTTTCTTGAAAAAGGAAGGGGTAGCAGGACGCGTGAGGGAGTGCTGGGTCGAATTGGGAAGAAAGGGACGGGAATGGCAGGGAGAGGACGGTCGGACGGCAGGCGGCAAACGGCAGGTGGCAGGCGGCAGGTTGCAGACCTGCGCGGGAGGGAGGAAGAAGACGACTCCTGGACCGGCGGTCCAGGAGGAAAAGAAAATAGGGGGGAAACCGGCCGGTCGGCAACGGTTATAAAGTTCATAACCTCGACACGTCGTTTCATTAATTATACGATCGAAACGCATCGTCGTGACGTGGGCTGGCAACGGTTATAAGGTTCGTTGATCGCGATGCGGCGCTTCGGCGGGTTGACGGGCAAAAACGCCGCGTTACACGCAAGCATCGGCCAGCGAACGACGCTGGGCCGCGGGGAAGGGAGAAAGGAAGGGAGAAAAGGGCTGGGCCGCGAGGAAGGGCCCAACCGACGGGGGAAAGGAAGAAAAAAGAAAAAAAAGAAAAAAAAGAAGAAAAGAAAGGAAAGAAAGGAAAATGAGGGAAAAGAAAAGAGAAAATGTTTTATTTAGGATTTTGGATTTTGCATAAATTATTTAGAATATTTTTGGGGTTGTTTAGAATATTAACTATTTATAAAATATTAAATAAATTTCCTTTTTACTTAGTTAGACTATTTTAGACAACTTTCCTTAACCTCCATACTAATTAGGAAAATACCCAAATTTTCATCCAATTAAATTCTTTATTATTCCCTCTTAATTTTCCTTAATTTATCCCCTACATTTTAAGTAATTAAATTTATATGTTTTATTTCCTACTAATTCCTTATTTGACCAAAATTTTGAAATTTAGGATTTTGGGGTATTTCAGGCGCAACAGGCCCAATTCGAGGAAGAAAAAGAAAAGAAAAGAAGAAGAAGGAAAAGAAAGAAAAGGAAAGAAAAGGAAGAAAGAAAAAGGGAAAAGGAAAAAAAAGGAGAAATAATTAGGTAAGGGCCAAATAAATAGATCTGAATATTTAGGATATTTAAAATTAATAATATTTATATAAAATAATTTTTAAATCCCTTTTTTTAGGCTAAAATAGGCTTTTTAAAGGATTTTTCCAAAATTTCCATTTTATATTAATAATTCCATCAAATTTTTTTTAATTTAATTAAAATTAATTTGAAACTATTTTATCTTTCTTACTTTAAATAAAATAAATTATTTAAATAAATTTCCAAATTAAAATCTTTAATTAGATAATATGCCCAAATTTCCTTTACCTAACATATTTATAAAATTTCTTATGAATTTGCCATTATAAATTTTCTTTTATTTTAATAAAATAATTTATTAACTTAAATTTTCAAATACAACCTTATTTATATATAATCTTTAAAATTAGAAAATTTCGGGGTATTTCACCATCTCTCTACCCCGTCCTTTTCTTTCCTATTTCGAGCCAAACCACCCCTGTATCACAGCCTGCGTGCCCCTCTCCCTTTCCTTCTTCCTCCCTCTCTTTCCCCTGCCAACCGAACACCACCTGCCACCCTTCGTCCTCTCGTCGACCGGCCACTGCCCCTCTCTTCTCCCTCTTCTTTTTCTTCATCTCCCCAGCCCTTCATTCCCCATAATTTCGACCCCTCACCTCCTTCCCCGAGCTCCCTCTTCTCTCTTTCTCCTCCTCCCGTTCTTTTCCCCAGTTTTTTATCACCGCCGCCCACCGCCGCTTGCACCACCATACCCAGCCCCTGCGCCGCCTTCTGCCACCACCTAATACCACCCTACGCCACCACAAGACCCCCGAGCCACCCTCGAGCCCCTACATTTCCTCCCTTCTCCACCTCTCCCTTTTTCTCCCCATTTTTCCCCTTACCGCCGAGCCACCTGCAACTACCACTTCCGCCGCCTTCCAGCCACCTCTGCTGCCACCCAACCCACCGTTCGACACCCTGCAACCCCTCTACCACCACCATACATTAGTTGGCAGAAAACAGCCCCCTTAACCCTTCATTTTTCCCTCATCTTTCCCTTCCTTCTCAGCCCCTCCATCTCGGCAGCCAACTTCGCCGCCTCGCCGCTGCCGTCTCCGCTGCCTTTTGCCACCGTGAAACCATCCCCAGCCACCACCTACACCCCCTCTTCACTCCTGCACCATTCCCTTACCTTGAAACCTCCCCCAACTACCTTCTTTTCTAGCCTAAAGTCCCTAAACCGAGCCATCTCCTCCCTTCTATCTTACCCCCCCCCTTCGAACCCTTTTCCTCCTCTCATTTTGCATGAGGCTCACGCTGTTCATGCAGCGTGAGCTCCCCCTTGTTTTGGAAATTAGTTGGATAAATTTTTTGAGGTATATTAATAGTTAAGTAAAGTGTTTTATTATTAAATAAATTTTTATAAAGTCTTATCCTTTTAAATTCTTATTTCTAACATAATAATGGTTGATATTATTTTAGGTGTTGAGTTGCTAATTAAAGCTTAAATCTTTAACCGGGATACCGGTAAGATTTGAGTTTTTGCGGGATTAAGGTAATCGTTAATCCTCACTTAAATACATGGAAAAACGTATGCTAGCACATTAGGGATTTTGGTATGATTTTATGCATGTTTTGTATGCCTAGCATGATATATAAATGGTTGTTTATAATGATTGAAAGAAAAAGGAAAAGCATGATAGCCTTTATGCCATGTGTAGGTATGATAATTAAGGAAGAGGTTGATTATTGATGGAAATGTTAAATGCTTGTTTATGAAGTATTATGTTGCTAATGCATGAATAATATTATTGTCTAAGGGTATTTTAATGATATGCTTGTGAAGTATATGATCTAATGTATGTAGTTGCTAATGAGTATTATGTGAATAATGACAAGTTGGTGGACTTAGATGATAAAAATGAAGTACTAATATCATTATTTTATGTAGTGATGGTAATTCATAAAAGTGATGAATAAAGGGGTTGAGTGGAAATTCTATAAGTGAAAAGGGTATTTTGGTAATTTTGTAAGCAAAAAGGGTATTTTGGTAATTTCAAAAGAAAGGGGTTAAATGATAATTTATAAGTAAAAGGATAAAATTGTATGTTGTAAGAAAGAAGGGTATTATGGTAATTTTGAAGGAAAAGGGCAATATAGTAATTTTATAAGTAAATGGTAAGAATGGTAATTTTGGAAGTAGGGGTAAAATGGTAATTTTGGATGAAGGAGGGCATTATGGTAATTTTTCAAGTAAAGGGACATTATGGTAATTTTTGGAATAGAGGGGCAAAATAGTAATTTCATAAATAAATGGCAATATGGTAATTTTATAAGTGAATAGTGAAATGGTAATTTTTATAAGTAAGGGGTATTATGGTAATTTTGGGAGTAAAGGGGTAATGTGGCAATTTTGGAAAAGAAGGGCAAAATGGTAATTATGTAAGGAAAGATAAAGATGGTAATTCTGGATGTGAAAGGGTAAAATAGTAATTTGTAAAGTAAAAGGAGTGTTATGGTAATTTTATAAATAAAAAGGGGATTGTGGTAATTTTGTAAATAAAAGGATATTATGGTAATGTGGAAGTAAGGGGTAAAAGGGTAATTTTGTAAGTTAAAAGGATATTTATGGTAAACTTGGGAGTAGGGGTAACTTGGTAATAATGATAACGACGAAGGATAAATTAGTAATTAAATTATGATTATAAAAGGGTAAATTAATAATTATAAATATGGAGAAGGGTAAAATAATAATTATAAATATGGAGAAGGGTAAATTGGTAATTATGATTATGAAGAAGGGTAAATTAATATTTGTAATTATGAAGAAGGGTAAATTGGTAATTATGATTATGAAGAAGGGTAAATTAATATTTGTAATTATGAAGAAGGGTAATTTGGGATTTATGATAATTGAAAAGGGTAAAATGGTAAGTATAATAATTAAGAAGAGTAAAATGGCAATGATAATAATTGAGAAGGGTAATTTGGTAATTTCGATAATGGATAAGGGCAATTTGGTAATTTAATCAACTAAGGGGCAATTCGGTAATTATGATGATGGAGAAGGGCAATTTGGTAATTTATCCAACTCAAGGGCAATTTAGTAATTATAACAAAGGAGAAGGGCAATTTGGAAATCTAACCAACCAAAAAGGGAAATATGTTAAGGTTAACAATTATGAGGGGTGAATGGTGATCTAAAAAGTGTGGGGGATAACTTGGTAACCTAAATTGGATAAGGGGTAATCTGGTAATTATGCAACCTAAAGGGTAATATGGTAATTTGTCAAGTAAGGAAGGGATGACTTAGCAATTATATAAGTAAGGGGTAAATAAGTAAATTGTATCTAACTTGTCATTATGAGTGTGGAATTTCATAATATGATTTAAATAATGCTGATCAGCCAAGTAAGAGTATTTGATAATTAGTATGGCCTCAATGGTTTTCTCTGTGATATCCTGGATAATCATCTAAATAAGGAACGATTAATGATATCGGAACGATTGAAAATGAATAAGTATCTGATTATTGTGCTTTTCGTGATCACTTTAATTAAGACACTATTACTTAAAGTGAAAGACCTTGAGATCGGGAATGGTGACTCCTTAGGGGTCGCTACCCTAAGGACTTGGTTTAGTCCACGATGATTCTAGTATTTGCTGGTGTGCCTTAATGCCCCAGCCAGGCCCTATATCTTACTCTTTCTAGCTCTACAGACCTAGTTAGGGGGTATGCATACTTATAGATTAGGTGTCCTTGTCGTTAGGGTACTGAGTTAGCTTTATGCACCAGTACGACCAGGGTACCTTTGCGTCCTTGGGTTTGTGGTTGAAGGGTACTGAGTAGCTTGTATGCACTGGTACGACCGGTGTACCTTTGTGTCTCGGGTTATTGATCTCCCGTCCGGGGCAAATAAATATGACTGTTGTGCTGATTAAGAAAAGGAAAGATACTAATTATGAAAGTGAAATATTAATGAGCCGGGCCCAGTTGATTTATGATATTGAATACTGATCCACCGGTAATAATAGTGGTCTAGGAGCGTGTTGCCCTGGTAAGTGATTATGAGTACCGATCTACCGGATATAATAGTGGTCAAGGAGCGTGTTTCCCTGGTAAGTGATTATGAGTACCAGTCCACTGGATATAATAGTGGTCCAGGAACGTGTTGCCTTGGTAAGTGATTATGAGTACTGGTCCACCGGATATAATAGTGGCCAGGAGCGTTGTGCCCTGGATGATGATTATATATATATTCTGGTCCACCGACAATAATAGTGGGGGTCCCGAGCTCAATAAAACCAGTTATGTATGTGAATAAAGTTATGAAAAAATATTAATCACTTCTAGTGAAACACCATGTGAGTCGGGGCCAGACCGGTCCACCGGCAAATAATAGTGGCCAGGAGCGTCTTGCCCTGGAGACCGGTCCACCGGCAAATAATAGTGGTCAGGAGCGTTATGCCCTAAGTGTATACTTTCCAGTCCACCGGCTATAATAGTGGGGTTCTCGCACTCACATGGATATAAAATATGAGATTGATTGAATGATGGCGGAATAATGGCTCAAGGCCCGAATGTATCAATTTTACACTATGACATGGCTTAAGGCCCAAAAGTATCGATCGTGACTTATAACTTGTTATATGTGTGATTGTTATGTATGCACCTCTGATTTTATATGTATATAGCTTTCATTATGTGCCGTATGTGGGCCTGTTTTTAAGTGTGGTATTAAAGGGTTACTCAGTACCGTAGTACTGAAGGGATTCCCTTTGTGGGGCCCCTGCCTATTCAATGGGTAGTGCCCTTGCAGGTCCTTTCAGGTGCTACTCAAGTGGGCAACGGGAAAGAGAGTAAGGAATTATCCGGTATCGTTAGGGTTTTCTCTTTCTCTTTTAAACTCCTGGTTTTAATGCTAATGTTGTTTAAGTAACCATCATTGGTAGATGTTATTCTTGTAAACGATTTGATGCACTACTCTGATTTATGTATGTTGAATTTCTTTCAAATTGTATTTCATTGTTCTTAGCCTTAGCACTTGGTACTGGAACGGTATGAGTGAACCGGTCTGGTACTAAGTGTGGCGGTAATACTCCCAAAGTTCACATTTTATTAATTTGCTTCCTCTAATTTCCTTTTAATTAACGAAATTTTTCAGTAGTGAATTTTGGGGGTGTTACATTCTTCCTCCTCACCTATTTTTCTCTCCATTTTACCCCTTCTCGGCAGCCCACCTGCAACCCCTCCTTCTGCCGCCTTCCGGCCTCCTCTACCGCCACCCAACCCACCATTCGACTCCCTCCAACCTCCTCTACGATCCCCATACATTGTTTAGCAGAAACAAGTCCCCAAACCCCTTCATTTTTCCCTCCTCTTTTCCTTCCTCCTAAGCCCCTCCACCTCGACCCACTTCGGCATCCATCTTCGTCGCCTCACCATCATTGGCCGCCTTGAACCCATCCTCGACAACCATCTACACCCCCTCTTCACTCCTGCACCATTCCCTTGCCTCCAATCCTCCCCCACCTACCCTCTTTTCTAGCCTAAACACCCCAACCCGAAAATAACCATTATTTCTTCTTTTCACCCTCTCTTCGAGCCTTTCCTCCTTTTATTTTTGCATGCAGCTCATGCTGCATAAGCAAGATGAGTTGCTTCAATTATTGGACCATTTTTAATAAAAATTTTAAGGTAAAATAATATTTAAGTTAATTATTTCATTAAGTAAATTTTATAAGGTCTTATGCTTTCATTTTCTTATTTCTAATATAATAATTATTGATATTATTTTTAGGTGTTGATTTTTCTATTTAAAGCTTTAACTAGAATACCGGTAAGATTCAATTTTTGCGGGATATAAGGTAATCGTTAAACCCCACTTAAACGCATGGATAAACGTATGTTAGTACATTAGGATTTTTAATATGTTATTATGCTTGATATTTGTGGTTTACTATAATATATATATATATATATATATATATATATATATTTGCTTGTGTTGATTAATAAAAGGGAAGTATGCTAGTTTATATGCTATGTGTGGAAACATTGCTTAAGGAAAGAGTTTGGCGATTAATGAAAGTGTTAAGTACTTATCCTTGTTATTTTATGTTATGGTGACCATTTTTGCATAAATAATATTATTGTGAGCCCTAGGGGCATTTTAGTAATATTCATTGTATTAGATTATGGCCTAATATGTATGGGTGCTAATATGTATTATATTAAAATATAATAGTTGGTGGAGTTGAATATTGTTAATGGAGTATTAATATTATTATTCCATATGGTAATGTTAATTTAATAAAAGTGGCGTAATAAAGGGGGTAAAGTAGTAATTTTGAAGGCAAAAGGGTAATATGGTAATTTTAAAAGTAAAGAGGGGTATTGTGGTAATTTTGGAAGTTAGGGGCATTATGGTAAGTTTGGAAGTAAAGGGGGGAAACGAAATTTTATGAGTAAAGGGGTATTATGGTAATTTTAGGAGTAAAGGGTAATATGGTAATTTTAGAAAAGAAGGGCAAAATGGTAATTTTGTAAGGAAAGATAAAAATGGTAATTTTGGATGTAAAAGGGTAAAATAGTAATTTGTAAAGTAAAAGGGGTGTTATGGTAATTTTATAAGTAAAAAGGTATTGTGGTAATTTTGTAAATAAAAGGATATTATGGTAATTTGGAAGTAAGGGGTAGAAAGGTAATTTTGTAAGTAAAAGGATATTTATGGCAAACTTGGGAGTAAGGGGTAACTTGGTAATTATGATAACAACGAAGGATAATTTGGTAATTAAATTATGATTACAGAAGGGCAATTGGATAATTACAATAGAGAAGGGTAATTTGGTAAATTAACCAACAAAAGGGTATTATGGTAATTTTAATAATGGAGAAGGGTAATATAGTAATTATAATAATAAAGAGGGGTACATTGGTAATTATAATTATAGAGAAGTGTAGATCTGTAATTATAATTAGGGAGAAGTGCAACTTGGTAATTATAATTATAGAGAAGGGTAAATTAATAATTATAGTAATGGAGAAGGGTAAAATGGTATTTATAATAATTAAAAACGGTAAAATGGCAATTACAATAATTGAGAGGGGTAAAATGGTAATTATGATAATGAGGAAGGGCAATTTGGTAATTTATCCAACTATAGGGGCAATTTGGTAATTTATCCAACTATAAGGGCAATTTGGTAATTTAACCAACTAAAGAGTAAATTGGTAATTATTTAACTAACTAAAGGGGCAAAATGGTAATCATGATAATAAAGGAGAATAATTTGGTAATTTATCCAACTTCAGGGCAATTTAGTAATTTTAACAAAAGAATAGGGCGACTCTCTAATCTAACCAACCAAATGGGAAATATGACAAGTGTAACAATTATGAATGGTGAATGGTGATCTAAAAAGTATAGGAGATGACTTTGTAACCTAAACCGAGGAAGGGGTATTTTGGTAATTATGCAACAAGGAGGGTAATAGAGTAATTTGTCAAGTAATGAAGGGATAACTTAGCAATTATATAAGTGAGGAGTAAATGAGTAATTTGTATTTAATACGTTGTTGTGATTGTGAAATTTCGTGATATGATTCAAATAACACTGAATAGCAAAGTAAGAGTACTTGATAAATAGTAAGTATCACGAGAACGAATCCAAATTCGGAATTAGATGAGATTATGATGGCCTTAATGATTTCTCTGTGTTATCTTAGGCAACCATATGAATAAGAAATGCCTAGTGATACCAGAACGATTGAAAGTGAATAAATATCTGATTGTCGTACCTTTGTGATCACCTTTAATTAAGACACTAATACTTAAAGTGAAAGACCTCGAGATCGGGAATGGTGGCTCTTTAGGGTGTCGCTACCTTAAAGACGTGGTTTAGCCCACGATTATTCTGGTATTTGCTGGTGTGCCTTTGTGCCCCAGCCAGGCCCTATATCTTACTCTATCTAGCTCTACGGACCTAGTTAGGGGGTATGTATACTTATGGATTAGGTGTCCTTGTCGGTAGGGTACTGAGTAGCTTTATGCACCAGTACGACCAGGGTACCTTTGCGTCCTTGGGTTCGTGGTTGAAGGGTGCTTAGTAGCTTGTATGCACCAGCACAACTGGTGTACCTTTGTGTCCCGGGTTCTTGATCTCCCATCCAAGGCAAATAAATGGAATTGTTGTACTGATTAAAGAAAGGAAAAATACTAATAATGAAAGTGAAAGATTAATGAGTCGGGCCCAATTGACTTATGATATTGAATACCGATCCATCGGTTATAATAGTGGCCTAGGAGCATGTTGCCCTGGCAAGTGATTATGAGTACCAATCCACCGGATATAATAGTGGCCCAGGAGCGTGTTGCCCTGGCAAGTGATTACGAGTACCGATCCACCGGATATAATAGTGGCCTAGGAGCGTGTTGCCCTGGATGATGTTGATATATATTATGATCCACCGACAATAATAGTGGGGGTCCTAAGCTCAATAAAACCATTCATGTATGTGAATAAAGTTATGGAAAAGTACTAATCACTTATAGTGGAACACGATATGAGTCGGGGCTAGACCGGCCCACCGGCGAATAATAGTGGCCAGGAGCATTTTGCCCTGGAGACCGATCCACTGACATATAATAGTGGTTAGGTGCATTCTGTCCTATAAGTGACCGATCCATCAGCTATAATAGTAGGGTTCCCGCACTCACATGGATATAAAATATGAGAGTAGATTGAATAATGATGGACTCATGGCTTAAGGCTAAAAGTATTGATCATACATTGCGACCTATTGATATCTGATGTGATTGTTAATTATGTGAATGTTATATGTACACATCTTGTTATATATGTCTATAGATTTGTATCATGTGTGACATTGTAGGCCTGCTTTTAAGTGTGATTTTAAAGGGTTACTCAGTACCGTAGTACTGAAGGGTTCCCTTTGTGGGGCCCCTACCTATTCAATGGGCAGTGTCCCTTGCAGGTCTTTTCAAGTGCTACTCAAGTGGGCAATGGGAAAGAGTGTAAGGATTATCCGGCCTTTAGGATTTCATGCTTCCTGTTCTAATGTATGGTTTAAATGTAATTTATTCTTGTAACCACCATTGGTGGAATCTATTCTTATAAAGGTTTACTTGCGCTACTCTGATTTAATAATGGTTTGAATTTCTAGCAATGAATATTTTGTTCTTTAGCCTTAGCACTTGGTACTGGAACAGTATGAGTGAACCGATTCAGTACTAAGTGTGGTAGTAATATCCCCGAAATTCACTGTTTAACATTTTGCTTCCGCAATTTCTTTTAATAAAAAGAAATTTTTCAGTAGTGAATTTTGGAGGTCTTACAATTTGTACTTATTTATTAGTCCACTAGTCAGAATAGTGGAAAGTAGTGTTCTACCCTAAGTTTGTATTATATTTATTAGTCTGTTGTCGAGAATAGTGGCCAAGAGCATTCTACCCTAGGTTTGTATTATATTTACCGGTCTACCGACAAGAATAGTAGCCAAAAACATGTTGCCATGGGTTTGTATTGTATTTACCGATCGACCAATGAGAATATTGGGGTTCGATATTCAAGTAATTAAGCCCTTGGATAATAATAACCTATAAAAGACACTAACTACTTATAGTGGAACATCATGTGGGTCAGGACCGTTATACCTTATTTACTGGTCCACTGATTATAATAGTGACTAGGAACTTGCTCCCTTGGGTTTGTATTGTATTTACCAGTCCACCGGTAAAAATAGTGGCTAGGAGCATGCTACCTTATGTTTGTATTGTATTTACCGGTCCATCGATGATAATAGTCGCTAGGAGCGTGCTACCCTGGGTTTGTATTGTATTTACCAGTCCACTAGTAAGAATAGTAGAGTCCCTGAACCCACGCAGATATAATTCATATGTTGACTATTTATTGCACAAATATCTTGAGTCTGGATAATAATGAATGACCCGTTATAACCTACTTATATGCATTTCATTTCTTGTTGTGATGATAATAGTTACTTTAACCTAGTTGATTGTATTGTTACCTTACTTAGTACATAACATACTGATCGCCCCTATTATTGGTGCTTCTCATTCCCAAGAGTAGCGTCCCCTCCTGAGCCTGTGCATGTGAATGAGGATTCTCTAGATAACTTTGACGCTTATTATAATATGATTGAGGTAAAGTGATGTGGTGGTGGTTAGGGTTAGGGCTCGAAGAGAATGACATCTGACTGTTATCATTTCCATCTTTCTAGTTTTTATGTTTTATTTTTGCTAAACAATATTTGTGTATTTCTGTATTTCATTAGTAACAAACATTTAACCTTTATTACGTAATGAAAATCTACTTTTTTATGTTTATCATGGGTTGCACTATTTCTATTTTGCCTTGTAGTTGGTACAAGGATGGCCTAGGGCCATGATTATACCAATTATGGTATTAACACCCCTCTTATGGTTGGATGATTTTATGTTAAAAATAAAATTTTCCAATGATATTTTTTGGGGTATTACACCAACTCACATGGTATTTCACTTTAAGTGATTAATATTTTATCAATGATTACAATTATTCCAATATTTATTTTAAAATTCAATTTAGGGACCCCACTATTCTCTACCGATAGAACGGTATCAACAATATACTACTTCAAGGCATAAAGCTTTTGGCCATTATATTCGTCCAGTGGAATAGATAGGTATAACCAATGCTAACTCACGTAGTCTTTCAATTTAAATGATTAATATCCCATTCATTGTTATTTATCTCAAGGTCTTCATAAAAAAACCCACATATATACATGCAAGGCATATGGTTCATCTTAACATAAATAATTGAAACACATGAAACACAACCATGAGAATTCTAGTATAATTCCCAAGGACAAAGACCATATTCCGACTAACAACCCCTAAGTTCATATGTTGAGCATAACTTCTTCCCTTAAAACATTATTGTTTCCAACATTCCTAAAAATTATGATCTAACACTAATATCTTACACATGTGATAATATCCTACCTTTAGGGTTACTATTTAGAGTTCCCTACAAAATCCTAATATCACAAATTAATTATACATAGTCCCATAAGAATTATATAGCCACCAAATTTTCTATACATTTTAAAATTCCAATACTAAAAACATATCAAAATTTTAGTTTCAAATTCCAAAATTTTACAAATGTGATAATGATCCCGTCTCTAATGTTACTATTTCCAATTTAAGTCATTTTTCTCACATTAATGGACTTAGACCATTCATAATCACCACAAACATTCCACAATATATAATTAATATATATTAAACTAATTATCACATTAAAATGCCCAGGATTTTATATCTAACCTATATTGACCAAGTTGCCCCTAAGAGCGAAAATACCTATATTTTCAAAAAAATATTATGATTCACAATATAAATGATTTTCAACCTCCCCTACATATCCGCATAAAAAGATATGATGAAAAATTTATAGATACCACATATCCCAATTTGGATATCAATTCATGCCCACCTTTATGGTTTGCAAAAGCATGCTTAACCAACAATATGCACACATACATGCTATCAAAACTTTCTAACTTTTCCATAATGCGAAATAAGATATCCAAACATCAATATCGCAATAACATTATACATATAACAATTCCAAACATGATATCACATAAAAATATACATATCACACATAAAGGATTAGGCTAACTAATTGATTGGTTTGTTTCAGCCAAACCCAAGGTTCCCTCAAACTAGTTGATTGATTTAGCCAAACCAATTGACTATTTAGAGACCAGTTGATGATTTTAAATAAAGAGCAAGACCAAGGTCACCGCAAACATACTTTTTGATGGGTTGGTTCGACTAGTCAATTGTTCTAAGGATCAATCAATTGGTTCTACCAAACTAGTTGATGGGTTTACCCTCAAACAACATAAAATAGGCAATTTTCAAGCAAATCATTCTCAAAAGTCCTACCATGCCCAACTAAAACATAAGGTGGCATCATATTAATACTTTTCAACTTATAACAATTGCATTGTTCACAATTAATCAAACCGACCTTATTTCTCTAAAATCATGCATTTATCTCAAAATTAATAATTAATCCACAAGCACCAAGTCTAAAACCAAATTCTCATGCCAACTCTAAAATATTTCATCACACACATGCTTAAACAAGTCACATTTCATAAATAATAATGATTAAGTTGATGCAAGCAAAACTTTCCCTCATCTAAGAAAACTCAATCTGATAAAATCCTCAACTTCCAAAACATTAAAAATAGAGTGAAAGCTTCATAATTCCAATAAATACTTCCATAAATTAGAGTTTGAATTAAGAGAAAAAATGACTTACTACCGTTAAAGAAAATGAAGAAAGTTTTTACTCAAAAATGACTCAACTTCATTCTAAATCTAACCCTACCTTACTTAAAGATAAATACGAAGGGGCTAGAGAAAGGATCAAAGGAGTGAAAAGAAACTAAACTAAGCTTGATTATAAGAGAAAAAAACACACTATTAAAGGGGGTTTAATTATTTCTGTAACTAAAAAAAGTGAATTAAAGGAGTGATTAGGGCTATTTATAACCAATAAATCAATACAATCATAGGTTTGGTTTAGCACGGATCAAAAAACCTGATTCCTACAGTTAGAATTATAGTTGTATAGGTCGATTTTATCAAAGATAGGATGACATCCCTTCTAGAGCTGAAGTGGTAATTTCTAGCGAGGTGCAGGTTAAATTAGCCTAGAAATTCCCAACATAAGATAGGAAATGAACAATAGGTATAGAAAGAATCTCCCAGCTAAGCAAAAGCAGGTTTGGAAGTTGAAGCAACAATTCCATAAGTGTTTAGAGGAGAGAGGTGGAAGAAGATAAAGCTAAGGTTCCCCTCCCCCCTCCATTATCTAAATTGTACCCTCGAATTAGTGCGAGGTAGAAGATTGGGGCAAATGTATGATAAGAAAGGCTAAGAATCTTAAAAGAACAACTTAGAAATTAATTATCAAGTTTCCATGTTGGTATGAGAAGTTTTTTCTGAAAAATCGAGTTTCAAAAGTGTACTTAGCTCAATAAATTAGTTGATTGGTTTGGCATATAGTGGACTATTCAACAAACTAGTCAATCGATTCCCCAAACTAGCAGATTGGTTTAGTCGAGCAAAACTCGTTAGCTGAAATGATGAACTAGTCAATCAATTCATGAAACCAATCTTTCAATCTACCAAAAAACTCATGTTATTCCATTTCCAAAGCTTATTCAAGTTCAAATTTTCCTCAAACTCAATTATATTTCCAAATCAAACATCAAAAAATCTTAATCAATGACATAATTTCTCATTCAATAAATCTTATAGCACTGCCCCCTTAGGAGGCTATATCTTTGAAGCCTACTAACCATGGAATAGGAATAGTATATACACACAACAACTCACACTATACATTCAACAAGTCAAAATGGAATTGCCCCCTTAAAATAAAACAACACCACAAGCATTACACTAGGAGAACAACTCTGGATATTTTACTCAAATCTCCTCTTTAGCCTATCAAGTGGCCTCCTTAGCATCATTTCATGACCAAATGACCTTTACTAACCTAATACTCTTCATGAGTGTCACTCAAGTCTTCTTGTCTAGGATTTTTACTAGCCATTCTTGGTAAGTTAGAGACTTGTTAAGCTCTAAAAACTCCAGCTAAATGACATGTGAAGGATTTGCTATGTACTTCCTCAACAAAGATATATGGAAGACATCATGTAAACATGAAAATTACATTAGTAGGGTTAGATGGTAAGTGAAGTTGCCAATGTGATCCAAAATATCATATGGTTCAATGTAACTAGGGCTAAGCTAACCCTTCATGTAAAACCTCATGACTCCTTTGGTGGGGGAGACCTTGAAAAAGGGCACTATTGCCCACATTGTAACACTTTATTTATCTTCCCAAGTCTGTATAGCTTTTCTGTTGGTTCTGGGTTGCTCTTATTTCTGGTCCCAACATAATTGTTTCACTGATATCATTCCAACATAAGGGACTATGATACTTTCTCCCATACAAAGCTTTAAAAGATGTCATCTTGATACTAGCATGATAAGTGTTATTGTAGGAGAACTCGACCAAGTCCAAACGGTCCTCCCAACAACCTCCAAAATCTAACACACATGGTCAAAGTATATCCTCCAATAACAACCTCCAAAATCTAACACACATGGTCAAAGTATATCCTTCAAGATCTAAATGGTCCTCTCTATTTGGCCATTCGTGGTTGGGTGAAAAGTGGCACTCATTTTCAACTCAGACACAAAAGCATTTTGTAACTTTTGTTGGAATTATGACAAGAATGTAGACTCCCATTCTAAAATAATGTCTCTAGGGACCACATGAAATAGCACAACATACTTCCTATAAGTGTTGGCTAACTGCTCCATACTCTTTGTCGTCTTTATGGGTATGAATACCGCTGACTTAGTTAGGTGATCCACAAAAAATCAAATGGAATTGAAACCATTATGAGTTCTAGGAAGACCCATTATGAAGTCCACCGATATAATATCCTACTTTCCTTCAGAAAATACTAATGGTTGTAACAACCCTACCGGTCACTTGTGCTCAATTTTGACCTTATGATAAATTAAACATCTAGCAACAACCCCTACCACCTCTTACTTCATTTGGGGCCACCAATATACCTTCCTCAAATACTTGTATCCCTTGCCCCCTCTAGGGTAGATGGAATAAGGAATACAATATCCTTCCTCCAAGATCTTCCTCTTAAGCTCTGCATATCCATGGGGTATACACCACCTCTCATGGTTTTCTTTTAGGCTTAACATCGCGAAGTTTATTAGCTGAACTTCATCAAAGATCAAAGCATTGATGGTGAGTACACTCAATCTTGCCTCCAAATGACCAATGGTAATTAGTTAGATCTCCATCTTCTTGAACTCTAGGTATAGATTATTTGACAATATAATTGTGCTCAAGGGATGCTAAAACCTTTAGCTAAGTACACTTACCACCACATTAGCCCTACCCTCATTATAGGTCAATTCTAGGTCATAATCCTTAACCAACTCCAACTATAGGGGATGTCTCAAATTCAACTCCCGCTATGTGAAGATGCACTAGCTCTTGTGGTTAGTGTGGAACTTGCATTGAACTTAATATTGATAGTGTTTCCAAATCTTAAAAGCAAATGCTACTGTGGCAAGCTCTAAGTCTTGCATTAGGGAGTTCTATTCATGTTGCTTCAATAGTTAAGAAGCATAAGCCACTACTTTCCTTTGTTGCATCAGCATGCAACCCTACCCATGATTGGAAGCGCCATTATATACTTCACAACTATCAAACACACTTGACAATGTGAGCATAGGAATGGTAGTCAAATGTTTCTTCAACTCTTCAAAAGCCTTACTACACTCCTCATCCCACTAGAATCACATATACTTCTTCAGCAAGTTAGCCAAAAAACGAGCTATCTTGGAAAAGTCCATTACAAGCATATGGTATTAGCCAAATAATCCCAAAAATCTATACACCTTCATAATAGAAGTTTGTGCTAGCCATTCAAAAACTACTCGAACCTTCCTCATCCTTAGAGATTACATGACTAAGAAAAACCACATGATCCAAACAAAACTCGCACTTTAAAATTTTTACGTACACCTGATGTGATCTTAACAATGTCAAAGTATGCCTTAAATTTTGTTCATGCTTCTCTCAATCAATGGAGTAAATGAGGATGTCACCGATGAATACCACGGTGAATTGATACAAGAATGGTTGAAAAATGTGATTAATGAAGGGCATGAATGCTTCTAGCGCATTAATGATTCCTAATGGCATTACTATGAACTTATAGTGGTCATATCTTATCTGAAATGAATTCTTAGGGATGTCTAACTCTTCTATCCTCAATTAGCGGTAGCATGACCGAAGATAAATTTTGGATAATACCCTGTCTCCCTTGGGTTGGTTGAATAGATCATCGATTCTTAGCAACAGATAATAGTTCTTTACCATAACCTAATGCAACCTTTGATAATCGATGCACAACCTTAGACTCCCATCATTTTTCTTCACAAAATGGACTAGCACTCCCTAGGTAATATACTAGGTCAAATGTAGCCTAACTCCTCTAACTCGGCCTTGATCTCTTAAATCTCCACAGGTGCCATATGGTAAGAGGATTTAGATATTATATTTGTTCTCGATAATACATCCACGATAAACTCAACATCTCGAATAGGTGAAATTCTTGGAATCTCCTTAGGGAATACGTTAGGATACTTGTGGATCACTATGATCTACACTAGAGGCATCATAACTACCTCGGTATCTCAAATACTGCATAGGAAGAGCGGATATCCCTTATGAACAAGGTTTTTCATCATAATTGGCTACACAATCTTTATAAAGGGGCTAGGTTCGCACTTTCAATAGGAGATCCTAACAGTCTTTGGTCCTCGTAGTATCATACATTCTTATGTGTAATCTATTAACACTTAGTACTTACCCAATATGTTCATTCTGATAATTACATCGAAGTCACATAATTCTATCTCCATAAGGTCTAATAGGAATTCTACCTCCCCAACCATCAAGATCACCCTTTTGTATAATCTAGAGTATGACATCCCATCCCCTAAGGGAAACACAATGGAAGTGGAAATACTATTGGAAGTTAAAAAAAAAAGCTCGAGCTAAAAATAAAAAATACACAAGAGAATATGATGCACAAGGGTCAAATAATATGCATGCTAGAAAGGAAGAGACATTAATATCAGTTACCACAATAACCTGATGCTCTACCTTTAACTAGTGAATCACATTCAAGCATCCTTTTGGAGAAACCCTTGTAGAATTGGCTGATCCTTGCCCTTGTTAAATGTTGAGAGGCTCTTGTAGTTTGGACTACCTAGCTCATATAGCAAAAATATATGGTGATGGAGGAACCCTCAAAATCCGTTGTTGTTACTACTGAATGGATTCGATGCTCTAAGCTTGTGTCTAACATCTCTAAACACTACCTCCTCCAACACAACGCTTGTAGGCTTGATGTTTGGCCATACCATAACCATGGAAAGTCACCTTATTACCTCCACAATCTTCTCCATGGCGATCTACTCTACAAGCATATAGTGGTAACTCCTCTCATTGGCACATCCCCTAGACTGACCTCCAACTTAGGGTACTAACCCCACACTTTTGGCATACTTAGGAAGAATGCTTCATTAAGAATAGGATTTCTTCTCATTATAAGGATGTTGACAACCCTCAAACTTTATTTTTTCCCCCTAACTAGGAACTCCTAGTTTGGATGACTTAGGAAGCCTCCAAAGCCTACTCATACATTCCCACCATTTTTGGTGGAGTAACTCTTACTAATAGTTCTTGGTATTCAATTCCCATGTTGATCTAAAATGGTGGACTTGCATTGCCTCATTAGCTTCCTCCTCTGAGGAAAACTAGACTAAGTCTATGAACCTCATGTAGTACTCCTATATCATCATGCACCCTACTAAAGGGCCATGAACTCCTCGTACTTCTTCATACAGAGGTTAGTGGGGTAAAAATGGGCACAAAGCACCTCAAGGAATGATCCCCAACATGCAACCTCTCAGCCTCTTCTCTAGATCATCCTCCACTAGGAATCACTATCCTCAAACCTCCTTCCTGTAGGGTAGCCACATATGCTAAAGGCCTTCCATAGTCCCTAGCCCATCTTTCCATAATATCAGGGTCCTCTTGACCTATAAAGATCGGTGGGTGATGATACCTATCCCTCCTGAGCCAACCTTGAATAATGTGGGAATTGGCATTGGTGGTGCTTGTTGTGCTCAATTATGACCTTCTAGGTAGGTGTAACACCCCCAAATTTACTACTGAAAAATTTCGTTTAAATCAAAGTTTTAGCGGAAGCAAGAAAATTAAAACCGTAAATTCGGGGGCATTACCGCCACACTTAGTACCAGATCGATCCATAACTTCCGACCCGATACTAAGTGCTAAGGCTATAGAGAATAAAACGAGAAACGAATCATTCATAAAACACGAATCCTACAATCAGAGTGCGAAGGTAAGAAGTTACATTCCGAAATACAATTTAAAAGATCCATATATCAGAATACTTAAAATAACGGAATAGCAAGATACGATAGAACCCTTGAAAAGTTAAATACCACGTTTGTATCCTCTAAAGACAATTATGATTAAACCACACGATTTTCGAAGGTAATTGTCCGGACCACTTACTCACTCATATCCAGCCTTCCACCCCAACTTAGTAACTGATCAAGACCTGCAACAAGGGTCTGCTCCCCACCAACGGTGGATCATCACAGGACCCGGTTAATCAAGGCAGTATCAGTACGGGTCCAGTACTGAGTAAGGCGTAGACGCTAAGGCCAAGCATACAATCACACACAATCATAAAAGCAACATGCATTAATACACGAAATACATGATCAATACGTCATCCATACATCAAGATGAGTAAACGGAAAGCTGAATCATGCTCATACAATGCCCGTTATTTCTTATTATGATAATAATCTCTTTTCACACATTCTTCATTTAACCCTGTAAGCACGGGGACCCCACTATTATAGCCGGTGGACCGGAAATCAACACCCAGGGCTCAAAGCCTCTGGCCACTATTATAGCCGGTGGACCGGAAATCAACACCCAGGGCAAACGCCTCTGGCCACTATTCTAACCGGTGGAACGGACTGGCCCCGCACTTACATGGTGTTCCACTGTAAGTGATTAGTATCTTTCCCGTGGTTTAACTTATTCGTTTGGGTCTGTCGAGCTCGAATCCCCCACTATTATAGCCGGTGGACCGGAAATACACACCCAGGGCAGAACGCCTCTGGCCACTATTCTAACCGGTGGAACGGACTGGGTCGGGCTCATCAGTCTTTCACTTTACGTAATTAATGTCTTATTCGTATCTTATTGAATCATATCAGGTCCTTGACATGCATAAATCATTCATTACATTCTTACACATAATAACACACGGTAAAATTCCACATTCACAACTATACTTTTCTCAATAGTACACATAATACACCAAACAACTCTAAACAGTCACCCGAACCATGATTGTCCTCACCGAGCCGTGGTTAACCACTCTTAACCTTCCTTAACCGTAACAACCCTAATTCCATCATGAGAACCCTGATACCACCATAATCATTAATACCACTAGGAAGTCATAAATACCACTCTATAAACCCCAATACCACCTTGCAACCCTAATACCACCATAAGCCATGAATACCACCAAGTAATCATTAATACAACTATATAAACCCTAACACCTCCTTACAAACCCTAATACCACCATAAGTGTTTAATACCACCAAGTAATTATCAAAACAACTATATAAACCACAATACCATCTTCCAAACCCTAATACCACAATGAGTCATTAATACCACCAAGAATTCATTAAACCACTATATAAGCCACAATACCATTTTGCAAACCCTAATACCACAATAAGTCACTAATACCATCAAGAAATCATTAAAACCATTATCTAAACCACAATACCATCTTACAACCCTACTACCACAATAAGTCGTTAATACCACCAAGAAAACATTAAAACCACTATATATAAACTCCAATACTACCCATCATATCGCCAAGCAACAGACTTCCTCACGCAACCTTAATTTGTACCCACCTTTTTGTTTACTTAATTCCACTTCCCCCTCATTGTTTCCCAAATGGTGAACTACTTAGGTCGTCCATACCTTGTTTAGCCAACATACTCCCCTTTGGTCATTCTAACCTCTTATTTTTCTTTTTCAAATCTCCCACTTCACCACACTCACTCACATAACCCACCCTACATGACGTAGGGGTCACATCACATCACACTACATCACAACACATCACACTACATCACAGCATATTAGTACACGAAGACTAGGATACGGGGACGTACCTCGGATCCAGGCTGCGCTTCACAATAGACACATAGAATACAGGTTATAGCATACAACCATACAAAGCCTATAAGGCACTTAAAACATGCAGAGCACACAAGTAGCCTTAGTTACGTCCTTACCTAAATCGGCGCCGGGCTTGGAGCACGCTCCTACACCTCCTGGGGTTTGACCCGGTTACCTATAAGAGGGGAAATACTTAGGGTTAATCTCCCTCTTCCGGAATTATCAAAATTCCTATCTTACCCCTATCATGGCCTAATACCAAGGCTACTATTTAAAATGGGGTTTATAAAAAAAAGGGTAGGTTATTACTACTCTTACGATAACTTAAACGGATTACCACTAATTAAGTAGATTTTAGCAATCCAATACTAAGGAGAGGGTTTTAACGACATTAATAATAATTACCAATAATACCTACCATAATAAGGATACTATTTATAATAATAGTGCTCCTAATAAAAATAATAATAGCTATAATGATAATAATGATAATAATAGTAATAATTGAAATCATATTAGCATCAGTAATAGTGCATTATCGATAATAATAATAATAATAATAATAATAATAGAGTATTTGTACAACCATAGTTGCTTAGGTGACAAAATCAATGATAATGTTAATAATAATAATAGTGATAATAATAATAATGATAGGAATGAAGACAATAATAATACAAATAATAATAATAATAAATACAATGAAAATATTAGTAATAACATCAACGATTATAAAAATAATATTAATAAGGATAATAAGAATAAGAGTAATAATCGATAAAATAATAGATGCGATAAACACAATAACGATAAAGCAATGATAAGAATAATAATAATGATAATAATAATAACCATACTAATGATAATAATGAAAATAATAATAATAATATTACAATAATAATAGTAATATGGGTAATAATGGTAATGATAATAATAATAATAATAATAATAGTAATAATAATACTAATAACAACGGCCATAATAACGTTGAAAATAGAATAGTAAAGACAATAATAATAATAATGATATTAACCACAATACTTCTACTAATAATAATAGTAATGGTAATAGCAATAATAATAACAATAATACTAATAATAACAATAACAATATTAATAATAATACTTATACTAATAGTAAAATAATGACCATGATAACAATAATAGTAATAATAATAACAATAACACCACCCTAGGAATAATAGCAATAATAATAATAATATCAATAATAATAATAATAACAATAAGAGTACTAACAATAACAATAGTAAAAATAACAATAATAATATTAATAATAATAATTATAATAGTAATAATAATAATCATACTAGTAATACTATTAATAGTAATAACCATCATAATATTAATATTAATATTAACAACAATAATAACGATAACAGTAATAACACTAATGGTAACGTTAGTAGTAATAACACTTAATAATAGTAATAGGGATAATAATAACAATAATAACAATAATAATAATAATAAAGATAATAACAATAATAATATCAATAATAATAATAGCAATAATAGTAGTAATAATAATAAGGATAATAATAATAATAACAATATAATAATAATAATAATAATAATAATAATAATAAGATCAATAATAATAATAATAATAATAATAATAGTAATGATAATAATGATAGTAATAATAACAATAATAATGATAATAATAATAATAATAATAATAATAATAATAATAATAATAAAGATAATAATAATAATAACAATAATAATAATAATAATAACAATAATAATGATAATAATAATAATAATAATAATAATAATAATAATAATAATAATAATAAAGATAATAATAATAATAACAATAATAATAATAATAATAACAATAATATGATAATAATAATAGTAGTAATAATAATAATAATAATAATATTGGTGTTAGTATTAGTAGTAACAATAATATTAGTAATAATAATAATAGTGTTAATATTACTCATAATAATACTCATAATATTAGTTAATAATATTAATCCCACTAATCACCTCTTATTTATTTATTTATTTATTTAACCCTTATTATTATTTACTTATTTTATTTATTTATTTATTTATTTATTTTCTTAGGACTTAGGGTTTAGGGGGGGTTGACAACCTGACAGAGGCGGCGGCGGCGGCGGTGGAGGAAGGGGAAGAGGGAAAAATGGTGGTGGAGGCTAGGGAAGGGAAAACCAAAGGGAAAGGGAGGTGCGGGGTGGTAGGGCAGGAGTTGCTGGTCATTTTGGAGGGTGGTGGTGGCGCTGCAAGCGGCGGTGTGGCCGGCGGTGGCGGCGCGAAGGTGGCGCCAGGGCTGGAAGGGACGATTCGGGAAGGGTTTTTCGCACGGCCAGGGCGGCACGTACGGCGCGAGTTAGGGTGGCTAAGATGGTTGGTTGCGTAGAGGGCAGTGCAGGGAGGATTGTGGTGGCGAGGGCAGGCGGCAACGGTGGCCGAGGGCGGAGGAAACGGCGGCTGAAAGTGGGGCGGCGCGACGGTTTGGATTTCTGGGTTCCAAAAATCGAACCCGATTAAGGCAGGGGTTGGGGCTATTTATAGAGGGATTGGGACGGGAAAACGACAAGGACACGTGGGAGGTTAGGTGGGTTAGGTCCGGTGAGCTGTCCGGCGCAGGTCTGCCGGCGCAGACCAAACCCTATCGGGGAAGAAAAGTCAGGGCTTGCGTGCGGGGAAACGCTGCCCGATGGGTCATGTCAAGAGGAGAGGTCAGTCAGGGGTGAAAAGACGGGAGAGAAGGACGGAGAAGGGACGGGACGCTCGCCGCTGCGTTTTCCGGCGAGCTTGCGAGTTGCAGAAGCGGGACGGCGGCGTCGCGAGGAAGAAGAAGGGAGGAGGGGCTGGACCGGCGGTCCAAGGGAAAGAAAGAAGAGGGAGGAAACCGGCCGGACCGCGCGGTTTCTTTTCCCTTTAAATGAAACGCTGCGTTTTGGGCGAGGTTTGGCGAAAACGCAGCGCTCGCGTCATCAGGCAACGGTCGAAATTTCTTGTATCGCGACGCGGCGTTTCAGCGACTTCAGTGTCGAAACGCCGCGTTTTGGGTCACGGTCGGCCGGGCTCGCTGGGCCGCGGCGAGAAGAAGGAAAAGGGGAGGGGTTTGGGCCAGCAGGCCGGCCCAGGTCGGGGGAAAAATAAGGGAGAGAAGGGGAAGGAAGAAAAAGGAAAAAGGAGGGAGGAAAAAGGAAAAAGAGGGAAAATTTGGGGTTGGTTTAATTAATATCATTTGGGTAATTTAGGGTATTTAATATAATTATCAAAACAGTAATTAATTTCTATTTTTAGGTAAATTTTGGGATTTAAGGAAAAATCTTCCTAAATTTATTTTAATTAAAAAAACCCCTAAATTTTCCTCTAATTAAATTATTCATAAATTTTATATTAATGAAACTATTTTATCCTCCCTATTTTATATAATTTAAGGTACTTAATAAATTTCAAAAGTGAAAACCTTAATTAACTTAAATACCATAATCTCCCCTATTTACACTCTTATAATTTCCTTCTTGATTTATCCTATAAATTTCTTTTTATCTCACTAAAAGTAGTTTATTTTAATAAATCCCTTAATAATCTCCTATTCGGCCATGATTTTCTAAATTAGGGATTTTGGGGTATTTCAGTAGGCTTCGGTGGTCTCCATGAATGCATTAATATGATTGTAATAGTGGTTATTGGGCATCGATTCTTAAAAGATAAGAACAATCAAAACCAATTCATCACTTAGTACTAAGACTAGCACCATAAATCATTAGGAAAGTTATCTGCAACATATCCCTTAACCTACTGTCCCTTATGAATATGCCAGGTTTGAAAAATCTTTAACTTCAACTAAATACTTGAGAAATTTGTAAAATCATTTAAAATAATTTGGAAATTTGCTTGAATACCAACCTATAACATCCCCACTTTTTACAATTAAAAAAATTTATTTTTAAAATCTTATGGAAGCAATAACCTAATAAACACTTAGAAAAATGAGTTGTTACCACCACATCTAACATAGGATATGTGCCAACCACCTTAAAATATTTCAAGTACAGTAGATTAACAGTCTGCAATATTCAAGTACACGAGGAAAATTAAACTAAGTACAGGGTTTAAATTACACAAAAACAAAATACAGTGAAACTTTTAAATTCATTCCATCAAGGACCACTCAAAGTCTCAGGATGTCCACAACCTCAAAACCCATGCCCCAAACAAGGTTGGTCAACTAATAACCCTCCCCAAAAAACCTACACATGACCCTTTGTTTGTGGGAATGAGCAGGTGACTAATCAAACTACCACATCGGTACACTTTAGATTAAGTAAGCTAAGTTTTGTCCTTAATTGGGCCACCAACACACAAGATCCACACACACACACACATAAGTCATACTAATATGTTCATGTATACTTCATATGAATAGGATACATGCTTTATTAAGGTCACATCGGGCATAGAAGTTTCTAACCATATATGACTCATTATGCTTGACAGCATAGTACTACATCATAAATGATGGTATGTAAGCTACAAGTAGAATGTTTCAACATATAGCAAGGTCACCTTCATTCAGGAACACAATTCCTTTATATGCCATCTTCTACATCCCTAAATTTATTAGGTTACTTATATGTATAAGCCAGTATCTCTATTAACATTCTTTTCTTTTACTCTACTTCCCTCTTTAACCACGTTCTTATTTCCAAATTATCATTTAAAATACTTTTTCAAATTATTATTATCTAATACTCATTCCAGTTATTACACAAACACACATTCCAATTATCGTCATTATCATTGTTATGATCACTATCATCATCATCATTATTATCATTACTATCATCATTATCATTATTATCATTGAGCAATGGACTCTGCACCACACCATAGTCTCACATACCATGGAAGTCTATCCAAACAAAAGGGCATAAAGTCTAGGCTGAATCCAATTAACTACCAATACACATAAGTCCAGGCCGAAGCCAAGTAACCACCAATGGATATAAATCCAAGCCTAAGCCAAAACAAACTAGGTAACCAGACCATTTAGTATTGATACCCCCTAATACATCATAAGTGTCTAGAGTAGGTAAGGCACTAAGATCTACTAGGATCCCATCTAAAGGCAAAGCCTGAAGGCACCAATAATGCCCAAAGCCAGAATAACCCCAGGTACCTAAGTGAGGATTAGATAACACAAACCCATACACAACTCGATTGTCTGTCTCTTTAAGTGATTATTACATTATTCTTGATGTTATGTGATCACACAAGGCCCATACAACAAGCAAGAAAGACCTGTAAACACTTATTCCATATTGACCCTTTATATTTCGAACCATGTGTGGGATTTCTGTAAATTCTTACTCAATATTAATCAAATCCATTAGCTTATTCCATCTAGAACAATGTCTAAATTCCATTAAACTTTTCAAAGACATCAAATACTTATTTAGGGATTACCCATCAAGGCCTTTACAACAACTATTGCTTATATCATAAGTCATGATACATTGAATCTATTCATTAGATTATTAATCCATATCAATAGATGTATTTTACTCATTAAATAGTCATATAACAGTGATAGGAATAGTCTCAAAGCATATCCAAGCTAAGAAATCAAAATCACACAAACTAGCCGAACCTATCGATCAGTTAGTACGTATCGATCGATTTGGGTCAAGCAGTCAATTGGTTTGGCTCGACCAAACTCAAGGTTCCCTCAAACTGGTCAATCGGTTTGGCTAAAACAATCAACTATTTAGAGACTAGTCGATGGGTTTAAATAGATAGCAAGAACAAGGTCACTATAGACCTACCAATTGTTGGGTTGGTTTGACCAATTGATTGTTATAAGGATCATTTGATCTGTTACGCCTAACCAATCGATGATTTGCCCTCAAACATCACAAAACAGGTAATTTTCATGTAAATCATTCTCAAAATTCCTACCACACCAAACTAAATCATGGACTAACATCATATTAATAATTTTCAACTTATAATAGTTGCATGATTCACAATTAATCAAGCTAACCTTGTTTATCTAAAATCAAGCATTTATCTCGAAATTCATAATCAATCCACAAGCACCAAATCTAAAACCAAATTCTCATGCCAACATATAGAATTAGGACTTTATAGATTTCATTACAGATATTCTTAATCAAGTCACATTTCAAAAGTAAGAATGACTTATTTGATGTAAGCAAAACTTTCCTTCATCTAATAAAACTCAACCTAGAAAAATCCTCAACTTCTAAAACCTTAAAAAAAATGTTAAAGCTTTAGAATTCCAATAAATAATTCTATACATCAGAGTTTGAATTAGGACAAAAAAAGACTTACCAACCTAAGAGAAAACAAAGAGAATTTATGCTCAAAACCAACTCAACTTCCTCCTAAATCTAAGCCTCCCTTACTTAAAGATAAATAAGAAGGAGATAGAAAAAGGATTGGAGGAGTGAAAACACACCAAACTAAGCTTGAATTTAAGAAAAAGAACACACAATTAGAGGGAGTTGGACTATTTTACTAGCTAAAAGTAAGTAAATAGAAGGGGTTATTAGGGTTATTTTTAGACTACAAATCCATACTATCACAAGTGTGGTTAGGTATAGATTAAAAAAAACTAATTCCTACCATTCAAATTGGAGCTGAATGTGTCGATTTCATCAAATATAGGTTGGCCTCCCTTCCATAGCTTAAATGGTGATTTTTGAGAGGTGCAAGTCAAATTAGCCTAGAAATGTTCAGCACAAGATAGGAAATGAATGATCAGCATGGAAGGAATGTCCCAACTAAATAGAAGCTAGTCTGGAATTCAAAGTAAAAATTCTAGAAAGGTGAAGAGGAGAGAGTTAGAAGAAGACAAAGCTGAGATCCTATCACTCCCTCAATTTTCCAAATCAAACTGTCAAATCAATCTGGGGTAGAAGTTTAGGCCAAATGCATTATAAAAAAGGCTAAGAATCTTTAAAGAGCAACTTGGGATGGGATTGCCAAGGCTCCATTTTGTTATAAGAAGTTTTTTTCAAAAAAATCAAGTTTCAAAATTGCACTCAAGTCAACAAACTAGTTAGTCGGTTTGGCCTACTAGCAGAATATTCTATAGACTAATCAATCAGTTCCCCAAACTAGTCAATTGGTTAGGTTAAGTTTTACCCTTTGGTTGAAACAACAAACCAGTCAATCATTTCATGGAACCAATTGATCGATTCACCTGAAAAATCATGTTATTCCATTTCCAAAGCTTATTCAAATCCAAACTTTCCTCAAAGTCAATTATAGTTCTAAATTGAAATCAAACATCAACAAATCTTAGTAAGTGTTATAATTTATCATTCAAAAAACTTCATAAAAATATGGGCTATTACACCTTATACCCCCTCTACAAAGTCGAGTGAAAACTTTGTTTTGAGTGAAAAATCTCACATTTTTATCTTATTTTTTGAGACCTTAAGTGGTACTTGTAAGTGTTTGATCTTTGGTATTACCTTAGATCAAATATTAGCCTACTTCTCACCTTTTTTCTCCATTTTAAATTTCAGTGGTCAGTTATCCCTTAAGACACCATATTCCATTAAGCATTTACCAATTTATATAACATACACATCATGCGATGGCAAAGGTAAAGACAAAGAAGAAGTGAAGAATGACAAAAAGGTAAGGCTCGGATGTTGGTGGTGCTAGGTGTGGCGTGGGGTGGCGATGGATAGGGCAAAGAGAAGGAAGAAAGAAAAATGAAATGGTCAGCATGGCTACTTTCTTGTCGATAAAGGAAGGGAAAATGAGGGAAAGTGAGGAGGTAGAGAAGAGGATACATGCACATGTATTTATAGATACATAGGTTGGTTAGGGAAAAGGAAACCAACGGAGAGGGGGTTCAATTAATGCATAATTGGTAGGTAAATATGTGTTAAGGTGCAGGGGTTATGTAAGGATGGTGTGCAAGAGTGCCAAGGGGTTGGCTAAAGTGTAGGGGGGTTGTGTAGGGGGAGTTGGTGATGCATGTAAGGGTTGGCTGGTTTAGGGGTTGTTTGCGTGCATGGCTAGGAAGGGGAAGGAGAAGGTGACATACAGCATAGGGGGAGGGTGTCTTTAGCCCCAAAGGGCAAAGAAAGGGAGTAGGTTGGTGTGAAGGTCAAGAAGGATGGGGGGAAAACGAAAAAAAAGGAAGAAAAGGGAAAGGAAAAGGGGAGAAAAGGGATTTTTGATTTAGAATTAGAATTAGGTTTAGGATTAAAATTTAGGGAATTAATCTATCAATTATTTGGGGTTGGGGTTAGGCTAAAAAATATAGATGACCTTGAAATTAGAATTCAGATTAACTTAAAATATTAACTAATTGATAATAGGATTATATAATATTTTAGGATATTATAATTTCACTAAACTAAATTATTATTGATAAAGAGAGAGAAAAAATGTAATTTCGATATGAATTTTCGAAGAATGTGGAAATGAAAAAGGAATTATATTCCAAATACATATCCAATGAAATTACAACACAAATAGAAAAAATAAGTAAATTTGAAATACGACACATTTGAAAAGAATATTAAAAGTGAATCCCATCTATGGGACAAAGCTTGATCACCAAATTAATCCACCAGATCGTTTGCTCCCAACCCTATGGCATCAGCTTGATGATGAGGCTTTCAAAATCTAACCTACATTAGTGATGTACTTCCCACCATCAATGATTCCTCATAGGACCCAATCAACCAGGGTATTATCAATATGGGTCCAGTATTGAGAAAATCACACTGCCCTATCTTATAAGGAAAACATAAACAACAAGATTAGATGCATGTAGAATTAGTATGCATTGCATTTAGAAAATATTATTCTTGATCAATATCTACATCATAACTCATGCCATAAACATATAATAACATGTGAGGCTTATGTAACATCATACTTACACACGTAAGCATGGCATGTTGGAAATGTACAGTAACTCATGCATCTTAGGTAGGAATAATATATATTATTGACAACTCATTATGTGACCAAATAGTTTCAAATAAAAACATTTGAATCTATAAAAGGGATTCAAATAAACCAATTGGGCATTTATGGTTAACACCAAACCAAACCAATTGGGTTGCTAATCCACATAAATATTACTAAGGGAATGTACAACCGTGAGCATTACTTAGGGACATTCTCAGCCTTGGACATTACTAAATGAAATATCCAACCCCAAATATTACTTAAGGAAATGCTCATTCCCGAGCACTAGTTAAGGATATGATCAAACCTCGACATTATTAAAGGACATTTCCAACCTTAAGCATTAATTAAAAAAGTACTTTGAGAATTCACTTATCACAAAACCATATATCATTTAAGAAACCACTTCAACTTAATTATTCATGATTTACACTCACTTAATCAAAACACATGTTATGAATTTAACACGTCATCCATATAACCATGCTTGAAGGTAAAAAATCTTAAGATGCTTTGTTACATAATCATGCTTGTAATATGCTATTTTACTCAATCATACATTTAAACTCAATACAATTCCATTCCAATATACATATGCATATAATTTCATATTCATCATCCAAGAATATTCCTACCCTAACATGCTCAACAATACACCAAAATATAAACCACTTAAACCTCATGCTCAATAGCCATATTTTCAACCTTATATTCAACACTTTCAACTCATGATTAATAAAGAGCATCATATAAGAAATATTACATGATTGACATACCAAAGTATGTGATTCATATCACGTTCACCTCCAAAACACATGCACAATGATTTAGTCAATGCCATCAATTTTATCAAATTGAATCTACCAACATGAAATTATTTCAAAACATATTGTATAATTAATTTTTGTTTAAAATAGCTCCATCGAATAAGTTATAGCAATCTGGACATAACCTAGTTAAAAATCTAAATCTCACAAATCAACCACATATACATAAGTTAACCCGTTCAAATCAATCACACAACTCATATACACCTAATGTAACAAACAATTTGACTTAATTAAAACTAATTTACATGATTCAAACCAAAATTAGAAGTTAAGTTTTACAAAATTTTACCAAAAGAAAAGCTACAAAATTGAATCTTATCGACGGAGCTTTGCTATAGGTCAAGGGCCTTTAGTCAATGGTCAGGTGACTCTAATTGTGGTCATGGTTGGTAGCACAACTTGCTATTGGTCTACCCACAACCAATGCTTATTGTATTCCTCGTCTATGTTGTTGTTGGTGTGCACTGTTGGACCTCGACATCCATTGCTACAATATGTCATGGTAGGTTGCTCCCAATGGTGGTAGTGTTATGGTGTAGTGGGAGTTGCTATATGGTGGTCAAGGAAGATAAGGAAAAATAGGTAGGGAAGGGGGTCAATTATGAGAGAAGATAAAGGAGAGGAAAGAATATAGAAGGTAGGAAAAAAAATAACCGGTTCGAGGGTTTAGATATAATGTATTTTTATTATTTTTCCCTTTTTTAGTATATATAAATATCTAGTTATTTAGGGGTTATAAACTAGATAAATAATAAAGTTTTATCTAAAATCATTTAACAAATATTATTCCATAAGGACCCAAAGTATAAAGCTGATAAAAAAGCATATTTAAAGATTTTCATAAAAGCTTTCAAATAAAAATACTAAAGATAATAAAAATTCGTATTATTGATGGGTATAAATAAAATAACCTAAAATAATATGCAGAAATTCTTAGAAAGATATTTACATTAGATTCTTAGCATCCAAAAATAATTTAAACAATTTTTCGAACAAGATTATCATAAATGATTAAAAGAAAAAATTCAAGATAAATAGATTTTGAAAACTTTTCATAGTAAATAATAATGCATTTCAATATTAAATATATAAGATGGGTCCATAAAATTATAAAAATATATTTTTTAAACCTCAATGAAGCACTTAGAAACTAATCACAAATTTTTTTTTCCAATAGAAAATTGAAATGAGGTTCAAAAAACTTAAAATAGGGATTTTTTACGGTTACAAACCATCGTAAAAGTTACAAACTTATAATATAAACATATAAAGACATGAAATATTATTTCTCTAAAATGTTGCTAGCTCAACCAAAAGTTAAAGAGTTTATGTAATAGTTTTATGAGAAATCAAAAAGATATGAGATATATTAAATCACACATAATCATGAACCAAAATATAAATTTTGGATGAGAATCAAATTGATAAGAAGTTCCTAAAAAGCGTAGTCGTAAAATAATTTATATAGAATCATCTACAGATGATAAATGATTAATTAAAATGTTTATGTAAAGCCAAAATCATTGATAAATCAATAAAACAAAATGTATAAAATTAAAAATGCATATAAATAAATTCAAAGGCATTTACCTATGTAAATAACACAGATAATAAAATATTCCTTTTACATAGAAAATAAGTAAAATGCAATTCAAATAATATATTAAATTCAAAAATATCATTTTCCTAAAGATTTGAGAAAGACAAATAAATTCAAAGTTCAGACCAAAGAATCGTCATAAGATTTATAAATTAAAATGATTGAAGGCTAAATCAAATACATGCCCTTGAGAATCACGATTTAAATAAACCCAATCTATCTTGATATGATTAAATATTAAATTTCATAAATCAAACTGATATTTAAACCAAATTAGGTTTACAAAAGTTAGGGTATTACAATAACTTTGATAGTAGATATAATCACCTCATAACTACACATAATCACTTAAATAAGATTATAAGTCTATAATCACTTTTCTAAACTATTATATTCAGTACAAAACTCAACATAATCACCTTATAATTGGACATAATCACTTAAGTAACAGGATATAGGTCTCTAATCACTTTACAAAACTAACATAAACACTACATAACATAACATAGTTACTTTGTTAGCCTATAAAATCACCTTAGAATATACACATAAATTGATATAACCACTGCATAACACAATATAGTCACTTTGTTAGCTAGTGAAATCACCTCAAAAAATGCACATAGCTACATTGGTAACATGATCCTAAAACTATATAATCACCTTCCTACCTTATACAAACACTTAATTAGCAGAAATAATCACTTATAAAGCACACAAAATCACTTTAGTAACTACCCATAAGAGTGAAAACTCATTTTCCTAACTGATATAATCGCTAAAGAAGTACGCATAATAATTATGTTAATCTATATAATCACCTCACAAAGTCACATAGTCACTTTGGTGACTAACTTCTATATAATCACCTTCCAAACTTATATAATCACTTACTTAGTAAATAAAATCACCTTGTTAGCATATATAATCACTTTAGAAATAGTCATAATTTCCATAGTATGTATTCTGCAAATAAAAAGTATAATACCTCCAAAATTCACTACCGAAAAATTTTGTTTTAATTAAAAGTTAAGTGGAAGGAAAATAGTAAATTTTAGGGATACTACTGCTACACTTAATACTAGACCAATTTTCTTCTACTATTCCAGTACCAAGTGCTAATACTTAAAAGGAACATAACATAATTTACACACATCTAAGAGTATATTTAAATCAGAGTAACGCGTCAAAGATGTTACAAAAGATAAAACCCACTATTAGTGGTTAGAAGAGTAAAATCATTAAACAAAGAAATAATAAGCTTAAAAGAGAAATCCTGAAAAGCTTCCTCGACAATCCTTACACTCTTACCCGATAATAGCTTGAATAGCACCTACGGCTAACCTGTAAGGGACACTGGCATTGAATAGGCAAATTCCCACAAAGGGAACCCTTTAATACTATGGTATTGAGTATCCCTTTATACAAAAACTAAAAGATAGGGCCCGTATGCAACACATCATACATATATAAGAACAATACGTACACAAGGCATAGAGATAAATACAACAAACATAGGATAGAATCATACCGCAAGAATCATATATCACAAGTCCACTTACTTAGCATTTCCAGCACTTACCATGAAAGACAAGCACCAAGGTCATATTTATACCATAACAATAGATCAAAAAGGCAAAATCAATACTTCTAGTCTTAAGCCATAAATCAATATTATTCAATATCACCTTTTCAATTATATCTATGTGAGTATAGGAACCCCACTATTATAACTGGTGGATCAAAAATACACTCTAGAACATAACACACTTGGCCACCATTATTTGTCGGTAGACCTATCTCCAAGGAAAAAGGCTCCTGGCCACTATTATCATCGGTGGATCGGTCTAGCCTCGACTCACGTGGTATTCCACTATAAGCGATTAGTATTTTTTCCATAATTCATTATCATCTAAGGTTTAGTTCATTGAGCTCGGGTTCTTAGTGGAATGAAATACACTCTAGGACAACACGCACCTGACCACTATTATAACTGGTTGATCGGTACACATTTACAACCTCTAGATTAAAATGCTCCTACACACTATTATAACCAGTGAACCAGTACAAATGATATAATCCATCTGGACCCAACTCAATAATATTTCACTTTCCATGTTAGTTTTTTTTATTTAATTAACACAACAGTTATATTTATTTAACTTGAGGGGGAGATAACGAACCCAAAGACACAAAGATACACTGGTTGTACTGGCTCGTACAAGTGGCACAATACCCTCCAACCATCACTCTAGGGACGCAAAGATACATTGGTTGTATTGGTGCACGATGACATATAGAACCCTACCGACAAGGACACCTAATCCATAAGTATGCATACCCCCTAAATAGGTCTATAGCGTTAAATAGAGTAAGATATAGGGCTTGCCTAGGGCACTAAGGCACACCGGCAAAATCCAGAATAATCACGGGCTAAACCACGTCTTTAGGGTAGTAACCCCTAAAGAGCCACCATTCTTGATCTCAAGGTCTTCCTCTTTAATTATTAGTGTCTTAATTATTGTGACCATGAGAAACTCAAGAATCACATACTTAATCATTTTTATTTTTTTTCTATTATTATTAAGTAATCCTTATACATTTTATTGTCCATGTTAACTTAGATAGTCCACTAAAGCCATCCTAGGTTTCAATTCTTATACTTAGGCATCATAAGTCAAAATGATCAAAATTCCCCTAAGTCCTCTTATCCTTTATTTTCATCATAGAATTAATTTTCATTTATTCATATGCCATAATAGGTTATCATATCATAATTATACTACTGGTCATGGAATCGAGTATTCTATACCAAGGGATCATTGAACACATAAACCCTAACATATACTTTTAACACATCCAGCACACATTTTCATGCATAATTAACAGTTAAGGCACCTCTTATATAATTATGGAATAAACATCATATCATGCCCTTAATCATGCATTATCCTTATGCTATTTATCGATTACTAAAATACCCTTATCCTTATAATATATATATATATATATATATATATATATATATATATATGATTATGCTTAAGGAAGTGATATTAAGGCCATAAACCCTTATTCTATTATTTAATATCCCTTATGTCTTATTGTGGAGACTTATTAAATCCATTATTATGTTATATGTAATTTACCAATTTACCCCTCCTTACTTATAAAATTACTAAATTTTCCCTCTTGCTTGCCTATTTATTAAAATTTCATTTTACTTGCTAAATTATCAAATTATCATTCATACTTGTATAATTACCCAAAACACTCTTCATACCTATGAAATTACCAATTTACCCTTCATACTTATATTAAAATTACTAATTTACCTTTCATACTTATATTAAAATTACCAAATTACCCTTCATACTTATTAAATTAACAATTTACTCCTCATACTTGTTAAATTACCAAATTACCCCATTTATTCATAAAATTACCAAGTTACCCCTTTTTATGCCAAATTACTAGAATACCCTTCTTACTTATTAAATTACTATATTACCCCTTTTTATCCATAAAATTATCAAATTACCCCTTTATGCAAAAATTACCAAAATACCATTCTTATTTAATAATTTACCAAATTACCCCTTTTCTATGCAAAATTATTAAAATGCCCTTTTTATTTAACAATTTACCATATTACCCTTTTTATTCATAAAATTACCAAGTTACCCCTTTACGCCAAAATTACTAAAATAGCCTTATTACATATTAAATTACCATATTACCCTTTTTATTCATAAAATTACCAAATTACCCCCTTTTATGCCAAAATTAAATATAAAGCTACCAACTTGCCCCTTTATGCTATAATTATTAAAATACCCTTCTTACTTATTAAATAACCATATTACCATTTTTATTTATAAAATTACCAAGTTACCCCCTTTATGTTAAAATTACCAAAATACCCCTACCACATAAAATGTTAATACCCATGGTCCATATACATTATCTAACACCACCAAGCAATAGTATTCATTATTAATAATCATTATCACCTACCAAACATAATTATTTAGGCTACGCCCTTTGTACAAGAAAAATTACTAAAATACCCCTATGACTCATATTAACATTATCTCTACTATAAATGGTCATATTTGCTTATCATGACACATACATGCCTCTAACATTATTATTAATAACAAGGCTCATTTCATAACTATCATTTCTACACATGACACAATATAACATGCTTTTCATTCCAACTTCCAATATATGCTACAATTCATGATATACTTAACACCACATAACATGCACACCAACATATTCAAAAACCCTAATGTGCTAGTATACATATATCCACACATTTTAGTAGGGTATAATGGTTACCTTATTTTCAACAATAATTAAACTTTATTGGTATCCCGATTAAAAGTTTAAGCTCTGATTAGTAAAAATTAATACCTAGGAATAATACAAAAATTAGCATATTAGTAGAAGAAAATTAAAAGAATGAATTTTTACCAAAAAGGTTAGTAAATATCTATAAATGCTAACTATATTTATACCTTAAAAATTGATAAATTTACGTGCATAAAAACTCACATTGTATGGCAGTGTGAGATGTGTGCATGAAGGGAGGGGAAATAAGGGATGGAGAGAAGAGTTGGGTGAAGGGGGGAAAGAGCTCTTGTGGGGGTTTGAGAGCTTTGGTTGAGGGCTTGTGGAGGGGTGGGGGTAGTGGCTGGGTGTAGAAATGATGGAAAGGTGTAGGTGGTGGTCAAGGGTTGGAGATCAGGGGCTCAGGGTGGTAGGGACGGCGACAACAAGGGCTGGAAAATGGGTGTAAGGAAGGGAGAAAAAGGAGAAGTAAGGAAAAAGAAGGGGAGAAAGAAGGAGGTTGCAAGAGAGATCTCGACTGGATAAGGTAGGGAGGTGGTAGAGAAGGTGTTAGGGGGTCGAGGGGTGGCTTTGGCAGTCGTGGAATGGTGAAGACGGTGGTGTAGAGTGGTGGTGTAGGGTGGAGATCGAGAAGGAGAAGAAAAGAAAAAGGAAGGGAAGGGTGGCTTTAGGGCGTGAGTGGCAGCTACTAAGTGGTGTAGGTAGGAAGTAGAGGAGGCCAGGGATTTGGTGTGGTGGTTGGTTAGGCAATGGAGACAATGCTTCAAAGTGGTGAAGCAAAAATAGGAGAGGAGAAGAAGAAGGGAAGAAGGGAGAAAAGGGTGATCAGTAGGGGGAAAGGTGGAGCTCGAGGGGGATAGAAAATGGGTAGAGAAGGAGAAAATAAGGTGAAGAAAAGGAAGAGGGAAAAGAGAGATGGCATGGTTAGGTTAGGTGGCTAGAAGCTATAGGGGTTGGGCATGTAGGGTGGTAGGAAAAGGAAGGAGAAAAGGGGGAAAGGAAGGCATTCGGGGAAGGTTATACAGGGCATATTTGGCTCAAAATGGAAAGGAAATGGATGGGAAAGAGAGGGAGAGGTTGCAGGCTGGAATGGCATGTGTATAGGGGTTAGTTGCAGGCGTGCAATTGTAGGTATGGATGGGGTTGTTTGGCTCGTCACTGGGGAGAATAAAGAAGAAGAAGAAGGGAAATAAGGTAGGCTAATCGAGCGAGGGAGAAAAAAGGGAGACAGGTCAGCCCATGCATGAGGGAGAAAGGAAAGAAGAAATGAGGGTTAGGCCAACCCAACTTGGGGGTAAAGTAGAAGGAAAGTAAGAAAGAGGGGGTGCTGGATGGTGAGGAAGGAAAGAGGGCCAGCAACCTAGCAGGGGGAGAAAAGAGGAGTAAGTTGGGCAGCCAAGGAAGGAGAAAAGAAGGAAAAAGGAAAAAGGAAAAAGGAAAAAGGAAAAAGGGAGAAATAAAAATAGAATAATTTTTAAAATTAGGGTATTTAATTATTTAGATAGATAAATTATTTTAATAAATTAATTTATTTAAAATTTAAGATATTAATATAAGAGGATAATTTTGGTAAAATATGGGTTTGGAAAATTATTTAATTAAAAACAGCATAAGAAAATAAAAAAATATTTATTTTAATTTATTAAATAATCATATTTATTTATTATAAATCAAAAGCCTACAAAATAATAAAATTAATAATTTAATATTAAATTATTCTAAATAAGGGTTAATCATTTAATTCTAGATTTATAATTTTAAAAAAGCGTATAAAATAATAACTAAAATACTTGACACAACCACTAATATAATTATGCAAGAAATAATCACAATAAAAAATTTAATTATCACTAAAGAGTATCACACAATCACAAAAAATGTCTAGATAATCACTAAAATTTATTATATAATCACAATAAAATGCTCATAGAAATGACCATTATCGATCACAATAGTTTTTTAATAGCGTTAGAACTATGAGGGTCTGCCATTTCCATCAAAGTACTTCATTTTTCAATGAATTATAGATTTCTTATATCTAAAATGGTCATAAATCATACCTTATAACAATTTAAACATTCACCAAACCATTTTCTCGAAAAACCTCAAATGACATGCCATTTGAATGTATTAAGCAATTGATTATTTCCTTCAAATGGAAAAATTGATAAAATCACAAATGAACAAGTGAATGAAAAGAAGAATGATGATTTGCGAGTAAATAAAAATCAAAACAATGAGAGAGAGAGAGAGAGAGAAATGAAGTTGAATGAGGATGAGTGTAAACCAAGGAAGGAAGGAAAGTTTAATTAGCTGCCTAATTTTCCTTGGAAATCACTAATGCACTCTCCAATATAAAAAAAAATGCCTAGTCAACCAAAGTCTGTGACACAATAACTGTTTATACCATGAGCATAAATATTATGATAGCTTCAACAATTTTTTTTAAATAAAATATCTCTTAATAGAATTATTAGATAAAAACCATTATAATACATTTTAAAATTTTCTCTACAAATAGATTTTCATATTGATATACTTTTAACAAAAAAAATATGGTAAAAAATTAGTGATAAAGCATAACATAATGGAAGTGAAATATGAAGGTAATTATGGTGAAATATGAAAAGTTAGTTTTCTCAAGAAAATCCCAACTAACATAGGTGAAAAGTAACAATAGTATGAAACATGAAAACAACTATGATAAAATATAAAGACGACTGTGGTGAAACGTGGAAGAATTTATAGTGAAACATGAAAGCACTAGTGGTGAAATATAGAGAAAATAATGGTGAAGCATGGAAACCATAGTAGTGAAATATGAATATAATTATGGTGAAACATGACAAGTTACTTTTTATAGGAAAATCGCAACTAACATTAGTGAAGTATGACAACAATCATGGTGAAATATGATGACAACTATGTTGAAACATGAAGGAAATAGTAATGAAACATGGAGGCGAATATAATGAAACATAAACAATATTTTACACAATAATTTTTTTAAGTAAAGAATATATCACTATTAGTCTCTATTTGCTTAGAAGTTCATCATAACTATAATGGTATAATTTTTTTACAAATTGTAATATCCCTAATTAAAAATAAATTAAGTTAAAAAATTTATCTAGCAACTAGTTATATGACACACACTATGTAACTAGTTACACGTTGGACTAGCTATAATCAGCAATAAAAGTGGAATCACTTTTGCCCCTCCATAGTGGAACCATTTCCAATTGCAGACTATATAAAAGATAGAAAATAATCATAATAATAATTCTTGATAGTAAAATTGGTACACTGCATAACCATAACAAAAGTGGAGATCTTGTGATTAATTCCCATTTATTACAATTTTTCATTCCCAATCACATGTACTCATATAGAATCTAATAGATGTGTGTTTTTATGTAACGGCGTGCCTTACATTTCCTAAAATTGAAGGGTTGTCTTACTTAATAATTGAGACCATTGGGTAAAACTATAGAATTTTGTTTAAGCTTGCATGAACTGTGATTGACAGTAAAGAGATCAAAACACATGTACTCAAATAATTTATCAAAGTGAAAATTTCAAATGCCAATCAAGTTTTTAAGCATAAAAGAAGACTATTTGAATATCACTAGGACTTAAGGTTTAAGGGTTAAATTTCTAACTCTTAGGTCTTCTTGTAAAGAGTTCAATTAAGCAATTTTACATTTTGATTTTAAATCTTTGAAAATTTTTAAATACTTAACTCAAATTCACTTTATGTACATTTATGGTTGAGCTTGATTTCTAAATCTTTTCAAGTATTTTTCATAGATCTCTAATGTAGCATTCAGAGCACATCTACCAGTAGCAGCCAGCTCAGCTTCATCCACTATTTGGAGCGATTCCATAAACCAGTCAAATAAAAAATAGATAATATAGCGCTATATCCTAATGCGTCTTCTTCACATATTCCATTGCTTACTTGAAGAATTGGGACTAATTAGCAATATTGAGTCTAATAAGGTGATTAATTATTTTAGAATGGGTTAAAGGATAACTTAAGGGTCATTATTCAAATTTTAATGTCATAATATGCAAGGTACATGGAGAGGATGAGTTTGACATGGGCTAACCAACCATATCTCATTGAGATATTAGATATTAGCTAGTTATATTATTAGTAAAAGTCTTATCTTCTTAGAATTTCTATCTTGATTTCTTTCTTAGTGTGTGGCATGGTTATGCATGATTTTAGTGTGGATTATCTTTTAAATTTTTGATTTATCTCATGCGGAATATTCAAGTTTGAGGATGTGCTAATTAGAGTACAAAAATGTGGGTGTAAATCGACAGTCATCCATGTAATAATATCAACTTGAATTTTAAATCTTCCATCATATCTCTTATTGAGTTCTCCTTGTTTATGTTTTTTTATGTAATTCATAATCAATAGTCTCTACTTAATTTCTATGTGATTTTATTAGAGAGAGTTTGTGTTAATCTTGTACAATCATATCTTTTAAATTTGTCTCATTCAATTAATCCACACATTCATATTCAAGCCCAAAATTCATCTTCATCTTGAACCCTAACCCTCTTACTTTATCAACAATTATAACACTACACAACTTAGACAAAAAATTTTCATTTAAAATATAGATTTGCATAAGTAAAAATAAAAAATGTGGGTTTTCCCACCACTCTCAACATGAATTTGGCATTCATACTATTTGCATGCTAAGGGAAAGGTAAAAAAAATAGTTGATAAAAAGTCACGGAATATAGAAAAATATGTGGACATAATAATATATCAATGATATTGTGGGTATCAAATCCTAAAAATATACATCAGAAGGGAAATGAGACACATAGCCCAAAATATCAAGAAAATAAAATATTCTAAAGGCACCACCAACTAGCTATTACTCTAAGTCCTAACCAAAATAGCATCACTCCTATGAAAACACAGTAGCATAAAAATCTATGTCCTCCTCATCGAGAACCTACAAAAATTCACCTATAAGCGCAATATTAGTATGATGATGAACTGAGTAAACAATGCCTCTCCTTTGAGGTAACATGCAACACATAGGGCATACGATAAAGTGGTAAAACATACATACATATAAACATGCTATCACAAATACTCATACTAAAATAGATAAATTAATATTACTCAATCATCTCATAACTCTATGCTCATCTCATATCATATACTATAAACCAATGTTCATACCAAATTCAATGGACTATCTGCTACAAGATAATATAATATAGGTAATTAGTATATCTTATATAATTAACAGTGGTGGGTCATCTACCGCTAAATGACCAAATATAAATAGCTACAAATCAAATAAAGGCACATTAAAGCCACCGTCTAACCTAATAACGATAGTCAGAATGACTCAAAAGATAAGGTGGACTAAAACAACTAGATAACCATATTAGATATCCATCACAACTTACGAAATAAGGTGGACTATAACCATAATGGATAGCCAACATATCTAAGATAATTAGGTAGAATAAAACCACCAGCAGACTTAACATACATAGCCAGCATAACTCACATAATAAGGTGTACTAAAACCACTGGCTGATCAACAAAGAAAAGTCGGCACATAATTCCATTATTTTCAACTTTAATTAAAAAATGCCTTATTCAAGGTTAAAAATTAATCTTATAGCATACATTCACACTTCAGCGAAATATTCCCATTTTGTCATTAATTAAGAAGTAAAGCCTGATAAAAGAAGTAAACCCTCAAAATCAACCATTACAAGATGTGCAAAGCAATCTAGGCAAACTATACAATTTATCCCATAAACTAGTGGAATATCTAGGGAAAAAAGCAAGTCTTCAAGTAATGAATACCAATCTACTATGAAATTCCACCCTTAGATTCTTTTTCACCTTTCAAGAATTATAGATAAATAATTTAGCAAAAATTTGTAGAGCTTAAAACCATAAAAAAAAAATAGAGAGAAGAAGAGACACAAGCCAAATGCTAAAGACAATAATAAAGAGGAGAATACTTTATGGTTTTCTTAAAAAAGGGAGAACAAAGATTCAATGTGGGTTGTTGGGGGGGTTCATCTCAGCAGTAAGGAGAAAGGGAAGGTATGGGTTGAGATCAAGAGAGAAAAGGAACAAATGAAGGATTAGATACTTGACTGTGAGAATAAAAGTGCTAGAATAAGTGGGCTAGATAGGGTAGGATGATTAATAAGGGGATTATAATATTCTTAGATCATTTAAAAAGGGAGGTAAAGGTAAAATATAGGTTATTGAAGTGATATATGACAAAACCACAAAGAAGAGGAGATAAAGAAGAAGAAATCAAGGAGAAAAGGTATAAAAGGTCAAAATGGGGAATTTTTAGAGGGAAGCATGTTAGGTTTATATCAAATTAAAAAAATATTTTCTAATAAGTGCTTAGATCTCTCTAAAAATCATTTGTTATAAAAGTATGATAGATTCATAAGTTTAGGTGAAGAATTGAAAGAGGGTTGAGGTCAAAACAATAACAAAGATCGTGTGTTCCAATAGTACTAGTTGATTAATTTTGGTATACCAGTCAATTGGTTCATCAGAATCAACAAAAGAAAGATATAGTTTACTAATTGCCTAGTTTTTTTCCCACAAGTCAATTAGTTCCTCAGTTTGAACAATATTTTTGTAATTCATTTTATAATTCATACTTTAAAAATTATACAAAAATACTTTTTATATATGGGGTATTACAGCATTCATCAATTTCATTTAACCTATGTTAACCACATTTAGTCCATCCATTAATAAATTTGTTGAAATTACATTAATTACCCCATTAAACCCCAACCAAATTGCAACCTAAACCCTAGCTAAAATCAAAAACCCTAACCCTAATTACAGAAGACTATACTTATTAATTTTATCTTGAGTTTAATTGTTGTGATTCTGATTCCAAATACTGGTGTTGTGTGCTCCCGATACACACGTTTTCGTTATAAATAATGTATATTTTGGGTATGAAGATGTGTATGGTAATACTAGATAATGTGTATTTTAATTATGGAGAATGTATAATATAACTATATATAATTTATATGTGTGTGTTTTTGATATATAGAATGTACATTTTAGGAACAAAGATGTGTGTCGTAACACCAGATATTGTGTAATTTAATTGTGGAGAGTATAATATAACAAGTGTGCACCATATCACTTGAAGATGTTAATTTTATTTATGGATAATGTGTATTTTAGTTATGGACATGTGCATTGCTCTTATAAATGTGTATTACATTACTAAAGTATGTGTATTTTAGCTACGAAAACTATGTATCATAATATTAGTGAATGTGTACGCCTCTTTTGCATTTATGTATCACATCATTAGATTATGTGTATTCTAGCTATGGAGATGTGTATTCTATTTTATCACTGGAAAATGTATATTTTAGTTATGGAGAATGTGTATTTTTGTTATAAAAATTGTGCATAGTAGATGATGTATGGGCATTCATTTTCCATGACAATAATTTAGTTATTAATTCTCTAAGTTGAGGGGGGCATAAAAATATCCTCACTTTAACTAATTCGATTAACTAAACCCCAAGACATAAAAGCCATGCAAATTCCAATCCAACCACCACCTTTTTACACCTTAGTGGCTCATTTTTTGGCTTAAATGGCTCATGAATCAGGCAAGGATATGAAACAATTTAGGTCCCACAATAGAAAACATAGCAACACTTTTTTGGAAAATCTTAGAATTCTTAGTAGCTAAAAAAAAAAGATGTAACTTTGGGCTCGTGGTAGGAAAGTTATTTTATTCATTATGCTTTTACTAATATTTTTAGCCCTCGTTTAGTATTACTTATTTTTAATAACTACTTTTAGATTAAAATTACTTTTATAAATCTAATTTTTAAAAAGTACTTTGATAAGTAAAATATATGTTTATTTTTACTTTTATTATATAAGTGATTAATACTAAAAACTACTTATTGTACCTCATTAGTGTTTGGTTTTTATTTTTCTATAAATTTATTTTTTATTTTCCATCTTTAATTTTTATCTTCCTATATGTATATATATATATATATATATAACTTTTGATAATAATTATTATATAAATTATGTAATATTAAATATTAAAATCATATGGAACATTAAAAAGTATAAAAAAAATATAAAGATATTACAAAGTACTAAAAATTATAAAATAAAAATTATAAACTTATTAAAAAAATTATGAACAACGACTAAACAAACTTTATAAAATTCACAAACATTTAAAACTCAAATAGTGATAATGATCAAAGTTTATATTATGCAATAAACATTCTTACATTTATAATAAACATCTTCTTAAACCACTTTTCCAATAATTCCCTAGACTCATATACAGTTACATCCAACAATTCACATTCCTTTAACAAAACTTGATCGAGTGCTAATTTATCATTAATAACTTCATCAAGTACAGATTTCAAATGCTTCATTACAACAGCCATAATCCCAAAATCATTTTGATTTGGAATGGCTTTTGATTTCTGGCATGATAGTAGAAGAATGAATCGAGTAATACTATTTGTAAGACATCTCATATATTTGATCTCCATAGGACCTGATTCAATGAGCAATGCAAAACATATAACACCATCAGTTTCACATCAAACGGGCAGAAATAGAATGAATCTAGCCACACAAGAACTAAGAAGATCAAAGTATAGAATAACATGAAGTATTAACATAACAGATCAAATTATATAAGAGATTACACAAAATCACCAAAGTGCCTGCCCAAGGGGAGAGGAATGCTTTGGTTTGTCAACCTAGCAATGAAGTTACTAATGTAGTTAGGATAAGCACAAGCAAATCATAAGTGATGCTGATTCATTCTTGGCAAAAAGTATGTCCCCCTCCCCCCTCTTCTTTTAAATTACTACAAATATATATAAGAGTCAAACTAGTCGTAGGTTGTCTCTCTGCCTAACAATGAACTCAAATATTTTTTTCCTTCGTCCTGCAGGTGGTTGGCAGTAGCGGGGCATTTATCCGGAAGGACTGATAACGAAATAAATAACTACTGGAACACTCGAATTAGGAAAAGGCTTTTAAAGATGGGCATTGATCCGGTTACACACAGGCCTCAACTCAATCTTGTTCACGACCAACTTTCATCCATCGTCAACTCGTATCTCTACAAACCCCTCACCTCCTGATGCTGATCAGATTGTAATGAACAACAATATGTCAAGATTCCTCACCCTTGAGAATAATCATCATCAACAACAGCCATGCAACAACTTGCTGAACCCGAAAATGATGGAATGAGCCACTTCGTTACTCCTTTCTTCTCTCACCACCAACAACAAAACAGCCCATTAGATTTCCACATGCCGCAGCATAATGAAGAAATTCCTCCTCCTCATTAACACTTTAATAACAACAACATTGCCTAGATTCAAAGCCAACCCCAATTTACTGCCCTTCCACTACTCATTCAAACTTGTAGCCCGACATTAGAAGTGGAACCTCTCTTCCCAGCTTCCACAGAGTCCCCTTGCTTCCCATATTCATCAAGCAAAAATCCCCAACAGATAAAAATCTTCGACTTTGACGCCCAATTCCCCCATGACGCTGTTCTAAATTGCACCACTATCGTAGGGTTGGAAGATGGTCGTGAGTAGCAAATACACGATACTACTCTACCCTTCGAATTTCAGTTCTATAATCCCGCCGGCTTCGATCCGTGGCATCACACAAATATATTGGATACTTGGTTTGGAAATTCTAATATTGACCGGTCCTGCCGACAAGACTTTTTCACTTTGTCGCCATCGGTTTAAGCCTACAAAATTTGTTCGCTCACCAACAATATTTCCAATCTTTCTTCATTTTTGGAAACCCCTCCATATACCATGATATAACATATATCTACCCAATATGCATGTTTCTTTGTTTATAGACTTGTCATTAAATTAATTTAATTTTTATTTGTAGTGGCATTGCTTATAAATTGGAGAGGATCAAATTGAGCAAGAAAAGTATGGTCGTTAGTAGTTGAATCACTAATGCCAATCTTTGAAAATATCATTTTCTTTAAATTGTTCCAAAATCCTAAAAAGTACAACCTAGCAGAACCTTGAGCTGAATACTACAAATACCATATGAAATAATTAACATTTAATCTACATTAATTGACACACTTAACTAGAGATATGTTAATTCCTTTAAATTCTAATAATAGATGATAAAAGAATAGTATGGAAATTAAAGGGAAAAGAATTTACCACCTGTTAATTGATAGTATACAAAACTAGCTATTTTGGATATATATAAGGATCATAATCAGTATTTTTTTAATCTGATTTCAAAGAAAAGTAAAGTTCGAAGGCCAGGGGCCTCAATTTCAATCTGATCACTTGCTGATATTCTATTAGGAGAGTTCACCATTTTTATTTGTTAGTCAATCAGCTTGTCTTCTAATGCCCCTTTGCTATAATTTAATATATATATATGTGTGAAAAGCATATATGCATTAATGATATGGTGGAAGAAAGTGTTTTGTGTAAAAAGAATAATTTATAAGATGACATGGTTTCAACTTTCAAGAACTTAAACCAATCAATGGAAAGCAAAACATGTATAGAAATTATTTTTAAGTAGAAAGTTCAAGTTCACTAACCCTTTTAGATACTACCCCGAGTGAACACAATAGCCTATCTATGTGGTTATTCAAAATTGAAAAGGATGCAATCAAAATTTTGCTAATATGGTTTTAAAATTAAAAGTCTTTCGGTCAGAAAGGCATCTATGTTAATACCACTAAAACAAGTACCAATTAGGGATAGTAAAAGAGTAACTGATAACTACTCAAACAGGAGACAACATCTTTGAAGAGAGAATTATAATGGCATAGTCTTGGCATCGGGAAATAGACTATGACATGTACAAATCAAGGGTGGTAAAATAGTAATTGATTTCTAATCAAGCATAAGACAACATCTTTGGACAACACATTAAAATGGTCAACCTTTATGCCAGGGAAGTACTGCTACAAGATTTATGATGGAATACGACAATTTATTAGGGGTTATTGGTTATATTACGATACTTTCACAGAAGTCGCAACTCAAGCTTACAAAAAAAACCCAAGCTACTTAAAGCTAGTTAATGACAATTTGTTCGAACAAAATTCTGTTGTTAAATTCTGTTATGGCCCTATATAAGCTGTAGCAAAACTATCAATAATACAATTCTAATTCTCTACAATATTCTGGATTTATTCTCTCACATTTCAAAGCTTCATCTCCATTAATCCATGTATCAAAGTTGAAGTGATCCTTCACAATTTCAAATCATGGTAATCTTGGCTTCCCCTCCACCTGAAGTGCGAAGGTCATAAGTACCACTTAAACCGTATCAAAACTAATCATGTCCTAAGTCATGTGAAAATTTTCACAATTTGTTTGAACCAAATTCAAGATTAGGGCCAACCTTGAACCAAATTCAATTTATCTGAAATAGTAGATAATTAAGGGCTTGAATCATGCCACTTTCCTAGTAGATAATTAGCAAATGGACACAGCCAAATATATTCATATATGAAGAATTCAAGCCTTCAAACATATATGAAAAATCTTTCCAACCTTTCCCTAACCCCAAAATCCTCCTCAACTAAGAAAACAAAAGAAAAAAAACAGAACCAACAAAATCGAAGATAACGAGCAGGAGATGGAGAAGGCAAACCTAGAATTTGGAGAATACGGAAAATCGAAGCTCAAAAATTAGAGATATGTATCTTGCGAAGATCTATCGAAGAGCGGCGTCGGATGGAAGTAGCAACAATGGTGATGGCGAATGCGAGCAGCAAAAATGGAGAACGTGAGCAACGAAAATGCTGAGCGGGCTGCAGAGCACAGAAGCACAAATGGAGAGAAAAAAATGGAGGAGAAAGAGCTAGTTACAATTAGCATGCACAGAAGCAAACGGGTTCCGACATGAACGGATTTTTTTTTCAAATACCGTGCCGCAACATAGTATAAGTAATTTTAAAAAGTAAGTAAAATTTACTTTTGATTAACTACTTATAGAAAGTTATTTTTGTTAATTACTTTTGTATAATAATTTTTCATAAGTAAAAACAAACACTTATTTTAATTTAAAATTACTTTTCATAATTACTTTTATAAAAAATTACTTATCAAAAGTGAAAACAAACATGGTGTTAGTCTTTAGCCTAAAAAAATACTTTTATACTTCTAATTATGGTTTTAGCTTAACTTAGCTTATTCACTTGTAAGGAACCTCCCATGTTAAATGCAAGCTATTAGAAAGTTCCAAACAAATTTGATTTATCTGTTTTATCTACACAAAGTTAACTTTTATTTTAGTTAGGATTAAAATAGTTGAAATTAGTCTATTTGACAACTAACTATTTTGATTATTTAACCAAACCGTTCATTTTTTTAGTTGAGTTTTATTGTAAAAAAAATATGAGACCAAACACTCTTCTATAAGTGTTGGGCTCACAATTAAATGAAGCACAGATTGAAAATTTGGCAATCTTATTTCTCTATATTGAAATCAATCCCCTTCAACTCTAGTGCATTAGCTCAGAGTTTGAATCCTAAAATCTCACAAGATTTATCCTTGCTAGTATATAATCCAAGAAGGTACCAAGGATCATATTCAACCCATTTGCTTCACCATTTTATCTGTTTTCATATTTGATTTTCCCCCATTGATAACCACCATCATACCTTGACCTAATATGTATTGCCATATGCATAGTAGAATTGGAAGATGTGTATTTTAGTAATAGAGGTGTGGTAATATATAATATAAATAGATATGTATAATGGTACTAGAGAATGTGCATTTTGATTATAGAGAACGTGTAATATATAGTACTAGAGAATTTACATTTTTGGTTAGTGAAAATGGAGCTAAATACTATTTCGATCTCTATGGTTTGGAACTATAATTATTTTGGTCCCTTAAAAATAAAATGTGTACTTTAATCTCTAGAGTTTGCAACTTTATATATTTTGGTTCCTATAAAAATAAATTTGTTTTGGTCCAAGTAAAATCACTTTATTTTCAAATTAGTCTATAAACCCTATATTGACCTACTATTATAAATTAATCTTCATACTCTCTCTCCCAAAAAATTACATCCTAATCACCTAATAATATAATTATTAACCTATTACTAAGTTTAAATCTAATTACATCCTAGTAAGCATATTACATCCTAGTTGGGTTGGAGAATGATGAGTTTAATTTTTCTGCTTCTTACTATAATTTTTTTTAATTAGATTTGAAATTAGTACTAGACTAATAATTATAATAATAAATAGGTGAATGGGTGTAATTTTCTTACTAGAAGAAACACAAACAGAGAGAGAGAGAGAGAGAGAGCATAAAGATTAATCCTTAATAATAGATTAATATAATTTTCAAGGACTAATTTGAATATAGAATAAATTCAAAGGGACTAAAACAAACATTTTGTTTTTTTAGGGACCAAAACATGTAAAGTTACAAACTACATGGACTAAAACAAACATTTGATTTTTATAGGGTCTAAAATAGTATTTTACTTTGGTCCCTATGGTTTACAACTTTATCTTTATGTATCCTTGTACAAATAAAATGTTTTTGTTAATCTTTATAGTTTGCAACTTTATCTGTTTTGGTCCATACAAAAATAAAATATTTTTCTATTCCTTTTACAATTATTTTATATTCATATCAGTTTTAGGACCCTATATCAATCTACTATTACATATGAATCTTCATAATCTCTCTTCTAGTAAGAAAATTATGTCCTAGTCACCTAATAATATAACTATTAATCCATTACAAATTTGATCTAATTACATCCTAGTAAGCAACTAAATCTTAGTCGAGTTAGAGAATGAGGGGTTTAATTTTTTTGATTGTCGGTATATGATTTTTTTAAATTAGATTTAAAAATAGTAATAGATTAGTAGGTGATTAGATGTAATTTGATTACTAGAAGAGAGATATAAAGTATAAAGATTATTATATACTAGTATGTTAATATATTGTTCATGGACTAATTCGAATATAAAATGATTGTAGAAGGACTAAAACAACTATTTTTATTTTTTTAGGGACCAAAAAATAAAATAGTTACAAACCACACACACTAAAACAAATATTTTATTTTTACAAAAACTAAAACAAATAAAGTTACAAACCATTGTGGCCGAAATAATATTTAACTCATTTTTTCAATTATTCAATATGTGGCAACGCAAATATATATATAACTAACATATTATCTCAAGGCATGCGGTTGTATTATCAATTATTAGCCTTGATATTCCTAATCAAATTATTTGAAAAAAATAATCATGGTTCATGCTTAATTAATTAATTTTCCTTTTCTATTATTTCATATAAATATTTTCACAATCCATTTAATTTCTACTTATGTTAATCATTCTAAAGTGAAAAATTAACTCTCATCATCAACTTAACTTATTAAACACTAATTAAAGATGACAAGTCTATTAATTAGACATAATTACAAACAATATCATAAAACACATTGATTAATTTACAAATCAAGCATTTAATCAATTTAAAATCATAAAACATAGGGCATCACCACATCTTTGGTAAGAGAAAATTTAAATATCATAATAATTTAATAAGGCATACTTAAACTTAATTAAAAAAACATTATTGCACATAAAATATTAATCTAGAGAAGAATTGAATACAAAATAATACTCTTTGTGGCTTACATTACATATATTACAACCCTAAAGTAACTTATAAGATTACAACCAAGAAAAAACCATTTTTTGTATAAAATTAGCTCAACATGGCTCGTGCAGCTAAACCCCACTTGTGCTCACTACTCCCAAGAACTTTAGCAGTGAAATTATTCATGGACAATGTTCAGATGATACTATGCACTATGGTGATGATTTTAGGTCTAAATTTTAATACCTCATCTATTTGCAAATGTGTTGGATGAGAAATTATTTTATTTTTTGATGTTTGATTTTGATTTGGAAATATGATTGTGTAATACCCCCACACTTTTGTGTAATGGATAGATGAGAATTTTTGTCAACTTTTGGAACTTCGATTTTAATTCAATGTTGAGATTTGATTTAGAATACAATTTGATTTGGAATCATGTTGGAAAATGAAGTTTATTGAGTTTTATAGGCAACCCATCGATTGGTTCTATGAACCGATCCACTGGTTTGTCATTTTAGCCAAATTTGGTTCCTTGACCAAACCAATCAATCGGTTGGGAGAAACAGACCAACTGGTGGATGAATAGTCAACTAGTAGACCCAAACTGATTGATTGGTTTATTGCGCTGGTCAAGTTTTCAAATTTAATTTTTATAGAAAAAATATTTATAATAAAATGAAACCTTATTAACTCATACCGATCGTCCCTAAGATGTTCCTAACCATTTTCATGATACACTTAACCCATAATATTTCTTCAGCTTGTTCTGAAAGTCAATTGAGATACATGAGGAAAAAAGGTGACCTCTGTTATTATCTTCTTCCTCCTCTCTCCTCTATACGATTTTGATATTGATTGCGTTGACCTTAGGTATGCTTCTGAGTACCTAGAAGATTCCTTCCACGCTAGCCTTCGATTTCCTTATTCATGTATGCTAAATCTAGCCTGAGTAACCTGAGTTCCCTAGAGTCGCCAATTGAGCTCAGGAGGCTAGGTAATCAAATCCTAAAAAAATTTGTCCATTCTTATCAAATTCAAATGATCAATAGTAGGGTTTTAAATTTCTTCTGAACCCTTTGTTTTTTTCCTTCGAGTGGCTGGCTATAAATAACCCCAATTATCCCTATAATTCACTTTCTTTCAGCCATCGAACTCCCCTAAGTTCTGCATTCTCCTATCTTCTTTCCACAATTTGAGCACTTTCCAATTTATTTTGCACACTCTTCTAATCCTATCTCTAGCTCTATCTTATTTCAATTGTTAGGGAAGGCAAAGTTAGTTTTGGGAAAAGATTAAGTGATCTGGTTGAGCTTTCTCTATTTTTTCCTTAGTGGTATGTCCTTGCTCTCTTTTGTTTTCTTGTTCAAAATTTGATGAGGTTTTGCTATTATATCTAAGTTAGAATTATGGCTTTTAAAGTTTTAAGAGTTGACTTTTTCATAAGTTTAGAAATTCTATTTTTAGGGAGATTTAGCATGCATCAAGTAATTTTTGCTCTTAAAATGTTAGCACGTATTCCTGCATGAAAGGTGATATCTTTTGTTGGCTGATATATGTCGGTACAAAGAAATGCGGTTGTATGCATGAATTGCATGCTTAAATGACATAAATTAAGAAAGAGCATTAAAATGGATAAAATAGGCTATGATAATGCTATGGTGAGAAATGCATGATATTGATAAAATGGAATATAATAGTTGATATTGATACATGTTCTAATGTGGTCATAAATGATTTTGATGCAAGAATCTACATGAAGTTTGTGAATTGATGTTGTGTTAGGGCAAACCGATCGACCAATTAAGTTAAACCAATCAATTGATTCCTAGAATAGTCAACTGGTTAACCCAACCCATCAACTAATACGCCTATAGAGACCTTGTTCTTACTTTCTACTTAAACCCATCGTCTAGTTTGGTAAAACTGATCAACTATTCTATGAAAAATCAACTAGTTTTCTTAAACCAATCGATCAGTTTAAAAAAAAAAAGCATGGTCAGGTTAAGTCAAACCAATTGACTAGTTAGGCTATAATGATCGACTAGTTTGACTGGTTTGCTTCAATTACCTCTTTTTGATTCGGTTATACTTCAAGGCTATGATTGGTATTATTCCAAGGTTATTTAATGGTTAAGTTATCGATTCTATCATGATTATTGACCAAATTAAAAGATCAAATGGATCATGGGTTATAATATACCTTATAGGAAATAGAGGTATAAAATGGGCATTTCACTCATGATGAATGAGGGTAATTAAGAAAAGAGTAATGGAACTCAGTTTGGGATGGAATTGAATATAATGGTGGATGTGAATTTCACTGGCCAAGGATAAATGGTAAACACACATGGTTGGAAAAAATGGAAATAAAAAGATTAATATGGGAATTTACCTTGGTTGCTTGTATGGGCCTTATATGATCACCCATCCTTATGAATAAAATACTAATCACTTAAAGTGAAAGAAAGTAGAGTTGAGTATGGGCTTGGGTTACCCAATCCTCAATTAGCTACCTAGTGTTAGTCTGCCTTCAGGAATTTTTGATGCCTTCGGGCGGGATCTTGAGAGGTCCTAGTGCCTTACCTACTCTAGACACTGATGATATACTAAGGGGTATTGATACTAAAGGCCGATTTACCTAGGTGCTTGGCTTCATCCTGGACTTATGTTCATATCGGTTGGCTTGACCTGGACTTATGTCCATCATGGTGATTAGCTTTGGCCTGGACTTTATGTCTCTTTTTGGATCGGCTTCCATGGTATGTGAGACCATGGGGTGATACACTATCTATCAATTAATGATAATAAAACATGGTTGGTAATTACTAGTTAATAATTATGAATGATAATCAAATGCATAGTTGACAATTGACTATGAAATGGAAGTAATGATATAGTTAACCAAATGATTAAAGTTAGCTTATGCACTTAATTAACCATTTATGGTATGGAACATTAATTATGGTGATTGGTTTATATCTTGAATAGTTAAATAGATTGAATATCTTAATGAAACTGGATAAGTGGAAATACCTCTAGGGGTTGTTATGCTACTCTATGTTATTACTCATGAAAGTGGTTATGTGAAAGTGCATGATATCCTAAGCATAATGTTTATATTATAATGATGTAGAATATGATGGCATGTGTTATACACTCTTACGTTTATGCATAAAGTCCTACCATAATGTGTGTCGTATATTATGATAAATTAGCATTCTTGTGTACATTGATGGAGCAACTTGGCTAACTAAGTACATAGCATATTGATGTGCCCATTTGATCGGTCACCTACTCATTCCCACGAGTAGAGGAACATGTGAAGGTTTTTAGAAATAGCCAATAAAGGGCTTACCTTAGTTAGTTCAAGGCTTGTGAGTAAGGACATCCAAAAGGTTTTGGTGGGGTTCATGGACAACAATGGTATTTGTTTTGGACATCATGCCCCAACCCATGTTTTGTAATTTGATACCTTTAATATGTATTCTATAATGATTTTAATGAAACCCATTAGGGTCACTTAATGAAAAAAAGTTTGAATCATTTTAATTAAATTGTTATTTTCACACTCTTTTGTTTCAGTGTTTCATTAGTTTAGCCTTGTATCTAATATAGGCTATGTGACGGACATTTAACCTATGTTAGGTACAGCGGCAACACCCCATTTTTCTAAGTGTTGTCTACTTCCACAACATATTTTAATGAAATTTTGCTATAATGAAAAATGGGGGTGTTACATATTGGGTTTAAGGTATCATTTGATTTGAAATGAGGTTGGAAAAATAAATTAAGCAAGTTTTCAGACAGACCAATCGACTGGTTCGTCATTTCAGCTGAATGCTTTTTACTCGACCAAACTTGTAATACCCCATTTTCAGAAAACCCTAATAATTATAACTGGTAATTATGTGTATTAGTTATAATAATTATTTTAGGGTATTTACACTAAAATTATTATTAATATTTGTAATATTATTATGACTTATTAGTTATAAATTTTTATTAGGCTAAAATATGCTAGAGGGTGTGTATTAAAATTTAAACCTAGGTTTAGGTCATAACCGGTATCTGTTTCATCAAATAAACCTATTTCCATAGCTGGATAATTGTTATCCGAATACTTTACCCAGTTTTGTACCTAAAAAAATTACCCTAACCCTATTCTATTTTCTTACCTCACCTTACCCTCCCTCTACAAAGCATATCCCTACCCCATCAATTCCCAACTCCTGCAATTGTGGGTTGGGTTTGAAAATTTTACCCAATCATAGCCCCTCCTCTTCCTCTTTCTATGTGTAAATATATATATGCATATACCTCATTTAATGAACTAAAAACTACCTCCTTATTCCACCAATTTTATGTCAAAAATATCACCATAAACACCTTCTTTCCCCTCCTTACCATCACTAAAACTGCCCAAAAACACCCCCGATAACCCACCTTCAGCAACCAATGCTGCGCCACATCCACCACCATCGGAAAAAATAAATAAATAAAAATAAAAACCTCCCATTCCCTCACCCCCTTTCTACAAAAAAAAATCCTCCAAAACACCCCTAGCTACAGTAAAACCACCCATTCCTACCCCCCAAGATTCAGCAAAAACTATCCGAAAACACCTCTACCCTTTGGTAAAATCCTCCAAAACACCCCTAGCTTTGGCAAAAATTGTCATTCCCTACATCCCCCTTCCATAAGACCTAACCATTCCTTACCCCCCCCCCTTTGGCTCTCCTTGCCATTTGCCCATTCCTTAGCAACGACAGTTTGTGCCATTGCTAGCCTTCTTAGCCGGTGTCCCCTTCTTCGAACTCGGTTTGGTTTTTCCCATTCTTTTTCCTTTTGATTACCTTAACCCTTCATTTATTACGTCATTAATTCTAGTTATTCTTTGTTAATTATTTTTAGGTGATATTCCAGAAGTTCCAGTAAAAGCAGATTAAGATAAGCGTGCTTAAAAACCGGAGCATTATTAGTAAGGATACTAGTCGATGTTTCAGGTTTTGTGTTAAATGCTTTTATGATTATTTGTGTTATTATATTATTAAAATTCATGTTGATGATGATATGATATATTAGCATGAATTATATGATTGAAAGGAAGAGAGAATATTAAAGGATATGTTGATACGATGATATTACGCTAGGATGTATTTTTATAAGTGAGTGTAAATTGTGGGTGAGTAGTATGGGCCTAATGAATTATTATAAGTGAAAAATAATTATATTTAAGATGCATGTTGACAAAAGGAGGATTTGGGAAAAAAAATATTGAGGATTTAGGATTTTCATAAAATAAGGGTTATCGACTATTCTTAAGGGCATTTTTTTCAATATGAAAATTTTGGTATTTCAATGTGTTAGATAGATTACAAAATCTAATAATATCATGTGAAGCGTTTTGGAGTGATTATGAAGGTCATAAGTTCTTCAAATGAGAAAATAGCCTAATTTAGGAATAGTAGCCTTAAAACGGCAATGTTATTATCACAAGTGTAAAATGTTAGAGTTAGGCCATGGATTTTGAATATGTTACTAATATGGGTATTTTAAGGATTATATTTAATTTTTTAATTATATGAGTCTTATGGGAGAACGTATGACTTACCTGTGAAATTAAAATTTTTGGAGCCTTATGAATAGTAACTTTTTAGATGGGGTTATTATCACATATATAAGACGTGGGAGTTAGACCTAAAATTTTGGGTATGTTAATGATACTATTATTATAGGATCATATACTAAATTTGGTGGATAAATGGTCAAAATGGGGGAAGTTATGTTTAAATTGTGAATTTGGGATTTTTAGGGAAAATGTGCATCTTAATCTCTGAGAACGGTCTTGTTATATGTGTATTAATGTCTCGCTTGCATTAATTATGTTTCTTACTCATTCAACCAATCATTAATAATATATGAATAATTTAAATTGAATGATTATGAGTCAGGACCGGTTGTATATGCCTGTTCCACTAGATAAGAATATTAGTCAGGCGCGTTTTCTCCCAGGACTGTATATTATTAATCATTCTATCGGTAAGAATAGTGGCCAAGAGCATTTTTCCCTAAGGTGAAATAATTGTTCCATCAGTTGAGAATTTTGGAGTCCCTGAACTCAATTTAAAATAAATCTCGAGAATAATTATAATCATTTGTAAGACACTAATCACATAAAGTAGAATACTACATCAGTCAGGATCAGTTGTATATGTTCGTTTCACCAGTTGAGAATATTATCCAGGACCATTCTTCCCTGAGAATGTATATTATTAACTATTCCACCGGTAAGAATAGCGGCCAGATGTATTTCCAGTTATTAATCGTTCCACCGGTAAGAATAGTGGCCAGGAGTGTTTTGTCCTAGGGTGGGATAAACATTCCACCAGTTGATAATAGTGGGGTCCCATAAAAGAATAGATCCTAATATATTCTAATAATACAAATATGGACTAGTAATTATCTTGTATTGCTTTTTGTATCTCGCATATATACTACTTTCTGCTGTGAATGTATGTCATTATATATTTTTTCGGTTTCGACAGTATTGTTAAATTACTCAGTATATAGCATACTGATCATTCTTTTTATAGGTGATGCTCAATCTAATGAGAATATCTACTCTATTTTATAGGTGATTGATGATTATTAGCTTAATGTTCTTGCCTTGGGTGATCGCTAAACGAATTGGTAAAGGGTATGGTTATCTGGATATCTCTATCTCCCTTTGGACTCTTAGTCCTCTGTTTTCACTACTTATTTCCTTCTCTCTATTTCATATCATGTATTGTAGTAGAATCAAGTGCTTCCCATACCTAATTCCTAGGTATAAGGTTAGTTTTACCTTGCATCCGACATAGACTAGGCATAGGAAATGCCTCTTCTATGTTAGATGCAGCATGAAAACCCTATGTTTTGTGTTCGGCTTCCACTATTAAATTTTTAAAATGAAAATTTTTAATTCCAAAATTTGAGGGTGTTACAAAACCAATCGATTGGCTGGGGAACCGATTAATTGGTCGGTAGAACAATCAATTAGTAAGCTAAACCAATCAACTGGATTGTTGAGGTGAGTACATTTTTTTAACTTAATTTTTTGAGAAAACTTTTTATACTAAAATAAAACCTTGATAAATCCATTCCAAAATATTTATAATGATTTTTAACCTTTCTTATGATGCATTTGGCTCGAGATACTACCTTAAACTTATCTAAGGAGTTAATTTAGACAATCAAGGGAGAAGATGACCTCAACTTTATCTTCTTCTACCTCTCTCCTCTACACACTTCTATGACCATTACTTCAATTCTAGGGTCAATTTTTTTTTGCTGTGAGATTCCTTCCACGCTAACACTTTATTTCCCCTATTTTACTTGGAGTTTTTGGACTATCTGACCTACACTTCTCTAGAATTACCATTTGAGCTTTGGAGGATAGGTAAACATATATTGGCCAAAATTTTCCCTCTCAACTTAAATTCTAATAGTAAGAATAGGGTTTTTGATCTGTTACTTACCACACTTGTGATTTGTATCGATTTGTTGGCTATAAATAAGCCTAATCAACCCTTTTATTCACCTTTCTGTTAGCCGCTAAAAATACTTTAGCCCTCTAGAATTCACCTTATTCCTCTCCATTTCGAGCCTTGCATTCAAATTATTTTTCTCTTCTGATCCTTTCTCTATCTCCCTCTTGTTTTAATTGTTAAATAAGAAAGATTTAGATTTAGGAAAAAGTTAAGTTGTTTAGTAGAATCTTACTCTATTTTTCTTTTGGGTGTGGTATGTCTATTTTTTCTTTTTTTATTCCAAGTTTAGATTTGAAAAAAAAAAATCAATGATTTTTTTTAGTTAAACTTGTCTTTTTTAAGGTTTTGAAATTTGAAGAATTCCACGAGTTGAGTTTTCTTATTTGAGGAAATTTTTGCCTACATCAAGTAAGTCATTCTTACTTCTGAAATATGTTACAACTAAGCTTGCATGTTATGGAACCCTTAAATTTTGATGTTATATGAGTATATAGCTTTTCAAAATTGGTATTGAATGGTTAGACTATTTAACTCGAGAGAAATGTAAGAATTTTAAGGAAAAATTAGGTTGTGATGATTAATAGTGAAATATGCAACTATTGTAAGCTAGAAATGTGTTATGTGATATTAGTCTATGTTTCAATGTGTTATGATAAATAATTATAAGCATGATCTGCATGAGAATACCTATTTTGTGTTGTTTGAGGACAAACCAATTGACTGGTTCCTAGAATAGTCGACTAATCGACCCAACCCATCGATTGGTAGGTCTGTAGGGACCTTAGACATACTCTCTACTTAAACCCATTGATTGGTTGGACAGAATTGATCGAATGGTATATGAATAGTTAACTAGTTTGTCCAAATCTATCGACCAGTTTGAGGGAATCCTGGCTTACTCGAGCTAAACTAATCGTCTGGTCCACCAGAACCGATCGACTAGTCGGGCCAAACTATTCGATTGATTCAACTAGTTTGTATGATTTTGATTTCTCGAATTAGATATGCTTTGATGTTGTGCATGAGACCATTCTATGACTATTTAATAGGAAAAATACATGCATTTCCATGGATCAATAACATAATGGATGGATGGATTAAATGAACCATGATTCATGACATAATCAATGGTTGTTGTAAAGGCCTTGATAGGTAAACCATAAATAAAATGTGATGGTTTTGAAAAGGGAATGAAATACGAATCGTGTTTTGGATGGATTAACATAATGGATATGGCTATTATTGAGAAAGTATAAATGGAAATCCCACATATGGTTGGGGATGGAAAGGATTAACATGGAAGAAATATATGAATGTCTTGCATACATGTTATATGGGCCTTAAGTAAAATAATGTACTAATCACATAAAGCAAAAGATGATCGAGTTGTGTATAGGTCTAGATTAATCGATGTTCAAGTAGCTACTGGGGATTAGTTTGCCTTCAAGCATTTATTGGTGCCTTCAAACTTTGCCTTTGGGCAGGATCCCAATAGATCCTAGTGTCTTGCCTACTATAAACACTAATGAAGTACCAGGGGATATCGATACTAAAGGGTATGCTTAATTGGGTGGTTCGCTTTGGTCTGGACTTATGTCAATTGTGGTTTTTTGGCTTCGACTTGGACTTATGTCCATTGGTGGTTGGTTTCAGACTAAAATTATGTCTATTGTAATTATTGGCTTCAGCTTGGACTTTATATCCTTTGGTTTGGATTGGCTTTTATAGTATATGAAACCATGGTGTGGTGCATAGTCCATCGCTCAATGATAATGATAAAAAGGTGGAACGAATACTTGGATAGTAATAGAAATGAATACATGGATAATGATTGGAATGATGACCAAATGATAACCTATATAAGTATGTGGATAAGAAATTGATTAAGTAATTGGATGAGAATAAAATAAGGATGTGGTAGAATTAGAGGATAAAATAAAAGGGATAGAAAAGAGAAATAATGACCATAAATGAATAATCTAACCAATTGAGCAAGTTGGAAAATAAATATGAAAAATCATGTGAGTGGATGGTTGTAACCTTAGTTCTCATTTGGATAACTTGTTTAGTACATGTACGTGACTATCTATGGTATTGTATTATGAATACAGGCATAATGCATCCTGAATTGCCTAAGTTGTGCATGGTATTAAATTTTTATACATTACTAGATCATGATAGAGTAAGTACACTTAATTATATGACCTTAGCATGACTCATGATATAATGATTTCTATGATATGAACCTTGTATGCTTGTGACTTCGAGGTAACATGAATTACTCAGTACTTAGCATGACTTACTCGTTCCCACAAGTAAAGGGCCATGTATAGGTTTTTGGCAATGATCAGTAGTGGGCCTACCTCATCTTGGGTTTGAGGCCTAAGATCCAGAGGTTTTTGTGTGGTCTGTAATTGACCGTGATTTTGGAGCCACGCCCTAACTTGTTTTCTACCATAATAGCCTTGTATTATTAATTATTCTATCTCCATGTATTTGCATATATATCGAGAAATATTAACGTCTTGTGGTTTAAACATTTTCTTTAAATAAGTATGCATCTTGTTTTTGTGCACTCTACTTTATTTTTAGTTGGTTTGGTTTTCATCCTTGTACCTAACATGGGACGAACAGCTGGCATCTATCCTATATTAGGTATGGCGGTAGCACCCCTTTTTTCCCTAAGTGTGCTTATTATTTTCTACTTCCACAATGTTTTAAAACAATATTTTTTTTTTAATAATAAAAAATGGGGGTGTTACACAAATATCAAAGCTTTTTGGGTCAACTAATTAGTCCTTGGTCCATTTAACTTGTGAATAATGTGTCAGTTTGATTCATTTGATGTAGTGTTATCTAAACCCTATTACTGCTGAATATTTTTGCACCGTTTGACTTCAAAATCAACAATCTTGCAAAACTTAGCTAAGAAACAATAACTCGAACAAAAATGCATATAAATCATAACATATGACAGATCTATATAAAAACACCCACATAATATATTAAAAACTACATAATACATCACATACCAGAGTGAATTTCCTTCTCCGAGAAAAGGATAATGAGCTCTTTTGCTTTAGTTTCACTAATCTTGTCAAAATTCAAACCTTCAATTATTGGCCTTCCATGACACTCTTCTTCGAGCAACCTTTTGAATAACTATAGTCTCCATGCTCATATGTTTCCTATCATCTAGCAAAGAAGACCCATCAATTATTAGTTTCTCAATATTGTAATGCTATCTCCTTGCATGAGCTTTAATGTGGAAGTAGTTGGCATTCTTATTGCCCTTCTTGATCCACTGAATTCTAGAGTTTTGGACCTAGTAGAACTCCTTTCATCTTGATTATAGCATAAGATCCTCTAGCAATTTCCTTCTAGTCACCACATCCTCTTTTCACAAGCTTGACTTAGTGGCTTGATTATCCATCTCCTCGATCTTTGAGATGCTGTTAAAAATATTACCAAACTCATATTTGTTCCACTCCAACACAATCTTAAGTTTCTACTTGATAGACGCATCCCCACTATCCAACATCTAGGAATTTTGGATAACACCCATACAACCAAAATGGGAGAGCTAATAATCCATCAAGCAGAACAATATAAGGCCTTGAATCTCAGCCTCGACCTGCAGGAGAATTATATAATGATATGAAATGCTACTCTTTAATTAAAAGACTGGAATTTAGAAATTACAAAAATCATTCCATGCCTACAAAACCAATTAAAACCATTTAATATAATTTAGGAATTTCCTCATAACCAATTAAAACCATTCCCACTCAACTTTACCTCCATCGGCTTGTTCTGATTAGGAAATCCTTAAAACTAGCCATGTAATAAGCATTAAAAAGGGTGGTACCTCTGTCTTCCCTCTCTAACACTTCATTAAAATATACAATGAGAAAAAACAAAGAACTGATCTTAGCACAGTACATTGATGAATCATGCCAAAGATAAACCTTTTGGTCGCTTCATAAGGCCCATAAATATTTAGTAACTCAACAAAAACCACCATCCCTTATGATGTGCAAGGTGATCCAATTCCTCCTCACCTCAGCACAAAAAAACCTCAAAAGACTTATCCTACTAACCAATCAACAACCTACCTGAGTTGATGTGAGCTACGCTAAATACCCATTTGGTCCCATCATACACCCAAATTGACTTTCAAGTATTCCAGTTGATTTACCCTAACATGGACTCCTATATGCAAATCACATCCAGTTTGAGACCCCTAATTTTTTGTTTAATAACACTACCAATCCTCATCGCCAAACCTCCACAATTCCATGAGATAATATTCATACCAAACAAATTTTAAAAACTCCTAATTAGGCTCATCCTCAACTAACAAGATAAAGGGAACGATTGCAAGAACTGGCTTTTCAACTTTATCTATTGAGCTTCCTAATAGCAATCTAGTAGAAACAACTTCTCCTAGCCTATCATATACCTCTAATCTAGCAGAGATATCCTCATCATGGTCCTTACTCTATCCCGAGCAAGACTTCCAGTTAAGGATTACCATATTTTCTTTTCCCATCACGACCTTGAAGAGGGCACTATTAATCACCAAGGACACCTTCGAGATCCTACTCAACATTTTCAAGACATCAATACAACAATTATCAACTTTACCTAGAGAAATTGCTTCTTTCTTGATGCAAGTACATCTACAGAGTCTCCAGAGGATAAGGATTTGGCATACATGGTTATTTGTCTTTGATAATAATATTTCTAACCTTAATGAGTTCATGTTGAGTAATTCTTACAAATATGTAACGTGATTGTGAGGAAAGATTAATTCATTTTAAGATGTCAACATACTTAAGATTTCATATGCTACAAGTTATTACAAGTTGAAGGAAGTTATTATGCATAGAAGTCAAACATACAAGTCAAGGAGACCTAGTTATTATTTTATGTAAATTAGGACCTTTGTTAGTTATTTTCATATAATTATTAGCTATGTTTGTTTATAATAATTATCGGCTGATCCATGTGTTATATAGGTTAGTGTTAGATCGTTACAACTAGTTAGACTTAATATGATAGTTAGCCATATCTATGCTAGTTATGTGCTTGAAATAAGTTCAGTTGTAATAAGTAGAAGACAAAAGCTATCTTAGTTTACTAATTAGTATTAGTTATGACAATGTTGTAGCTACCTATATAAGGCATACTCGATGCCTCTTATACACTTGTTGAGCATTATTGAAATCATAATACAAGTGAATTACTTAGTTATCTCACTTTGTAAGTGATTGTTACATGCTAACATTACTTTGTGTGTTCTCAGATATGAGCCTTTGTATGAGTTCTATGTGAGACATTCAAAAATAGTTTTCTTATTAAGTTCTCGATTGAATCTTGCTTGATGATTCATAAATCTCCATTCTAATCTTCAACCACTGAACCAAGAACTCTCCTCAACTTCTTTGAATCTTCAAATATCATAGAAGATTCACATAACTTCTTCTACCAAAACAACCATGCCCCGATGTTCTCCAATCAACCCAAACAACTACACCAAGTAGGCATAAAAAGAAACTCCAATGCATACAAGCCTAGAAACTCTACCTTCACAACGTTGATTAGCATACTAAGCAACAAGATCCTTAAATAAGCCCTTCCACCACCCATTTTTGACTGTAAAGGACTCCTCCATATCCTTTTCAATCTTAGAAGTAAAGAGGTAATTGAAAATTCCAAACACTAAAACTGTAATGCCAAGACTCACTCCTTAGCTAACAAGCTTTGGATTTCCTCTATCTAGATATGGATTGAAGTATTCCCAACAACACCCTTGCTCAACCACTCCATATTAACTATGTGCCTTGAACCCACTATGATCTTTTAATTATATTTGCAAATATTCTTTAGGTCTTCCACCACCTCCATATAGCCTCACTATAAACACATAGCAATATAGCTAACATCTTGAACCAAAACCTGATCACCCTTATCTACTCTAGTCTTCATCTCATGATTCAATCCCATGTGGCTTCTACTATACTTAGCCCAACTCACCATGATCTTATTCCCTCAAAACAAGCATCCATTCTCCTTCTTGGTAGTCCTCCTGGCTTCCATGACACTATTAAATCTAACAAACAAATACGAATCCCTAACTTTCCTTCTATGATTTAGTGGAACAAAGGCATCCACAACCCTAACATAGTTACTCAACACTTTCATGAGAGGAGCATTGTTTGTGTATGGTGGTAGATCACCCACAAATAGGGTTACATGAGGGGTACGTTCGAGGGAAAGGAGGTTTCTCTCTCTAGACATTTTGGTTGATAAAATGTACTTGCCCTATATTATTTTATTTTATTTTTTTGTTATCTTTTGTTTAGTTGATAAAAATAACATGTTGAGCTTCTATTTCATAACTTTGAAGCCTCTTATTAATAATTCATCGAGGGGAGTGTAATACCCCACATTTTTATAAATTAATGGATAGGAATTTTGCCAATTTTTAGACTTTTGATTTGGTTTGAGGTAAAGTTTAAATTGAAATCATATTGAAAATGGTATTTAATGAGTTTTTCAGGCAAACCGATTGAATGGTTCCATGAACCGATCAACTAATTTGTCATTCTAGTAGAATGGGTCTTTTCAACTAAACTAATCAACAGGTTTGTAGAACAATTAACTAGTAGGCCCAAACCCATTAATTGCTTTATTGAGTTTGTCATATTTTTTTAGCTTGATTTTCTGAGAAATCTGTTACACTAAAATAGGAACTTATCAACCCATGTCAATCTATCTCTAAGATATTCCTAATTTTTTTTTATGACGCATTTAACCCAAAATATTACCTCGAATTGATTTAAGGTCGATTAGGTAAATTAAGAGGGAAAGATGAACTCAACCTTGTCTTCTTCCACCTCTCTCCTGTACACATTTTTGAGATAAATACTTTGATCTCGGGCACGATTCTAAGAAAATCAAAGATTCCTTCCATGCTAGCCTTCCATTACTTCTCTTGTATATGCTAATCCTAGCCTAATTGAACTACATTCTCCAGAAATACCATTTGAACTCTAGAGAATAGGTCAACATATATTGGAAAAAATTTGTTCATGCATCTCAAATTCAAATAGTAATTTGTAGGTTTTTGAGTTTATTCATGAACCCTCTGTGATTCCCTTTGATTTGTTGGCTATAAATAGCCACAATTATCCTTTATATGCACCTTTTCTTTCAGCCATCAAATTCTCTTAGTCTAATTGATGCGGAACAAATTAGAGTGAACAAATTCTTCAAGACCAACCATGGAAAGTCAAGAAGAAGAGTTGAGAGATATTCTCAAAGCCCTAGCGGAAGATCTTAATGATGTCAAGATTCGTATGGGAAGAATCGAAGCTTCCCAAGCACAAGGGTCACATGTGCAACAACCTTACCAAAGAGAGCCAATCAAAGTAGAGCATATGAGGAGAACACCGCATCAATTGGAAGAGGAAGAAGAAAGCGTAGGAGACTACGGAAGGGCGCATGAGTCCTCTAGGAGGACATATGACGACGTAGAGAAGGGGGTCCATTTCAACTTACCCGACTTTGAGGGTAATCTCGACCCGGAGTCGTTCCTTGAATGGTTGCAAAATGTGGAGTCGATTTTTGAGTATAAGGAGATCGATGATGAGAAGAGATGTCGTATAGCAATCTTGAAGTTGAAGAAATTTGCTAGGGTATGGTATGACAATCTGAAACGGAGAAGAGAAATAGAAGGGAAAACGAGAATCTGATCATGGGAAAAGTTAAAGAAGCATCTAAGGAAGAAGTTCATTCTGAGAGAATACGAGCAAGAGAACTTCATCAAGATGACCACTCCGAGGTAGGGCCTACTCGGAGTTGAAGAGTACATCCGAGAATTCAAAAGGCTAACGCTTGTATGTGACGTGCAAGAATGAGAAGAGCAACGATGTGCACAGCTCATAGGAGGTTTGAACATGAATCTCCAAGAGAAGGTAGAAGTGTACCCATACAAAGTTTTTGAAGATTTGGCCAAACTAGCCATCAAGTTTGAAAAATAGTTGAAGCAGGGCAAGGTTCCAAGTAAGTCCATCAGTATTCCATACGGCTCGAGCTTTAAAGGGGGATCCAAGCCACTAGTGGTGCAACCCACCAACACGGATACTGTTAGAAGGTTCACCCGAGAAGAAAAGGGCAAGGAGAAAGAGGAGGATAGGGTACGCATGTAGTACTTCAAGTGCCGAGGATATGGTCACTTTGCTCAGGATTGCTCAAACCAACGGGTATTGTCCCTAAAGGAGATCGACAACATGGAAACATGTGAGGAAGACGGAGACCACGAGGAAGATGATACTTATGAGCCAGAAGACGCCTTGGAAGAAGGAACCGTGGACTGTTATGTGCTACGACAAGTCCTCCAAGTGCAACCCCGACCTCTACCTACTCAGCAGGAAAGACTTTTCAAGGCCAAATGCCGAGTGGGAGATAGAGTATGCGAGATCATCAATGATAGTGGCTCGTGCACCAACATAGCCAGCGAGAGGATGGTTAGCAAACTCGGATTGGAGACAACAAGTCATCCTAGGCCATATACACTTCAATGGCTCAACCGAGACAAAGGCGTAAGGGTAAAAAAATAATCCCTTATCTCATTCAAAATTGGAAATTACGTAGATACTATTTTGCACGACATTCTACCTATGGATGCATGCCATATTTTGTTGGGGAGGTCGTGGCAATATGATAGGAAGTATAAGCTGAAACCGAACGAGGACGAAGAGAGTTCAGTCAAGGAGAAAGAAGAGAACTCGAGTAGAATGGGTAAGGAGTTACTGATTCTAAAGGAGCATGAGATGTTGGAGGCTCTTAAGGGAGAAGAGATGTGTTACGCCCTAGTAGCAAAGGAAGTCTCAAAAAAGGAGGTCGTCACTAGAGATCCGAAGCTGCAGCAGGTAGTGAAAGAATATGCAGATGTATTCCTAGATGAGCTGCCAGCAGGGTTACCTCCTTTGAGAGGAATTGAGCATGCTATAGACCTCATGCCAGGAGTTCCACTACCAAACAGACCAGCTTACAGATGCAACCTGAAAGAAGCTGAGTTACAAAGATAGGTACAGGAATTGTTGGATCAGGGTTTCATATGAGAAAGCATTAGTCCATGCGGGGTCCCAACGTTATTGGTGCCTAAGAAAGATGGCACATGGAGGATGTGTATCAACTCCAGAGCAGTCAACAACATCACGATCAAGTACAGATTTCTGATGCCGAGGTTGGATGACATGCTAGATGAGTTGCATGGAGCTAGGGTATTCTCGAAGGTCGATCTCAAAAGTGGTTATCATCAGATAAGGATCTAGGAAGAAGATAAATGGAAGGCCTCTTTTAAAACTAAGTATGGGTTGTACGAGTGCTTGGTAATGCCCTTTGGGTTATGCAACACACCAAGTTCTTTCATGCGGTTGATGGCTGAAGTACTACGGCCTTTTCTTGGGGTCTTTGTTGTTGTGTACCTAGATGATATCCTGGTATATATCAAGACAAAGTTCGAGCATCGACAATATCTGAGGCGGTTGTTTGATAAGCTCGGAGAGGTGAAGCTCTATGGCAAGATGGAGAAGTGTGATTTCATGATGCAGAGCATAGTCTTTCTTGGCTACATAGTGAGCAGAGACAGCATCCGAGTGGATCCATCCAAGGTAGAATCTATCCGGACATGGTCAATCCCTACCAATGTGCACGAAGTTTGAAGTTTTCACGGGTTGGCTTCTTTCTACCGAAGATTCGTTAAGGATTTCTCCACGATTACGACATCGATGACACAACTGATGAAGAAAGGATAATTTCACTGGGATGATCGAGTAATGAAAGCCTTTGAAGAGTTAAAGGAAAGACTCTCCAACGCACTTGTATTGACTCTACCATGCTTTGACAAGTTGTTTGAAGTGACTTGTGATGCAAGCGGTGTGGGTATTGGAGGAGTGCTTTCTCAGGAGAGGAGGCCAGTAGCATTCTTTAGCAAGAAGTTGAATGGTGCCAGACTCAACTACTCGCCGTATAATAAGGAGTTTTATGCTATCGTGCGGAGTTTGGAGACGTGGAGCTACTATTTGAGGCCAAAACCTTTTGTACTTCACTATGATCATGAGAGTTTGAAGTATTTGCACGGTCAGAAAAAGTTAAGTCTGAGGCACGCCAAGTGGACCAGCCTATTGTAGACCTTTGTCTTCTCTACATGGCATGTGGATGGAAAGGAGAATGTGGTAGCACATGCCCTATTTCAAAGAAGTATGATACTTACCGTGATGGAAGCAAAGCTGCTGGGGTTCGAGATGCTCAAGGCACAGTACTCCACGGATGAGGATTTCTCCATGATATTCGGGGATTGCAAGAAACAGGGACGCCACAGGGCCTACACTCTTCAGAATGGGTCCTTATTCAAGAACAATAAATTGTGTGTCCCTAAAACCTCAATTCGAGAATTGCTCATCAAAGAGGTACACGAAGGCGGAATAGTCGAGCATTTTAGAGTCAACAAGACTCTAGAACTACTACAAGAACACTTCTATTGGCCAAGGATGAAAAAGGGAGTTCTAGCTATGGTCACAAGGTGTTCCAAATGTCAGAAGAGTAAAAGCTTCTTCCATAAGGGAGTATACATATCGCTACCAATGCCCACTCAACCATGGGAAGGAGTTAGTATGGATTTGCCCAAAACCCAGCGCGGCAAGGATTCTATCATGGTAGTCATGGATTGGTTCTCAAAGATGGCACATTTCATCCCGTGTCATAAAACCGATGACGCAACCCATGTTACGAATTTGTACTTCCACGAGGTCGTGAAATTGCATGGGGTCCCGAAGACTATAGTCTCGGATAGGGACATAAAGTTCCTTAGCTACTTTTGGAAGACTTTGTGGCACATGCTGGGCACAAAGCTTCTATTCAGTACTTCACACCATCCCCAGACAGATGGACAGACAGAAGTAACGAACCGAACATTGGGAACATTACTGAGAGGGCTGGTCGGTAAAAGCACTGAAGACTGGGATGTTAAGCTTGCACATGTTGAGTTTGCCTATAATCAGAGTCTTTCTACTACCACAAGCATTAGTCCTTTTGAGGTCATATATGGTATTAATCCGTATATACCTATCGATATGATAGCATTAAAGAAGGGGGAAGTGAGGAGCTATGACGCTGAAGAGAGGGTGGAGTTCTTTCAAAAACTACATCAGTAGGTCAAGTCCAACATAGAGAAGTCCAACGAGAAATATAAGGCAAAGGCAAATAAGCACCGAACACAGCTAGATTTCCAACCAGGAGACCTTGTATGGTTACACCTACAGAAGGAACGGTTTTCCAACTTAAGGAAGAACAAGCTCACGCCTCGAGCAGATAGCCCCTTTAAGATCCTTCGGAGATTTGGAGAGAGTGCCTACGAGCTAGAGCTACATGATTCCTACGAGGGAGTGTCGAGGATGTTCAACGTTGAAGACATCAGCTCCTATCATGACGACACAAATTTGAGGGTAAATTCAAACCAACCCGGGGAGAATGATGCGGGAGCAGAGTCGCATGACACAGCACCGACTAAGATGGTTACGCTACTCCATGTAGATACATGAACATGGAGGTGCATGCATGGGTTGCATGCAACGTTCTTTAGTTAGCGTAACGTTTATTATTAAGTCATTTATTATTATTTTTATTTCAATTCAAATAAGGTTGTTAGTAGCTAGATCATTTAATATCTTCTAGCTAGTCTTAAGTCATTTATTATTATTTTTATTTCGAGTCAAATAAGGTTGTTAGTAGCTAGATCATTTAATATCTTGTAGTCAAATAAGGTTGTTAGTAGTTAGATCATTTAATATCTTCTAGCTAGTCTTAAGTCATTTATTATTATTTTTATTTTGAGTCAAATAAGGTTGTTAGTAGCTAGATTATTTAATATCTTCTAGCTAGTCTTAGGGAATTCAATGTTTCTAGGAAAGATTAGTGGCAAGATTATTGTAATCTTTGAAGGGAGGCTCGACAACTTTTGGCTATTTAAAGCCATAGAAACCGAGAGAAAGAACACAATTTGAATGAGAAGAAAAACCTTAAGCTTGCTTAAACCCGAATTCTATGTGGATTCATCTCGTAACAAGTTGAATTTATGTGAACAATTTGTTTCGAAAAACTTTAATCTTTATTCATGTGTGGCTTAAAGATTAATCTATCCCTCTATTTTTTTACTTCACCACCTCTATCTTTTCCATTGAAAACCCTACTCCAAACCGTCACTCCATTTTTCCATCCAAACCCTTTTCACCACCCTTCTATCTTTCCATCAACCCTAAACCGCCTTCCACCTTTCCTAACCATAAACCATCGTTTATCTTACACCCAAGCCCGAGACTATAACCGTACACGCATCACTAATATTCACTCTCTTCTTTCTACACTTGGATCCTTGCTAATTAATTTTCTTACGCCCTTCTAATCTTGTCTCTAGCTCTCTCTTGTTTCAATTGTTAAGCAAAGAGGAGCTAGATTATGGGAAAAAGTTTAAGTGGTTCGGGTGAGCATTTCTTTGTTTTTTCCACAAGATTAGTATGTTATTTATTTCTTTCTGTTTTAAGTTTGGAAATTAAGTAAGGTTTGGTGTAAATGAATGAGTTTAACATTTTGGTTTTTAAGGTTTTAAAAGATAAAAATTTTACAATTGGATATTATACTTTAAAGGGAATTTTTTCCTACATCAAGTAAGTAATTCTTACTTCTAAAATGATTAATGAGTATTCCTGTATATTATGTGTTCCTTTAAGTTGATTTCTGCATGATGGCATGAGTATATGCAGCTTGTATAAGTTGTCTAGGTGGTTAAATGGAATGATTTGAGTAAAAAGCATGACATTTGGTAAACATAGGATGTGATGATTCCATGTTGTGAAATGCAAGTTAATCTGGTTAAAAATATGTTAGACTATGTGGACACATGCTTTAATGTAGTTAAGGATTATTTGTACATAAGAATATATATGAAATTTAATGTCTTGGTGCTGTGTTAGAGCAAACTGGTCAATTGGTTTCTAGAATAGTCAACTGGTTAACCCAGCCCATTGACTGGTAGGCATGTAGAAACCTTGGTCTTACTCTCTACTTAAACCCATCAACTAGTTACGATATAATAGATCAACTAGTCTATGAATAGTAGACCGGTTCATCTAAATTGATTGACCAATTTGAGGAAAAGCATAGTCTGGTTGAGTTAAATAAATTGATTAGTCAACCCAAATCGATCAATTGGTTGGTACAACTAATCAACTAGTTCGGTTGGTTTGCATGGTTTGTTTCCTTTTAGTTTGGTTATGCTTAAAGGCTATAATTAGGACTATACTATGATTATTAATGGTATAAAATATAGATTTTATCATGGATTATTGTCCTAATGAGATGATTAAATAAATCATAAGTTATGATATACTCTATGAGTAATGTAAAAGTTAAATGGGTATTTCACTTATGATAAGTAATGACATTGAAAAAAGAGTAATGAAACTCAACATGGGATTTAACAAAATGATAAGATCGAGTTGAGTAATATAGTATAAGGATAAATGAAAACCCATATGGTTGTAAAAAATAAAAAGAAAATGATTGCTATAGAATAAATATGGGAACGGCCTTACTTGCTTTGTTTGATCCTTGTGTGATCACTTATCCTTATGAATAAAATACTAATTATGTAAAGTGAAAGACAATTGAGTTGAGTATGGACTTTGGTTACCCAATCCTAAATTAGCTAGCGAAGGTTGGTCTGCCTTCGAGCTTTGCGATCAAGCTTAATCTTGAGAGGTCCCAGTACCTTACCTACTCTAAGCATTGATGATATACTAAGGCTATCAAATACTAAAGGGGCTGGTTACCTAGGTGGTTGGCTTCGGCCTAGACTTATATTCATATTAGTTGGCTTCAACTTGGACTTATGTCAATTTTACTGATTAGCTTTGGCCTGGACTTATATCCACTTGGTGATTAGCTTCGGCTTGGACTTTATATCCCTTATTTGGATAGGCTTCTATAGTACGTGAGACCATAAGGTAGTGCACAGCCCATTGCTTAATGATAATAAAATATAGATGATGAATAATTGGTTAATAAAATATGAATGGTGATCAAGTGACTAGTTAATAATTGGATAAGGATAGAAGTAATGTCATGAATGACCAAAAAGGGATAAAGCTGGCTTATACACTTAGCTAATGGTTTATTTGGTTATTGAATGGAATATGGACTAAATGATATTGGCATGTGCCATATGTGAATAAGGAAATGGCACAACCTAAAGAATTGAGTAATTAAAAATAAACCCTAGAGGTTTCCCGTATGATATCTATTATTACATGTGTGAGTGCCTATGTGATGATATGATAAAACTAATCATGATATATTTTGCTTTGTTGGAGTTATGCATAATTGCAGATCCTTATGTACTCTTACCTTTAATTATATATGGCTTCATCATAACGCATGTTGTATTTTATATCTATGTATGATTGATTGGTATATTTGTATTTACATTGATAGAACAACTTAACTTGCTCAGTACGTAGCATCTTAATGTACCCGTTTACTCAGTCACCTACTCATTCACATGAGCACAAAGCAAGTCTTTAGATATAGCTAGTAGATGACCTGAGGTATTTACATTGATGGGCTTGCTCAGTACGTAGCATATTAATGTGTCTGTTTACTCAGTCACCTACTCATTCCCACAAGCATAAAGCAAGTCTTTAGATATGGCTAGTAGATGACCTACCTCAGTTAGATCATGGCTTGAGACCAAGGGCCACCAAAGAGTCATACCCTAATCTCATTTTATTATAGCCCCATATATTTATCTACTTATATTTTATAATGACTTAATTGAGAACCATTAAGGTCCTCCAATGTAAACACTCTTTGAAGTTATTGGTATAATCTTTTATTCACACACTCTGTTGTTTTCAATATTTCGATTGATTTTAGCCATGTATCTTATATGGAATAGACAATGAACATCTAATCCATATCGGGTATAATAGTAATATTCTATTTTTTCTAGATATATTTTTAACTTTTGTAACATTTTAACAAAAAAAATTTAACAGTAAAATATAGAAGTGTTACAGGGAGGGGTAGAGAGAGAGAGAGATGCAAGAGTAGAGAATAGCCATTTAGGAACAAGAATTTTGCATTAAGGCTTCAATAGTCAATAGGATTAGCAATGGTCCAAAACCAAAACCAGGTGATCCATATTTGCATTTCTAATCAATTAATCCACAATGAAAAACCTTTTCATTTATGAACGTGCTTCAAATGTCCATACCTCCGCCTTACAATATGCAGCTTACTAACTATATGCACTATATGTACAGGCCTATCAGCATTGTCTTCGTAAGCTGCCGGTAAGTATCGATTTTCTCCATTTTCATCGAACGGATAAATCGGCAAAAGTCAGTAACGCTGACAAAATTTATACCAAGAAAGCAGTAAAGTGAAATTCATGCTTCCCCGATGGCACAAGAGATGCAAGGAGGAGTCTTTGACTGGTCCACTGGCGTGATCACTTCCAAACAGTGATCATGAAAGGTGTGACCACAAGGCAGAATAGCGACCGGAGGATCAGTTTGGGCGATAGGTCCTTCCGGTTCATATGATAAATCCCTCTTGCACAACAAGCACTTTATTCCGCTAGGTAGGGATTTCTGATAAACTCCTACAGATCAAGTCATTGCATTAAGTATTTTCATATCCCAGAAATCGTCAAGATCATATCAGAGACTGCAGCAGACGTCAAGGACTAAACAAGCTATATATGTACACGAACTCCAAAGTCAATTCCACAGATAAAGTCCTTGTAGTAATTATTCATCAGATAAATCCTTCCATATCTAAGAAAAAGTTCTTTTCGCAGCTTATATATTTTTTTAGAAATTTATAAATACACACTGAGTGTGTCAATTATTTCCTCCATTAGAAAAACAACATAAACAAAGAAAAAAGAAAAAGGGATAAAAATAAAAACCAAAATATAACTTTTCTCAAACAACTTTCTTCTTGAAAGTTGAAACAAAAAATTGTATTTAAAATTTTTTATTTTAGAAATGGAGCGAGTACAACACTACAGCACAGATCAGGGACTATATACCAAGATCAATACTTTACAGCAATTCCAAATTCAAAACAAGGCTCTAGTCTAGATGAAACAAAAGTCTTCTACGGCAAACAATTTAATGAAATGAAATTATGTTCAACATTATGTTGGATATAATAATATATAATATCTTGCCATAAGATATTACTCCCTCTATTTCATAAATGGCCTCCTATGAAATATTAGATTTTCAATTTTGCTATACAATAAAAGGCCTTCTATGAAAAGTATCAACCATTAAATGACATATTTGCAATTTCACCTTTTTCTATCTCACAATATAAAAAAAAATTATGAAAAGTATCAAAAAGTACCAAGGGTCTATTCGAAATAATATATGATTATTTATAAATTTGAACACTTCTTAATATGCATGAAAAAAATTAATGTCCATAAAAGAGTATATGGTATATGCAGGAAAATTTCCTTATACTAGGAATGCTTGTAGGCCTATAAATTGCCCCTAGTATTATGACATTAATTAATCCGACCTAAATGAATTGGTTATTGGATCACCCCTTGTTTGACACTACTTAATTTTAAAATAATTATCAAAGATAATTACTCTTTTAAAAAAGATTTTTAGGATAAAATGTTCCCAAATATAGTAATTATGTATAATTAACACTGTTTTACGTAATACCAAACAATGGCTCAGTCGCCCCAAATTCTCTTATTCCTTGTCTCAATATAATCTCTTCCTCCTTGATTTCCATTCTCTCTCATCAAACCTACATTAATTTTTTATCGAAGCCCAACATTGATAGTAGCCATCAACTACCAAATATGCACATTGAACCTCCAAGTACCCAATTTGGTACCCCCACCACCCCTTGTCTCACAAAAAAAAAAAAAAAAGAAATCAAGATATTTAATTTTCAAGACAAACAACCAACCAATCACAAACCCAAATTGTCCCAACCACCACACTTAAGAACAAATCTAGCGAACCAAAATTACCTGCCCACTGCACCAATTCTAAAGCCACCACCAACCCACCTTATCACCACCAAAAACATGGAAAACCAACCATCTAAAGTTCACCTAAACCCTAATTGTTCCATGTCAACTACTAGAAACAGGCTACTTCAGCAACAAAAGACATCATCAATGTGTGACAGTCCGCAAAAATCATCATCTCTTGTTTGGTTGGTTGCTCTATCTCCATTCACTTGGTTCTCTCATAACCTGCATCACTATGGCATCAAAATCAAGAAGATTAAGAAACCATCCATCACAACTACATCATCAAATGCATTGTTGTTGTTCGAACTCTGCCACCTATTTTCATTGGTTGTCAATAGTTTGCCAACCTCATTCACCAATGCAATTGCAAAGAAAGGAGAAATACAATGCAGCCAAAGCACCATACAATAAAATCACAATTCTGCAATAGTGCATTGGCTGATATTTTATGGACTTGGGTAAGCCAATATGAGAAATGCCTACAACACAATAAAATCACACATTTATCGCTAATATATTGGGAATATTTTCTGATAAATTATTGATATATCAGCAAACTTAAAAGAGGAGTAGAAGACCTCATGACCGAAAGTACCCCACGACCTATCCTTCTTAGTAAAAACATCTTCGAATAAAAAAGAGTAGAAGACAAAAATACTAAATTGCAAAATAAAACCACCTAATTTGCGCAAACTGCCAGTCGATATACAGTTGACAAATGCGGTTACCTTTGATGGCCCTCACCTTCATTTTCTATCAAACGGTCGATGTCAGTATTGGCAGGGTACTCCCTTGGCATTGCTTGCGTCTACAATTCTAGGTGGACTGAGGAATCTAATTTGTCAGGGGTGGTACAACTTGAATGAAGGGTTTGGTGAGTAAAATATTGACGTGGTTGCAAAATTTTCCCTATAGTCCAAGAGAACGAGGCTTTAGGCTGGATCTCCCAAAGTAAATCACCCTTGAAATAGAGCTTATGACACCATTTAACCCAAAGTCTTATTTTTCATCGAGAGCTGCTATAACCACTTACAAATAACAACTTTGCTCCAAAGTTGAATGTTAAAGAGACCTAAACCACCTTCTTCAAGGGGGAGCAAACGTAAGACAAGCCACGGGAGCTTTCTTGGTCACAAAAGTAGTGATGCTGGCGCTTCTTTTTTATACATCTACACATATTCCTTTGATATCATACAATCAAATATCGGTACCGCAATTGCGTATCGGCCGCAATTTTGCGGTTTTCGGGTCGGCCGCGACGCGAAATTCCGAAATTGCGGCCGATACAGAAAATCACACATTTATCGCCGCGATATCGACGAAATTTCGAATATCGGCCGATATTTTACCGATATTGACCGATATTGGCCGATATTTACCGATATTGGCCGATATTCACCGATATTTGTTGTGTAAAATAATTAAAAATTTACGCCGCGACAACCGCGATATAGAAAATATCATTCACGACACTCCGATACCGCGACACCGCAACCGCAACCGCAATCGCGACCGTAACCGCGGTTTTATTGTATGTTTGATATGTTTAGAATGGCTCTTAGCATTCTTGGATATGTTTTGAAGTCCTACAGCACTTTCTTTAAGAATGGCCCATAAATTAAGAGTTTTTGCAAGATGATATTCCAAACACAACCTAAAGTGACATGCAATGATTTGGACCCTGTCAAGATATAAGATAGAAAGGTTTGGACATGGGCAAACAGACATGCAACATGGAGATCAAGTCAGCTAGGTTCGACATTAGCTAGCTAGGTTTTCATGTTAGTTAAGATTTGCATGTAACAAACTTATATCAAATCTTAACTGTGTTGGGGATTTTTACATGGATTGATGACATGTAAATAACAATGGGATAAGGCTAGAAAAAGTGGCATAACAGATGGATATTTGTGTATATCTAGGTTGTTACAAACGGCTAGTTTAGGAAGTTATTTCCTTAAATTATGTAAAGTTAGTTACGATTATATCTTAACTAATTCCCCTACACCCCCAACGTCTCTTTTTGGCTGATTTGGCTTTTTCGTGAGTTATTTCTTATAAATAGGGCATAACTTCAACCATTATATGTATGAAGTTGTGAAGTTGAAAATAAAGTCTCTTGTCAAACATTAAATCTTACAATTACTTTGTGGGGTTGGGAGCGATCGTGAGAAGATTCTTAGTGTGTTGTTTTCTTGATTTTATTCAAAGAATTTTCTAAATGAGTTATCTTTAGAGATCCTTGTAGAGGCTATCTTTGTGAGGTTTCTAGAAGTTAGAATTCAACACATTATTATCGTCCACCTTCCATTTCATTCGACATATTCACCATTGCTTCCATCTTCATTCGATTCCTTACATGGTTTTATGAGTGGATTATGAGGATCACAATTGTGGGTGTTTGAGTGGGAGATCTACATCAAGTAGAGCCTAACAATAAAAAGGATCCATAAAGAGCTTCAATGGTAGTGATAATTTTCTTGGGTAAAATAAAGAGCTAAGACCAATAAGCTTGAATGCTAAATAGGACAGCCTTAACAAGTTGAAGCCTACAACTTAACAAACCAAACTCTTCACTTGGCAGTCAATATATTAATAAGATCAATGCAATGGTACCTAGACAATCTGGTAATGGAGAAGGGAACTCTCAAATAACTAATAGGGAATAAGCACACATTGATGTGGATTGCACTCACTAAGTCAATTCATTCCAATTGAGTCATCCCACTACACAAAAGTTGGCTTCAATTAAAGACCAAATAAGGACAAGATGGCTCAATTGGAATGAAGCCAACCGGGCCCAGCATGAGAGAATAGAAGGTCTTCTGCAAAAGAAAGGTTAATGATCCTAGCTTTCTTGCACTTGGAGTGGGCTTTATAGCTACCATTTTGCCACGGGCCTAGAGAAGATGATTTAGATATTCCATAGCTAGAACAACATATAACAAAAAATTGGATCTTCTTATCTGAGACCTTTCATAGCATCAAAAGGAGTAGGCTCACCATTAAACATAGAGTAACTAATAGTAGTGATGCACTTCACTATTAGTTATACAAAATGAAGGGGGAATCCCATTCTATGCAAGACATGATCCATGAAATACCATTCAACAGAGTCATAAGCTTTTTGCAAATCCAATTTGGTCATGAACCTAGGAGATATGTGTTTCTAGGTATAGCACCTAACCAATTCATGAGCAATTAAAATGTTATCTCCATTACGCCTACCTCTGATAAAGGCAACTTGGGAGGGAGCAACCAAGGAGGGAAGAATAGATTGAAGCCGATTAGTACGTACCTTGGAGATGACCTTATACAACACATTATAGCATGCAATAGGTATGTATTGTTACACTTTCACACCTGCTTCAACTTTAGGGATCAAGGATAGCACAACCACATTTAAACTTTTAGGGAGGATACCTAAGCAGAAGTAATCGTGCACTTTCTACAAAGGTGATCCCTAATAATATTCCAACATCTCTTCTAAAAGAAAGCATTGAAACCATCAATGTTGGGAGCTTTGGCATCCCCATCTCAAAGAGGCTTGCTTGAATTCCTCTTTAGAAATTGGGAGAAGACAAGATTTCTGTTATGTAACTGAAAAGATGTGGCCTCGAACAAGTACCTAAGATCCAGGGTGCAAGTAGGGACATAAGAGGATCCCATCAAGCTCTTATAGAAGCTTAAGAATAGATTTTGAATGTCTTGAAGGGCATGTACTAGCTGGCCATTCTGGTTCTCTATATGATGAATATTATTCCCTTTCATAAGCATGGAAAAACTTGGTATTTGTGTCCTCCAAGTTAATATAATTAATCCTAGACTTCTAATTATAGAAGGATTCCTTACACCTAGGGTAATAATACAAGAGTTCTAAAGTTATTTTCTCTTGTTGAATGAGATAAGAGTTTAGAGGGTCCATTTAGAGGGCTTGTTGTATAGATTGAACCTAAATTCTAGCAGCAACCACACTATCACCAGTACCACCAAATTTTTGTACATTAAAGCATTTAGCTTGAGCTTTAGGGCCTTCAGTTTGTGTTGAAAATCATAAACATATCCCCCAGCTGGGAGCAGCTACAAACATGGGACTAAAAATTCAAAACCCTCATCAAGAGCCCACATATTATTAAACTTTAAAGTTCTTCTAGTATGTGCAAAACTAGAACCAAAATGGAGAATCACAGAGGAGTGGTATAAGACAAGAGGTGTCTCAAAGAAAGTATGGGAATTAGAGAAATGGTCAACCATTCAACATTTCCCAATACATTGTCCAACTTGCAACAAATTTGGGTCTCATGTGCTTGCTTATTAGACCATGTATGAAAAATAAAAAAGTAGTTAATGTCAATTACCAATTACCAATAATTCCTAGATGCATTCGTTAAAATCAGTGATGTCTTAAAAATAAGGAGGATCTCCTTGAAGTTTTTCTAATGCCTTGAGGATGATATTAAAGTCCCCAAGTAAGATCCAAGGAGCTTGTTAGGTTTAGTGTCTACTTACCATTGCCATGAATTCTTCCTGTCCAAACCAAAGACTTGTGTCACGTAAAACGTACGATTCATGTGACCTAGTAACTTTCCAAGTGATGCCTCAGGAGCAGGCACAAAATTATTATAAGTGCCAAAAATTAAGGTCTCGGCCAACCCATATCCAACCATCATAGTGGTGGGAATAGTTGTTGAGCCAAGACCAATTATTATGTAGCTTTGTGCTAATATCTAGAGCTTTATCCACTTTTATTCTAGTTTCAAATAAACCAATCATTCATAGACTATATCTTTGTATCCAAAGTTTCACCTCTTTCTGTTTATGAGGCTTATTTAAGCCTCTTAACATTCTAGCTTCCGATCTTCATGCAAAAACAATATTTGTTTCTAGAAAAAGTTACCTCCTAAAGAGAAAGGTACATACACTGACTATGACCATGACATTTAAGAGTGCTATGGCACTATTCATAACAAAATCTTCAAAATCAAGAGTTATCTTAATAGGTTTCCCGAGGCCCCAATAACATATTGCACTTGGGGAGGGCATGACAGAGACAAGGGACCAGGCGACTGTACAAGGTTTATCTTTTGCTAGTGTGAGCAAGGTTCAACAGATACTGGATTAGGAATTTCCTTGTTTCCTCTTGTCTTTAGCCACCTTCCATTCAATCTTTGGCATTAGGAAGTTTCTGTCAAGAGCAGTGGATAGTTATGTGGACAAATCTTTTACATTGAAAGCATAACTAGGGTTTCCACTCATACTCAATTGGTTGATTGTCCACTGTCCCACTAGGCACAAATTAGTATGGCCATAGGTAGTTCTTTATATGCATCTACTTTTAGATTCTAGTTTTTTTGTGGAAGTAACAACTTCAGCACACATGGGAGTGCCTACAAAACTAGCAATCCTAATCAATGAATTTTGTCAGGTAATAAGGGTAAATATATTTTTCCTGTGTACAAAATAACCGGGCATCCCCAGCAAGGAGAAGGCACACCACATGTTGGTGGCTCATCCAAACAAAATGAAAAGCCAAGGCCACTAGAGGCTACAAAAGTCTATTAAAATATAAAGCAATGTACACATAATTTTAATCTGTGCTAATAAGCCCCTAGTATCAATATCTCTTGCATCAAAAATAATGGCATTACATTGTCTCCAAATGAAATAAGTGGTTGCCACACACGACAATGTCCTGGCCTTGGTCAGCAAGTTACTACCCCTTCTTCTACGTCTCAAGGGACATGGCATTATATAAGTTGGTCAAACCCCTCCTATTCCCAACCACAGCCGGATGTCAAGCCATATCGAACGGATAATAGAGCATTCAAAGTAGAGGTGTCTATTGGATTCATCCTCAACCCCACAAAAGGGGCAGACCTACAGGCCCCCGAGAAACCTAAGTATGTCCCTTGTATTCAACCTACCAAGTAATGCCAGCTATAGTATCAAGGAGAACTAAGGAGTTTTGCAATTCCTCCATACTACTTTCCAATCCCTCCATTTATCTCCTTTGTCCCGAAGATAATGTTAGGCACCATAGTTAGATGCATCACTACTAGCCCACCAAGTGCCAAGGAGGCTACAAGCAGCAACATGTGAGCCTTCCCTATCAACTAGACTTATATATACCTTCCATAATTCCTCAATAAAATGGGAGGTATCATGCAAAGGCTTGAAAAGGTGGAAAGGTCTGTCTTTAAAATAGCGACCGTGAATCCACTTCGTCTATAGTCTACTTTTCCTGTTGGAGCGCCCATATATATTTGCAAAGGAATGCTTGGTTCCATGGTTTCAACTGCCTAAGGCCCAACCTTTTTTTCTCTTTCGATTTGCAAACCGTGCTCCTCCCCACCAGAGCATGTTTACCTTGTCATAAAAAGTTCCTACAAAGAGCTTCAATTCCATTAAGGACAAGCCTCGGACATGGGAGGATGACCAACCAAAAACCCAACACACCCTACACCAACTACTTCAACAGTTCACTCCTGTCAGGGAAGGAAAGTGAGCTAGCCTTCCATGATTTTAGGAGTTCACACACCTTGTTAATCATTACTTCATAATAAAAAACACGAAATTTACAAGGACTCAGAGGAATGCCTAGGTACCTAAACGGGAAGGAGCCATGTGGAATTCTTGAAAAAGCAATCAGGTCAACTTTAGTCCCATCATCACCCCCTACGAGAATTAACTGGGATTTAAGCAGATTTGCTTGAAGCCCTAAAATAGTCTGAAACTTCTGGAGCCCCTCCAAAAGAATCCCAATCGAAGCTCTATCCCCATGACAAATGGACCCTGAAGTCGTTTGTTTCCAGTTCTACAAAATTCTTCGAATCCATCTACGATGCTTGCGTCTTTGTTGACTACAAGAGCAAAGCTTCATGAAGAACTCCGAGCCATAGAAAAACAGGGTTAAAACAATCAAGGAAGTTTCAACCTAAAGATAGGCTATTTTCATTGTCTTCAATCACTTCCCCAGAGGTATGTATTTTGGATGTAATTTCAGTTGACAACTCACAAGTGTGTATCATTATATCTTCCTTTAACGCAGAAAGTAACATATCTACAACTTTGATATATAGTTTAAATGGAATATCCATGTTGTCGTCTATCTTTTGCTTATTGTTGTGGTGGAAGTATGTTTTCCATATGAAATTGATCTATATATAGTGTTGTATTTTCCTTTATAAGGCATGCTAGTAAGAAAGCATCTTTAACAAAAGGACCTTTTACAAAACAATCAAAGACGTTCAAATGTAAGCATGGATGGTAATTATGGCTGATCCTTTAGGTTAGGATGTCTAGTAGCATGTCAATTCCATTAATACGCATGTTCGGAATGCATCAGTCTTGTGGCGTCACCTTGCAGGACAAGAGTTCTAAGTGAGGTTGTCATCCTTTATTGAACTATGAAACACTATTATAGGTCCTAAAAGGCTCCCTTCCAACATCTCGAATAACTACAGATCACCCTTTAAGGATATTTGGATGTTTTTGTTATGTGTATATACCAAACATTTTTAGATCGAAGTTGGATCCAAAAGCTGAAAAATGTGTTTTCCTTGGTTATGCATCTAATAAAAAAGGGTACAAGTGCTTTAACCCAGTTACAAAGAAATTTTTTTAGAGTATGGATGTCCATTTTGTTGAAGACCAATCTTTTTTTAAAAAAGATTCTCTTCAAGGGGAGACCACAGGTAAGGAAGACAATTTTTGAGAACCTTTGCCTATTTTACCTCCTCCTCAAGAACCTTTGATTGAAACATTAGCTAAAAGAGTGGAACCTATTGATAGTACCCTCAATCTGAGATTACCAGATACTATATCAAAGATAGGGGAGAAATCTTGCAAACGGATCATAACACTAAGCTTCAGGTTTATACCAGGAAGAAGTTTCACAAATGTACTAATGTTCCAAATATTACTCAAGCAAAGGTTCAATCCAATTCACCGACTGAAGGTCCAACAACGCAGAGTAATCCTTCCTTTCCTCATATTTCTCCTCTGTCTACTAATATAACAAATTTCTCCACTTTTGATCTTAACCTTCCAATTGCTTAAAGAAAAAGAAACTCAAGCATCCACAAAACACCCCATTGTAAACTACTTGTCGTATAAAAAACTATCCCATGCTCATAGGGCGTTCGTGTCTAGGATCACTAATCTATTTGTGCCAAGAAATATACATGAAGCATTAGGTGATCCGAATTGAAGGACATCTATCATAAAAGAGATGAATGCTCTTAAGAAAAATGACACATGGAGTATTACCAATTTACCCCAAAGCAAGAAGACAACTGGATGCAAATAGGTATTCATAGTAAAGTGAAAGGCTGATGGAAGTTTAGAGAGATACAAAGCAAGACTCGTAGCAAAAGGATTTACTTAAACTTATGGTATAGACTACCAAGAAACATTTGCTCCTGTTGATAAGATGAACTCTATCAGAATTCTTCTTTCCCTCGCAGTCAATTGCAACTAACCACTTCACCAATTTGATATAAAAAATGCCTTCTTGAATGGAGACCTACATAAAGAGGTTCATATAGACTTGCCACCTATATTTAAAGAAAGTCTCGAAAGAGGCGGAGTTTGGAGGTTGAGAAAATCCTTAAATGGGCTAAAGCGGTCACCAAGAGCTTGGCTTGAGAGGTTTGGAAATGTAGTAAGGAGACACAGCCATACAATTAAATATCGATCCCAATATGCAGTATCGGCCGATATTTATTGAATTTTGGGTTAGCCGATACGTGACGAATTTAAAATTTCACATATTTATCGGCGATATATCGGTTATCAACCGATATTTGCCAATATTCTACCGTTATTTACTGGTATTTGCTAATATTTATTGTGAAAAAAAAATTACGCCGCGACAACCACAACATATAAAATATCATTCGCAACACTCCAATACCACAACATCGCGACTGCAACCGCAATCACGACCGCGATTTTATTGCTTGGACACAGCTCCTCATAAAGACAAGCTGACCACACTTTGTTTTTTAAGCATTCAATTAAAGGAAAAATAGCCATTTTGATAGTATATGTAAATAATATTATCATGACTGAGGATGACTTGTTTAAGATCCACATATTGAAAAACAAGCTGGAGACCGAATTTGAAATCATGGACCTTGGGAAACTCAAATACTTCCTTCAGATGGAATTTGCAAGATCAAAGGAGAGAATCTTCATCAACCAACGCAAATACATTTTTGATCTACTCAAAGAAAAAAGGATGATGGGTTCTAAAGCTGCAAAAACTCCAATAGATCCAAATGTTAAACTAAAAGCAGCAACAGCAAATGATGTGGTGGATCAAGAATGCTATCAGAGACTAGTTGGGAAATTAATTTATCTTTCACACACAAGACCTGATATAGCTTCCTTCTCTACAATGACTTTGAATGCACTGTGTCCTAATAAATCACACATATAATAATATTTTGACCTTTACTCAAAACATTCCCTTTGCACACCACTAGTTACACTCCTTAGCAAACAGTTGTTGGCTGACATCCACCTTTATCAAAAGTCTACGATAAGGCTCTTTCCCTTGCAACAATAATGGAATCTACACAGAGCTTTTCCTATAAGACTACCACACCTATTGATAAGTGCAATGTATGCCCTATTTCTATAGTATTAATTTTCATACTTTGCATCACTTTTTCTCTAAAAATGCCAATTTAACTTCTTTTTAACCATAGGTACTCATTTGGAATCAATCATTTAAAAATAAAAAAAATAAATAAATAAATAAAAGAAGAAGAAGAAGAAGGTATTTTGAAGAGCTTTGTAAGTAAAAAGGTTAACCGAAACTTTCACATAAAATAACAAAAATAACCATGGGTATTTCAAGCATAACCTTTCATCCGAGCTTCAATTGAGTTAATTCAAGTTTTACTAGTCTTCTTTTTACTAGCCCTTACTCTCAGGCACTAATTCAAGAACAAATATTGAGACCAATCTATTGCCTGATGGCTTTACATCGTGGAATAATCAGTAATTGACAACAAGAACTAAGAATCAATAAAAGGAACAATTAGATTGGCAATGTGCACTCCTGCGAGAGTCGAACCCACCTAAAGGTGGCCTTGTTCTACCGAGAAATGAACTACAACTTTCATGTTTACAACTTATCTAAATCGGACTGGATCATGGTCAAAATAGCATTGGAAGTTGAAGCTGACAATTGGAAAATGGTGAAAAATTATCCAAGGATGGGTGATTGAAAGCCCATCGTCCGAAGATCGTCCAAAGCCACTAAAAAAGCCATGGCTGTCTCAACCTTAACACGAAAAATTTCCAAATATTATCTAACTTCTTTCTTATCTTCCCACTGATTTTTGACCTTTTTACACTTATATATACATCTCTAACTCAAATCCCATGAAAAAAGAAGAAAGCTTAAAGCCACCAATATAGGAATTCATAATTAGGGTTTCAATTTCATCTTCAACCTCCGACTCCGTTATTCTTTATCAAATCCATCAAATCGTGCTTCTATTCATTCAATTCATCCTCTATATATTTAATTCAATCATCATCTAACCCTAATTCATGATTCACTTCCATCAATTTAGCCTCCATCATAGGATTTGCAATCTATGGTTCTTCATCCATCCCAATTCATTCATCTCCATAATTATTCCAATTTGAGGTTCAATTCATTCAATTGATCCAAGAAATCATCAATTCCATCTTCATTAACCTTTAATGTGTTAACTCTATGCCTTAATTTACAAAAAGGTGCATTTAATTTAAGCCATCATTTAAGTGGAGGAGAAGTATTCATGCGAGGAAGAAGACAAAGACGACGAGCAACAATCGACCGAGGGTCATCTGCTTGCATTTGCTAGTTTTTGCTTCAGTTTTTGGTCTTTTATTTTCCTACTTTATTATATGCTTTGTATAATTAATTTATACAAAATGAGTGGATATGTTCTTGTTGTTAGGCAAGGGATTGAAACCCTAGATTATAGTTTGAGATTTTAATAATATATCCTAATTGTTAAGAGATTGTTCTTTGACACTACTTTCATTGTTATCATTTATGTGTAATTCTATCAAGTATGATTTATATGGTACATGCTCAATTTATCTTCCTCATAGTCACAATAAGTAGGATGATATCCTTACTAGGTGGCTACATAAACATGTTAGAATTCATGTATATAAATTATAGTTAGATTAGATAACAATTTACCTAATAGTTTTGTGATTTTAACTAGAGTAATGGAATATTTAGATATGTATGGGTTAAAGACAGAAAATACAACTAGACAAGTTTGAAGTACTAGTTTCGGTACTTAGATTGGCATCCTTCCACTAATTCTTAATGCATTGGACCTAGTTAAATATATGAGCCGCTAATTGCGACTATACTGCTAGAATTTAATATTGGTGTTTTGTCGTATTAAATTGAATTTGGATACTAATATAAGGTGTATAGACCTACTTAGAGTAATGGAATGTTTAGATATGTATGGGTTAAAGACAAAAAATACAACTACACAAGTTTGAAGTACTAGTTTCGGTACTTAAATTAGCATCCTTCCACTAATTCTTAATGCATTAGACCTAGTTAAATATAGGAGCCGCTAATTGCGACTATACTGCTAGAATTTAATATTGGTGTTTTATCATATTAAATTGAATTTGAAAAGTAATATAAGGTGTATAGACCTTCCTTTAATTTGCAACTTGGTTATCTCTTTCTTGTGACTAATAGGTGACATAGGAATAATTTGTTTTATCTCAACCTAATTTAGTGGTGGAAATCAAGTACACTTGTTGTATTTGCATTCACCCATATTTATTTTCTTATTTGGTTTTTATTATTTTCTATTTTAAACCCCATAAATGTATTTTTCTTATTACTTATTTTTGTGTGATTTAGAGTGTTTTATTTTATTACTTGTGTGCTAGCTAGACTTAGGTGAACCCTCTCAATTTCTGGCCTAAAACAATACCTTTCTTACTAATACTACAATTAACAACAAGAGGCTTTAAATTACATGTCGGCTACAGCTACACCGCCTACTTAGTGAATTCTTATACCAAAGATATAACGATAGGCCTAGCAACAACACCCATAATGGCACTTCCCTCCAAGCTCAATTATCAAACACACAATATACCCTCCAATTTGGGGTGAGAGATGAGCGAGGGCCAAAAGTCTAATATAGTCTTTCCATGATTAGCTTTATATCCTCTTTCACCCCAAACTGGAAAAAGGAAATACCCTTAATCATGAGAAAATACCTCAAGGAGTGTTTCTACCAATTAGCAACATATCGGACCAAGCTAATGTTTATATCCTCAACCACCACTAAAGCCACATACATAAGGCTAAGCCCCTATTTTGGCTTGTAATTCTCCATTACCAAATCCTTTCATTTATGTGTTGTTTCTTCCTATGGATTTCCTTCACTAGTTAGTTCCCACATGCGCTTCCCCAAGGAGTGTTAAACCTCCGTATTAATGGGAATAACTATCAAAGATTCATATTTCAAAGACCCATTAAAAATAAAATCTAGGCACATGGCGATTTTGATCTAGTCATCCCAACATCCTTAATAACTACCTCATTTTACTAGGCTTAAGTAGGTCTAATCACTTTATGTTTTGTATCACCTAAGCCTGCGAATTAGAGCTAGAATATATGTCATAAATCCATAGTTTTAAAAACCGGACCGGTCATCGAACCGGTATCATAACTGGTTTACTGGTTTAGTACTTTGGAATGGTCGGACCAATGGTACATTTTAAGTCAAAAAATATGAAATACATAAAAAATTAAACCATACATGAATTTAACCGGCTCCCAACCGGTTTTTTGACCGGTTCTAAGACCGGTTTTTTTACCGGTTCACCGGTTTTCACTGGTCCGACCAGTTTTAGACCCGTTTTCACTGGTTCCGAGATCCTAAGAACCGGAACATAAAATCCGGCCGGTGGCCCGACCGGTTTGCTGGTTCACTAGTCGGACCGGCCGGTCCGGTCCACTTTTTAATACTAGGCATAAATCAATTAGCATTTTGAGTTTTTGTTGTGAGCCATGATGCCTAACAACCATACAAACCAAATTCATTAGCACATGTAGGCAGGTTGTTATCTAACTTGGATATATATATATATATATATATATATATATATGTGTGTGTGTGTGTGTGTGTGTGTGTGTGTGTGTGTGTGTGTGTGTGTGAAGAAGGCCACACATTATCTCTCCCCATTCTCTGTTGAGACACAATGACTTTTGATAACAACATCACTCTAAGGCACTATAGATAGGATGCTTAAATATAAATCATGACAAAATAGAGTATTAGACTCCTAAGTTCAATGATGACGAATTTTAGTTGTAACTTGGAAGTTTCCATCAATTCTCTCTGATTTTCTACAGTCATTGTGCACTATAAAGAGAGAGGGCATATGCCATGGCGGACAAATTTCCCGACTCAATACATAACTCTCACCTTAGAACAAGTAAGCTAGATTGTGGATACATTTATGTCAGTATGGTAGAGTATGGTAGATTCTTTGGAAATGATTGTGAAACAAGTAGACACCAAAGTTGCACAAGCAAGAATAAACCAAGGCAAACAATATACCAAGTGAAAGAGGATGATATCAACACAATTTTAGCACAAATGAAGTTTTTTTTTTCAGTAATTTCATTAGCAAAATAAGAGCAATAATTGTCACCATTGGGAAGAGTCTCTATATATAGGATTGGAGATTAAGAGATTAATGCTCTTATAAACCAGCTTCAAGAATCAAGGCAACACATAGTAAGCTCACAAAACGATAGCCTTGATTTCATGATTTTCATTGTTGACAATGATGTTTTATTACATATTATACTAGGAAATGAGTGAATAGAAATTAGGAAGAGTCTCTATATATAGGATTGGAGATATAGCTTAAGCCATTTGGGCAAGAGAATGATGCCTTGATAAACCATCTTCAAGAATCAAGGTAATGCAAAGTAAGCTTACAAAAATATGGCCTTGATTTCATGATTACTATTGTTGACGATCACTTTTATTACATATTATACTATGCTATAAGTCAATAGACACACTAGTAACATGCAATAAGTAACAAGTACCTTAAAAGTTACGAGAGAGAACTCCTTCTTGACCCAAAATGTTAAGAGTAGCAACTATCTCCTCTACTTCAAGTGCTAAGCTAAGGAGCAATTATCTCCCTTTTTAACCTATAGCATTAAGATAAGAAGCAACTATCTACACCTCAACCCAAAGCATTGAACCGAGGTGCGACTATCTCCCTCTCAACCCAAATTGCTAACCCAAAGAGAAATGAACTCCCCTTAAACCCAAAGTGTTGAGCAAATAAGCAACTATAGCCCCTCTTAACTCTAAGCAACTATCTCCGCCTCAACCCAAATAGTAGTGTCGAGGAACAACAAGCTACCCTCTTAACCCAAATTGTTAAGAGGAAGAGCAATTGGGGGAGTACCTCACACAAAATAAAACATGGAGAGTGGATGACATGAGTTTTAGCCCAAACCAAAGAGTTTTCAGGGAGTAAGTGATGTCTAATAGTCCAACTCTTCTAATTGGGCTATACTAATGTATAAGCCCACATAAATATAGCAATGGCCCATAAAGCCCATCTATCCTTCCCCTCATGTAAACTCCGAGAAATAGAGGTCACCTTAATACACCATGGGCATGCCATAGAAGACTAATTTTTCTCATCTCTATATTCTCTTACTCTTGGCCCCCATCCTCATTCTTAGTGGTAGATCTCATACAACCATGGATCTCAAAACTAGTAGGGCAGATGGAGAGCAAGTAAAAATGTATTTTACAATGACTATACCATCACGAAGATTAAAGAAAATAGAATATAACAATATTTGCAAAAAGACCAGCAAGAAGAATAAAAAGAGGAGTGAGTTGGACGAGAACATCTCCGAAAATAGCAAGACAAAGAATCATAATATGGTACCTTGCCACTTTATATAAGGTGCCGGAGCATTCTTTGCTAAAAAACCCAATGAGCGAGCGCTCTTTGCCAAGGCAGCAAGTTTGGCTGACCTAGCAACAGCAGCCATGTCTGGCTTGACAGTGACTAATTTAGCTGCTGCAGAGGAAATTACAGGGATCCTTGCTGAAGCTGCTGAAGTGTCTGGAATCGTTGAAGAAGCTGCTGCTGCTGTGGACTTTGCTGAAGCCATATGAACTAGAGGTCGCTTGGTCGAAATGGATGCAGGATAGCTGTTATTTGCATAACCATTGGATGCTGGCAAACTCTTCTTTGTAGCAAATAGGGTATGTGCGCCTCTATGTGGGAAAGGAGGAAAACTAGATGGTAGACAAGAAGATCCTGAAGCATTTGGAGGTGGCACGGAGCTGCTTGAAAATGCTGCTGCAGCGATCCCTAAGTTATTGCAGGCATTAACATTTTGCACAATATATGGGACTTGTGAAAAGCTAGGAAGCAGTGTCATGGCCTTATTTGAACCAACAGCATTAGTGAGGAAGAAAGAGTTTGGAAAAGCCATGGAGTCTGGCAAATTATCAGATGAGCCACCTTCGGTCTGAGCAGCAGGCACTGTAGATGGATGGACAGAGAGATGATGCATAGTCCGTGGCCTGACCCTTCTCGTCCCTAAACTGGGGTGTAACAGGCTCCTTTTGAGCGACTGATCTTTCGGAGTCTGTGAAAGATCACGACCACTAGAAACTGGAGGTATGCTACCTGCACATCAAATATCAATGCAATGGCTCAACTCTAGACATGTAAATCAAAGTATTCAGCTACATACCTGCAATCAAAGCAGATCCAATTGCATTTTCAGTGGTCTGAATGCCCCGAACATCTTGCTGTAGAATTTCACCTGCAGAGAGATTAATTGCAAACAAAGATGTTAGCAAGAGAGAATGTACATACGTAAAGATGCATCAGTTCTCAAATTATTGTCACAATTTCCATTTCAAGCAAAATTCTCACTTCTGAGCTAAATTAAATTTAAAAGTCCTTGTTCGTACCTTATATGCCCTTAATTGTTTTTCTTTTCCAATGCGTGGCATCTCCAAGAGAGAAAGCAGAGGGCATATGTCACAACATCATGGCATGGATTTTTCCCTATAATTATAAAAACTTCAAAGAGTTTCCATGTGTATATTCTCTAAAATTTGACTCAATAAAGCTGAGGAACATTTTTTTGTAATGGATACCATAAAATAACACCAGGCCAAAAACTAACCAATGTCCCAATTCAAGGCTAATGGGCATAGGGCTCTAAGCCTCTAACAAAGCCTTGAGGGGGTAAAAATACCTGCATGATTCCTACCCCTTACCTTCTTCAAATAGACACTAAAATATATGGAAGGACAAAAATCATAATTTATTAGTTGATATGGTTTCTATAACAGGAAATATAAACAGATACATGAAAATTGTAGGCTAATCACAAATATAAAACTGAGATTCTTATTCTCAGTCACGTAACGCCTAGATATCGTATCAAGAAGCTCAAAACCCAACACACATAGGGAAATAGGATATGTAAATGTAATGAACATTATTCTAGTTACTAGCTCTAGCAAAAGGTTGCAGCCTAAGTCTGATTCTCGCCCCATGAAGACCTAACCAGTCCGGTGTAATCATGGACCTATGAAAATAAATAAACAAATAGATTAGACATATAACATAACTTTTGAGGCCATTCCATTCACAAGAAGCTACAATCAAAATAACATTTCATCTTACTATTCGAGTAACAACAAATTTATCAACTGTACTATGGCATTTAATCATATCAGTCCTAGAGATTAATAACTAATAACTACATCGGCCTAGAAACCCTATTGTGTACAAATAAGGGGATAGTGATACTTCATACACCCTGCTTCTAAACAACCAACACGGCCACACAGTAATGCATATGGGCAATACTGCCCAAAGGTGTAGGACAGCCATATTAGCCTGCTCAAAAGACCACCACATAATTAGGCAATTCAGCATATGACCAAAAGATCCCTCATAGTTGAACCTGGCATTCGAAAGCTCAATTGTGAATCATTGATGTAGATAATTTCTATATGAATAAGTACAAGTGTTGGAATAAAAATTAGATTCCTATTTTTTATTCTTTACTATCTATTGTTACTATTTACCTTCATAATTATCTCATTTCAGTTTTATCTTATCTAGTAATTAGTATTATTTACTAATTAGTCATCATTTATCTTGTTGGCCCTTAGTCTATATAAAGGGGTCTTAGGCTAGTTATTTTGGTACAATTAGATGAATATTATTAATCCAAAGTGACTATCCCGATCTCCTTCTCAATTTCCTCTTCTCTTCTCTCAACCTCACATCAATCATGAAATCAATTTTCCTAGACACTTAATTTTCTATTCCTTGATTTTCTTACGCAATAACATTGAGAACCTACATACCTGATTATGAAAAAGCTCTATGTCATCCAACTTCATCAGCACTGGTAATTAATACCAAAAACGTAGATCAAAAGATGCTCATTCTAATTTCTATGAGGTAGGAACTTTGGAATATGAGATTGAGAAAACATAACCCATAAATAATTGAACATTCCCAATCCTTTATTTGACTATTTAAGCAATTACATGCTCCAAGGCAATGATCGCGATAAATAGGATCCTGTAGTTGACAACTTCAACACAGAAGAAAGCTGCAAACATAGGCATTTGGTAGATAATAGTTACCTCAACAAAGGATTGGTATTTACGCCCATGGCCCTCAACCTTATTAGCTAGCTTATCAAATGGGTCTCTCATTGGTATCAGGGGAGTTCTACCTCCACAAAAACGGCTACCTATCTAGGCTTACCATGGGTTGAAGAGAGGCTGCCAGACCTGTAGAGCAAAGTGCAGCCATTGTGGACATCAATTATCTTAGGCGGTGATATAATAGGATTGGTATTCAAGTCCATGAGTTATCCAACCATATCAAATAATGATGTATGAGGGCTACAAGTTGGGTCAAGTTGTGGCTCACACAAGGCGCAAGGGTTTTGGGCTTTTTTCATCCTAAGCATGAAGGGTCTCAGGTGGTGGTATGATAGGATTGGTATTCAAGTCCATGAGTTATCCAACCACATCAGATAGTGATGTATGTGGGCTACAAATTGGGTCAAGTTGTGACTCGCACAAGGCGCAAGGGTTTTGGGCTTTTTTCATCCTAGGCATGAAGGGCACACTAAGGCATGCAAGGGTCTAAAGGTAATGAAAATCATGTTGAGCACTTAAGGCTTGTAGTTGTCTCCTCTCTTTCTGTGCTCAGTAACCAAAATAAAGGTGATCTGCTTACTGATTTGCCTTCTTGACCCATGTCGATTGTGTTGCATGTCTATTCAAAAATAAGGAAAGCCATTTTTTAGATGATTACAAGCCACCTAAGTTGTCAAAAGGTGGTGGCTTGATACTAAATTGTGCATGGTTTTTATGGCTATACTAATTTAGTTCATTAAACTAGTCCAAATTAAAAGTGTTTTTAGGCCTTCTTATTCAGACAAATGAATGATTAAATTAGTGTTAAATGATTGGGATGCTCAAGAATCATCCCCACCTAAGTTGTCAAAAGGTGGTGGCTTGATGCTAAATTGTGCCTGGTTTTATGGCTATACTGATTTAATTCATTAAACTAGTCCAAATTAGAAGTGTTTTTAGGTATTCTTATTCGAACAAATGAATGATTAAATTAGTGTTAAGTGTTTGGAATGATCAGGCATCATCCCCTCCTTCTTAAGAAGATTCTTCCATATCTTCAACAGGCTCATCATGTAAGTAGGGTGTAAGCAGGGAAATAGATCTCCCATATATCTTCCATATTTGGTGATAATTTAAGCCTATACATATATCACCAATCTTATCAAGAATCATGAATGGCCCATCATTTCTTGACATAAGCTTATTCTTTCTTCACATAGGAAATTTTTCTTTGATGAGGTGAAGCCATACCAAACCCCCAACCTCATACAATTGTTGCTTCCTATACTTGTTTGTTCTAGCTCTGGACATTCCATTTATCATTTCTATTCTTCCTCTCACCAATTTATGAAGCTTTGTCATTGCCTTAGTTCTTTCGTTTACCTCAAAATTACATGTGCTTTGATGGGAAGGGGTAAGAGATCAACAAAAGTTATGGGGTTTATTCCATAAACTACCTTAAATGGTGAATGACGTATGGTGTAAGTGGGTCACCTATTGTAGACAATCTCATAGCTAAGTTTGGTGTCCCAATCCTTCATGGATTTGTGAACCAAACTTGTAAGGAGCTTAGTGAGGGTCCAATTTAACCATCAATTAGTGAGTGATAGGTGATATTAAAAAGAAATTTTGTATTGACTTGCCTCAACAGAGCTTTCCAAAAATAGTTAAGAAACTTGGTATCCTTGTCCAAAATAATAGATTTAGGAATAAAATGTAAACTTATTATTTATTTGAAGAAGATATCGGCTATGTAAGAAGCATCATTCATATTATAACAAGCAACAAAATGAGCTACCAATCAACAACCGCCAATATGGCATCCTTTTGCCTTTGTATTTTAGGCCAATCCTCCTCTATGTAATTCCCTCACAAACAATTCTAGAATGGAGCACTTAGGTATGCATAGCTTGTCATTCTTGAAACGGAACCCATCTTGAATAGTTAAGGAGCCATTGATCTTGCTTTGGTCTTCGAAGTGGCCTCTAAAATCCTCATCTTTCCTTACAAAGTTTCTTTAATGCAACTAAACCTTAGAACTCTTGCTTTTAACAATGAAAGCATATAGTATTAGCATATACTACAACATTAGTTTGCCACTCTTATCTTTAGCTCAAAAAAAAAAAGATTTTAAGAACTCTACCTACCTAGCATGCTTAGGACTTAGTTTATGTTGCCCAATGACATACTTAAGGGACTCTTGATCAGTATGCATTACAAATTGAGATAATCTAAGATAATGAGACCAATCATATCTAGAGTTGGATCTATGTTTCTCCTAAATAAGGCAATTGGCCTTCTCTCTTGTAATAGAACTGCCCCAATGCCCACTCCACTAGCATCACACTCTACTTCAAATACTTTTTTCATAGTTAGGCAAGGCTAAAATAGGCACTTCCCTCACAAACAATTCTAGAATGGAGCACTTAGGTATGCATAGCTTGTCATTCTTGAAACGGAACCCATCTTGAATAGTTAAGGAGCCATTGATCTTGCTTTGGTCTTCGAAGTGGCCTCTAAAATCCTCATCTTTCCTTACAAAGTTTCTTTAATGCAACTAAACCTTAGAACTCTTGCTTTTAACAATGAAAGCATATAGTATTAGCATATACTACAACATTAGTTTGCCACTCTTATCTTTAGCTCAAAAAAAAAAAGATTTTAAGAACTCTACCTACCTAGCATGCTTAGGACTTAGTTTATGTTGCCCAATGACATACTTAAGGGACTCTTGATCAGTATGCATTACAAATTGAGATAATCTAAAATAATGAGACCAATCATATCTAGAGTTGGATCTATGTTTCTCCTAAATAAGGCAATTGGCCTTCTCTCTTGTAATAGAACTGCCCCAATGCCCACTCCACTAGCATCACACTCTACTTCAAATACTTTTTTCATAGTTAGGCAAGGCTAAAATAGGCACTTCCCTCACAAACAATTCTAGAATGGAGCACTTAGGTATGCATAGCTTGTCATTCTTGAAACGGAACCCATCTTGAATAGTTAAGGAGCCATTGATCTTGCTTTGGTCTTCGAAGTGGCCTCTAAAATCCTCATCTTTCCTTACAAAGTTTCTTTAATGCAACTAAACCTTAGAACTCTTGCTTTTAACAATGAAAGCATATAGTATTAGCATATACTACAACATTAGTTTGCCACTCTTATCTTTAGCTCAAAAAAAAAAAAGATTTTAAGAACTCTACCTACCTAGCATGCTTAGGACTTAGTTTATGTTGCCCAATGACATACTTAAGGAACTCTTGATCAGTATGCATTACAAATTGAGATAATCTAAGATAATGAGACCAATCATATCTAGAGTTGGATCTATGTTTCTCCTAAATAAGGCAATTGGCCTTCTCTCTTGTAATAGAACTGCCCCAATGCCCACTCCACTAGCATCACACTCTACTTCAAATACTTTTTTCATAGTTAGGCAAGGCTAAAATAGGCACTTCCCTTAATTTCCCCTTAATGATCTTAAAAGCTTCTTGAGATCCCTTTGTCCTCCTGAATTCTCCCTTCTTCAAGCATTTTGTTCCCTCTGTTATAGGGGACAAAAGAGTAATAAAGTCATTAATGAATCTCCTATAAAAGAAAATTAACCCATGAAAAGACCTCACGACCGAAATGGATGTAGGTATAGGCTGTCTTTATTTCCTCCACCTTTGACTCACCCATGGTGATCCCATTCTCACTTACAACAATGCCTAAGTAGATGACCATAGCTACAAGGAATTCATACTTCTCTAGCTGAACATACAACTTGTTCTCCTTTTGAGCTAGGAATACATGCTTAAGTGTTTTACATGATCTTCATTACAAGAGGAATACACAAGTATATCATCAAAATACAATACTACCAACTTAGAAATGAATGGGAGTACAACTGCACCCATGAGTCTAGTGAATGTGCTTGGAGTGTTTGACAACCGAAAGGGTATAACCATCCATTATTATTTTGTTCGCGGTCTTCCATTAGCCTCCTTCATTCTAATTTGATAGTAGTCACTCTCTAAATCTATTTTTGAAAATACCTTAGCACCATGTAAGCAATCCAATACATCATCAAACCTAAGGATGGAATACATATACTTAATGGTGATGGATTTTTATTTTTATTTTGGCCAAGTAGGTTTAAATTTGTATCGAAGCGAGAAAAGCAATTACTACCACCATAAATCTAACGTATACTATCAACCATACCCATCCATCTATCATATTTTGCAACTAAGATAAGTCATCCTTCTAGCGATGGTGATACAATACTTATAAGAATAAATCTAACATCACTATTACAATTTTGAAAAAATCCTCATATTCCTTTCATAAGCACAAAAAAAAATCCAATGGTTGTTTCTTAGACTTTGGTTGCCTTGATATTACACATAAAGCATGAACTTCCTCTTGCCAACTTATAATCAGGTCTCTCCTAGTAGAGGATTTAAAATGCTGCCAAATAAATCTGCTGAAAGGATAGTGAATGATGAGATGATCTCGAGTTTCCAGCTTTTCATCATAGAAAACACAACCGGTGATATTGTTGACAACTCTACTATCAACACGCACTCTCATGAAACCATCCTTCTTGAGCACGAGATGGGTACAACTGCACAAGGGCTCAAGGACTCCCTAATTAATTAGTACCTACTACAGTAGTTCCTTAACCTATTTATGCATCTCCACAACCTCCTTAGGGTTGCATTTGTAGGCTGGTTTGTTAGGAAGGGTAGGACCAGGTAAAAGATCGACCTGGTGTCCAATTCAAAGGATAATTCTAAAAATGTCCTAGAATTCAACCAATAGTTCATGAAACTACTTGTCATTACAAACATTTTTCATGTTATCTTCTAATAACACAAATTTTCTTTCATATCAACATTGTTAATACATTTTTCATCAACAAACAAAGAATTCTTACACGGCACTTCCTTAGTTTCTGAGCTAGGCCGAGAATTAAGAGGGGACAATATGATGTTGTTATTGGAAAATTTCAAACAGTAGGTATTTTTCCTGCCATCATGTTTTACACTCCAATCAAATTGCCATGGCCTACCTACCAATAAATGACACGCATCTCATAGGCACAACATCCCCAATTGCCATAGGCACAACATCACGTAGTACTTGGTCGTGGTAAGTTTTACCAATTCACAATGGAACAAGTACTTGCTTGGTTACCTCTACCATGCTTCCATTAATTTGTACGGTCTTGCATGCTTTATGGTGGGAGGATCAATTTTTTACCACCAAGGTGAAACAAGCTACATTAGCACAATTTCCACCACCCACAATAAGAGAGCATACCTTACCAAATATGGTGCATTTGGTATGGAATATGATCTCTTTTTGTAACCCATAATCTAGGGCCTCCATAGTGTGCAAGACCCTCCTAATCATTAGTGTCACTCCAACATCAAGTGAAGGAGGGGGACTTTCTACTTCCTCGCTGGTTGTTGTTTGTTCTTCCACTTGTGGTTTTGGAACTACTTCCTAAATCTCAGTAAGTGTCATCACCCTTTTGCTCGGACACTCACTTTCATAATGGCGGGATTCTTCACATTTAAAACACCTAAGTTGTCTTGTTTTGTTAGGTTCAAATACAACAGCTATACCCTTTCCTTTTACATCAATTTTGAGGGGTGTAAGAGGAGGTTTAGATGGTGTGGGAACATCCTTGTAAGTGCTAGGATTTGCCTCGTTGTAGTTGATATGAGGCATCGTCTTCTCTTGCTTATAATTCTCCACTTTCATATCTATGTGAAACATCTCATCTAAAGTGTAGTTGAAATGAGGCATCCTCTTCTCTTCCTTACAATGTCTTGCCTCAAATCACCAACAAACTGAGACATGGTGTGTTCTTTGCTCTCTTCTAAGCCAAGCCTTAATATGAATTATTTAAACTCATGAATGTAATCCACCACATCCAAAGTCCCTTGCAAAAAGACATCTTGTTACATAGGTCCTTGAATACAAAAAAAAAGGCTAAAAACCTGTCTTTCATAACCTTCATTTTTACCCAAGACTTGATTTTGGACTTCCCCTTTCTTCTTCTTTGATTTGTAAGATTTTCCCATCAAAAAGAGGCATGGCCTTTGAGCCTCAAAACAAAAACCTTAAAGGATTTTTCATCCTTGCATCCCTTGGCTTCAAACAATCTTGTGCACCTCAATTCCCACTCAAGAAATTCCTAAGAGATGTGGTTGCCTTCAAACTCTAGAATTTCAGCTTTAACATCTCCAAAATAATCTGTTTTGGCAAGTCTCCTCCTCCTTGGTTCATGTGAGGATTCATTACAAGATGAATCAAACTCACTAAAACCATCCTCAACATGATGGACATCTTCTTTTGCATGGTGAGGAGGGGTTCTTCTTCTCCGGTTTTGAGCATTTGTGGCTAGCAACGGCTGTACTAGTAGGGCTCTAATCTCCCTCAATTCACCTTGATCATTCTCCATGGATTGTTCTAGTCTTCTAGTACTTTGCTGCAAATTTTCAATGGCCTGATCTCTTCTAACATGAACACTGTGACTTGTCCAAATTTAAGTCTCTAGATGGATCACCCATAGAGTTGTAAAATCAGAATAAAACACAAAACTAGGGGGAAGGAATAACGGGAGTTAGGTTCGGTTAAAAAGGTGGCTACATTTTTTTTCCCTTTTTGTGTTTGGGTTTAAACAAAGGTTAAGAAAGGAGACAATGATAAAGACCTAATTTTAAACAACCTTGAGCTTTGATACCAATTTGATGCAAGCGGGATAGAAATTAGGTCAAGTAAGGATTGGTAGTGATTTGGGTAATAATCACCAAAATGATATCAAAGAAAAGACGAGGTAAAAGAGTGATAATATGATCAATAGACACCTCCTATGATCATATACTAACAATCACCAATAATGTTATTCAACTCTTGATATAAAGAAAAGTAAGAATTTTGAGGGAAAATCAATCTAAGCCTTCACTTGACTTAAAAGGCATCAATCTCAAAAAATGAGAGAAATTATGACAAGCTTATATTAGGTAATTTCTAACACATACAAAAAGTGTTCGACCTTTCGGTTACAACTCAAGACAAAGGAATAAAACTAACTTGGTTAAAATCAAACAAAGTATTATCTAAAAGAACTAACTTTTCTTGTTTAAATCTAACCAAGAGTGTTGATGAGGCACTACCGAACTTGAGTAATTAGGCCCCTCCCATACCTTACAACTAACTTAATTAATCCTACAAAGTTAATAAACTATCTAGTAGGTAATCATGACTATTTGCAAAAGTAAAAAGCAAATTTAATAGCCTTTAACAATGTTGGTTATGGGAAAAGTAATAAAGTTGGGGAAAAAAATGTCATAAAAGGTCTATTAAACTTTCCAGAAGCTGAATGTTGCACTATTCTCACTATCTCCTCTCTTTAGGTCCTCAATAACCAAAAAAAAAGGTGACCCACCTGCTGTTATGCCTGCTGACCTATTCGCTGATCTGCCAGTTGCCGTGTTGCATGCCTGTCTGAAATTGACAAATGAGGAAGCCATTTTTTTAGCTAATTGCAAGCCACCTAAGCTGTCAATAGGTGGTGGCTTGATAATAGATTGACATAACTCTCATGGCTGTACTAATTTAGTTTATTAAACTAGTCCAAATTATAAGTGTTTTGGGGCCTTCTAATTCAGACAAATTATAGAAAAATTAATGATTAAATTAGTGCTAAGTGCTTGGGATGCTCCTGTAATAGCTAGCTTTTTGGTATGGCTCTCCGGTGGCTTATGGACGCTACGCGGCAAATCTTAGGCCCTTACTCAGTCTCCAAGTAGGCTGTGTGGAAAACCTAGCTCTAATACTTGTAATCGGGTACTCAAGCCCATCAAGAGCTACACCTCAAAAGCTGGTTAATAAGGTTGGTGCTGAAAAGTGCCAATATTACTACTATTATTAGCCACAAATTATGGGTACTAGAATAAATATTATGAACCAGAAATCATAGGCAAGCAGAAATTCTGCAATAAATATTCCTTAAGAGTAAATAAGGTATAATCATGGGTGTAATTTGAATTTTGAATAGATAACTTGTAATCATGGGTGCAATTTAAATTTTAAATTTTGAATAGATAACCTATAATTGTGGGTGTAATTTAGCCTTTCCACATTTGACATCCATTGTAGCCTATAAATTGAAAATATTGTAAAAGCTTAAACAAATAAGAACTAATTTATCAAGATTCTTCATGGTATCAGAGCCTTACGTACTCTACGGTCTCGTTCAAAGTTTTTTTTTTTTTTTCAGCCTTCACTGCCGCATACACCAGTCTATATCAACATTGTTTCCTTTTTTTCCTTAAGACTTAATCGCCATCCCACACTTTGCCAGCCTGCATTATGATTTCTCTTTCAAGCATTAGTCGTCATCTTACACTTAGTCGGCCTGCATTATCATTTCTATTTAAAGCATTAATCATCATTTTTCTATATATCAATCTGCATCATGACATAATCAACGCAAACAAATAACTCAATTGTCCTTCCACGGATGCTGAAAACACAACCCTTTAAATCACCACAACCAAGCTTGATGGCAAAAACTTCATGGAGTGGTCTCAATCAGTTAAGGTATCCCTTAAAAGTAAGGGACAGTTTTAATACATCAATGAAGATGAATTGGGGTCAAGTGATCCCAAATATGATACATGAGATGCTAAAAATTACATGGTGGTGTCCTCGCTATTCAATTATATGGAGTCCTTGATCAAAACTATATACATGTTGCTTTCTAGAGCAAAGAAAATTTGGGATGCTATGAATAAAACCTATTTCAAAGGTTACATTTGTCACATTGGTCTTCCAAATCTAGCGACAAATCTACAATACCAAACAAGGAGTCATGAGTGTCACAGATCATTTCAACACTCTCAAGGGATTGATGACTAAGTTAGATCTATACCATAATGTAGAGGATGATGCAAAAAGATATAATAGATATGTTAGAGAGGGAGCGCATGATACAATTCTTGAAGGGAGTAATTCTTGAATATGATATAGGCATATAGCTCAAGATTGTGTTCTTTAAGATCCCTTACCTAATCTTGATGAAGGTTTTTCAAGAATAATAGTAGAAGAAAGCAACAAAGAGCTTGTGGGAACGAAAGCTTTAGAGGCTAGAAAAAAACCATAGAAAACTCTACACTTGCTGCCAAAACTGCAGAGACAGACAATTGTTGGTGTGATTACTACCATAAACCGAGGTATACTAGGAATACATGTTGGAAACTTCATTGCAAGCCATAAAATGTTAAACAATTTGGGGGTCGAGATCCTAAATCTAATCATGTTGTGCAAATGCACTAGACTTCAAATGTCGGTGGTAATAAAGACCAAACACCAGAGGGGATTAATCAGCAAAACATTGCAAAATTTAGTTGTTGAATCAGTTTGAGGTACCGGGTAATCGAACTAAATCCCTAAATGCAAGTTCTTGTTCCATAGCAAGTATAGAGGCCCTCAATTTCTATTACCTAGATTATTAATTCGGATGCTTCAGATCATATGACTAGTCTCTCCAACAAGAGACATTGTTGTCAATGATATCAATGCTTCCCTATTGCCCATTTAATGAATGCCAATCCCATCCCTTGATCAAATAGTACACCAATGAAAAGAATAGAAATTATGTATATCTAGGCCTTTTGCAATGGGCCACTAATTAAAAGAATAGTGTTTCAAAATAAACATGTATGAAGAGCATCGTTGCTAAAATCTTGATCCAAATCTCCTAAAACTTCCAAAATAAACCACATGATAGGTAGAGAGAATCACATTATCTTAAAATCTTACTATTCTAGGTAGGGTCCTACAAAATGGCCATAAGTTTTTTAAGTTTTCTTTATAAAATAAAAAATTATCTTATTCCTACCGTATTTCTAACGTCGCCCTCTAATCCTCAATTTCTTACCATTTTTTTTTTGTCAAAACCTACCTCTAGAACCCAAGCCATTTAGAAAGACGCAAGAGTGAGAGAGCACCTACACAATAAATTGGGTTGCTAGGTAGAAATTAAGCATTGATCAAGTGTTGAAAAGAGATAACCATAGAAGAGCCCAAATTCTATAGAAACACTAAAAGTAAAGACCGAAGTTATTAGTTTATTGATTTCTATTATGTTCATTGTAATCATTTTATTTTCTGTTGAGATAAAGTTGGCGCTTATGTTAAATTTTTCACAGATTAAGAAATAATAATTAATGCTGAATTTTATTCTATGGATTTCCATATTAACCCTTACATTGGGAACATAAAAAATAAATTTTGGTTAAATTTCACCAATCAACTGCATCAAACATTATAAATACCTTCTAGTTTCATTAAGAATATACCTTCTAGTTTGTGGACAATAAGTTATGGGTATTATACATAATAAAAATAGAAATATAAAAACATGCACATATTATGGGCCAAATTAAAATAAAACTATGGCTATTAATATGGGATGAAGGGAGCACTTAATTGTTGACTAACTCAAAGAAAGAAGGAAAAGACAATGAACTTTATAATATGAATGAACTTTGATATTCTTGAACTTCAAATATGAGTATCCTCAAGTACTACGGAATATGATTATCATATTTGAAAATACCCTCCATTTCTAGGTAGGATCTCAACTCAATTCTGACAGCATTGATGAAGAGAGGAAATTCCCCTTGTTCAAAAATTAATATAAGCAAAGAATCAGAACACACAGGTATATTACAGGCTCAGCTTCAACACTGCAACAATGAAGACAGATCTGGCAATGTGAAAATTGTGCTATTATATACTAAACATGTTTGAAATCACACACTTCCCATAATTTTCACATATGATTATATTAGCAGTGAAATGCAAAGATGAAGTTAACAAGCTTACTAGATGGACCATGTGGGCCAGATCTCCCAGTGCCCCCATCTGTAGCAGAAGTGAAGGATAACTGAGGCAACACCATATTAGCTCCCATATCAAAATTCAGATGTTGGTCAGTAGCGAGTTGGTTGTTGGTTCTGTCAACAATGGATGTTGATGACAAAGTAGACATCCCAGCTGGCTCAAGATTGTTGTTTGCAGATAGACCAGCAGTGATAAGACAAGCCTGAGAATTCATCTCAGCAAATCTTGTGTCTTTGCGACCATCTATTCCTGATATCCTGCTGTTTTCCCCGAATTTAAATTCATGTATGCCAATGTGTTGTCGTTGTAGGACAGTTGAAGGACTTCCAACAAATTCAGATGATGGGATTTCTGAAACTCCATTCCTATTGTTCAACAGGACTGAGCACACAACATTATTACTTTGACTAGAAACCCCGCAGACGGTGTTCGGCAGATCTGAAAAGCTGCTAGTATTTAGTGTTGAATTTAAAGATCCATGATAAAATGGCTGTCCAAAAGGAACAAGACACCTGTCTCCAATACAGCCACTTCCCTCGCCATATGCATATGATCCATAACTGGAAACTCTAGTACCATCTGCATATCCCAGAGACAGGAAACTCCCATCAAGTTTTGGCAGACTTTGTGGTTGCGAAGTATTCACCATAATATGGCTATCATCCACCTTCTGCAATGTATCAGGCTTGCTGCTGCCTCTGATGCTTGATATATCATCACCAATTATCAGCTTGCCATTACTGCCACTATTCCCTACTCCATCCACACTAGTCTGCTGACAGCTTCTCACTGAGTCACAGTTGGCATGCATGAGGCTTCTATCAGTGTCAGGCCCACAGAAGCCACTAAAATTGGTAGATGAACGCATACCATTGTCAAAACTCACTGGAATATCAGGTGTAAGAGGTTCAAAGTCTTTTTCCATCTTAACCCCTGAACCAGGAAAACTTGAAAGCTGATTATTCAGAGTAAAAGTGTCATCTTTGACAGTTACATTATGGTCATTGATCAAATGCATGGCGATATTACTGAACTCAGTACTGAAGTTCATCTTATTTGAACCATTCAAGAGAACGTCACCAATGTGATTCAGAGGGCCTCCACATCCACTCCCCGCAGAGAAAGAAGTGTCTGAGGTGGTCATGAATAGGAAAGGGATATCCGACTCAGCTCCAATATGAGCTTGAAAATCCAAATTGTTATTCCTTTGCAGTAAGGAACTCATGCTAGATACACTGTCATCTGACTTGCCCGTTCGACTCCCCATATATCAGCCAATTCTGCACCAAGAAATTAGGCTGCATCTACATCAGCCATAAATATCTAAGAGGGAAAAAGGGAAATAAAGCTATGTTGCTAATATCAATCAGCTTTTATAGATCATAATCCAGTTTCTGGTTACATGATCGGATTTCAACAAGGACCCAAGAATATCCAGAGCATATAATGCATTCCAGGTATGAGGTGATGAGCAAATTCACACAGTATTATAAGTCATATGGTGATAGAAAATACTACAGAAAATATTGCCGGTCACATTCCTCTTCAAAGGCATCCATGCTCCCAAGACACGGGACCATCTTATAAAGTCAAGCAACAAGGCTGGTCAAAGGCATCAATTAATGACAGAAATTCCTCAAAATTATAAAGTCTACAAACAGTAAAGAAAAACTCATGCAAAAGAACTGAAAATTGATTATCCACAATTTTTTTGATAATCCCAAAAAGCATTACCGGTGCTATCGTGATAATAAAAAATAAAAAATAAAGAATTGGAAATCAATAAGCAGCAACCAAATTTTTTTTAAAAAAAATTATAAACATTGAACATTCTCAATAAGCTGCAGCAACCCTCAAATTCTAGTGGTAAACCCTAAACGCAATCCTTCAAGCATCAAAACCACCCACGTTAGAAAGGTTCGAAAAGAAACAAAAAAGACTAAAACCACATCAAATTAGGTCGACAAATTTCCGTCATTTAAATTCAGGTAAGAGAATCAGAAAAATAGATTTCAGTAATCCAGATAAACTTGACGAGCTAGATGAACTATAAATTACACAATTACACTCAATCACATGCTTGCTGCTGAACTAAAATCTAGGAAAAATAATAATAAAATCTAGATTCGAAAATTTATTTGAACAAAACTTTTGCCAAGCAATGGTTTACCAGTGATGACGATAATCGAATTGCTTCGCCTCGATTTCAAAGCTCGGCAGGAGGACGAGAGCAAGCAAGAGGCAAAGAGAGAGATAAAGAGGGTAAAGGACACAGGATTTTGGCGCTTGGGGTTCTGGATGAGTTTTAAACTAATTAGGCATATAAAAATCACTACTAACTACGGCTGCCACGTACGAGTAGTACGCTCGCGCAATGGGTCGGTTCTCGAGTTTAACTTATTTATATTATTTAGGGAAAAATAGTACTGAGTCTGCCGTCCGAAACTAATTAGACATGTAAAAATCTACGGTTATTAGTTGATATTTTAGGATTTTGTACGTTATATAGTATTATACCGTTACCAAACCTAACTGTGTATGTAAACAATAAAAATGTACCTAATCTTCTCCTTCCTCCTTCTCCCGTCCATCTTCTTCCTTCTTCGTTCCGACTTAGACGTCTGACAGGTGGTATCTTACCCTTGACGCACTGTTCACAACAACAGATGTCCTCCTCCGGTTCTACTTCCCTGGACAAAAATAACAAATGCAATCTGGACGTCAGGTAATTTGGTGTTTCAGATAGGACAATTTTTGTTGTAGATCGATATCTTCGATTGAGAAAACTTGTGTGTTTGATAAGCCATAGATTTGAAGTGTGTACATCTGTTTGTGTTCGATGGTGTTTTGACTATTCACTGATACTCGCTCCATTGGCGAGTTCTATTGGTTCATAACGAATGCTGGAGTCTGATTTTGATAACTTGATGAATGAATATGTTTCGAGAAGTGGATTGAAATATGGATTATGCTGAATTAGAATTACAGTATTCTCTAAATTGGTTAAGTTGACTAAGATTATTTGGTTGTCTTGCTCCCTGATTTCTTAATTTCCTACGGTTGTCAAATTGTTTTGTGGCTATAGGTTTGATGTTTCTGACTGGCATGTAAATTGGTTTATTGAATTGGATCAATTGATTGTCCCTAATATTGTTCCGGTATATGTTGTGCCCAAACTTAGACATGAGCATATTGATTCGGAGGAGATGCAGATACACTTTCTCTGCTTATCTTTTGTACTGCTTATTGGCCTCCCCTATTTTTTATGCATTGATGTCAATGGTTGTTGGGGTACATTTTGCTATACGTGGGATATGTTGTTTGATATATTTAGATGTTATTCACTTGTTGCAACTCTCATAGCTACTATTGTGATGAAATAATAATGTGTGTGGAGAATATGGATCGTAGTAGGTTTTATGAAATTGGTTGACAGCAAAATGACAAATTTATTTATCCCTAACTTGGTTGTAAAGTTTATAGACTATTAATATTGAAAATTATAACCAAGAACAGTGATTATTCAGCAATAACTTATTAAAATTACAATTGTGGAAATCAACTTTTTTTTCAATAAAAACCAAAGAAGATGTTAATTTAAGGTTTTATATTTTGAGGTAACACCTTGTACTATAGTTATATTGATTGATGGACATAGGCTTTAGGGATTTTAGGGAAGTCTGATTTTGAAGTTATGATATGGTTTTTTATTAGAATTTCTATACATTTTAAATTAGATATATAGTGTGGTTAGTTGTGATTAAGTACATTTTGCTAAGCTGTAGACACTAATAATTGTATTTGATTTGTGAAATGAAGATAATATGAAACCAAGTGACTGTAAGAAGCGTAGGATTGTACGTTGTCCCGGAAGTGATCATATTAGAGTCAAGTCCATTGATGAGAAGGTACATATTAGTATGTTTAATAACTCACTCTATCATTTGTTTGTTATAATGAAGTTATTAAATCATATGATAAAGGATTCAAAATTTGAATATCTGTGGACAGTTCTATTACTTTGAAAATATTTTTATTGACTATTATTTTAAGTAGTAATGTAGCTGTTAGAAAATTTGTGTTTGGAGTCGACTAGTATGAATAGTACATAGTTGGAAATGTCATGCTGGAAAATTTAATCTTGTAACTATTTATTTATCGTAATGAAATAATAAGATGAAGAATGTAGGAAAGCATAGAGGCAATAGTATGCATGGTATAAACGTGAAAAGCTATTCAGTACCGTCATAATTTATGATTTACCTGCAAATAGCATAACCTAATTTAGTCATTCATAAAACCCATTGCTAAAACCATTTGTTTTTGTTAGCAAATATGTAAATTAAAATTATTATTGTAATTAAATTATCCAAACTTCATTTATTATTTCTAACTTGAGGTTAAATGATTTCATTTATGAACCCTAGATTTGAATGAAGCTATATTATCTTGTCAATCATGCTTCTACAAGGTAATAGTTAATAAGGACATAAATTTCTATCACTGATTGAGGTTGTAGGTCTGCAACTAGAATGATTTATTTTAAAAACTTTAAACTTCAATCATGATTTGTAAGTTGAGGTCCATATGACTACTAATGATACATGCATGAAGGTACAACGTGAAAGAAAAAACAAACAGGAAATCAAAAATTGGTTAAGTTACCAACAAATGACTCTTAAATACCAAATATATTGTACAACCTTAAATAGTTTGACTTAGTTGGAGTTTAAAATAATTGTCCCCTGATAAAAGGGAAAATTAGTTTGAGGTCTAATTAAGAGAAATGAATAGGATAAAAGTCAATATGATCCTATAGTATTTAGTTCCAAATAGAAAATATTATGTACATATAATTATACTAATATGTACACCTAATTATACATTAATGTACAGATGATATTATTAAAAAGTACATATAAATTGGATACTATTAAAGATGGCTTGGAAATCGAATAGATTATACACCCTTAAATAGTTTGACTTAGTTGGAGTTGATACTAAATTTTCCACTGATAAATGGGAAATTTAGTTTGAGGTTAATTTAAGAGAAATAATAGGTTAAAAGTCAATATTCTCGTATAGTATTTGGTTGCGAGTACAAATTATTATGTACATATAGCTATACTAATATGTACACATAATTATGCAAAAATGTACAGTTTATATTATCTATATGTACATGTAAATTGGTAATCCAACTAAGGTGACATTAAAACCGAATAGGTTGTACAACCTTAAATAGTTTGACTTAGTTGGGAGCTTAAAAAAAATTTCCCCTAATAAAAGGGAAAATTAGTTTAATGTCCAATTAAGAGAAATGAATAGGATACAAGTCAACATGGCCTACAGTATTTGGTTCCAAGTAGAAAATATTATGTACATATAATTATACTAATATGTACACCTAATTATGCACTAATGTACAGATGATATTATTAAGAAGTACATGTAAATTGGATACTATTAAAGGTGGCCTAAAAACCGAATAGATTGTACACCCTTAAATAGTTTGACTTAGTTGGAGTTTATACTAAATTTTCCCTTGATAAATGGGAAATTTAGTTTGAAGTCAATTTAAGAGAAATAATAGGTTAAAAGTCAATATTCTCATACAGTATTTGGTTGCGAGTACAAATTATTATGTATATATAACTATACCAATATGTACACCTAATTATACAAAATATACAAATTATATTATCTATATGTAAATGTAAATTGGTAATCCAACTAAGGTGACATCAAAACCGAATAGGTTGTACAACCTTAAATAGTTTGACTTAGTTGGGAGCTTAAAAAAAATTTCCCCTGATAAAAGGGAAAATTAGTTTAATGTCCGATTAAGAGAAATGAATAGGATAAAAGTCAACATAGCCTACAATATTTTGTTCCAAGTAGAAAATATTATGTACATATAATTATACTAATATGTACACCTAATTATGCAATAATGTACAGATGATATTATTAAGAAGTACATGTAAATTGGATAATATTAAAGGTGGCCTGAAAACCGAATAGATTGTACAACCTTAAATAGTTTGACTTAGTTGGAGTTTATACTAATTTTTCCCCTGATAAATAGGAAATTTAGTTTTAGGTCAATTTAAGATAAATGAATAGGTTAAAAGTCAATATTCTTGTACAGTATTTGGTTGCGAGTACAAATTATTATGTACATATAACTATACTAATATGTACACCTAATTATGCACAAATGTACAAATCATATTATCTACATATACATGTAAATTGGATACTAATGAAGGTGACCTTCAAACCGAATAGATTGTACAACCTTAAATAGTACGACTTTGTTGGAGTTTATAATAATTTTTCCCCTGATAGATGGGAAAATTAGTTTTAGGTCAATTTAAGAGAAATGATTAGGTTAAAAGTCAATATTATTGTACAGTATTTGGCTGCAAGTATAAATTTTTATGTAGATATAACTATACTAATATGTACATCTAATTATACACAAATGTATAGATCATGTTATCTATATGTACATGTAAATTGGATACTACTAAATGTGGCCTAAAAACAAATTAGATTGTTCAACATTAAATAGTTTTACTTTGTTGGAGTTTAAAATAATTTTCCCATGATAAATTATGTGTCCATAAATAAAGATGAATTTGTAAACACCAAAACAGAATGAGTGAAAGTCGAACATCAAATTAGCCAAAATGAACAGAAATTAGCAAAATTATTATTCATAACCTTTACAGTTGTGAGAAAGTTTGTACACTAACAAAAAAATTAACCAGCACGTTATGATATATGATCTTAATTTGTACATGATAATATTTTGGGAAAAATAGTTGGTAGTCCATTTGGATCAAAGTAATTAAAGTTAGACAATTTATTTGGTATTTAGTCTATTTTTTTGGTATCCAAATATATATGTAGATATAGAGAATATTACCTATACATTTATATATAATTAGGTGTACATATTAGTATAATTATATGTACATAATATGTTGTACTTGGAACTAAATACTTTAGGACTATTTTGATTTGTTGTAGTCCATTTAGTTTCATCGAAATGGACTACAAAGAAATTTTTCCTAAAATTTTTGGTGATCCTATGAGGAAAGGTGAAAGCAGGAAAAGGGGGCCATATGTCTGTCTTGTTATAGTAGTAACAAATCCCCATGATTTCAAGAATTGCATTCCCATACAAGATCATACTAAAAAGGTTAAAAATATGAGTACATTTTGAGGTAACACTTTTTTTCACAACCCACGACTTTAAGGGGAAAATAGTAGTAAATTAATCATCATGAGATTGGACAATGAAGTTGGAGATCATGTATTTTATGTAAAAAATTAAACAATTAATACATGTGTAACAACAATTGCATGAAAATTGAAATGTTTTGTACAAACCGATGGGGAGAAAAGGAAAGAGAAGTGTTTACTTGTAAGTAGTTATTTGTATTATGCATTTCTATTGTATAAATGTATTTCTCGTGCTTGGAGGCCCCCTTTAGCACTCGTTGCTCTCTTAGACATTTTTTAAAGGTTGTTAGCAAACATGTGTTAACCAATGAAGCAAATGTTGATGCATTAAATAAAATTGGCTTTGGGGACCTAAAATTATGTACACCAATTTTACAAATACAACTTTGTAAATGGATTTGTGTACATTTTGACTTTGCTTATAGTCGTTTAGAGGTTGGTGTTGGAAAAAAATTTGATAAAATTTGAGGAATCCGATGTTCATGAAATCCTTGGTATCCTACGGGGTGATACAACTATAAAGGCTGAAGGTCCATGGGTTGATATTGAAGACATGGTTGCAGAATATGGTGTGGAAAATGTGAAAGGAATGATGATGTCTTGGAATCACATATTGGGATTTATTAAGGAAGACCGATCTGGTAGGTTGTTTGTTCGTGCGTTCATTATGTATGTTATGGCTGTGTTATTAGATCTAACTTCTAGATGGGTGATCCGTTTACAGTTCTTGCATTCATTACGAGATTGTTCCAAAATCAAGAACCTCAATTGGTGCCAATATGTACATAAATTAACTGTCAATGACATTATAAAATGGCGACAGGCTCAAGGGAGAGAAGGGAATAGGAGAACCTATTATGCTAGTTGCATGTATGTCCTCATGGTATGGGAATTTTTTCCTCTATTTATTTATTTACTTATACTGGAAAAACGATGGCAAATTGTATCCACATACATGCAGTTGTTGTTATTTTTTGATGTAGATATGGTACATGGAAAAGACTTATACTGAGGGGTTCACTATGCCTACCAAATTTCCTCTGTCATCTGCATGGAGTGAAGATCTAGTATGTGAGAGATTAATGCTGGAGCTGAATTATTTCAAAAATTTTAGCCTTGTCGAGGTCAGTCCAATTATAAATTTTAATTTTTTTAATTTGTAGTTATGAGAACACTATTTTTTAGGTTTTTCTTAGTCAATTTAAAAAATTTACATTTATTATCCATGCGAAACCAAACAATGTTGGTAATCCAACATATTCTCGTGATCACAGCCATTTCCGTAAAGACCATAGTGACACATACCCAAGGGAAATCCCATATGAAGACGTGCCTAGTTCTTCATCTGTAATATTAAACTTTGCATGCTAATTTCATCTTAATTGTTCCCCTTTTTATGTATCTATTTATACTAATTGGTATCTATACATGTATGATATTTTTTAGTTTACCAATTTTTTAGGACCCGTATGCGAAGATTTATTCAAATATTCGATCATTGAAAGAATGCATCCAATTTCATGATGTAGCCGTTTTTAATTATATAAAATAGATAAAGGAACAATTAATGTTGTTGAAATCTCAACAGAAACCTCAATCCAGTGATCATCATCCCAATATGGCGTTCCATATAGTGGCATCACCGTCTAGCTTTACTTCAAATCCACCTTAGCAACCAATTGAATCTTCGTTTGTTGAGTCACATAGAGCATCCCCTACGCACCATTCTTATGCCGGTGAAAAATCAATTCCACCTAATAAAAACCAATCCACATCTCAGAATCGATCAATTGAGCATGATTGCAGTGCAACCCATGATGAGGATGGTGATCCTGTACATGATCTGGAACATGTACATGTTGTTGGTGAAGAAGTTGTTTCAAAGGATGTTGCAAGATCAATCGTGAATGTTGGCAAGCATCGAGTGACTAGATCCGCTTCCATGAAATCACCTTTCGTTTGCTCCGTCCAGGCTAAGACGATGATTCCAAACCCTTCGTTGAAGAAGTATGTTCAGAGGCTTAATGCATCAATTCAGTCAAAGTGAGAACATAATCTTTTGAAATAGTTTATAAACTTTTGTGATATATCCTATATTCATGACATTATCATCTATATAAATGGTTGTGTGAAGTTGATCAGTTTTCATGTTGTTGTTGTTCAGTGAAATTGTGTGCGCAATGGCGAATTTTCATCTGACAAAGGCTGAGTTGTTGTCATTGATGCCTAAACATTGGGTTTAACAACATGATAATGTTATGCCTCATATTCTTGGATATCTATGTACATTATGTTGTGGTATTACTCAATTATCCTCTATTTTGTAATAAGTATACTTTTACATCATAATTATATATATGTCTCTGTCTGTGTAGTTTATTCAGATGTTCTGTGTAGTTTTCAATTAGAGAGTTGATTCAATGGGACATAAATCTCGAAAGATATACATTAGGCCTGCACAGTCTATAAGTAATTGCTTACCCTGTAACATGACGATGGAATAATTTCAATTGTGATGATACAAACCTCTCATGAACAAGCAGGGAGGAATCATAAGTCAACGTTTGTCACCTGACTCGAGAAAGCAAATAAGGATTGTTTATAAGCCCATATTCGGGGATTTTCCACTAACTAATTTAGTCGTAGTTGAAAAGGTATATTCCTTATCACTGACTCTAAATGTTACTATCATCTACATCCCTATGTTACTATTTTTACGTTTGTGAAGCTAATATTTATACCTCACCTTGTAGTTGTTTTTTCCCATCAATGAAGGAAACCACTAGTTTGTCATTGTTTTAAACATTCGAGATGCCAAATATGACATCCTTAACTGTCGAAGTGGGACCAGTAATTGATGAGTTCATATTTTGACACATTTTATACCCTTATAATCTTAGTTTTTGGTAGTTTATTTGACTAATATAGGGGAATAATTATTGTTTTATGCTTAAGTGGTAAAAATTACATAAATATTATTATTTGAGCTAAAATGATATAAATTAAGTAAATTTAGAATAAAATATTATTTATTAATATTTATTGAATTTTATTTTGCAGGTTTTCTTTTTAAATAAAAGACAAAAAAAAGAAATAAGACCTTTGGACCAACGGCCAAAGGCCGAAGACCCAAAGGCCTGGGAACAAAATAAACCAAACAAGCCGCACAAAAGGGCGCACGAAACAAAAAGGCCAAGAGAGTCAGCTGGGCAGGGCTGACGTGGGAAGTGCATGGACGACGCATGCATAAAAATTTATAAAAGGGCAACGTCAGATGAATTGAAAAGAAGGTAAGCAGAGGTGTGCGGTAGAGAAGGAGAGAAGCGAGAGCCTTCAAGGCTCGACGCTGAGGAGAGCCGCAGAGCGGGAGATAGAGAGAGCCTTCACAGGCTCAGGGGAACGTAATAGAGCCTTTATAGGCTCGAGAGAAACGAAAGACGAGAAATAGGAGAACGCCGCCGCACGGACTTCGAGGAAGCCGCACAGGTCGAGGTCGAAGCCTCCGTCAGCCCTGTCAGCGGAAAAGAAAAAAAAAGAATTGTTGCACAGAAAGTAAGGCACGAAAAGGAAGAGAGAATAAGAAGAAATTTTATACCGGTAGAATTTATTTCAGATAAAATTAATTTTTATCTGAATAAATTATTGATCTTTTATTCAAAATTAATTCTGGTTATTTCTTTCTCTTATTTTTAATTTATATTTTAGATATATATTTTTGCGTAATTAATTCTTTAATTATGAGTGGCTAATTATTTATTGTTAGGGAATAATTTGAAACCCTGGATTAGGATTTGAATTATAATTTTATTTTCTTAGTTTCGTGAGATTGTTTCTTGACTCTACATTAATTGTTATCGTTTATATTTATGATTCTGTCAAGTATAGTTTATTTGATGCATGTCTTGTTCTGGTTCCTCATAAGTGACAGTATGTAGGATTATTTGCCTGCTAGGTGGCCATCTAAATATACTAGAATTTATATGTATAAATTGCAGCTAGGTTAGATAACAATTCACCTAATCGTTTTGTGATTCTAACCGAAGTGGTAAAACGTTTCGATACGTGTGGGTCAAGAAAAGGAAATACAGCTAGACATGTGTTTTGTACTAGTCTGGGTACTTAGATTGACAGCCTTCCACTTACACTTAATGCATTAAATCTAGTTAAATATAGGAGCCGCTTGTTGTTGCTATACTGCTAGTATTTAATAGGGTTAATATTGGCGCTTTGTCGTATTAATTAATTAAGGGAAGTAATATAAGGTGTATGGACCTGCTTTTGGTGTGCAACTTGGTCGATCTCTTTCTCATGATTAAAGGATGACTTAGTAAATATTATATTTTCAACCTAATCTAGTGGTGGATTTTGATTTCCCTAACATATTTTTCATATCTGCGGTTTCCCATTATTTTCATTATTATTTTTATTATTAGTGTACTTTATTTTATTGACTCATTTCTTTTTATTTTTATAAATCCCCATTAATATTTTTCTTATTTATTTATTCTGTGTTATTTAGGATTTTTATTTTTAAGCTAGTTAAATAGAGGCGAGCCCTCTCAATCCCCGGCCTAGAACGATACCCTTATTTACCAGTGCTACAATTGACAAAAAGAGGGTTTAAATTGCGTGCCGGCTACGGTCACACCAGTAATTTCCCAAGACAGACTCAGCTTCTGAAGAACTTGGTTAGTCATACTACCGTATTACATGTAATTCATGGTTTTGGTTTTATGGCGTAATACTACTTTGATAGAACTTTATTAGCGGAGTATCATAATTGCAAACTTTGAAGATTTCCTGCATCTTTTAAGTAGGGCGTATAAATTATTACTAATCCTAAGACTATGCAAACCACACCATGAATTAAGACAAAATGGGCAAACCCCACCGATGCACATGATTTCCGCATATACACTTATGTTTCATGATAATCATTAATAAAGTCAATGCAATCATGTTTGCATGTCACATATACATTTGAAGTGGCTCATAATAACCTTATTTTCCCTAATAGTTGTTACATTTGTTTTTGTTCCCAATTCTTACGTCGTTTCTTATGTTGCACATAAGACTATTGCGATGGGGTATGTTCTTCAAAAAGCAAAACACAACAGAGGAGATGTAGTATCACATTTGGCAAGACATCATGGTGAAGTACCAAAGTGTGCAACAACGTAATACTTTGTTTAGTACAGTCATTTTATATGTGCTTACCTACTATGACCATCTGTGTAGTTGGAAACTACTAATATTGTGCATGATAAATATCATGTATTTATAGGGACGATTGTGGACTATGGACAATAGCGTATATGGATTTATGGGATGGGAGGATGACATCTCAACTTGATATAGTAAGTTACTTTTATGTATTATAATTTCCTATTAGTAGGTTTCAATCGTTTGGGGTGTTTTATGATTTTATTGGTATCCTAGTCCATATTGAGATATGATACATAATCATTGAGTTTGACTTCTGCAGCGTCATGGTATCCACTATAGATTGTACTATATGGGCTCCTTATTATCTGCAGAAGAAAAAATGGTCCGTGATAAAATATTTGCACCATATGTAACTCCATAAAGTAAGATTCTAACTATGTTTGAATGATGGACCTTTGAATAAGATATTTCATGAATATGTGTCAATATCTTACTGCATGTTTTAAGAGAAACGAGTCTTAATTTTTTACCAGGTTGTTACTTATCTGATGTTCGTGTAGGTATTGGAGGGCGGTGCTTCAGTGGAACTTTTGATATGGACTTGCTTATATAGCTAAAAAGGATATGCTGAAGCTGTAATCCATGGTAACTAAATGACAGTTGTTATGTTCATATGTAAAGTCCTAAAGGCAGGCTCCAAGTAAACAAACTTATGCTGCATACAACCTGATTTTGGACTATAAGGAAAACATAGTCTATACAATGGTCAAACATTATTCCGCATTTTTGTTTTAGGTGATAGCAAATGTGATGTTGGACGACTCTTTGAACTCATGTTTCACTTGACGTTTGTAAATTGTACAGATTATTTGTTCATGCTACTTTATGTCTAGGATGAACAATGCATGTAATTTGCCTGACAGGTACAGGTATATAAATGTAAATGTACAGCTATTACATTATATAAGTATGTGTAATCATTGATAAATGAACAGTAGTAATTTCACTAATATGTTAGTCTATAACATATAACACGAATAGAAATTTATGCTATTGTAGTTGTACTTTTCGTATGAAGTACATACACACGTAAGTGTACAAGTATTACCTCTTAAATAAGGAACTTATTGTATTAAACGGGTAATATGAACCATATATCCCTGCCTTTATAGGAAATTACACTATATATGAAATAACATAATTGTAAAATGAGGCTAACTTTGAACTCATCGTCAACTTTTGTTAATGAGGATAATTAATTAACAATTCAGGTTCATGTACACATACAATAACAAATATGTACGGGCATATTCTATTATATGTATGTCTACACATAATTAAATGTACACATACAAGTTGATGGGCTTGGTACAATTAATACTTCCTGTTTTCATGGATCATACTATCAAATTATCCAACGTAATATATTATAACACAAATCCATGGCCTTCTAAGAATTCATTACCATGTTGACGATTTAAAATTTCAACTAACATAGCATTACAATTATTATATTATAACAATTTTAATGTCCTCTTACATTATGGTTTGTAGTTCGATGGGATATTGGATATTGGATATTGGATGGTGTATGGACAATGTTTTATCTATTACTACTGAAAGTAATAAATATTTCATCAAAAACATTTGTTAATGAGGATAATGTTTGATGAATTCAGGTTATTGTACACGTACACAAACGAATATGTACAAGTATATTGTATTAATTGTACATATACTTCTAATGAAATGTACACATAGAAGTACATGCTTCGTGTGTATTTAATTGTTTGCAATTTCATTATGATTATTATGATATAACATTAAATTCATTTTTTATTTCTCAGAACTGCTATTTTTTGTAATTGTCACATTATTAATTTTTGTCAATGGTCACATTTTAATACTCACAGAACGAACATTACATAGTAATGAAACAAAACAATTAGGTAACTTTAAATTTAAAGCATTTGCTTCGGCTGATGGGAAAAAAACATTCACGTTAATTGCATAAGATTAAGAAAACGAAGAAATGGTATACCATTGTTAAAGCCGAAAGACAACCAATCGGATTTTACCTAATAGGGTCAAACAAAATTGATGTCTTTCATAGTACTTCTAATATGATGTATTAATACATAACGTTCATATACGTCGTACATTACTGTGGTTGTCTGCATAACAAAAATGGCAATGTACCCCATAACGGTAGCTTAGTCATCGTTCAACCGGCAACTGCAGAGTGTTAATATCGCCAAATTTATTATAGAAATAAGTGATGGAAACGGCTCACAATCCCAACAAAATCAATTTAAACAATATATTACTTACTTGAGAACATGTTCGAATGTCATGATTTGTTTTACCACATCAGCTATAGGTTCAGACTCTCTTCTATGAAGAAAATATAAGTATATTGTACACATACATATTTTCTATGAACAAACGAGTAGGGAAAAAAGGAATCTGTAATATATGTTTGTAACCTTTGACGACGTTGTTGCATGGTTGTGTACAAGAGGACAATGTTCAGTTGTAGTGACAAATGGTTTAGCACCATCACATCCATGTGCGTCACACCATCTTGATCGCCAACATTTGCGATTGTTGTCCCAATTCACCACATACTGAACAATGAGCTAGCCTAATCCCACGACTGTCTTTCACACCACCAACAGGGTTGGTGGCTTTCATATGACAAGTCAATGTTGAAAAACTACCTTTAAGTTGTGGATTAAAACGAACAAATACCACCCATAGACATCATAATTAGTGAGAAATATACATGTAACTACTATAATAAAACTAACATAGGACTATATAATTACCTAGAGACAGCTTATTATCAATAGGTAGATAAAAATCCACACCAATCATGAAATTGCCAACGAAGTGCATATCTTTGAACATTGTAATAACAAACTCCCCATTCACAATCAAAATTTTGTCACCAGGAATTTTTGCATAATGTAATTTCATAACCAACCCACATATGGGCACATGACAGATCATGCACATATCTTCGAAACCATGTCGTAGATCATTAAAAGACCAAACTTTGGAAGTCACTCGGCCAATATCGACAATAATACCATCCTTTTGTAATTGTAGTGAATATTGTAATGATAGAGGGTTCACTAACATGACTAAAAGAGAAAACAAATTACATAATAAGCTGTCAACAATGACTATTATAATTGCGTGCAATAATAACAACAAACAACATGAAATATAACAATACTAAGAATATGAATTTCAATTCAAGCATGATAAAGGCATACCTACAAGATCAGTTATCCACTTCAATTGGAGGACAAGCGGTTGCTTGTGCATAGAGGGTCTAAAAAATGCATGCACTCTCACATAATATAAATCTCAAACGTAATCATTCAAAAAATACTTTTAAAGGGAAGCCAAATATAATAAGGATAACTATAACTGATTAAATGTTCTCACCTATATACAATGCCAAATGGTACTTTCCTAATCACATCCATATGAAGACATTAAATGTGGCAGCACATTGAATGAGAATCTCATATCTGTAGATAATACAGTTCTAAGTTTACGTGCATGATCTCCACTATATTTAATTAACACAATGTGCTACTTGTGGATGTGGTGTAGTCATTTAATAATTGTAGTGGAAAATACAAAACAGAAAGTTGGCCGACACGTAATAGTATTTGAAATAAGAACTTGTTGTACGTTTTCTCATAACAATTAATATATAACATACTGAAATCATGGATATTAGTCAATTCCTATGTTCATAAATGCAACTCCTTTAGTGGTTATAATAAATGTCAGTTGATATGTTCACATAACTATGTATTCTTACGTCCAATTTTTTGCTGGCGCAATTGAATTAATTTTGGGAATCATATCCTATCTATTAACGTTCGAAAGATTTTCTATAACTGTAATTATTACATGATAAAAGGAGCAAATAATTTTAAAGTCAATTTCATACTTGATCAAAAATTTCACACTTCATTTTCATTTTCATTTTAATTTAGGGATGGTAAAGGCCGTACTAGGATAAGGATGCTATACAATATCCCCAAACCCATGAAAAAAATTTGAAGCTCTCTTATTACATCTTGCTCAACATTTCTTGGGCCATATCCACAAACCCCAAATTGAGGGTTATTTTTCCCAACTGGCCAACAACACTACGGGGGATGATGGTATCCGTATTCCCATAGACATGGAAGCTTTGAAAATAAAGCTGAAAGGAAGATGAAGAGACAAAACATAACACTTGTGTCTGGCAAGTGTGCAGTAGCAATAATTTGCTCACCATTTTTAGAATATTCACTTACGATGAATTTTTTCATTCCACGTGCATATAATCATATGTCATTCATATATACATTAACTTTCAAACTAGATACACAAAAGTAACCATATACAACATATGAACATTGCCGAAAACCCATGAAATTGCTACATAACCATACTTTTATACAGATGGAACTAATAATGGAACACCGTGGGAAGCATCGACAACAAGCTTCCTCAAATCCATGAGATTTCGGTCTCTAACAATGTCATTTTCAAAAACAACAGTCGCCTAGGAAATAACACACTTCATTTCCATTCGGAGTGGACCTCAAAGCCTCCAAAGACAATGACAATGTAAAATAAATGTAAATGGAATTGAAATCCAAAAACTTAATAACTTGACAAATGGAAAGAAAGTAACAACATCGAATAATTAAAATACGACAGGTACAACGAGACAGTTATCATCATAGATGTTGCAAGGATAAGAATAAAAAGGCATCGTTGGACTGAGACTTAAACTGGTATGGAAAGACTCAAAAATGTTTTTCAATTTGGTGCCATCACCTAATAATGTTGATGATTCCTTTGTTAAAACACACCCCATTTTCCTATCTTGATTCGGATAAAAATAAAGGAACAAGGACTAACATGAAAAGTTGATGAAAACACTTACCTAGAAAACGTGAACACATTGTTGTACAACACATACGTATGCAATTTGAAACCATAAAATACATGAAAGAAAAGAAGGCCCATAGAGCTATTTTACCTTCTCCAACAACCTCTGAATACCTTCATGACAATTGTTCCCCTTTTAGGTTAAAAGTCATTTACATTTGCCATCAACTTCTCATCCACCTCTATTACTTTTATCAGAAAGGCCTGAAGTGAAAAAGAAGAACTTCATTTTTCAACAAAGAATGATCGTAATGAGGCACTCTTATTTATGGTATACGTCTGATGATCACAAACTTTTAGTTTTCCATATTGACAATGCTGAAATAGTGTGTTATATGAACATCATCAGAGTGTTGTTTTTTTCCTTTTATATAAACCATGAAAAATAACAAAAAACCATCTAATTGCCCCACATTGCTTTCAACTTAAGTATTTGGTGCATCAACGGAGATTTTGTTTAACTGATCCACAAGTTTACACAATTTCTACCAGCAAATGATCTTTTCCACATTTGTTTACAATATTATTATTTCAACCTTAAATGAATCATAAATTATATATAATATTCCCACATGCAGGTACAAAAAAAGGGTTTTAATTGTTTTCAAAATTTTAATCATGACTAGAATAAGGTATGCCCGATCCCATAAAACATATATCAAACTCAATATTCTAAATAACCAACCAAATCAATAATTATAACTTAATCGTTTGTACAGGTAGGTTTTCTACCCTGTATGCATTATTCCACAATTGTACAACCATTAATTATTTACAGAAAGCAAAGCAGTCTTCTGTATTCTAACCATAATGAAAGCTTAAGGCATCATTATTATAATGAAGGTAGTACATGGATGTAGAACGGGATCCCTTATTGTAGTTGTGCCCGTGAAAAAATAAATTACCATCACAATAAGGTTCTTTTCATTATATGAGAGCCATATATATGGCATACTATGCCAAGGAAAAAAGAAATTCTTCATATATATATATATATATGTTTACCTAATGATTTAGTAGTAACGCAATACATAAGTGATCAATCCACCTGCACCTCAGTTATTAATACTAGTCCTCGTTCATAAAGCTAGCCAAAACCAATGAAATGCTAATAACCATTCATACACTTATAACATATTTTGTTATTTAAATGCGTGGGATTATAAGATCATGTACATAACAACAAGAGGGAAGGGGGCACGGGGTAGGGAATTACTATCACTATAGCCAGGGACATTAGTCATTAAACTTCGTATGGGATATGTCATTAGATTTATCATCATCATTACTACTGACATTTTAGTCTTGTATTTTAAGTACCTCTTAAATTTTATATTTTATTTTTGAAATTTTAAGGTGGAAGATAAACTATACCTAAACATGACATGATATTTTGATCAATATACACCTTAGTGGAAAATAAAAAATTTACAGCAAGTCTCAAACAGTGGTATACGAAATAGTATGGACGTAACCATAACAATTGTAACAACAAAAATTATATTTGCTACCAAATGTAAAAAATTTAACAATAAATGCTCGAGATCTGAAGTCATACCAAAAGAAGTGCCTCATTGACACTACTAGCTGACAGATATCGATAGGTGATCATTATTTTCTTCTGCCTTCATTTAATTAAGAAGCCTGGTAATATAAAAAACATATGTCCGATATTATGGGTTTCCCTTCACCTGATAGAAAAGAAGAACATATAATGATGCCAGTAGGTTTGTTATTTGTTTTATACTTAATGTACTCAACATTATTGTCAACTAATATTACCGTATGTTGTTCACAGTCCACATTCTCCAACAGATCAAAACTGGGAACCACCACATTACATATAGGTCAACCTATGCATTAGGGAGTACATCCTTATTGCAAATTACTTGACTCCTGCATGTCCGACAGTTATGTTTAGTTTCTCCACATCAATTGCGGTGCACAGTAGAGATATCCTGAAACTGAGATTCAATCCTTCTGGTTTTTGGCCTACCAGGAGTTTTCTTCACAATGGGGGACAGAATACACAAGTTGCTGCCTTCATAATCATCACCATCCCTAATTATTAGCATACCAGTTGTTGGCTCTAAGGAAGGAAGTTCATGAGTATCTACAGGGTTTATGGAGTTTTGGTATATCAATTCTTGTGCTTCCTTCTTATAGAAATAATTAGTATAATCATACAAACTATATTTCAGCCGATCAAGCACATAACAAAGATGTGGACATGGGATTCCCGTGACTTGACACTCTCCACAACTACAAGTCCTCTTATTCAAGTCCATAGTCAGCTATGCAGCCATAATTTCAACCTTGAACATTAAATGGGAATACCTGATAGACCTCATAACACATGAGGGCTTCATGTAGTTACAATACAATATTTTTTCAATAGAAGGACCTATAGGGGTCTGCCATCTACATATTTCATTCTTCACATTCAGCATCTTCGTCGCAAGTTTATCAAAATAGGCTAACAGTAGTGAAGGTATGCTAAATACTCTCTCATTCCTCATCCACGAATTGAAAGACTTAGCAATGTTGGAGTTCATCCAAGTCCATCGTGGTTTAGGAAATTTACTTTGGGCCCAACGTTCTGGCTTAGTATTCTTCACCCATTCTGCTAGCTTCGTATTAAATGCCTGAAGATTTGCCATACACATGTTGAAATTAACATCTGTATTGGCATATGCAATGGCAGCAAATAAATCTGATGCATTTTCTTTCATTACTCTCCTGGTAATCCCTAACTTCATCAGTTCACTGTTAAAGTTCTCCTTTAAATGCCTCAAACAAAAATAATGGTTTTCTTCACCAAAGATTTCAGCAACACTACTTATTATCCCCGAATGCCTGTTCGATAAGACAACTACTTCGAAAGACCGAATAATCAACTTCAACTATTTCAAAAACCAATACCAATTATCATAGTTTTCATAACTAACAATGCCAATGGCTAAAGGGAGTATTCTGTTATCTACATCAACAGTACAAGCAGACAACATTGTCCCACCAAATGGACCACTAAGATGCCCGACGTCCACAAAAATGCATGGTCTACAACCGAAAAAGAATCCTTGGATACAAGAAGCAAAAGATATAAATAGCTGTGAAAATTTGCAATCTTCAACGACAACAAAGGCAATAGATCTAGGATTGCTCTTCTTCACATGATCACATATCCAATCCAACATCTTATAGTGATCTTTTGGATCACCATGGATAAAAGATTTAGCACATTCACTGCAGACCAAGCTTGAGAGTAATTAATCTGAATGCCAGTATCCCTCTCAATATCCTTGCGGACTTCGTTAGGTCTATAGTTAGACGTACTCCTAATCTTACCAAGAATAAGGCCCCTGACTAATTTAGAAGAAAAAGGTGGCTTATGTAATGCACAAATGTCACCGACCTTGTGTTGGTGAGAGTCATTAAATTCCCTAATTTTAACCATTAATGTATTTGGAATAGCATATGCCTTAATGATGAAAGGGCAATCATCTAGTGAACATTTCACAATTAAACGGGTTTTTGTATTCTTAACCCATTTATAACGGAACTCACATGCTATAGAATATTTGTAAAGGCAACTTCAGAATGCATTTGCACTTTCAAATATTTGACCATCACCACTTATAACATTGGACATCACACTACTAACCCAAGTACGAGTAACACAAGCAGCACTTCAAACCCCCATCTCAACACCCCTTGAGTTATCAACATGCTCATTTTCATAACCATTGTCATTTACTTTCAATCCATTAGACCCTATATCAGATTTCGAGTAGCCTGGGTTATCTCTAATTATGTGGGATGACCTTCAGATGAAATCCAAATAATCATCATTATAAATTACATTAAACTAAAGAACATAGTTGACAAAACATTAATAATATCAAATAAGCATTATAAAGAACTTACAGCAAGTTATCATCTGCCATCACTTCTACATTTCCCGCTGCGATATAGGTAAAGCCATATTCTTCATTGAATTCGAAAATTTCCACAAGGGAAGCATCATCAACCAGTGGCATAAGGATTGACCTATCAAATTTTAAGCTATACCAAACATTTTTCTGTTCGGAAGATATATTAAACCTCTTGCAACAAACAGAAATAACCTCCTCTCTACCACCATCATAATCAACAGATTTGTTACCCTTAATAATGAACGACCTTCCATAGTGAAAATACATATACATACGCCTAGATCCCCACAACTCCATAAACCTATTCATTATTAGCCAACGTATAAGTTACAAAGGTTTAAAAAGCAATAGCAAACATAATTATCCAATCGCAATTATGTGTATATATATCAATACTACTATTTTAAGCAAACTATCCTTATTAACTTCCCTCTCTAACACACCAACATTTTATATAAAAGAAATCCTCAGAAAAGACGAAGAATTTTAAATTATGAGCACAACTACTAACCAAATCTTCAAAAAAATATCCAACGCAATAACCACCATTCAAGGAGATTTCAGCACCATACTCGCACAACTATAATTCTATACCTTCCCCCCACAATCAATAATGAAAACAGAATGGGTGACAATAATCAAACCCCAAACCATCACAACCATACTTCAAATCAACAAAAACAATAATTTGTTGTAATCACATATTTTAAATTGTAATGTCATATACAAATTAGCATCAACAAGAACACAACAAAATCAAATTTCACCAAATCTATGAATAATTATGCCATTGTAGACAGAAGCCGAAGTAGTTGGACAATAATTTACCAGACAAACAACATCCAGATCGAAGATGTATTATGTCAAATTGCGAGGTCGAATGGTTAAATCTGGTTTACTTCCAACACAAAGACAAAGATGAAAGGGATGGATTCAGGACGAACAAGATAAGGGATGAAGAAGGAGAAGAACAGTTGAGGACTGCACTGACGTTCATTGTAAACAGGACAACATTTGAGGGTTTTTCACTCAAGATAAGGGATGAAGAAGACTCCCAACAAATTTACCTTAACTAAGAATCGCAGAAAAAACAAATATTTATACACGGTTAATTCCTAGCCACACACCCAAGTGGTTTGGAGTAGAATACACTGCAGTATTTGGATGTATACATGCCTGGTTCGGGAGAAAAATAAATTCGACTCAATACTATAAGAGATGGAACCATAGAAATTAATTTTATGAGGATGGGCTGCAGTCTTTTTTTCCATTCAGATTTATTTGAAGAAATATTTTCAAATTTTATTATCAATAAATGAAAACAATAACAATAAACTTAACAAATACAGTTTTGACATGCACTTGTACATATAAGTATCATTCATTGTACACTTATACACTTTGGATGTACATTCAAGGATAATTAAACGTATTGTGTGTTGTTCCATTTCGTAGTTAAAACTAGTGAAATAATTCGGTCATAGTATGGACAAAATTTAATACAATTCCCTACTTAGTGAAATCAATAAAATTTAATTTAACTCTATTACAACATACCTATGGGAGAAACTCCAAATGTCCGCCTTATGTTTACAACATAGAACAATTACGACTCAAATTATGGAGATTCCTAAACCATATATATATATATATATATATATATATATATATATATATATATATATATATATCATTTTTTAGTATAAAAGATCGAAGAAAATGCAACATATCTAAATTCATACAAGTTGTTTGACATATACAATACATTCTTGGTTCCCTTATCGATATGTTCAGTTGAAATAGATTTTCTTGTTTTAGTATAGTAAATTTTTTTCAATAACTAATAACTAACATCATGTAAATCTTAATAACATTTAATTCGTAGAATTTGATCTAAGTTTCAATAAGCTAAACCTATAAAAGCCGCCTAGTTGAGGTTAGATCTTAAAGATAGGTATTTTGTATTCATTCCAAGTCTTGTTTCATAGCAGGACATACAAGGCTGGTGAATGCGATGAAAAAAAGGTATGGTCCTTCTTACACCGGGTAAACTAAAGTTTTTTTCTCTACTACCGAATGATACATGCATGCATGTTCATTTAATATTGTTGCTCATTTAGTTGATGATTTTGTTCTAGTATTTCCCTATTGATGCACCCCTATTTACTAGGGGGAAATAAAAAAATATAAAGTGAGCTATGAGATAGATAATACAACCATATACTGATATGTGCAGGGGCTATTCAACCAAAACTCTATGCATCTAATGTAAGCCCAACCATAGTACTCCAAAACAAATTTCAAATGTCATGTAAATACTGCAACACCAACACTCCTCTTAGCAATAAAGCTAGGATACATCAAAACGCTAAGGAAAAAAAAGTAAATAAGCTACCATCCAAAGACAAAACTATCTCAATACTGCAATTACTCCTAGTTGTCTACAAACTAACAAAACAGCTAGCAACAACCCATAATTGCTTGGGAACTAGCAAACCAAAGTGAAAAAAAAAGGAACTCCGTCAAACATACTTCATGCTCCATCATCCTATTAAATCCACATAATAAACTACCTTGTTCTTAGGTGCCCTTCATTTGCCAATGCATTTTCTTGTAGAAATAACTAAGGATTGCTGCTATTTCATCCTATTCTTAATCAAGTTAACATTAAATTTAACTTCCACCACGCCACAATATTGAATCCTAGCTGCAGCTATTGGCAATTCCTTATAGTCAACAATCCACCATAGAAAAAGCTTAATACAAATTTTATTTTATTCTAATATTTTATTTCCAAAAGGAAAACACCAATCCACCTTATAATCTTCCATAAGATAAGATTACCATTAATGCAAAAACAATTGACAATTATTGACCAGTTTTGAAGAAAGAAAGAGGCCCCAAACAGATCAAAATGAGGACAATGACGATCAAATTGCTAGGTTCAGTTATCATTTCAAATTCACTTTTCCATTGATATTCTCCTTTTTTTTGGTTTAAACTGAACCAAATAAACTCCAAACTTTATAATAAAATTTGGCCTTCAAAATTACATTTGTTGCTTACTTCAGATCAATAGAGAATTAACCGCACCTACTCAAAGCGAGTTAGTACAGTCGCAAATCAAGTTGGTCGTCATAAACCAAAACTTACGGTTACAGATATTTCACAACCTTAGCAATTAATGATAACATATGCAAAAACAATCAACCGCATGACTTACGGTTACGTATTCTTTATCCACGAAAATGGGCTTGATAATTCTTCCTCAAAATACATTATAGAAGAACACATAAACTCAGCTTCCTAACTTGATTCTAGTTTCAACCAGAGTGAAAATTAGGAAATTAGTAAAAAGTTTAGCACCTGGATACTCTACCATACAACCCCCAAAGTGCAACGAAAAGTCTGAATTAGATTCAGACATAAGATTAATTTCAGTAACAACTCAAAACTTAGAGTAGACAAGAGAAACGAAGTAGAGTACCATTTTTAGAGAAAGAAAGGTTGAGCAACAAAAAACGATGGGTAGGAAGAAGCCTAAAAATAGAGTCATCAAGGAGCTTCAGTTGACGACGCAAGCATCGACAAGTTCGATGCTAAGAAGAGAAACACAAATGCGGTAAAATGCTGTTAAATGGTCACAAAAAGATGCCCAATGGAGGAGATAGAGCCACTAACACAGATGAGTTGCAGTAGTTCTTTAACCTACGTCTACTTTCGAACTAGTCTAACTAGAGACAAGAAGCTTAAAAAAATCTTCCACACCATATTACTAACCATATAAATACTAACCTATTGTATTCTATGCATAAAATGATGCTTCGGAATAAATAATAAAAGGACTCAATACTAGATGTGGTGGACTGAAAATAATTACTTTAAATTGGGTGGATCACAGGGTTTTTTTCCCTATTATTTATATTTAACTCTGACCATATTCTGTAGGATTTTAAAATTTTAATTTTAAATTTAGATTTACAAAAATTAAAAAATATATAAATTCTACATTAATCTGATTATTTTTATTTTTTTAATAATTTATATAAATACAAATATATTTCTTTGTTACATTAATTAATATATATTATTTGTTAAATTCTCAGAGAAAAAAATAAAAATATTTAAAATATTTATTTTAACCTTTTAAATATGTTTTAAAACTTTTTCAATAAAAAATTATACACAATATTTATAAAATAAACACACAAAATAAAATAAAAAATAAAAAATTTAAATAAGAATACAATAAATATAATATTAATATATATATATATACACACACACACACATACTAAACAAATTTGATGTATAAAATATGAATATGAAAATATTAAACTTTGATCCATTTAGATGAATATAAATTCAGATACAACTATCGTTGGGATCCAAAATTCATATTGTCCTATATTGCGATCCCCACTCCTCACAACTTATTTGGTATGAAAATAATAAAGATAGAAAAAATTATTCCCTATTTCATATTATTTATATTAAACATTTAATAATAATAAATATATTTTTAATAAAATATTTATTAAAATAAAAATAATTAATTTTAAATAAACTATATATAAAATATAAAAGTAATTTTTTTAACTCTTATTACTGTCAAACGCTCGGATGCACTCGGTTCGGCCATGGCAACTCTTGTCCCGTAAACTGCAATGTATGTCATTATCATCAGAGTCATATGACCATTAGGGCTTGTTTGGTATGAGAGTAATAGGGGTGGAAAAATTTTCCTTCTATTTTATATCTTTTATATTAAGTATTTAATAATAATAAATATATTTTTAATGAAATACCCATTTTAGATCAAATTAAGATCTAACATGGGTATTTATTAAAATAAAAATATTTAATTTTAATTAAATTATACAAGATATATAAAATATGGGGGTAATTTTTTCACCCCTATTACCCCCATACCAAACGAGCACTTAATAGTACGAACTCATGCCGTTCAATATTTGAAAGAGTTGTCTAGCTTCCTACAAACTCCTTTAAATAAATAATTGCAACTAAAATCATACATTGACTTTTATGTAATATTTTTAGTATTAAATTATTACTATATATATATATATATTTGGGATCTTTTTAATGTTTTTAATTTTGTAAGAGTTAATTTTCCTTTTCTAAAAACTAAGAAACTTTCAAAAAAGTATAAAAATATTCAAAATATTAGGATTTTTTAATTCAACTTAAAAATACTTAATCCTAACATTAATTAAATGATATTAAAATAAAATAAAATAAAATTTAACACACATCATAATTAATATGACTAGGATAAATGTCAAGATATTTAAGTGAATATTTTTCTAGCATATTAAGGGTTTATTTGTTTTGTCATCTAAAAATTAATATGATTTGATTTGAAATAATAATGATATTTGATATACACATTTTTTTATATATTTAGAATAATAATTACTACAAAATATTAGTGTAGTAACAACTAATTTAACGACAAAAAAATAATTGTCATTATTGATATATTATTAACTATCACAATTAAAAGTCGTTGCTATTGATATATTTATTACGGCTAATATAACTTTTTATTGTTAATTGTTAATTTTCTTTTGTTGTTGGAGGCATATAAAACATATATATATATATATATATATATATATATATATATATATATATATATATATATATATATATATATATATATATATATATATATATATGTTTTATAGAGGAAAAAAATTTAATAATTTTTATCATTAGAAAATATTTAAGTCTGAATTTATTTATTTTTATAAAGTTGATAAGATCTTTCAAAAAATTTATATTTAAAGTTTTTAAAACTTATTTATTAATGTTTTCTTCTATTTTTCCCATCTTCCGTTTACAAATAACATTTTCAAAAATATGTTAAACTATTAGCCACTTAAACTTGAATAAAAAGAAAATTTATTTCTTAGACTATTATTGTAACACCCCCAAATTTACTACTGAATTTTTTTGTTTAATTAAAAGGGTTTTCGCAGAAGCAAGAAGATAAACCCGTAAATTCAGGGGCATTACCGCCACACTTAGTACCGGATCGGTTCACTCCTACCGTCCCGATATTAAGTGCTAAAGCTAAATAAGAATAACATCAAATATGAGTCACTAATAAAAAAACAAGTCATATGGAATCAGAGTGCGGAAATCAAGAGGGTACAACCCAAAGTACAGTTTTAAAGTACAAAATGCAGAGGACATAATACAGCGGAATAAAACAAAATATAATAATACAGGGAAACAAAACGGAGGATGAACTCCTGCCACGTCACTCTCGACCCCCAAGCTAGGTCCAGGCTCAACTCTGAGCCCTACCCGATGCCTCATAAGCATCGTAGGCATCACCCCTACCTGCACAAACTCAGACAGGTCTTCTGCTCGTGGGAATGAGCAACACCCATGAAACGGGTGATCAGTACGCTACGTACTGAGTAAGGTAACAGACTCACTAAGGCCAACATACACAGAGATACATGACATAGCAGATATGGCATAATTACGTAGATAACATGCGATAACATAGATAAACAATACCGGCTATGGACCAGATAACTTATTCATTAGATTTCTAATAAATATAATCGATTCACATTATAGTCTTTATCAATCCATGTGAGTGTGTGAACCCCACTATTATAGCTGGTGGAATGGTCATGAGGGTACATGCCCTGCCACTATTTTAGCCGGTGGACCGGTCACGAGGGTAACATACCCTGCCACTATTATTTGCCGGTGGACCGGACTGGGCCTGACTCACAAGGTGTTCCACTGTAATTATTTGTATCTTTCCCATGTCTTATCATTATTATGATTGGTTTGTTGAGCGCAGAATCCCCCACTATTATAGCCGGTGGAACGGTCACGAGGGTAACATACCCTGCCACTATTGTTCGCCGGTGGACTGGTCTGGGTCCGGCTCAACATCTTTCTTTGTAAGTGATTAGTATCTTAACATATCTTATTAAAACGATTTTCACCCTTGACATGCATGACTAACTATATCTGCCCTTATCCTCCTAGGAGGGCCTGCCCCATATCTTGAGACTTCTGCACCTCTTAACTCGCCTCGACATCCTTCCCATAACCCACTTTCTCACACCGGGAACCCAATTTCTAAGTGTGTGGGTCAGGGCCCACCACCTTATACCCCAAGGTCTACTCACCTCCTTACCCTAGAGTTTTCACCAGAAACCCTAATTTGGGCGTATGTGGCCCTTCCTTCTCTGCCTCCCACAACCCACACTATTATAACGCCCCACGTATCATGACCCTCAGACTCAACTCTCCCCTCATACCTCACTCCTCCTTGTTTATTTTTATTATTTCCTTTTTCTTTTTCCACCTTCTCAAATTAGGGTTTCCTCCCAAACCCTAGTCGGTCCCTAGGTACCCTTATATTATCCTATGTACTATTTTTCACCTCGAGCCTCCAGACTCCCAAACAAACCTTCTATTTCCTTCCCCACGTCCCAAAGTAACCTTCCATACGTAAGGTTCGCCCCCATGCGGACCTTAACCTCCCCATGCAAAACCCTTGACCTCTACCATGCCAAACCCTATTATTTCCATGCAAACCCTAGTTCCTCCCATGTAACCTTGGTTTCTCCCACTCTTCCATTTTATTTAATTCCTCTTTTTCTCGTCCATTCATGGATCATAGATTACCTAGGTCATCCTTACCTACGTTAGCCAACTTACTTCCCCTTGGTTATTTTAATTTCTCATTTTTCCCTTTCATGCCCCAATTCCACGACACCTCATCAAATAACCTAGCATGCATATCCTAAGGGTCACATCACATCACATCATATTTGCAGCATATCCATATTAGCACATACCAGACAAGAGCATGAGAACATACCTCAGTTCCAAGCTGCGCTACACAATAAAAACATATAACATATAGAACACAACATATAAATCGTACAAGGCATCCAAGGCAAGTAAAACACGTAACACATAGGTGGCCTTAGTTACGTTCTTACCTAAATCGGCGCCGGGCTTGGAGCTCCTGGGGGTTTTGACCCGATTCACCTATAAGAGGGAAATACTATGGGTCAATCTCCCTCTACCAGAATCACCATAATTTTTTTTATCTTACCCCTATCATGGCCTAATACTAAGGCTAATATTAATAATAATAGTTTACAATTAAAAGGTAGGGTTATTATTATTCTTAAGATAGTTAAACAAATCACCACTAATCGAAGTAAGTCTTAGTAATATTCATGGTATTAAAGTAAGGGTTTCAATATTACTAATAACAATATTATTAATAATACTAATAATAAGAATACTAATACTAATACTAATAATAATAATAATAATAATAATAATAATAATAATAATAATAATGGTTATAATGATAATAATGATGATAATAATAATTGAAATCGTAGTAGTATTAGTAATAATAATAATGATAATGATAATAATAATAATAATAATAATAATAATAATAATAATAGTAACAACAACAACAACAACAACAACAACAACCATAATCATGATAATAATACTAATAATAATAATAATAATAATAATAATAATAATAATAATAATAATAATAATAATAGTGGCAATAATAATAATAATAATAATAATAATAGTGGCAATACTAATCATAATAAGAATACTAAATATAATAATATTAAATAATAATAACCACAAGGATAATAACAATGGTAGTAATAGTTAAAGTAATAAATATAGTAAATATAACAATAATAATAATAGTAATAATAATAATGTTGATAATAATAATAATAGTAATAGTAATAGTAATAGTAATAGTAATAGTAATAATAATAATAATAATAATAATAAGAACAATAATAATAATAATAATAATAACAATAACCACCATAACCATGATAGTAATAATAATAACAATAATGATAATAATAATAATAGTAATAATACTAATAATATTAAGAATATAATAATAATAATAATAATAATAATAATAATAATAGAGATAATAATGATGTTAGTCATAGTTAGAGTAATAACACATGATGATGATGATGATGATGATGATGATAATAATAATAATAATAATATTATTATTATTATTATCAGTAATAGTAATAGTAATAATAATAGTAAATATAATAATAATAACACAACAAGGATTTAGTATTAATTAATACCATTAATTAGAAGCTCTTGGGGATACATGTTAGGACATAATAGTAATAATAGTAATAACAATAATAGTAATAATAATAATAATGATAATAATAATCATAATAACACTAATAATAATAGTTAATAATATTAAAAATCATTAAAACATTTAATAAACAGGGTTTAGGGGTTAAGGAGTTGGGGAACAACCTAGGCTAGGTGGTGGTGCCGGTGGAGGAAGGAAGAAGTGGAGACGTGGATGTGGAGGCTAGGGGAGAGGGAAGTAGGGGGAAATGGAGGTGTGGGGTGGTAGGGCAGGATTCCCTGGTTGTTTTGGGGGGTAGAGGTGGCACTGTAGGCGGTGGAATCGGCGGTGCGGGGTCAAATGGGGCTATTCGGGGAGGCAGTTTCGCACGGCCGGGGCGGCTCGTGCAGTGCAAGGCAAGGAAGGTTGGTGGTTGGGTTGTGTAGAGGGCGGTGTAGGGAGAATTTTGGTGGCCGAAACGGGCGACAAAGGCGGTCGACGACGGAGGAATGACTGGCTGAATAAGGGGCGGCGCACGGTTTGGTTTTCTGGGCTCCAAATTCCAAATCCAATTATGGCAGCCCTTGGAGCTATTTATAGGCCAATCGGGAAGGGAAAACGATAAGGATGCGTGAGAGAGTAGAGGGTAGGGTTATGGATTTTGTCTGGCGAGAGTGGTCGGTGCAGGTCTGAGTGTGCAAACCGTGAGTTGTCGAGGAGAGAGAGGGATGGCGTGCGAGAGAAGGGAGGAACGATCTGGTCGAAATTGCAGGGGAGTCAATGGGGAGGAGAGGGGAGGGATGGTCCGTGTAGTGGGCGTGGGCGTTGTAGCCTTTTTCCGGCGAAATTTTCGGTTGCAGGCACGAGCGGGAGGTTGAAGATGAAGTGGAGCGGTGGACCGGCGGTCTAGGGGAAAAGAAAAAGAAGGAAAAGGAAGGGCCGAACCGGTCGGGAGAAGGGGAAAGGAAGGAAAGAAAAGATGAGGGAGACAGGACGGTCGGGCGACGCTGCATAATTTATTTATTTATTTATTATCAAAACACAGCGTTCCATGGGCAGAAGAGGTAAAATGCGGCGCAGAGAGGGAGAAGGAGGGAGGTCGGTTGCTTTACACAGGCTGGGCTGTAGGAAGGAGGGAGGGGACTGGGCCACTGGGATAGGCTCAGTTTGGGGAGGAAAAGAAAAAGAAAAAGAAAAAGAAAGGAAGAAGAAAAAGAATGAAAAGGAAAAAAATAAAAATAAAAAGGAAAAAATAATTAGATTGGATATTTAAATTAATTAAAATATTTGGGATATTTAAAGGTAATAATATTTAAATAAAATAATATTTAAATCCCTTTTTAGGCTAAATTAGGATTTTTAAAAGATTTTTCGTAAATTACATTTTAATTATCAAAACACCCTAATTTAATAAATTAAAATATTTATAAAATTCATATTAATTTGAAACTATTTTCTCCCTCTTATTTTAAATAAAATAATTTATTTAATTAATTTCCAAATTAAAATCCTTAATTAGTTAAAATACCCAAATTTCCTCTAATTAAAATATCTATAAAATTTCTTATAAATTTTCCCTAATTAATTTCCTTTTTTTTATAAAATAAATTATTTAATTAATTTCATAATAAAATCCTATTTAATAATAAATAATAAAATTATAATTTTCGGGGTATTTCAATTGTTCAACAATTTTTTTAAAGAAAATTAAATAAAATCATCTATTCATATTTTATATACTTTATTAAAAAATAAAAACCAGTTATCCAATCCTCCATTTCTTTCCTTCTCTCTCTCTCTTCCTTTCCCATGTTTCATAAGCTAAGGCCTGACCCTTTCTCCTTTTCCTTTTCATTCCCTTATGTACATGTGTTCTTCAACCACCACCACGCAACGCAACCACTAGATGACTACAACACACTAGCAAAGCTACAACGACAATGGTTGGATGAGCTGGGGAGCATAGTGGGTCACTCGACCCTGCTCCAACTCTATCTCCACAACACCACTGTGATGCCACCAATGGCCACCTCTAGTGATGTACACAATTAGCAGACATTTATCAGACTTATTTTAGCTGATATTATTTGGTATAAATTATCCCAAAATACAACTTTTATTTTGATTAAATTTATATGAATTAGATTTGATTAAACTAAATACCTACTAAATTGAGTATGTATTTTTTATATGATTGATTTGGAGAGGTTAATTATGTGGTATACACTTAATTTTTGGAATTTGGGATTTTGACCCAATTATGTGCAGATTTTTTGAATTTATTCGATTGAGCTATTTTTATATAAATGTATTGTATAATTTGTATTAGAATATGTTAGTTTCAATTACAAACCACCAATTTAAATATTTTAGCAAGATTTAATCAAATTTGCATTACGGGCTCAAAAATCCTAATTATGTAAAATTGGGTCTTTCATTTATTATTTTTTTATCAATTGAGTATATAATATGTTATAAAATATGTCTAATTACATTTCTAAATACTTAATTTGAATTAATTAATAAAATTTGACCAAATTACATTTTTGGACCTAAAACCCTAATTATCAAAATGAAAAATTGAAATTGGTTGTTTGTATAGTTGTTTCTTTTGAAATTAATTTAATAGAATTGTTTGAAATGGCCTTGATTTTATTCTAGCATCTTTAATTTGGATTACTTGATTTGAAGTGTCTGAAATTGTATTTTGAACTTTAAAACCCTAATTTTTAGGAATAGTTTTTTGAAATTTACTTGTGTTTGATTCTTTCATATATTGATCAGTTAGCTTTGATTTAAAATCAATTAAATTGAGTTTCTAACTTATTATTTGGATCAATTCTTTGAAATTAATTTAGTTTAACATTTAGGGTTGTAAACCCTAATTGTTTTCATGGGTTTTGATAAAATTTATTTGTTTTTTATTGTTTGATGTATTAATTAGTTTTCCTTAACTTAGTCCTAGATTTTCAAAGGTCATTTAGGTAGGTGTTATAGTGTATTTCAAAGCTGGTGTTTAAGTTCTTCTTGTGATATGATAGTTTGGAGGTTAGTTAAACCTTCTAAACTCATAGTTAATAGACTCTGTATGTGTTAGTGTGTATTATTCCATGTTTTGGTTATGCTAAGAGCATGTCGGGATTTATTAATAAGGCGTGTAGTTTGTGTGTCTTTATCGTATGTCTATCCTAACATTCTTATGTTGTATTGGTCTTGTGGTGTGATATTATATATTTCTTCATAGATGTGAATCTTGATTCTTTATATTTGTATTTTTATAAGTTGTTAAACTATGTACGTTGTATAAATGTATCATGATCTATTCCTTTGATATCGTATTTGTTAATGAGAATGTAAGTGATTGAATTCTTTATTGGTAATCATATGTGATGGTTGTTATGAACATTTGTGATGAGTTGTATGTGATGGAATAAGTGGTCATTAACATGAAATATGAATAATTCAGTTGATAAGTGAAAATGAATAAATTATGGGAATTATGCTATAGGTTCCCATAGTGCCCATAGCTTGTTGTATATAGTCTACCTTGAGTAGCCTTAGGATAGCCTCCAAGGTAAGGTTGTGCATTGTACAACAGATGCCTTCATTGTGATTTTGTATGATGCTATATGTCTCAATGTAGTAGCGTATTTTGTATTTACTATTGATCTTTGTACCTTTAGTGATGTTACTATTTCTATTTTATAGGTGACTTACGAGGCCTATAAAGGGTATGCACACGTTATAGGCAACTTACAAGCCCTATAAGGAATGCAATATCTTTATGAAAAGCTAATAGAGGCTCTCCATCAGGAACACTTACACATTTCCACAAGCTAGTTTTTTTCCATTTCAAGCTTATCCATCTCCTCCAGACCTATCACACACACACAAAAAAGGAACTTGACACACTAAAGGTAAAAAAATCAAGAAACCTTAATTATCAAAAGTTTTTTTTTGAAATCTTTAAAACTTCTTAAAAGTTTGAATGATTCCAACATACAAGTAGATAAGGTCACAATATTAGTATCATTAGTATTTAAATGTCATAGGCACATATTGTTATCATATGTAAGGCACATCCCTCTCAATAAGGAGATTTGGGGTATATATTGGTTGCTCTTAAGGATTGTGTATATATGTTTTGATTAATATTTCTTTTCTTCACTAAAATTATCATAAGATTGTTAAATTAATGATAATTTTTTAGTTGTTTGCATTGTTCTCTTTTAGATTGAGTTATTATTTCAATTAATAGTTTTGTTTCATACTTTTTTTAGCTCCAACGGTTGAATATTTGAATTGTGCATCTAGCAGTATCTAAGTAGATATATATTTTTGTAAAGGGCGTTGATTTAAAAAATCTAACTAGTGGTAGCAATATTTATTGTGTACAGGTGAGGTTTATTCTCATAATAATGAAAAGTGCAAACTTAAACCTTATTCATTGATTTTGTTGAATCACCATATATTATTGAAAATTGATAACTAACTATAAATATCATGTAATTAATTTTTATGTATGTATATTATTTTAGATAATATTTATTAAATCAATTAATAACAGTAGTATAAGACCTAACAAAACAAGGTGTACAATTCTTTTGTAGCTTGGTTGTGATTTTTATTGGTTGGTTAGTTGGTCTTCTTTTAAGGGTTTGTGTTATTTTTGATGTTTTTTCTTTTATGAGATTGAATTGATGAAAATGCTATGGTGTATTGAGCTATTTTTTAGTGTCTCTCCTATTGTGAGGGTGGATTTGGCGATATGAATGAATGTGCTTGGTATTATTATTATTTTCATCTTTTTATGAGACAAGTTGTGTTTGCATGATTAATTGAATTTACTTAGAGGTGTTGTTTGGATGTGATAGGGCTGGTGGGTAAGGTTTATGTTGTAGGTGGTTAATGATGCTTGCTTTGGATCCTGTCAATTTTTTTCGAAAGTAATTTTTATCTTAGGTTGAAGTGTAATACATACTCTTTATTTTTATTATTTGACGCGGTGTTTTTCTTTTCTTTTTATATGATATATTATCATTTATTTGATACTTACATTAATTATTGTTTTTATATTTCTGTTGTTACGAATCCAGTTCTTTTTGACAAATTGACTAAGTATATTATGTTGGTGAATGAAAGTATTAATTTTTAGATGATCGTTAATCATGGTATTTTTATAATGCAGTAGTATCAATTAGCTATTTTGTAATATATTTATATTTGATCAAATATTTTATTGTATTATGAATTTGATACAAACTATTTGTATAAATATTTATTTGAATGTTTGTCAACATTTATTTAGAAAATTATACCCATGTGTTAAAATAGATATATATGTATACAAATAAAGGGCTTAAGAAGATTAAAATGAATATATGTGTGTACAAGTATAGGGCTTGAGAAGAATATTAAATGCCAATTATATTATTGAATATATAATTATGGCATTTGTGACTAATAAATTATGTCGTTAATAATGAATAGATTTTAGTAGTGATGGAAAAAATGGTCGTTATTGGTGATAATTTATTTATTCATTTAATTACGACAAAAGAATTGGCCGCTAATATTATTTACGACAGTGTATATTACTTGTCGCTATTGACTATAATGATCAACATTATATGTTGTCATTATTGATTATAATGACCAATATTATACCCTATTGTTGTTTATTTTAGTGACCAATATTATACGTAGTCGCTATTATTTTAGCGACCAATATTATACGTCGTCATTATTATTTTAGTGATGAAAAAACTTTGGTTGGATGCTAAATCATTTAGTGATGGAGCAACAACGGACATTGGCAACTAATAATTTTTTTTTATTTGTTATTGACACTTGCGACCAAAATATGGTCATTGATGATAAAAATTGTTGTTCATTAAAAACTTGATTTTCTGTGGTAAATGATATTTGATAACTCATCCAATCTAGAATACATTGATGTATATTGATAATTTTGAATGTTCTTTATTTTAATAAAAATACGTACTTATAATATTCTTTTATTTGTGTATAGATTTAATTTTAATAATATATATTAATTTAAAATAATAATTAATCATAATAATAAATAATAATAATAATTAATAATTCATATTATTGATATTAATTATTATTATTACATTAATAACTAATAATGATAATTCATATTATTAATTATTAATTATTGTTTATCATTCATAATATAGTATATTATTAAGAATTAATATAATAATTAATTATAATTAATACTAACATATATATTAATAATTCATATTAACAATAATAATTAATATTAATAATTCATATTAACAATAATAATTAATATTAATAATTCACGGATAAACACATTGACACCTTAGGCTTTGAACAAAAATTCCAAGGGAAATCATTTAAAATCTAAGAGTCATTGGTTGCATTGCCAGGGAAATCAATAAACTAACGAGGTTACAATAGTAGTTTGATATCTTCTCTCCTTTATATTAATCATATAGAGCTTGTAAATCCTGACCAGGTATCTTTCGTAGCTACGTCGCCATAGATGGCACAGGGTGGGGTCGAATATCCCCATGGCACTAGTTGCGGGTGAATATCCCCACAACAATGTTTGGCGACGAATGTCTTCTCAAATTTGTTTAAAACCTATTTTAGCTAACTTGGCTAAGAATTTACGATAGCAAATTTGTAATCATTTATCTTAAATTTTTTTTGAAAACATCATATTTTGAATGGGTGTAATAAATTATTGTTTAAGCTTATATGTTGTTTTCACTAGGATTCTCTCATAATGTAACATGTTTAATTACACTTTATGTTAATATATGAATTGCTTAAATTGTGTTTTAAGAGTTTATGGGAGTTAGATTAAGTATTTAATCGTATGAACTCTTACATAGTATTACATCATTCCCGTCACATTAAAGGAGCAATTAGTCTTGCTTTGTAGGTTATATGTTATATGAAGCCATAATTGGGGAAGCCCAACCATCTTTATCTTTTGCTTTGCTTTGTTTTAATTTATGGCTTTCTCTTATCAATTTCTTTATTCCAACTTTAAAAAACATTATTCAACGCAACTGTGTTTATTTCTGGTCTCTCCATTGAGAGTTATTTATTATACAAGTTACTATAATTTAGCTTTGTGTTGGGCATAAGTAAGGTGGATGGTTACGCCTCTCTTCATGGTCAGCACAATGATTTCATCATCTTTTTCTTTTTTGCTTTCATATTGTAACACCCTCAAAATTTATAGCTGAAATTTTTTGTTTGTTAAGGAAGATCATACACTAAAAATTAGGGGGGGATGCTACCTCCATGATTAGCATAATATTGACCCTTGACCAGTCTCGTACTAACCAAAAGGATAAATGTACAAAGATCATTAACAAGGATGATTAAAACCCATAACAGTTCAATAATAATTAACGAAACCAGAGTGTGTAAATGTCAGGGTTAATACATAATTGAAATAAAATACAAAACAATGCCCTTGCTACGAGGGAATAAAGATGGTGGAAACATTAGGAAATAAAAAGCTTGGAGAGCACCCTCTCTGGTCCCATTTAAGAAACATCAGATCGTCACTCTACCCCAACCAATTCATTATATGCATCAAAGTCAGCAAGGGCTTCATCACCTACCTACACAGACTTAGGAGGGGTCACTACTAGTAGGAATAAGCAACACCCATAATAGGGGTGATCAGGACACTATATACCGAGTAAGGTAACCATATAACTAAGACTGGGCATATCACATAAGATATATAAAATGCAAGTAGTAAGTTTATTAGATTAATCACCACGCTCAGAATTCAAGTTTTTACTTCCATCTTTATACATCTCCCGAATGATATCCACGTGAGTTGGGGAATCCCACTATTATGGCCAGTGAAATGAAAATACTAATCCAGGACAGAATGAACCTAGCCATCATTATTTGCCCGTGGAATGGTCTCAAGGGCAAAAATGCTCCTGTCCACGTGCCACATGGTGTTCTACTGTAAGTGATTAATGTCTTTTCCATGATTTATTATCATCCAAGGTTTTTCTTATTAAGCTCAGAATCCCCCATTGCTATGCCTGGTAGAATAGGAATACTACTCAAGGGCAGAACACGCCTGACCACTATTATTTGTTGGTGGAATGGTTTCTAGGGCTAAAATGCTCCTGGCCACTATTATTACCATTATAACGGTCTAGGCCCAACTCAATACTCTTTCACTTTAATTGATTAGTATTTTATTCGTGTCTAATTCAATAAGTAACCCTCTATCTGGACATGCACATCCCAATGAGCTTCCCTTACTCATTATCACTCTTCCCAACTCAATAGCGGAAGCCATAACACAAAACATAGGGGTGTCATGCCGCATCCAACATAGAAGAGGCACTCCCTATGCCCTGATTCTACCATGATACAAGATATAAAATAGAGAGATTGGAATAAATAGTGTAAATAGAGGAATAGGAGTCCAAAGAGAGAGATAGTAATATCCGGATAGCCATGCCATTTTTCAATTTATTTAGTGCTCACCCAAGGCAAGTATATCAAGCTAATAATCATCAATTAGCTATAAAATAAGGTAGGTCTGCTTGTGGAAATGAGCAACACCCATAAAACTGGCGGTCAGTACGCTACGAGAAACAATACAATCAAAATAGGGATATAAATAACACACGCTTTCACATTAGATAATAAAGGAAATAACCAAGGAAATAAAACATCTCATAAGGCATATTACGATCCAGATCCTTTTATTAATTTTCATTTTCATTCTTTTATATATGTTGAGTGTAGGAACCCCACTATTCTTAAACTAGTGGAATGAGTGCAAGAACCCCACTATTCTTAAACCAATGGAACGGTTTGAAACTCTCAGAGACAACATACTCGAGCCACTATTCTTTTCGGTGGAATGGAGATTAAAACATCTTCTCTGGGCAAAATGATCTCGAGCCACTATTGATGTGTGTGGGAGGGTGTAATCTTCAATTATGTGGATCTAATAGTTCGAATGGAGTTTGGATGAGATGATAAAGGCTAGGTGATGGCGAGTTTAAAGAATAAAGGTTCGAAAGTGATGCAAATAAGATGATGGTTGTTCAAATTAAGGTAGAAAAATGATGATGGTGATTCATTGATGGTGGTAATAATTCAAATATGATGAGATGACGATGATGAGGTTTTGAAAGTGAGGGTTTGGATGATGGTTAGAGTCATGGTTTAGGGTTTGGTTCGAAGAAGAGAAAATAAGGTGGTGTTTGGTTGATATGGATGGTTGGGGTTTCGAATGATTGTTTTAGGATTTAAGTTTTTGATATACCAATTTAGGGTTTTTTTAGACATGAAATATAGTAGGAATTTGATGGTAATTAGGGTAGGAAAATATAGATTGAGAATAGTATAAAAGATATTGACTAATCTCTAATTCACACAGACAAAGATATTAAAACTTTCAAGCCAAACTGTTCACACATATTCAATTTGTTTGAGCTTGAACTCACATATAATTCATTCAATGTTGATCTTCAACTTCAATTCTTCATAATACATCTAATAGGCTCAACATTAATAAATAATATAACCTTTTTTCCACTAGCTAAAGCATATTCCAAAAGATTCCAAGCTAAAAGATATTATGCTACCTTTATGCTACTTTATGCTAACTTCATTCTCCTACTTTATTACATAATTAATAAATTATCAAAATTACTTAATTATTCTAGAAAATCTTGCCAATATACTCCCCATGCATGTGGTCACTCCCTCCTTGCACGTCATGCATATGCACGTATACACTTAATTGCTTATTTGTTAAGTTTCGAGCAACGTAACCATTTGTTGGTCTTAAAATTTATGGGAGACACTTTTCAAATGAAGAATAATTGGTTCCATAAGTATGAAAGCCAATTCTTGATTTTTTGCTTCTGCATCAACTATTCTACCTAGTGGAACAGGGATACATATATATATATAGAGAAATAGATCACCTTGGTCCTGACTCATGTATTCTTTAAATCATTAGTATAATTTCCATAGGTTATAATGATACATTTTCATTTCATGATGAGTAGGGACCACACTATTCTTAAATTGGTGGAATGGTCTGAAACTCTCGGGGACAACACACTTGAACCACTATTCTTTCCGATTGAACGGAGATTAAAAATATCTTCTTAGGGTAAAACACTCCTAAGCCACTATTCTCCTTTGTGGAACGGGATACATATATATAGATATAGAAAAATAGATCACCTTGGCCCTACTTACGTGCTCTTTTACTTTAAGTGATTAGTAAATTATTCAAGATTGATTTTTAGGCATAGGACACATTCAAAACAGATATACATATAGCATAGGTCTAAGTCCTTAAATCCTTTCAAACCTTTATTACACTCCCTTTAGTATTCATTCTCCTATGCTAATTAGTTCATACAAATTATATTATATCATCTCCAAATTCCCTCATTTTTATCATAACCAATATGCACAACCTAATTCCCATAAGTATGATTTAATAATCTGATAACCGTGAGTTGATGGATGAGCTAGTTATCCACCTAATAGGACGATTCCTGGGATAAACTATATTAAGATAGTTTGTGGTTGAGGAGCAAAGAGGATGTTGTGTTCTTCGAGTGAGGGTGAATGTACTACCCCAAATTGAGCAGAGTGTTATAAGAATTGATATGGATACTTATTTCAACATGGTATACCATCTTTTTTGGTGATTTTGTCCTAAGAACTCTATAGTTAAGTGTGCTGGCCGTAGAGTAATTTTTAGGATGGGTGACCCTCTTGGGAAGTTTTGAAAGTTTATAAAAATTTCTCAAAAAGTGTATGAGTGAGGATAAAGCACATTGAAATGACTCATGTTGATTTATAAGGCTAGCTAATCAATTCAAAAGTGCTCCAAGGTAGCCCCAAATGGTCGTATCGTCTCGGGGTGTTACATTACCATTTTACAGTTGCTATTCCCAAATTAGACAGTTTTCTCATTTTGAGGAACTTATGACATTTATAATCACTCCAATCACCCCAATCACCCCAAATCATCTTATTAGAAAATTTTTATTCCACCTAGCATGTTAAAATACCAAAATTCTCATATTAATCCATATTGACCAAAAAGTCCTTACTGATAGCCAATAACCCTTATTTTACAAAAATCTTATACCCTCAATATCATTATTTTCAAATACTCCATTTACCAACATAAACCTTAAATATAATTATTTTCCCACATATAAAACTTTATTAGTCCTATATTACTCTTCTACTTTTTATTCATCCACAAAATATAACTTAGTGTAAAAATCTCATATCAACACTTCTTCCATTATTCTTACTTTCTTCCTATCATATATTTCATATTAATATATAATATAATCAACAAAATGCATTTAATGCTAAAATAAATATAAAATGATAATAAACATATTCATATAAGCCATTAACACAAAACCCCAAACATCAACTAGTACTCTCACAAAAAAGCCTCCGGTCTATACGCATGCTTATCCTATCCCGTGTCTTCTGAAACTTTTAGTAAATTACCTAAGAATAATAAAAATATCATTAAAATTTAAATGAAATAATTAAGGAAGGGTTTAAGGAAATAAAGAGTGAAAGGATCAGATAACAACCAAAATAATGCTTGAAAGTGTAGTTAGTAAAATTTTACACAACAAAGGAGGGGAATGGTTGGGGTTGCCGACCAAGGGGAGCTAGCAATGACAAGGGATGTTGAAGTAATGGGGTTGGGAATGGAAAGGGAAGATGAAGGAGGGTGTAGGGATCGGTTGGTTTTGCCAGTGGTAGAGGGTGTGGTGCGACAAGTTTTGCTATAGCTAGGGGGTATGGTGTAGCAAGTTTTGCTGTAACTAGGGATGGGATGCAGTAAACATTGCTACAACATGGGTGTGGGCTATGGCGAGAATTGATGCAGCAAGGAAGGAAAGGAAAGAAGAGAATGGTGCGGTGTGTTTTGTCATAGGTAGTGGGTACGGTGCGACAAGCTTTGATGCAACTAGGGGGTGGGCTATAACGAGTTTTTCTGGAGCTTGGAGTGAGGCAATGGAAAATCTTGTCGGTGATGGTGGTGAAGGAACGATAAGTGTTATCGATGGTGATTTTCATGGCTATTTTGGTAACAAAAAAGAGAGGTAAAGACAAAGGAATAAAGGTCAAATGATGGTGCAATTTTTTTTGATGGAAAACAGAGGGAGAAGGAGGGGTAATTTGGTGCATTAAATGTTCCTTACATACACATATATGCATGTAGGAAGATAAGAGGTGTTCGGGAAAAAAATTGAATGTAGAAAAAAAGGGAGTTGGTGGGTGATGGTGAAGGTATTGTATGTAGGCCATGCCGTATGGAGCACAATAAGGGATTTTGGTTAGGGAAAAATGATGGTTTCACTCATGTAGAATATAAAAGAAGTTGGGCAAGTGGGGAAGGGAAAAGAAAAGGAAAAAGGAAAAGAATTTAGATTTGGGTTTAGAATTAGGATTAGGTTAAAATAATTTAGGTTAGGATATGTATTAATAATCTTAAATAAAAATTTGAGTTGGGTAAAAATTTAGGATTAGGGAGTTAGGGTAAGATAGAAAAATAAAATTTCCAAGGTTAGAATTACATTACGATATTAATTACTTGGGATTAGGTTTAGCTAAAAATTTGGGGTATTACACTATGTCGCCCTAGCCTCTCCCTTAATTCCAACACCATCACTCTACTCAATCCACTCCAAACTACACAACCCAATTCCTCAACTCCTGCATGTGCTAATGATACCCTAGTTGGTCACCCCCCAAAACCCTAAAACACCACTTTTCTTTTACACCTTCCCCTCATACACAACTCTACCCTCCATTTTAATTGCCACACACCCTCCATCTGACACACTCCTCCTCACAACTCAAAGTCCAACCAACCTCCTTAACCTCTCTCACAATACCCCTATACTTATGGGTTTTTCCCCCAAAAATCCTAGTTAGGATTCCATGCATACTTCCATCAACCCATGTACTAACTCTTCCCCAATCACACGGATCACCCAAAATATACTTTCCTCCCCATGGTCAACCCTCAAACTAACTTTTCCCACATAAGGTTTTCTTCCATGCAAAGACTATATACACCATGTAAGATTTTTCCCTAAATCTTCATTTTATTACTTTCTTCCTTTATTTTCTCATCCATATTTTATAAAACACTTGGGCTTTTTCCCCACTTCTCCTTACTTACTCCATCCTCTTTATTTCTTTGAGTTTCCCACAACCACTTAAACCCACTTAAGACCTCTAATCATAAAAGTCATAATAACTCAACCATACATAAGAACATGTCATTCATACAAGTATATCACACATATTACCTATAATGCCAATCATGCTCAGCATACATTATTTCCTTGCAAGTTAAATTGTACCACACACACTTAGTTCACATTCACATATAAGTACACATCATACACCAATACACCCATAAACACATAATTCATAACATAACCTAAAGCCTTAACTATATCCTTACCTAATAGGACTCCAGGCTTAAAGCACACTCCTATGCCTCATCATAGGAAAGGGTTTGCTCACAACATATAAAAATAGTATAACTAGTCATTTCACCTTCTTTTTACTCCTTTTTGCTTTTTCTATATTTCCTTAATCAAATCTTAGTGATAATAATAATAATAATAATAATGATAATAATAACAAAATATTAAAATAAAATATACTAAGTAGGTAGGAGAAAGAAGGACACAACTATAAGGGACAAGTAGCAAGAGGCGGAAGTGGTGACTCACGGTGGTGGTAGTGGGTGATGTAAAATGAGGGTTTTAGAGTTGGAAAATAAGAGGGGGAAGAAGATAAGGGGAGGGTTGGTTGGCATATAAAGCGGTGCAATTGTGCGATAGGGAGAGACAAGTGTAGGATTTTACAGGGGTGTAAGGGAGTAGGTGGGGGCTATAGGAATTTTATGAGGGAGGGAACCATATAGGGTAGTGCCTAGGATGCATGAATGATAGAAGTCAGAATATCTTGTAATCTACCAGCTAAAATCTTTAATAATAATAAGAACCATAATAATATTGTAATAATAATAATAATAATAATCATAATGGTAATCATAGCAAGGATAATATTTTAAGATAAAAAGAAGTAGGGTTTCCACCCTACATTGAGTAATAATAACTTAATAAATAATAATAATAACATTAATAAGAATAAATACTACTAATAATAAAAATACTAATAACCCTAATAATAATAAGACGTGATATTTATAATACTACTAATAAAATTTAAAATAAGCACAATAGGGTTTCAGCTCTATATAAAATAATAATACTAACACTTGAAAATAACAACAACAACAACAACAACAACAACAACAACAACAACAACAACAATAGTAACAATAATAACATTATTAAAAACACTAATAATAAAATAGTTGTATTAATAATAATGGAATAAGAATAATAGAAATTTGAAATAGGAAATAATAATAATAAGTATACTTATAACATATTAATATTAATAATAGTAATAATAGAAATAATAAGGGTAATAGTGCTAAAATTGAATTAAAAATTACAATAGGGCTTCAGCCCTCAAAAGAATAATAATAAAAAAATTAATATTAATAACAATTATAATAGATATTAAATATGGAAATAATATTAATAATAATAGGATTTATATTAGAATAAATGAAATAAAATAATTTAAGGCTTATAAAAATAGGGAAACGGGTTGAGAGGGTCTAGGGTTCAACCTTAGGCTGGCGGGAATAGGCGGCACCGGCGGTGGTGCACGGAGGGGGCGGCAGTGGCTGGAAAAAGGGAAGAAAAGGGGGAAAGTTGGATGCTGGGAAAAAGAGACGCAGAATGGAGGTGGGAGTTGTGGTGTTTAAGAATGCCTAGAGGGAGAGGAGCAGAATGGAAGTGGTAGCACAACCAAAGGTGGCGGTGCACGGCGGCGGCAGCGGTGGCCGAATGGAGAAGAAGGAGAGAAATAGAGAAGGAGAGGGAGGAAGAGGAAAAAAAGGGTAGGGGAAGGTAGAAGGTGGTTTGCAGAATAATTTGAGAGGTAAAGGAAGTGGCGGAAGCGGTAGAGGAGGTGGCTAATAGCGGTTCGAAGGGTGGCAGTGGCGGAAAATGGTTTGGTTAAGGAGAGAACTTTGCACAGTCGGGGTGGCTCGTGTAGGAAGAATCAAGGGAGGAGGAAGGCATAGTTAGTTAGGGGGACTATGCAAGGAGTGCACGAGTGGGGTGGAACAGGTGGTGGTGTCGGCCAGAGGTGGAAGATGTGGCGTCTAAAGGGTCGGTGGCGCGAAGGAGGGAATTTTCTAAACTTCAACCAAAAAACTCAACTCAACGTTGCTATGGGGTGTATTTATAGGCTTGAAAGGAAGTTAGGGTCGAAGGGAAAGTGGGGGAATGGTAGGTAGGAGTGCGCATCGGCCGACGGGGACAACCGGCGCACTCCCTGATCATAGTATGCAATTAGCCAGGAGAGAGGGAGATCGTGCGAAGAATGGGGGAGTGGTTTGGGTCAATGGGTTGCCGAAACAAAGGTGAAGAGGTGGGAACAAAATGAACGGTCAATGGTGAGTAACCGGTGGTGAAAATCCAGGGAGAAAGGCGACAGAAATGGTTGACGGAAATGGCAGGCTGCAAAGGGTTAGGGGAGGAAGAAGAAGGGAGGTTGGACTAGGCGGTCGGGAAAAGAAACGAAAGAACAAGAAGGAACCAGTCGATTGGTGCGAGGTGAGGGGGAAAATTAAATAAAACGCAGAGTTTCGATGGAAAAAGGGAATGAAGAGCGGCATTCCGGTGCTACCGCGCTGAAGAAAGAAAAGAATGAGACAGGCTGCGGGGAAGGAAAAACGAAGACGAGCTATGAAGACTATGCCGCATCGTAAAAGGAAGAAGGAAGAAGGGAAAGGACTGGGCTATTGCTGGCCCAGGTCGGGGAGGAGAAAAAGGAAAAGAAACGAAGAATAAAGAAAAAGAAAGGAAAAAAGGAAAAAGGAAAATAGAAAAGTAATGGGTTAGGTTGATTAAATTAATTGGGATATTTGGAATATTAAAAAATAATAATATTTAAATAAAATAATATTTAAATTCCTTTTTAGGCTAAAATAGGATTTTTAAAAGATTTTTCATAAATTCCATTTTAATTAGCAAAACACTCTAATTTTCTCAAATTAAATTATTTATAAAATTCATATTAATTTGAAACTATTTTTTCCTTTTTATTTTAAATAAAATAATTTATTTAATTAATTTGTAAAATAAAATCCTTAATTCACTAAAATGCCCAAATTTCTCCTAATTAAAATATTTATAAATTTCTTCTTGGTTTGCCCTAATAAATTTTCTTTTATTTTAATATAAATAACTTAATTAATTTTTTTAATAAAACCTTATTTAATAATAATTAATAAAATTAGAATTTTTAAGGCATTTCATGGTGTGCCACATGGAGGGTGTGAATCATGTCAAATGGACGATAGAATCATATAGGAGAAGAGGGTATAGAGGAAAAAGGAAAATATTAGGGTTTTCGGGGGTGACCATTTAGGGTGTCATTATCACATATGAGAGTTCAACAATTGGGTTGTAAGGTTTGGAGTGGGTTGAGTATGGTGATGGTGTAGGGATCAAGGGAGATAGTGGGTTGAGTAAGAAGGGGAGATGCTAGGACCACATATACCAGATTACATTTACAAGGGGAAACCCTAGTGTGTGATGGTAAGCATATGTGGAGAAAGGGAGAAGTGGGCTTTCACCATATATGTGGGGGTTCTAAATTTGTTTGTTAGTATGGTAAAAAGTGTATGGGGGTCTTGGAGTCTTAAGGGATTAGAGGTCCCAGGTTAAGGGATATGGTATTTCAGAGGGTCTGGGTTGTTAGAGTGGTAATAAGTCAAAATAACCCATTAGGGTGTGCATGCCTAGATGGAGGTTGCTTGAATAAGACATGAATAAGATACTAATCATTAAATTTGAAAGATCATTAAGCTGGCCCTACACTTAGGATATTACCATTCCATCTACTATAATGGTAGTTTGGAGCATTTTAGCTTGGATACTATTCCACTAGCTCTAATAGTGGCCATGTGTGTTCTTCTATGAAGTAGTATTGTCATTCCACTGGTAATAATATTCAGGGTTTAGGGCTCAATAAGTTAAACCATGAATGATAATAATTCATGAAAAAGATACTAATTACTTATAGTAGAACACCACATGTGTTGGGATCAAACTTAGGATGTTTACCATTCCATTGGTTATAATAGTTATCATGAGCATCTTACCTTAGAAATGATCATCATTACCTTTCCACCGGCTATAATACTGGCCATACACTTTTCTCCTAGAGTAGTTATTTCCATTCCACCAGCCATAATAGTGGAGTTTCTATTCTCACGTGGATATAATTTGAGAGGTATGGAAAGTTGTTACTAATGGCTTAAACTCTAATAATGGTAATTAATTTAATAAAATAGACTACTTGCATGTTATCTATATTTTTATATGTTGTGCCCTATCTTAGCTATATGGTTACCTTACTCAGTATATAGTGTATTTTTGTCGATAAGTAGAAGTTTATTACTATCAAAATAGAGATTACAAAGTAGCAATATGCTCAATACAATCAAGAAACAATAACCATCTAGCATACTTAGCATAAAAAGTATGATTCCTTAGCCTCTTAGATACATTCATGATTATGATCCTCAAAAGCACACAATTCTATCTAGTACTATGCTGAAACACTCTAAGATTCCTTTCATGCCAAATAGTTGCAATGTAAGAGACAAATAAAGCTCCTAAAATGTGTTTCTTCTTTGCTGCTTGTCGAGATCTTGTAGTTAAGGCCTTTACCTCATGATCCCATCCCATAATGGGGTCACTTTTTCCAGCACTCTTCCTAATATTCCTCTTAATAAAGGAGGTATTAGGACAAAACAGAAACAAATGATCTCTGTTCTCACTTTGCTAGTGATAAAAAACACAGACTTGATCCACTTCCAGTCCTATCTCCCTCAGTCTTGATTTAGTTAACAACCTGTTTCTACATGCAAGCTAAGCTATAAAATTTAATTTAGGAGTTGATACAGACCTCCATAGCAGCTTTGCCCATGATTGCTTATCTTGTGCTATTTTAATGGAAAGATAGGCTGCTTTGATACTATAATCAGAATGCCTTGTCTCACAACTCAGAATATAATCCTAGAGTACACTTTTGATATGCAAAATTCTGAGAAATATCCAGGAAGTGTAAGAGGTAGGAATGAAATCCCACACAAATCCCTGCTTAATATAAACTCAATGCACCCATTTAACCCATAAAGTATCCTTTTTTGCTGCAATGTTCCAAAGAAGCTTCCCTAAAGCACAACAATTCCAAATCTCAAGATTGAGCAAGCCAAGACCACCCTCATTGATTGGTGAGAAAATTTTATCCTAAGTAACTAGGGAAGTCTTCTTTACATGCAACTTTCCAGACCATAGGAAGTTCCTACACATGCTGATAAAACAGTGTAAAACTTTCCTAGGTAGCAAAATAATTTGACTGAAATAAAGATGGATACTAAACAACATAGATTTAATAAGCTGCAACCTCCTAGCATAGGACAGAAATAAAGTGCTCCAATATCTCAATCTTGCAGTGATATTATCAAGTAAAGGTTGCAGATGTGATGCAGATAAATGAGCAGATGTCAAAGGCAGGCCCGGGTATGATAGGAAACCTCCCTGCAGGAAATCTAAGGAATTCCAGGATGGTAACTTGAGTTTGAACATCAACACCCCCAAAAAACACAAAACATTTATGGGGATTAACCACAAGCCTTGAAGATGTAGAAAAATGGTCCAAAACCTCTTTAAGACATTGCACACTCTGTAGATTACCTTTATAGAATAAGAATAAATCATTAGTAAAATTTAAGTTTATGAGCTGCAAGCGTTTACATCTACGATGAGCATTAAACCTTGGATCAACCCATAACTTCTTCAAACACCTACTAAAATAATCCACCACCAACACATAAAGATAAGGAGATAGAGGATCTCCTTGCCTTAAGCCTCTTTCTCTAGGGAAATGAGCCGTAAGAACATCGTTGTATGTGACAGAATATGATACAATGGTCACACAGGGCATAATCAATTTGACAAAGTGGGTAGAGAATCCATATAATATGAGGATTTGCTATAGAAAATCCCAATTTGCCATGTCACAGGCCTTCTTAAGATCAATCTTAAGCATAAATCTAGGTGATATACCCTTATGAGAGTACTTCCTGACTAATTCATAGGCCAAAAGAATATTTTCTCCAATGCTTCTCCCCTTAATGAAAGAATTATGAGAATGATCAATAATGTTTGGCAAAGTATATAGTGTATTGATGACTCCTATTATAGGTGCTACTCATTCTCACAAGCAGTGAGCCTTCATGAGTTTGTGGAGGTAGGTGATGAGGCCTTTGGCAATTTTGCTAGCTATGATGAGCTGGTTGGGGTAGTGTGACATTATGATGTCCTAGGGATGGGCCCAGAGAGGGTGTTCTCCCAAATATTTACCTTTTTTTGTTTCTGCTATTTTTATTTCCCCATAGTGGGTCTTTATCTTGTATTTTAGTTCACTCATGTATTAACTTTAACTTTTATGCACTCTGATTGTTGTATTTAATGTTTAACTTTTTATATTTTTATTCATATCTTGTTAGTGTTCCTTGCTATCTTTTAACCTTGTGGTTAGTATGAGACTTGCGAAAATCCAGACTTGTACTGATCAAGTAGTAGCACCCACCCTAATTGGTATATGTTTTTCCTTAACAAATGAAAATTTTGAACTATAAAATTTGGAAGTGTTACGGTAATAATCTTGTTGAGCCATGTATTATATAGGATATAAATACATTGTAATGTTACTTATATGCTAGTTAGTCATTTGTGTGTCGTGTGGCTAAACTAATGTGCTAAAACCTATATAAGGTTGAGTGTGGAAGCCCCTTTATAGCATGTTGGATAATTTTTATATTGAAATATAACTCAAGTAAATATTAGTTAATTTTCTCATGATTGAATGCCCATTCTAAGATGAATTTATGAATTTTGATACTCATATATAAAAATTATGTGGTAAACTAAAATATTGGTAAATTTATGAATTTTGATAAAATGGACCTAAGCACCTTATAATATGTTTAATTAATATATTTCAACTAGAGTTGTTATTATATCGGTGTTAACCATAGGTCTAGTGATTAGTGAGGATTTGTGATCAGATCACTTTCTATGTAACATTACTTTTAATTAATATATGTATATATCTGTGTGTGTGTGTGTGTCCGTGCAAGCATTCATGCATACCTTGGTTACATAGTTGTTTGAAATAAATGGTCTTATTTAGCTATATGATGTTGCATGGATATCTATGATTTTGTATATTTAATTCCTATGGATGATTCTCTTTTATGAATCTAATGTAAATGTGGATTCATGATTAATTTAATGTAGATATAGCAATTTTATAGGTGTGTTATTATATATATATATATATATATATATATATATATATTATGCATAACATTAGTTAATAAAGAGTTGAATTTATTAAAGTGTTTTCTTTATTATGAATAATAGGCTCAATCTGACCATCTATAGCTGGATGGAAAGTTATCTCATCTTGAGGTGTGTCCCAAAAGCAGCCAACAACTTCTGCTAGAAGTGCGATAAAAATCTAGAATCTCGGTTGAGTATAATATCCTTAGGCACCCCATGGTATAAAACCACGTGCTTCTTTTAAGCACTAGCCATCTACTCCATTCTCCATGTCGACATCATTGGTATGAATATTGATGAATTAGTCAAATGGTCAACCACAACCCAAATCAAATCCAAACCACTACGGGTCTTAGGTAATCTAACCACAAAGTCCATCGACACATTATCCCATTTCTACTTAGGGACCTTCAATGGCTAAACTAAACCTATAGAACACTTATGTTCCACCCGACCTTTTAACATGTCAAGCACTGGACCACAAATTCTACAACCTCTTGCTTCATACGGGGCCACCAATAGATCCATCTCAAATCCTTACACAGCTTATCGCTGCCAAAATGGATGGAATAACCCGCATGATGACCCTCTTCTTAGGTTCCCTATATCTCCATGGAACGCAGCATCATCCTCAAAAATATATATTACCATCCTAAAAAATCTCAGAAAACATTTCTCTACCCTTGGATATTACCTTCTTGAATAGCTCAAGCTTGACATCTCCTTGATGGCAAGCTTGAATATCATTGGATATGGTCGGGGTGATCGAGAGGGCGCTCATCCTCATATCAAGATCCTTGAGTCTAATGATCTCAATACTCAACTCTTGAAGATATCACCAAATCTAATCCAACAAGAACAGAGGATCCAAGATATGTGAAGTCTTCCTACTAAGAGCATATGATAAGATGTTGGCCTTACCCTTATCATAAGTCAAATCTAAATCATAGTCCTTAACTAACTCCAATCATCTCTTCTATCTCATGTTTGATTCTCATATAGTTAAGATGTACTTGAGGATCTTATATTCTGTGTAGAACTTACACTATACCCTACACATGCAATATCTTTAGATGTTCAAAGCAAAAAACACTACAACTAGATCAAGGTTATGTGTTGGATAGTTTTGCTCATGCCACTTCAATTGGCAAGAAGCATAGGGCACTACCCTTTCATGTTGCATTAACACACATCCTAACCCCAAACTTGGAAGTAGTGCTATACACCTCAAATCTCTCTATACCCAACGATAAGGTAAGCACTAGAGTTGAAGTCAATCTCCTCTTGAGCTCCTCAAAAACCTCTAGGCACTTATCCTCACAAATAAAGTATGTTGTCTTCTTCTACAAGGTAGTCAAAGGATAAGTGATCCTAGAAAATTCCTAGACAAACCACTTTTAGTAGCCTCCTATCCCTAGAAAACATCCTTTAACATTCGTTGGCATTGTCAACTCTAACACTTCTTGTATCATTAAAGGATCCACTAACACACCTTTTCTCAACATGACATGAACAAGGAAAGCTACCTCGTCCAACAAGAACTCTTACTATGAGAGCTTGGCATATAATTGATGAGCCCTCAACAACTCAAAAACTTACTTAAGGTGTTGTTCGTGTTACTCACGAGTCTATGAGTAAATCAAAATATCATCGAGGGCATACTATGAGACCACTATGAACTGATCAAGATTCTACTAGAAGATGTGGTTCATGAGAGCCATGAACACCACTAGCATATTTATGAGTAAAAAGGATATCATGGCAAACTCATAATGGCAATACCTTAAATTGAAAGTTGTATTTGGTATGTCATTCTCAAAAATTATTAGTAGATGATACCCTGATATGAGATTTATCTTCAAAAACACTATAATCCCACATAATTGATTAAAGAGGCTATTGATTTGTGATAAAGGATAATAGTGCTTCACTGCAACCTGGTTCAACCCATCATAATAGACTTAAGGCATGAACCCACCATCCTTCTTCCTCCAAAAAGGATTGATGCTCCTCAAGGTGATATACTTGGTCAAATGTACCCATTCTCTAGCCACTCTTCCAATTGAGTATGAAATTTTGCCATCTTACTCGACGCCAGGTGATAGGGTGCCTTCAACAAAGGCTCTATACCTAGTAGAAGGTCTATTATGGACCATATTTTCCTTTTCCTAGGGAGGATACCCTATGAATTTAAAGATAAACGGATGACTACATTGTTAGTTATGGATGAAACTTGTAAAATGGGTCAGTAACAAGAGAGGCATGTGCACGACATGCATGGGATGCATGAGAATGTTTTTTTAGACTTAATGGCATGTGATTAGATTTATTTAGTGTCTTATTATATTGTTAGTTATTTTCATTACGATTGGCTAAATCATAAAGTATCCTTTTAAGAGAATTCTATCTTATTCTATCTTATAAGGTGTTGTTGGAGAAGGAAACAAGACATTACGTAGGGAACAATTAGATCATATTTTTAAACCTAATTAGTTATAATTATCTTTTACTATTGAGGAGGTGAAAATAGGCTATAAAAGCCTTAGGGTTACATGTTCATATTATAGCCAATGTGAATGAAAACACAAGTTGTTTCTTATTTGAATTTTGTATGAGTTCTTCTCAATTATAATCAATTTTATGTGAGTGATTATTGTTAAAACCCTTAATCTCTTTGTATGGGTGAATTAGAGGTTAATTAGTATCCCTAAGCACATCAATAATCTATGCTAATCTTCAACACTAGCTGCCACTTTGAACATAACATTCATCACCTTCAACTTCATTTTCAACCCATTCTTTTTTACTTAATTCTACCTATTCTATATCCAAACCCTATATAATAATTCTATTATTATTATAAATTTCTAATCTCCATATTATACTTGAAATATCTTCATCAAATCATCATCATCATCATCATCATCATCATCATCCCACATCTAAAACTCTAATCTTATACCCTAACCTACAAACCATATCAACCCGAAACCCTAAATATTCGACCATCATCAGATATTTATCATCACATTCAAACCCTAATCGACCCATATTACCACCCAATCCATAAAACTATAATCCTATACACATCAAGTTTTGTATCAGAGCATAGGTTTTGGTTTAGTTAGACATACAAGATCAAGATCTCATATTTTTCTTTAATATTCTCTCAAATACGCATTCCTACCTAAAGATTATTTTAGGAACTCATCAAGAAGGTGCAAAAATTCAAGATCTTGAATGTTTTTAGGAGGATTGTTCAAAGAACATCATTCCATTGGTGTAAAGAAAAAATGGTAAGCTAAGAGGATGATTTAAGAGATGTTCTCATGGTGTGGTGGAGGATATCAAGGAATTAAACTTGCATTTGGGAAGGTGGAAGCCTCAAAAGCACTACAATCACATATCCAACATCAAAATTGAAGTGATCTAGTAGAAGAATATTATATAAGGAAAGCACGTTACTGAATGGAAGAAGGAGAAGAAGAAACAATAGGGAATTATAGATGACCCCATGATACAACAAGGTGATCATATGATGATGTAGAAAAGGGGATTAGGTTCTATATACCCGATTTTGAAGGTAATCTTGATATGGAGTCTTTCCTTAGATGGTTATAAATCCTAGAATCTATTTTTGAGTATAGAGAGCTTAATGATGAGAAAAGGTACAATTGGCATATTAAATTTTAAGAAATTTACTAGAGTGGCATGATAATTTGAAGAGGAGGAGAGAAAGAGGAAAAAAAAGATCATAGGAGAAATTAAAAAGGCACTGAAAAATAAATTTTATGCTTAGAGAAAATGGGCAAGAAAATTTCATAAATATGACTACTTTGAGGCAAGGGTTGCTTGGAATTGAGGATTATATTAGAGATCTAGGAAGATTACCTCTTATTTTTGATGCCCAAGAAAGATAAGAGTAAATGTGTGTTAGATTTTTTGGACATCTAAATATGAATATTAGAGAGATGGTGGAGGTGTATTCTTATGAGTTATTTGAAGACTTAGCAAAATTAGCAATAAAATTTGAGAAGTAACCGAAGAGAACAAAGCCACTAATCACATCCACCAATGCACCATATGGTTCAACTTTCAAGGGGATGTCAAAGTCATCAACTTCTCAAGCCATAAATCAAGACATTATTAGGAGGTTTAATTGTGAAGAGATGGGAAAAAAATAAGGTGGTTGATAAGGTGAACAAGCAATGCTTCAACTATAGAGAATATTATTTGTATGCTAAGGATTGTCTAAATTAGAAAGCATTGACTTTGAGGGAGATAAAAAACATGGAGGTTTGTGATGAGGAAAATGTAGACTTTGATAAAGACCTTGAAGAAGGAAGTGATAGTTTGAAGACGCTTTAGCAGATAGACAAGAAGATTAATATGTGTGGCAAAGGGTGCTTCAAGTGCAAGAACAAGCTCAACCTACTGAAACGGAGAATATTTTCAAAACCAAGTGTAGAGTTGGAGATAAAGTGTATGAAGCCATCATTGTTAGTATATATTATTGAAATGCCCCAAAAAATTCTAAATTTTAAGAATTATAGTTAAATGAGGTTTTATTAGGAAAATTAATTAACTAAATTATTTTTTTATTAAAATAAAAGGGAATTAATTAGGGAAAATCAAGAAGAAATTTATAAATATTTTAATTAGGAAGAAATTTAGGTATTTTAGCTAATTAAAGATTTTATTTTAAAAATTAATTAAATAAATTATTTTATTTAAAATAAGATGAAGAAAGTAGGTACAAATTAATATGAATTTTAAAAATAATTTAATTGGAGAAAATTGGAGTAATTTGCTAATTAAATTAGAATTTATTAAAAATCTCTCAGTAATCCTAAATTAGCCTAAAAAGGATTTAAATATTATTATTTTTAAATATCCCAAATATCCTAATTATTTTAATTAACCCAACCCACCATTTTTTATTTTCCTTTTTTCCTTTTCTTTCTTACCTTTTCCTTTTTTTCTTTTTTTTTTCTTTCTTTCTTCTTCTTTTTTTCTTCATCCCCTCTGTTGAACTGGGCCAGCCCAATGGCCCGTTTTCCTTCCTTCTTTTCTTCTTCGACGTAGCCCAGCTCGCGCGACCATTTCTCCTTTTTGTGGCCCAACCCTTCTTTTCCTTTCTTCCTCCTTCGGTGTAGCCAATACGCTGTGTTGCACTTAACTCCCACCCGACCCGCCGTCTCCCTTTTTTTCTTTTCTTTCTTTCTTCACCGGACACGACATCAACCTGCACTCCCGCCCAACGTCCCTGGTTTTTCGCCGCCGTTGACTAGCCGTTTCGCTTCTCCCTCTACCCTGCTGACTTGTCGACCATTTTGCCCAACCAACTCTCCCCTCTCCTTGCATGTTCTCCCTTCTCCCAGCCAACAACTGCTTGCCACATTGTTCTTAAATTTTACCTATAACTATCGCCGCCGACGACCAAAAACCTACCTCCATTACCCCCTTACCGACCCACATAACCCTACCCTCTCATATAAAATCTATAAATACCCCCATGATCTACCAGGTATCGATTTTTGATCTTCTACCTAGAAAACCTTCGTTGTGCACTGCCTCCATTTCAGAAGCCAGCCCCACTGCCTTCGGCCAACCACGCCACCCACTTCGCCCACCTAAGCCTTCCTTGCATTATCCTCTAACCAACTGTACCTTCCCCTTCCCTTAATTTGCCTTGCAAAAGCCCCCCGGTCGTGCAAAGTCACCTCCTCAATCAACCCATTCCTCCACCTCCGCCGCCCTTCGCACCACCCTTAGCCACCACTTCCGTCGCTTTTGCCGCTCTTTTCACCTCCTAAAAAGGACTACAAACCCTCTTATATCTCCCCTACCTTTATTTTCCTCTCCCTCCCTCTCCTCCTCTCTTTCTCTTCTTCTTCCTCATTCGGCCATCACCACTGCTGCCGTGCGCTGCCACCTTTGGCTGCGCCACCCCCTCCATTTTGCTCCTCTCCACCTAAGCAACTCTAAAAACCCCAACCCCCTCCATTCTACCTCTCCTTTTCCCAGCATCCAACTTTTCCCCTTTTCTTCCCTTTTTCTGGCCACCGCCGTCACCGCCATGCACCACCGCCGGTGTCGCCTGTCACCACCAGCCTAAGGTTGAACCCTAAACCCTCTTAACCCTATTTCCCTATTTAATTAATTTAATTTAATTTTATTTTAATTTTAGCCTATTATTCGAATATTATTATTATTATAATTATTATGTATTATTATTATTATTATGTTCAATATTATTTGTATTATTATTTCTTATTAGGCTTGACCCTATTTGGCTGAGTAGATTATTAGTTTTAGTATTATTAATATTATTAGTATTATTATGTGTTTTTATTTTATTTATTAATGCTTTTGTTATTATTATTATTATTATTATTACTATTTTGAAATTATTATTATTATTTCATTATTAGTATTACAACTATTTTACTAATAGTATTGCTATTATTATTATTATTAATATTGTTATGCAATTATTATTATTATTCCTATTCCTATTCCTATTATTATTATTATTATTATTATTATTATTATTATTATCACTAATGGTACTTTTACTATTTCGAAGTAGGGTCGAAAACCCTAATTTATGTTACTCTCAGTTTAGGTCATTTTATCATCATCATCATCATCATCATTATCATCGTCATTATTATTATTATTATTATTATTATTATTATTTTTAATTTTGATTATTATTTCATTACTATTATTATTACTATTTTTATTAATAATGTCCTAATGATATTATTAGAATTATTTTGGTGAAGGGTTGAAGCTCTTATCTAATCATCTATTTTGAATAACATTAATATTATTATTAGTATTTTTAGTATTATTATTATTACCGCCATAATTATTATTTTTCAATATTATTATGGTTTTTATCATTAAATTTATTTCTATTTCTATTATTATTATTATTATTATTATTATTATCATTATTATCATTATTATTATTTTGGTAAAGGGGTCGAAACCCTTATTTAACTTTGTTTTTGAGTAATGGCCTTTTTATTATTATTGTTATTATTATTATGGTTATTATTATTGTTATTATTATCATTATTGTTATTATTTGTATTATTTCCATTTTCATTATTATTATTATTAGAATTAAGTCTTCAAACCCTTATATTATCAACTTTTGCAACATTACTATCAATTCTTATATCTTTAGCAAAGTTAGTAATTAGTTAATGTCATTATTATTAATATGTTATTACTTTATTAAAAACCTAGTCTTAGAATAAGTTAGTAATAATAGTATTTTTTGTAGGAGGAATCTAATTCTAGTTTTTTCCTTATATAAGTGAGACCAGTCAAAGCCCTAAGGAGGATTAGGAGCGTGCTCCAAGACCAGTGCCGTTTTAGGTAAGGGTGTAACTAAGGCCTTATGTGTGTTTATGTGCATTATATGCTTTGTATGCTATATATTCTATGTTTATCATTAAAATTCTTTTGTATGTCGTATGACGTGGAGTTGAAGTATGTTTTTGTATTATTAAATGGCATGTGTACTATGTGTATGTGATATTATGGTCTGTGACCCTTAAGACATGCATGTGAGGATGCTAATGTGGTTTGCGTAGGGGAAAGGATGAAAAAGGAGAATGGGGAAAGAAGTTAACCAAGAAAGTAAGTTGATTAAAAGGGAAAGAAATTGACCAAGGAAAGTAAGTTGACCAAAAGGGAAAGAGGTTGACTAAGGGGAGTGAGTTGACAAAAAGGGGAATAAGTTGACCAAGAGATGTGAGTTGACCTAAGTATTTTAATGATCCATGAGTGGGAGAATAAAATGAGAGAATCTAGGGTTTCGTGTAGGAGAATTTATGTTGCTACATGGGAGAATCTAAACTAGGGTTTTGTATGGCAGATTTTATGGTGCTGTATGGGAGAATCTAAACTAGGATTTTATATGGATGGACTTAGGGTTTTGCACGGAGGAATCTATAGTTTTGTATGGAGGAATCTAAAGTTTTGTATGGATGAATCAAAGGTTTTGCACGGAGGAGCCTAGGGTTTGTATGGATGAATCTAGTGTTGGCATGGGTGAATCTACGGTTTCATGTGGGAGTTTTAGGGTTGCATGAAAAATTAGAAGGTTTGCATAGGGAGGTTAGCGTCTGCATGGGAGTGACGCTTACGTATGAAAAGTTGACTTGGGATGTAAGGAAGGTAATAGAAGAGTTATTTGGGTGTTTGGAAGTTTTGGGTGAAAAATAGGATATTATAAGGGTATGGAGGAGATTGAGTTAGGGTTTAGAGTGATTAACTATGGGTTGTTGTGATTAACTAGGGTTTGGAGTGGCTAAGTATGGTTTATTGTGGTTAAATAGGGTTTGGAGTGGTTAACTATGGTATGTTGTGGATACCTAGGGTTTGGAGTGGTTAGCTAGGGTTTGGTGTGGTTGATTAGGGTTTTGATGTGGCTAACTAGGGTTCGGTTGTAACATGTGTGTACTTGGTGAATAAAGTATGATGATGAATATGGGATTGATGGGTTGTGAAAAATGGGGTGTTAAAATGATTTGGGTTGTGTGAGGTGGAGTAGAATGGGCTACTTAGGCCTAAATTAGGGTTTTTGGGGAAAACCTAGAGTAAGGAAATAAGTGGACTTGGAGGTGTATAGTAGTGGGCCTTGACCCACATATTTCGGTGTTGGAGTTCTAGTGTGAGTTTGAGTATAGAGGAAAGGTTGTTGGGCAAGATAGGAGGTGCAAGGTTCTCATGATATGATATGGGTCGGTTGGAGGATAAGTGTAAAGGGAGTGATTCATGCATGTCTAGGTGAAAGCTTCTGAATAAGATACTTAAGACATTAATCATTTAAAGTGAACAATTATTGAGTCAAGTCTAGTCGATCCACCGGTTAGGAATAGTGGTTAAGATTCTTACCATATAAGTGACCGATCCACCGATGAATAATAGTGGTTAAGGTAGGATGCCCTATAAGTGACCAGCCCACCGGATATAATAGTGGGGGATCCCGAGCTTAATAAACACAAACTAGAGTTTTACTAAGGCACATAAAAGATACTAATTACTTACAGTGGAACACCATGCGAGTAGGAACTAAATTGACCCATCGGTAAGAAATAGTGGTTAGGGTTTTACACTATAAGTGACCAATCCATCGGCTAAAATAGTGGTTAGGGCATGATTCCCTATAAGTGACCGAGCCACCGGCTAAAATAGTGGGAGGTTCCTGTACTCGCATGGATTTGATAAAGAGCATGGTGTGAAATATACTAAGTAAGGGGTGATCAGTACTATTCCTATATAGTGGAAGGTTCTTGTACTCGCAAGTGCACTTTATGCTCATTCCCACGAGTAGTATGCACTTCTAACTTGTGCAGGTGGGTAAGGCATCAGGCGGGGTTGAGTGTTGAGCTTGTGGTTGGCTCAAAGTTCAAGAGTATCGTGGCCAAATTCACTCTTCATGTGATTTTATTTCATTATGTTATTTCTTTTGTATTGTATTTACCCTTTTTGATTTATTACCTTATATTGAGTATTTTAAATAAACCTTTTATCGATTGTAAGATTAATCCCTCCGAGGACTTTGATTTCGCACTCTGATTCTATGTTATGATCTTTCTAATTCTTTTTATGAACTCTTGGTTTAAGTTTGAAAATAATCCTTTTCATCCTTAGCACTTAGTACTAGAATAGTCGGAGTGAACCAGCCTAGTACTAAGTGTGGCGGTAACATCCCTAGAATTCACGGGTTTTAGTTTAATTGCTTATGTTTGAAACATAAATAGTGAATTTTGGGGTGTTACAATTATGCCAATGGTACTAGTGAAAGAATAGTGAGCAAGATTAGATTAGAGACCATGGATCATCTAAAGCCATATTCACTTCAACGGCTCAATAAGAACAATGGTGTAAAGGTAACCAAACAAACTCTTATCTCTTTTAACATTATAAATTATTTTGAAGAAGTTTTGTACGATATTCTATCTATGGATGCTTGCCATATTTTGTTATGAAGACCTTGGCAATTTGATAGAAAGGTTACACATGATTGAATCCTTAGTGAGTATGTGGTTTGCAAAGGCAAAAATAATTTTAAACGCAATACTAATATAGATGTGGGGATCTTGGTTTGTAGGAGTGAAGGTAGAGACAGAGCCAAATGTATGAAGAAAAATGAAGGAGAAAAAAAGGAGTTGAATTCGAATGGAGTAGGGAAGCAAAGAAAAAAAAAATGAAGCAAAAAAAAAGGAGAAAAAAGGAGTTGTTGATCCTTAAGGAGTGTGAGATGATTGAAGCCATTAAGGATGAGGAAGGATGCTATGTATTAGTGGTGAAAGAATTCCAATGAGGGGAGAATTCTAGTATGGATTCCAAACTACAACAATTATTAATGGAGTATGCATATGTTTTTCCAAATGAGTTGCCACCTTGATTAACTCCTTTTAGAGGTATTGAGCATGCCATTAGTCTTATGCCAATTGTTCCATAGATGTAATCTAGAAGAGTTTAAGGATTTGTAAAGACACGTGTAAGAGTTATTGGATAAAGGCTATGTTCATGAGAGTGTGATTCTTTGTAATGTTCCAGCTTTATTGATGTCCAATAAGGATGGTGTATGGAGGATGTGCATTGATTATAGAGCGGTCAATAATGTCACAATCAAAAACATATTTCCTATGCTAAGGCTAAATGATATGCTAGATGAGTTGCATGTAGCAAAGGTTTTTTCTAAGCTTAACCTTAAGATTGGCTACCATTAAATGAGAATAAGGGAAAGGGATAAATGGAATATGACTTTCAAGACTAAGTATGGGTTGTATGAGTGGTTGGTAATGTCATTTGGGCTATGTATGCACCAAGTTAATTATGAGATTAATGACCAAGATACTTGACCTTTCCTTGGAGTTTTTATTGTTTTTTTTTTACCTTGATGCATGATAATTTGCTATATATTAAGAGTAATTTTGAACACATGCAGCATTTGAAGAGGTTATTTGATAAGATTAGGGAGGTGAAACTTTAGGGTAAAATGGATAATTGTAATTTTGTGATGGAGAGCGTGGTTTCCTTGGCTATATTTTAAGTGGAGATGGTATTAGAGTTGATCATTCCAAAGTGGAAGCTATTTAAACGTGGCATATTCTTACTAATGTCCATGAGGTTTGGAGTTTCCATGGATTGACTTCATTTTATATAAGGTTTATCCAAGATTTTTGCACTATTGTGGCACCAATCACACAATTGATGAAGAAGGGGGAGTTTCATTAGAATAAACATGTGAAAAAGGCTTTCTAGGACTTGAAGATAAAGCTTTTGAATGCATCGGTATTATATTTACCTAGTTTTGATACATTATTTGAAGTAACTTATGATGCTAGTGGTGTAGGTATTATAGGTGTGATTTCAAAAGAGAAGTGGCCAATTTCATTTGTTAGTGAAAAGTTGAATGGTGTAAAACTCATGTATTCAAGTTATGATAAGGAGTTCTAGGATATTGTTCATTACTTGGAGATATAGAGTCATTATTTGAGACCCATACCTTTTGTGCTTTATATGGATCATGAGAGTTTGAATTATCTACATGGTCAATGGAAAGTGAGTCAAAGACCTGCAAAGTGGATTGGTGTTTTCAAACATTTATGTTCTGTGGCAAGGAGAATGTTGTTGGGAATGCATTATCTAGGATGACCATGCTACTTATGATGTGGATGCAAAGCTTTTGGGTTTTGGGATGTGAAGTTTTAATATGCTATTGATGATTATTTTGCTATGGTTTTGAAAGAGTTCAAGAAACAAGGAGTTATAGAGCTTATGTTCTTCAAGATAGATTTTTTTTAAGAAAAATAAATTGTGAGTTCCTAAGATATCAATTTGAGATTTACTAATCAAAGAGGTGCATGAAGGAGATATTACAAGACACTTTGGATTTCACAAGAGTATTTTTTTTGGCCAAGAATGTAAAAAGGATTGCAAACTATAGTTTCTAGGTGTGTTACTTGTTAAAAGAGAAATAATTTATTTCAAAAATAATTATATATACCTTTACCTATTCCTACTCAACCATGGGAAGGTGTCAGTATAGATTTTATTGTGGGATTGCCTAGGATACAACGAGGTAAAGATTCTATTATGGTTGTGGTGGATTGATTTCCCATATGGCTCATATTATTCCATGTCACAACATCTATGATTCCAAGGAATATAGTTTCGGATAGAGATGTGAAGTTCCTAAGTTATGCTGGGAATGAAGTTTCTATTTAGTACACCACACCATCGTCAAATGAATGCTCAAAACAAAGTTAATAATAGAATGTTGGATACTTTGCTAAGGGGATTGTAGAGTAAGAGTGCTAAGGATTGGGATATTAAGTTAGTACATGTGGAGTTTGCTTACAATCGCTGCCCTTCGAATATAATAGGCTCTAGTCCATTTGAGAGAGTTTATGGTATTAATCCATACATGCCAATTTGTATGGTACCATTGAAGAAAGGTGAAATGAAGAATTATGAATCATGAGCTAGAGTGGAGTTCTTTTAGAAACTTCATCAACAAATCAAGCACAACATTGAGAAGGAAAATGAAGTATGTAAGGTAAGAGCAACACAAGGATAGGAGACAACAAGTATTCCGGGAGATTTGGTATGCTTGCACTTAAGGATGGAGAGGTTTCCTAATTTAAGGAAAAATAAGCTTATTTTAAGATTATATGGTCCTGTAAAAATACTTAGAAAATTTGGAGAAAGTGCTTATGAGCAAGATATACCTGATTCATATGGTGGGTTATCTAGGACATTCAATGTTGGAGATATTAGTCCTTACTATAGAGATACAAATTTAAGGGCAAATTCAAGTCAACAATAGGAGAATGATGCAAGAGAAAATAATCAAGACTTATCATTATTATTATGGAGCCTATTTTCCTTTACTTGGAGAGGATACCGTATGAATATGAAGATAAACAGATGATTACACTGCTAGTTATGGATGAAACTTACAAAACAAATTACTAGTGAGAGAGGCATGTGTATGGTATACATGGGATGCATGAGAATTTTTATAGACTTAATGGTGTGTGTTTAGTTTTATTTATTGTGTTATTATTTTATTAATTATTTGCATTATGATTTGCTAGAGCATAAAGTATCATGTTAAGGTGATTCTATCTTATATGGCTTATCTTATAAGGTCTACTTGGAGAGTGGAACATAACATTAACTAGGGGCCAAGTAGATCAGATTTTTATTCCTACTTAATTATAATTATCTTGTAATATTGAGGATTTGCAAATAACCTATAAAAAGCCTTAGAGTTACACATTCATATGATAGCCAATGTGAATGAAAACACAAGTTGTTCCTTATTTGAATTTTGTATGAGTTCTTCTCAATTATAATCAATTTTATGCGAGTGATTATTATTAGAACCCTTAATATCTTTGTATGGGAGAATTAGAGGTGAATTAGTATCCCTAAACACATCAATAACCCATGCCAATCTTTAACCCTAGCCGCTAATTTCAACATAACATTCATCATCTTCAACTTCATCTTTAACCTATTCTTCTTACTTAATTCTACCTATTATATATCCAAACCCTAGACAATAATTCTATTATTGTCATCGTAATTTCATCATCTCCATATCATACTTGAAGTCTCTTCACCAAATCATCATCATCACAATCGTTCATCATCGTCATCTTCATCCCACATCCAAAACCCTAATTTTAAATATAACCGTAACCTACGAGCCATATCAACCTAAAATCCTAAATATTTGACCATCATCTGAAATGCCCCAGAATTATTTATTTTAAGATATATTATTAAATAAGGATTTATTGGGAAGTTAATTTAATTTATTATTTTATTTGGAATAAGAGGGATTTATTTAGGACAAATTAATAGGAATTTATAAATATTTTTATAAAGAAAAAAATTGGGCTTTTGTTAATTAAAAAAGAATTTAGGAGAAATATTTTTAAAGGTCCTAAATTAGCCTAAAAAGGAGGTTTAATATTTTTATTCTAAATACCCAAAAACATTCTAAATATTTTATGTAAACCCAAGACCCTTAAATTTTTCTTTTTCCTCTTTCTTTTGTTTCCTCTTTTCTTTCTTTTCTTCTTTTCTTTCTTCTTTTTCTTCTCACCGGATTGAGCCTGGACGCGGCCCAATCTCCCTTTTCCTTCTCCTTCCTCCACAGCCTAGCGCCGTTTCGTTCTCCTTGTTGCATCACCCCGATGCAGCGTTACGCCCCTTAATTCTCTGAGGCGATGCATCTCATTTAATGACAATATAATCGTGCCAAACCGGCCCGGTTCCCCTCCTTTCCTTTTCTTTTCCGGCCTCCGGTTCACCTCTCCCTCCCTCCTTCTTCCTCCTCTCTCCCCCATCGTCGAAGCCTGCAACTCCCGCCCCCGAAAATGGCTCCGCCAGCCATGAGGACTTTGACCTGCCGTTTCTCCCGTTATTTTCTCTCTCTTGAATCGCCCATTAGCTTGGCATGATCGGTTATCTTCAAATCCCACTCTTTCTCTCTCTATTTTCTCTCGAAGTATTGAACCCGACCAAATCCTTCGCCGGCCGATTACTACCTCCGGCTGCCCCAAAAACTACATAAGACACCCTCCTACCGACCCCCAAACCCTAATATCCTCTCTAACCTCTATAAATTGCCACGTCTAGAGTGTTTTAAAAAATTTTCCTCCCCGAAAAACCTAAGAGACAGGCGTGCGCCACCTTGACTTCAGATGAGCTTACTGCCGCCGATAGCCAACCTTACCGCCACCGCTGCATCCCAAATTCTTGCATGCAATTCCCTCTAGCTAACTAAGCTCTCCAAAACCTTCAATTCTTCTCTCACGAGCCGCCATAGCCGTGCGAAATCTCCTACCCATCTCACAAAAATCTGTACCCCGCAACCTTTAAGCCGCCGTCCGCCACCACAGCCGCCACTTCTATTGCCCTCTACACCACCTAAAAACTCCCTCTAATTCTCCTCCACCTAACCATAACCTTATTTTCTTTTTTCCCCTTCTCCTGCCCTCTTTTTCTTCATCTTTTTTCTCTCTTAGACTCTTTTTCCGGCCACCGCCGTGCACCACCGCCGGCCCCGCCAATCCCCACCGACTCAAGGTGAAACCCTATACCTTCTTAGACCTTCCTTTATATTTATTTACATTTATTCTGTTTTTATTCAAATTTTTATGGTTATTCGATTATTATTATTATTATTATTATTATTATTATTAGATGGAATATTAATGCTAAATTTTCTTTGTAGGGTAGAGAGTAGAATAAAATAATTAGGGTTATTAGTTTCGAAGTTTAGGTATTATTTGAATTATTATATGTTTTATTACCATTCTTATTATTATTATTATTATTTTTATTTTTATTATTATATTTAATTATTCTGGAAGGGCAGAGACCTTAATTATTATGTTATTATTCACTCTTATGCTTTATAGTATTATTATTACTAATAATAATAATAATAATATTATTATTATTATTATCTTTATTATTTTAATATTATTATAAATAATATATGTTATTAATATTATTGAATAGTATTTTATTATTTAGGGGTAGGATCAAAACCCCACCTTGTAATTTTAAGGCTTAGATTATTATTATTATTATTAAAATTTCTACTAATATTACTGTTATTAGTAATAGTTTGTTGTTGTTGTTGTTGTTGTTATTATTATTATTATTATTATTATTATTATTATTATTATTATTATTACCTTTACTAACTTTATTTTGGTGAAGAGTAGAAACCCTTATATCACCTTTTTACTTTAAATTACAATAATATTTTATTAGTATTTTAATAGTATTTGGTGTAGTTAATTAAGAACCAAGACTTAGGATAAGTTAGAAACTAATAGTATTTTAGGAGAGAAGCTAATTCTAGTATTTTGCCCCATAATAGGTGAACCCAGTCAAAGCCCTTAGGTGGAATAGGAGCATGCACCAAGACCAGTGACCTATTAGGTAAGGGTGTTACTAAAGCCATTTGTGTGTTTATATGCATTATGTGCTTCTTATACAATATATTCTATGTTATCATTATTAATTATGTCATATATGATATGATGTGGAGTTTACGTATAATCTTGGGTTGTTATATGACATGTGTTTTATTTATATGTGTTGATATGTGATGTAGCCTTAAGACATACATGTTAGGGTTGCAAAATAATGATGATGGTATTAATATTGCCTGGTGTTAGGGTTCGCATGGTGTTATTAATGTCGCATGGTGTTAGGGTTTGCATGATGTTATTAATGTCGCATGGTGTTAGGGTTTTTGTAACACCCTAATTTATAGTCATTTAAAAAAAAACAATACTCATAAATTAAAACCGTAAATTCTGGGGATGTTACCGCCACACTTAGTACCAGACCAGTTCACTTCTACCGTTCCGGTACCAAGTGTTAAGGCTAAAAAAACACTATCAGTAATACTATACCAAATCAAATTTATAAAAACGGAATTCAGAGTACGCACAAGTCTTACATAATTCGAAATGCCAACTATTGTTTTTCAAATAATACTTAAACAACATTGATAAAGTTGTTTCTGTAGCTTAAACATGATAAAAATAACATGAGTCATAAATAAAAAAGAGAACGGCCATGTCTCTCTAGAAAATCAATCTAGCCCAGCTATCACTCTGCCCCTCCTGATGTCCCGTAGACATTGATAGCATCAAAGTAAATATCTCCTATCTGCAATAGATCAGACGGGCCTTCTGCTCGTGGGAATGAGCAACACCCATGAAACGGGTGATCAGTACGCTACGTACTGAGTAAGGTAACCGAGTACTAAGGCCGGCATATAACACATTAAATCATGTAGGATAATGATCACATACAATTACAACCCATACATATAATACACAGAAGCGTAAAGTGAAATCCATAACTTATAATCAACAAGTCCACACATAAGGCCCAAAAAGATCCATATTAATCATTTAATCTTTCTTTTATCAAAAGTCGATACACACCATGCCTTTTATTAGATCCATGCAAAAATAGGAACACCCCACTATTATTGCCGGTGGGCCGGTCACATAGAGGACCTCATGTCCTAACCACTATTATTGCCGGTGGATCGGTCACATATAGGGTAAAACCCTAACCACTATTCCTGACCGGTGGATCGGTCTAGTTCCTGCTCGCATGGTGTTTCACTGTAAGTAATTAATGTCTTTTAAGAGCTTTAACAATTCTGGTTTGTAGTTATTGAGCTCAAGTCACCCCACTATTATTGCCAGTGGGCCGGTCACATATAGGACCTCATGTCCTAACCACTATTATTACCGGTGGATCGGTCACATATAGGGTAAAACCCTAACCACTATTCCTGACCGGTGGATCGGTCTGGGCCCGGCTCAATAATCTTCCACTTTAAAAGATTAATGTCTTAATTATTTTAATCATAACATTAGCCACTCACAAACATTTTCCCGGACATGCATAACTAACTCCATGCAAACCTTAACTCATCGTAACCCACACTTCCATGCAACCCTAGCTCCCATGCAAACCCTAACTCCATGTACCACAATCCCATGCAAACCCTAACTCCACGTAGACATATTTCCATACAAACCCTAATCCACATGCAAACCCTAGTTTTACGTAGACCACACTTCCATGCAAACCCTAATTCATATGCAAACCCTGGCTCCACGTATACCACACTTCCATGCAACCCCAATTTATATGCAAACCCTAGCTTCACATTTACCTCACTTCCATGCAAACCCTAATTCATATGCAAATCCTAAGTCATATGTAAACCCTAGCTCCACGTATACCACACTTCCATGCAACCCCAATTCATATGCAAACCCTAGCTTCACATATACCACCCTTCCATGCAAACCCTAATTCATATGCAAACCCTAGCTCCACGTAGACATGCTTCCATGCAACCCTAACACCACATTTCATGCAAAACCCTAGCATTATGTCATTTCATGTAAGCCCAAACACCACATTGTTACACTCCCCATCATTGTTTTACAATCCTAGTATGCATGTCTTAGGGCCATATCATACAATAATAATAACATAACATACACACAATCTTCATGCCATGATTTATTCATACCAACATATCCAACTCTATAATCATGCCACATATAAAATAATTAATAGTAACAAACATAGAATACATGGCATATGAAACACATAATGCATATAAACACACAAATAGCCTTAGTAAACCCTTACCTAAAATGATACCGGTCTTGGTGCATGTTCCTATTCTACTTGAGGGGTTTGACTGGGTTCACCTATTATATAAAAGTATACTAGAATTAGGCTCTCTTATAAAATTTTATTATTCTCTAACTTACTCTAAGATTTGGTTTTTAATTAAAACAATACTACACAATAATTAACTATACAAAATATTACTTAAAAATACAAATAAATTATTATTTTCATTCGAAAGGGTGGTGATATAAGGGTTTCTACCCTTCACCAAAAGAGTAATAATAATAATAATAATAATAATAACAAAATTAAAACATTATTAATAATACTCTTATTAGTAGAATATTAATATTAATAATACCATAATTCTTAAAATTACAAGGTGGCTTTCAAAATCACTCCATTTAATAATAACACTATTCAAAAATGTAATAATGATATTAATATTATATATATATACTTATAATATAAAAGTTAATAAAGATAATAATAATAATAATGTAATTAGTAATAATGTTAAAAATGTTAATAATATTTGTAAAAAGCAAATGTGCGAGACTTAGTTAAAATTTTAGGTTTCTAACCCTCCTAAAATAATTACAATATTAATTAAATAATTACACTAATAATAATAATATTTATAATATTATTAATAATAATAGTAAACATGTAATAATTCCATTAAATAACCAAAATTCGAGAATAATAATTTATCTAACTCAAGAATACTCCCAAACTTGTCAACAAAATTTATCAATTAGAATTCAGTTGATAACAATAATAATAATAATTATAATAATAATAATAATTAAAATCGAATTAACATTAAAAATTAGGATAAAAGCATAATAATTGTCAATAAATCAAAAGGAAGTGTTTAAAAGGTCTAGGGTTTCACCTTGAGTCGGAGGGGATGGGTGGCACCGACGGTGGTTCCCGGAGGTGGCCGAAAAAGTGTTCTAAGAGGGGTGAAAATGAAGAAAAAGAGGTAAGGGGAAAGGAGAAAAATAAACTAAGTTTATGGCTCGATGGAGGAGAATTAGCAGGGGATATTGGGTGGTTCAGAGGGTGGTAGAAGTGGCAGATGCGGTGGTGGGCGATGGTTTATGGTTTCGGGGTAAAATTTTTGGCGAGAGAACTAGCAAACTTTGCATGGTTATGGAGGCCTGTTCAAGGAGAATCAAAAGGTGTATATGGTTTAGTTAATTAGAGGGTGTTGCAGGGAAGGTTTTCAGAAGAATAAGAGGCGGCGAGATTAGCTAACGGTGGAGAACAGAGCGCCTAAAGAGGAGGTGGCGAACGGGCGATGCTTAGGGTTTCGGGGAAAGAAAATCCCGAACCCTGGCCATAAGAGGGGTATTTATAATTTCAGAGGTTAGGTTTGAGTTGGGGTAGTTATCAGGGGTCGAAGCTGGTGAGAAACATGGTGGTTATGGTGTCGATCGGGCGACAAAATTTTCAAATTTTGCCCGACCCTTTGCGAGAGAAATGGAGCAATCGTGGAGAAGAAAATGGAGAGTGGAGCATTTAAAATCAAAGGCTGCGTCGAGAGGGAGAGAATGAGCAGGAGAAAGGTCGGTCACTCCACGTGTGGCAGGCGACGCTATTTTTGGGGAGAAAGGGAGCTGGCGGTTATGGCGTCTGGCTAGAGGAGGAAGAAGAAGAAGATGGGGGGAAGGTTGGACCTGGCGGTTCGAGGGAGAGAAAAGAAAGAAAAAGGAAGGGGAAACTGGGCGGTTCGGCGCGATGTAGGGGAAGGTTAAATAGAACAACGCGTTTTTTGTGTAAAAAGGGATAATGAACGGCGTTCCGAGGCTGTCGCGCAACGGTAAAAATGTGATGATCAAAACGCCGCATTTTAGTGGGAGAAGGAAGTAAAACGCGGCGCAGAGAAAAGGGGGGAGGACGGCGACGACACGTGGGCCGGGCTGCGCTGAAGGAAAAAGGAATTGGGCCGGCACAACAGGCCCAATTCGGGAAAGAAAAAGAAAAAGAAAAGAAGAAGAAGGAAAAGAAAGAAAAGGAAAGAAAAAGGAAGAAAGAAAAAGGAAAAAGGGAAAAAGGAAATGAGAAGTAATAAGGTTAGGGCCAATTAAATAAATCTGAATATTTAGGATATTAAAAAATAATAATATTTAAATAAAATAATATTTAAATCCCTTTTTTGGCTATAATAGGATTTTTGAAGGATTTTTCATAAATTCCATTTTAATTATCAAAGTACTCTATTTTTTTCTCAAATTAATTTATTTATAAAATTCATATTAATTTGAAACTATTTTATCTTTCTTAATTTGAATAAAATAATTTATTTAAATAAATTCCCAAATTAAAATCTTTAATTAGATAATATGCCCAAATTTCCTTTACTTAACATATTTATAAAATTTCCTATTAATTTGCATAATAAATTCCCTTTTATTTTAGTAAAAATAATTTATTAAATTAAATTTTTAAATAAAACCTTATTTAAATATAATCTTTAAAATTAGAAAATTCCGGGGCATTTTAGTTTTTGCATGGCGGTATTAGGGTTGCATAGAAGTGTAGTACGTTGCATGGTATTAGGATTGCATGGAAGTGTGGTACTTTGCATGACGATATTAGGGTTGTATGGAAGTGTGGTACGTTGCACGGGAATTAGAGTTTGCATGGAAGTGTGGTACGTTGCATGGCAGTATTAGGGTTGCATGGAAGTGTGGTATATTGCATGGGAATTAGGGTTTGCATGGAAGTGTGGTACGTGGAGCTAGGGTTTGCATGGGAGCTAGGGTTTGCATTAGAGCTAGGGTTTTGCACGGAGTTAGTCATGCATGTCCGGGCAAAAGTTTATGAATAAAATACTTAATACATTAATTATTTAAAGTGGAAGATTGTTGAGCCAAGTCCAGACTGATCCACAGGTTAGAAATAGTGGTTAGGACATGATGTCCTATGTGTAACCGATCCATCGGTAATAATAGTGGTGTGGACTTTGTCCCGCAAGTGACCGGCCCACCGATAATAATAGTGGGGTAACTCGAGCTCAATAAAAATAAACCAGAGTTTGCCAAAATGTTTAAAAGATACAAATTACTTATAGTGGAACACCATGTGAGCAGGAACCAGACCGATCCACTGGTCAGAAATAGTGGTGTGGACTTTATCCTGCAAATGACCGATCCACCGGCGAATAATAGTGGTGTGGACTTTGTCCCGCAAGTGACCAGTCCACCAGCTAAAATAGTGGGGTGTTCCTGTATTTACATGGATTTGATAAAAGGCATGGTGTGTATGGACTTCCGATAAAATATTAATTAAATAATTAATCCGGACTATGATTGGGCCTTTATGTATCTACCCGAATGATTGTTCATTATTTTGTTATCATGTTGGTCTTTATGTTCTTTTATTCCTATACATGGTTTATGTGATTTTATGTGTTGGCCTTAGTCCTCGGTTACCTTACTCAGTACGTAGCGTACTGATCACCCGTTTCACGGGTGCTGCTCATTCCCACAAGTAGAAGACCCATCTAACTTGCTACAGGTAGGAGATGTTTATTTTGACGCGATTGATGTCTATGGGACATCGGATGGGGCTGAGTGATGATTGGGCCGAATCAGTTTCGGAGTGGTGTGGCCGGTTTTCCATTGAGATTTTATCCCCAGTTTCCTTTATTATGTTGAACACTTCATAAACAATTTTATGATTGTAGTTATTTCTTTTCCTTAAAAAACTACCCTCGTATTTTGGATTGAATAAAGACTTGTGCATACCTGATTCCTGTATTTATAAATTCACACTATCTATTAATGTTTATTGAGTTGTTTTCTTTAGCCTTAGCACTTAGTACTGGAACGGTAGGAGTGAATCGGTTTGGTACTAAGTGTGGTGGTAGCATCCCTAGAATTTACGGTTTAATTTTTAAGTATTATTTAAAAAAAATATGTGTAAATTTTGGGGGTGTTACATCATCTTTCTTAATCTATCATCATTAAATCTTTATCATCACATTCAAACCCTAACTGACCCATATGAACACCCAGCCTATAAGTCCATAACCCTATACACATTATCAATCTCACACACTAACGACATCCCTAGGATCTCATGGCGAAACATATTTGAAAATTCTCGCATCAATAGAATATCCTTAACTAACGACTCCTTGACATCTAAATCCTAAATGTAACACAAGAAAAGAGGGTACCCTTTCCTCACTAGCATAGTGAGCACCACCGTGGACATCATCCTCACTAAGGGCCTAGGCTTGCACTTCCAGTAAGAGACCCTAGCACCCTATGGTCCCTTAAAAGCCATGCGGTCCTCTGCGTAGTCAATCAATACCCGATATCTAGCAAGCATATCCATAATAGGGATAAAAAAAAGTCCCTAAGCTCAAGCTCTATGAGGTCTACCAGAACCTCAATCTGGTTAACAACTAAGGGCACATGTCTAGACAACCTAAAACATGTAATTCTACCCCAAGAATAGAGCACAATAGAAGTCTCTATCTGATTAGAAGGAACCATAGATGTCCAAGCTACGAAAGCAATAAACATAAAATAATGAGAATAACCCAAGTCAAACAACATGTACGTAGGAAGAGAAAAAAAAGTGAACATACATATGATAACATCGACCTACCCATCATCCTCTAACTGGCTTATTATGTTCAAGTGACTTCTTGGATGGTCATGCAGTATTGCCTAAGCCTTACCTTTGCTAAAAAGTAAGGGGCCTCTACATCCTCTATTGTGGAGTAGTCATGCTAGCTCCACTATCAATCAATTGAATTCTCTGAGATAGATGTGTTTGTGCCACTGTACCCTACAAACGTGCCTACCCTTGTAGAGCATTACCCCTAATGGTATGACACTCAAGCCGATGATCACTCAACTAGCCACAACCATGGCACTAAACTGGCTACCCAGTACAATCCTTCCTTGGGTGGTTTTTACCAAACCACTAATAGATGAAATGCCTCACACCAGGCTGAATTAATTGTCCTCCAAAGCAGGGTACAACTTCTAACTGATGACTGCTTGTGGTTTGGAACCTCTTATCTCCCCCTATGGTGCTAACCGCCCATAAACCTTTTCTTAGCCTTTTACTTGGTACTATGGGCCTAAGTAATTTTCGATGCCCCTAAGGCATAATCGTACAAATCTTGTAGCTCCTGTGCATCCTACTAGCATCATCTGGAGCCTCAAACTTAACCCCAGTTGGAAATGATGCACCTTCATCCTCTCGTTGGTGTCAACCTATGGAGAAAACAGACCAGGTCCAAATAATGGTTGTAGTTCTCCTCCACCAAAGACGTTCCCTAACGTAATGCTAAGAACTTATCACACTTCACCATCCTTAGGTGAGTAGGATAAGCCCAATCCTTGAGCATATCAATGAAGGTCTTTCATTGGTTTGTAGTGGCTCCCATTAGCTGCTGACATCTCCACCACTTATGAGCACAACCTTACAAGTGGAATACATTGATATCCACATGCCTTATCTTTAGGAAACCATTAGTTGCATTGATCTTCTCAAAATCCCTTAGCTAATGCTCCAATACTTCTAGGTCCTCCTTACCATCAAAACCTGAAGGGAAATAAAGTTTGACCCGATGAAGCAACATTAGAAAAGGAGGTGGAAGTGCCTATGGAGCTTCCTCACTCTAAATCTTTCCCTCCATGAAACCCTCAAGATACTGATTTTTAACCATCACAACCCTAGAATGGTAAGCCACATTAGAAAGGAATCAAATACAAAATATACCATTAGTATACATAAAGGTAGTACATTGTACATAAGACAAGAAGTTAGTCCTATTATATAAAATTAAGGCCAACTCCTAACCTAAACAAATGCTCACTCATAGACTAAAAAGGGTTCTACAAGTTTGGATGGAACCATAGAACTTTATTTTTGCAAAACAACTTAAGGATTTAAAAACATAAGCTTTGATACCAACTTGTAACCACCCAAAGTTTTGAAATAGAAAATTTCATTTTTAAGATAATGCGAAAGTGTTTGAAAAGCATAAATGGGGGAATGTTACTGCCACATAAACCATGAAAGAGGTGATATCATCACCTAACTCATTCTTGATGCAAGGAAAATGGAATAAGAAACAATGGAATGCATGATCATAATAATAATATGGCAATATAAGATAATAAATACTAGAATAATATTATAGATAGAATGAGCTTGATAGTTTTACAAAACCAAATATAGAAAATCGAGACAAGAGTTTAAATAACTGAAAATATAAAAATAATCCCAACGAAGTGGGAAAAATACTAATAACTGGATAGCCTAACTCTTAGCCATAATCATAAACCTCTAACCCCAAGTAATGGCCCACTAATGGCTTGTGTCATCACCTTAAGCGTACTTTAGGTTAGATTCTTAACCCTAAAAATCGTCCTCTTTTCCCCAGGCTAGAAATTTGATCATCATAGTGACCGAATAAGTGTAGTATTAGCACGGTAAAATATTGATAAAATAACCTACATAAAACATGGTATGGCTAATGCAACACATTGAAGTTACGTAACAACATGTCGATATCATATTGGTACAACTCAAGTATAGCATGACATGATCATAAGGAAATCATTAGAGTATAAAAATACATAATACATGCAATTCATATGATATAAACCATATTAGGATTCCTCCTTTAGTGATTGCATAATTTACAGTTAATAAGATAGTTTGTTCGACCACCTAGTTCTCCACCACGAATGTAAGACATGGTAGAACAAATAATCATAATGGGATGCCACAACATCATACATGGTCAGGATACATCAAAGGGTCTTTCTTTGACGATACCACACCCACCACAAATTGAATATAACTGCAAAAAAAAAATGGGATACCACACCCACTACATGTGGTCGAAGTACACAAAGTGAACTTGTATAGGGATACCTCACCCACCACACCTTGAATGCCCTTGTCGCGAGGGATAAAAATTTGGGACACCACACCCACCTAAGAAATGGATAATACGAAGTGCTAGGGGGCTTGTACTGGGATACCTTACCCACTTTTGCTTGTCATCAATGCCATGCCATCCTACCATAGTATAATCTTATACCTTAAAGATATATGTATACCCTATGCTGACCATAACCTCAAAGAGAAGGAAATAGGTACTGAATGAAAAGATAACTAAGGGCGATCTGCCTGCTAACTCTTGGTAGCTACCCCGACAGCCAGAGAAAAAGGCTCAAATAAAATCTCAAACTATTAATTTACGTTAAAAGTGATATCACAAATCACAACAAAATCCACATGTAACCAAATTGGGTGTTTCTAACTGATGAAACCAAACAAAATAAAATCCATTATTTAACCAAATTAGGCATTTCCAAATGATAACACCAAACACAAAAAGTTAATAAAGCCACAATCTGGATGTTTAAAGATGAAATCGAACTCATTCATAAGGCATAAAATCCACCATTTGGGTGTTTAGAGATGATACTAGAATTAACCAAAATCAAACCTCAAATACCATCATGGTGATTCATATTAAATTAGGTCAATCATAATTGAAATCATAATTAAAATGTTTAAAATTCATGGAAGTATCAACACAAAAAATGCAAGAAAAGCACAATAAATTATAGCAAAATAGGCGGCTTCTAGCCAGACAGATAATTCCTTCAAACCATTTCACTAGTCTAGTTATACCAAACCTGGACCAAAACAATACTAGAAAATCAATCAACTAGTTGGCCCCATGATTGAATATTCATGGGAACCAACTAACTTGTTTGGTCTAATGGGTCGACGGGTTTAAGTAGCGACCAACCCATTTTGGCCTGTAGAGAAACAAATCAACAGGTTTAACCAATCAATCAACTGGTCATAGTTACCACTCAAATGGTTGATAGGTCTGAACATAAACTAGGCCATGTTTGTTTACAAGGACCCTAGTCTATGGGTTTCTGCAATCGATTGATATTCATCAAACCAATCAAATAGTTCATCAAGACTATTGATTGATCTCGTGACCAGCTATTCCAAAACTCCAAACCATTCAACTTCTTGCAAAACCAGTTAATGGGTTCAAGAAACCGATCAATTAGTTTGGGTAAAACACTACCTAGAGTAGTGAAACACACCAAAAATTTACCACGCTTTACCATATTAATCCTAGCATTCTTCTATATCAAAAAACACACAAAAATGTATGCTACACACATAGTTTCACATAGATATATGGTAATGTACATACTTAAACAAATTATTCTCAAACAATCTATTTTATGATTAAAATTAGTGAATTCCAACAACACTAACTTGGGAAGTATCATACGATATGCTTATACCATTGAACACAATTAGATCATGCTCATATAATCACAAACTCATGGAACCCTAATATACCGAAGAAACCTAACTATGTTAACGATAAGAATGCCTTACCTTGAAGTAATACTTCTAGAACAAAACTCCAACCAGATGGCATATCTAGAAGAAATTTGATTCCTAAGAGAGTAAAAACCATTAAAATCCTCTCTAAAAATAATTAAAAAATATGAAAACTTAGAAGAAGGAGAAGGGCACAAAATACCATCTTCGTCTAAAAAATAAGGTGTTAAGGAAATAATTGAAATCTTCAACCTTTCTTAATCTTAATTTTTCCATGCTTAATAAAAGTTGGAGAGAACTAAAATTAAGATTAGAATAAGGGAAAGGAAGACAATTCTTACTTAATGAAAGGAGAAAAATAGAGAATGCCTTTGTGTTTCTCAATAGAGGGAAGAAGAGGGTAAATGGAAGAATGCTTATCACTTAGGGATATTTGCACAAAGAGAAGGGAGAAGAGCATAATAAAACAAGTGATGAATGATAATGGATAAGAATTGAGATGCATAGAGGCAAGGTCGGTCGACATTCTCAGGAAAATGGGGGATGAGATTAGTGACATTGAGTGTAGGCATGCTAAGAAGTGAGGGCTAATTTGATGGGGTGATGGGGGTTGAGAGCAGTCAGAAATGGGCATGGTAGTGGGTTGGTAAGTTAGGGGATGATGATTAAATTCAATCTCAAAACCCCATTTACGAATAGGCGAGGGAGAAGAAACTGGAAAAGCTTACCTCAAAAGGGCCTTTTGGGAAAATGTTGGCTAATTAAAATCATATAATCATATAAATAATGTGAAAATAATCACAGAACACTAAAACATATTCATTATCATAACTGGACTCTAAATGGAAGTTTTCATAAACATTAGAGAGGAATTTGAATCAAAATCATAAATAGATCTAAAATTTCAAGACAACCAGTTGATCCGTTTGGGCAAAATAGTCGCCTGGTTTGTCAAGAACTAGAATCTTTATTTTTTTTGCAAACCAGTCAATCAGTTATGTAAACTAGTTGGCTGGTACATCTAAAATTCATATTTTTATTATAATTTCAAGCCCATTTTAAAACCAAAACTCATTTATTTTATATCAACATAATTCTAAATATAATTTAAAATATTTTTTTGATGAGGCATGAAATTTAGTTAGAGAGGGAATATGGTGCCTATTTACACTAGACATAGTGGTAATGAGCTCATTATATTTAGCTTATGCCCATACTTTTCAATGAGTTTTTTTTGTAATGAGGGTGATAGAAATTGATATGAAAGGTAGATTTTCAAAATTTTATTTCCAATATGTTTTAAAGAATGGTATTCGATTTAGTTGTTTTAAAGATTATTGAATTAAAAACCTTGACAGTGTGAATCTTATTAGAAGAATGAAGATTCAAAGGTTAGAAGAAGGAAAGGTGATTTAGTGAGTTGAAGTTTAAGAAGAAGAAGGAGAATATTGAAGTAAGATTCAAACGAGATTTAAATAATTTTATGAATATTCAAACTAGATTCAATAAGAATTCATCAAGAAGATAAATTTGAATGATTCTCCTAGAACACATTCAAGGTACTATATTTAAGATTATACCAACTAGTCTTAGTCAGCAACTTTCACACAAAGAGAGAAAGGATAGCCAAGTGTCATGCTTGTAATTGCTTCCAAAATATTTAACTCATCATCTATGTTATAAAGTGTCAAAACATATATTTATATAGGTAGCCATACTTTGCTATGTAACACACTAAGGTAGCAAAGGTAATACATGCATGGATAACTAGCACACTAACTAATAATAGGAACATATCACTTGCCTATATATTACACAAATCAATTGAAAAAGTTATGACAAATAAACATAGCTAAAAATTGCCTAAAAACAACTAACAAAAGCCCTAAATTACATAATAATGATAACTATATCTTCTTAACTTGTAAGTTTAACTTCCATGAATAATATCTCATTTTACTTATCATAACTTGTAACATATGAAAGCTTAAATGTGTTGACATCTTGAAGTGTGTAAAGCTTCTCTTTGTAAATATGCTATATACCTTTAAGAATTACTGAAAAATACAAATTTTATGGTTAGCATAGTCATATTATCATCAAAGACACATATTATAAAAGGCTCCATTAATAATATTATCAAATCCTTGTTATCATGAGAATCCATAGATGCTCCTACATCACTAAAACGTTATCAAATGAGCAAGAAGGGTTGAGGTGTATATGTGCATTATATTGTCCCATACATTATTAGTAATGTGTGACATTAAGTGGCAATATTCTAAGGAATCTATACTTCTATGATTAATTTTTGTATGCATTCATTATCATACTAGCCTCTAAGCTGGAAGTTTACTCATGTGAATTCAGTACTATAGTATGATGACTCTTAAGATTTAACCTAAACTTACTTATATTTTGTAACACATTGTCTCGTAGCATGCATATGAAATAGCTAGAGCATATCTTGTTTAACATGGGACATACTCACCAACAAATACAAGCATAACAAGCTCATGCACAAGCCTAAGCTAAGGCAAAGTCTCATGGGCATGTTCATGAGGAGGACTAGTTGCGGCAGGTTATGCAGCGTGATCCACCAAATTTTGAAGATTAAGAGGAGTTTATTGTTTTTAAGTGCTGGTTCAAAGACCTTGGAAAGATTTTTGGTGCAGTTGGTTTCCCTCTAGAACATATGGTTGACATTGTAGTGTTCCTTCTAAGGGAGGTTGGAGATTATTAGTGGCGACTTTTAGAGTTTCATTTATCATACTTGTTTTAGTCCACTCTTTTCATGATTTTAATTATAATAACATTTTTTTATTTGATTGGTTTCGAGTTTCCTTAATATTTTCTTATTAGTTTGAGTTAATAAATACTTTTTGTGTGTTTTCTTATTTTACTTAGCTTTAGAATTTAGTGTGTGCGAGACATTGGTGCCTATTTACACTAGATGTGGTAGTAATTGTAAAACCCCCAAAATTTATAGTTGAAAGTTTTTTTTTGATACAAAAAACCATACACTAAAAATGGGGGTGCTACACACCCAATTTTTTCCACTAAAGAGGAGACAAGTAAGGTAATGAATTGTTGAAAACCCTAGATGCTCCCTACTCTTTCTTCCTCCATGGCTCGCACGAGGAGTGCAATGACAACATCTAAGAAGAAGAAGATGGCTTCAGGGAGTTCAAATTCTGGTGTTGAAAAGATTGATCTGGGTAGGGGTTTTCACGCCTCTTTTGGTGAATCTGATAAGGCCTTATCACAAGATGGGAATATATGCATGGTTCATGCATAGGTTAATGTCGATCAGGAAAAAATTCATAGGGTTAACAGTTCTTGTTCCAAGGAGATTACCGATTCTATTGTCCCTATTGATGATAGGGGGCATGGCTCTTATGACATGGATTCTCGAGAGATGCTGGTAGACAAGGGGTTGCAGCCTCGATCCTTGACTACATCTTGGAAGGACTTGGTTGCGGGTAATATATTTCCATTTCAAGGATCATCCTTGACGTATGTCCCTCCTGTTAGGGTTGGGGATAAGATTCATGTTTCTCTGCAGAAAGACAAGGTGGAGAAGAATTGTAAGGATTGGCAATGGGCTGTTGTTGGCTATGTTATTGGATTTCGTCCAACCATGCCTCAAATGGTTGGGTACGTGAAGAGAAACTGGTTAGGGGTTAAAGAACCAAAGGTGTTGCTTCATGACCAAGGGTTTGTAGTTTTCAAATTTGATTCTCAAGAGGACAGAGATTGGGTGCTATCCAAACCTTATTGGTATTTCTTTAATAGGCCTTTTATCCTCAAGGAATGGCATAGGAGATTTCAATTCTCTAAGGAAAAGTTTCAATTCATGCCTCTGTGGGTGAAGCTTGTTAACCTGCGTTTGGATTATTGGGATGTGGATTCCTTGAGTGCTATTGGCAGGCCTCTTCATCTGGATGGGATAACATTTGTTGGAGAAAGAATCTCTTTTGCCTGAATGTTAGTTGAAGTTGATGTCCAAGAAGCTGGTTGATTCTATGGATTTAATTGATCCTGATGGAGAGGTCCTGACTCAAAGGATTTTCTATGAATGGAGGCCTAGTTTTTGTAATGTTTGTCATGAGGCTGGACATTCTACTGATAAATGTAAGAAGGGGACTAAGGTGCAGAATGATGGGATATCTGCTAAGTTTGTTATGAGAGTTAAGGGACAGTCAAAAAGGGAGTAAGGAGGTACCTATTGGAGGAAAGTTCCCATGGGGCTCTCAGGGCCTCAGAAAGATAGACAGAAGGTAGATAAGGAGATGGACAGGTAGGTTGATCCCAATATCCCTGGACCTAGTTCAAGTATCCATGATCCTGGCAGTGAGAATGGTTTTGGTAATGATAAACATGTTTCTTCTGGAGGTGTGCAGAGACCCTTTTCCAAGGGCAAAGAGACTTTAGCCACTGCTTTATCAGGGAACAGGTTTGCTTGCTTAAGTCCCCTTGTTGATAATCCCCTAGATCATACAGGTAATTTGTTCTCTCAGGGGTCTGACCCTAGTATTCCTTTGGATCCCCATCAAGATCCCATGCTAGGAGCCTGGAATGTTAGAGGGCTAAATAAGCCCTACAAACAAAAGGAGTTAAAGCACTGCCTCTCAGTGTATACAATTTCTTTGTTTGGACTTTTGGAGACTAGAGTGAAAAGTGTTAATGCTAATGGCATTGGTGAGAAACTGGGAGCTCAATGGAGCAGATTGGACAATTATGGCTCTCATCCAAATGGGAGGATCTGGTGTCTCTGGGATCAAAGGGTTTGGGATGTTCATCTCATCTTCTATAATGAGCAAATGTTGCATGTTTCTGTTTTTGCTGTTCAGTCTAGTTTGCATTTCTATGCTTCTTTTGTTTATGGTTTCAATACAGGTGTTGATAGACAAGCTCTCTGGCAGGCTTTACAAGATTATTAGGTGGTTAATGATCCTTGGATTGTCTTGGGAGACTTCAATGTTGTCTTCCAACCTGCTGAGAAGTTTCAAGGAAATGTCAACAACATTTCTGATGTTTTGAAGCTGTTGACTATTGCAACTCTGTCTTGCTTCATGATCTTGTGTATTCAGGCATTAAATTTACTTGGTCTAATAGAATTTTAGGGGAAAATTTAATTATAGCCAAGTTGGATAGGGTTATGGTTAATATTCCCTAGTCATCCAAGTTTCCTCTGTCCTATGCTCAATTTAAAGAGACTCTTTTCTCTGATCACAACCCTTCTTTGGTTTCTTTAGATGATTCTCCACCTCAGTTTAAAAGTCATTTCAAGTTTTATGATATGTGGACCTTGCATCCACATTTTCTTCCTCTGGTGGCTGGTTGTTGGAAGTCTATTTCCTACATCAATATTTTAAAAATGTTTCAGATCAATATTCAGATTGTTAAGTCCAAGCTGAAAGTTTTTAATAGACAGAACTTTGGTGCTCTTTCTTCTAAGGTGCAATAGGCTAGAGAACAGCTGAAGAAAAATCAAGAGGCTTTGTCTTTGCATCCTTCCAGTTTATCTCTACAACATGAAGAGAAATGTAATTTGAAGACATATAAATTCATTGCTTCCTGTGAGGAAAGTTTTCTCAAACAGAAATCTGGGATTAAATAGTTGTAGTTGGGAGATTCAAACTCTCATTATTTTTTCTCTGTTATGAAGGCACGACAACATCATAATTTTATCAGAAAGATACAGCTTGACTCAGGGGCTATTTGTTGTGATAGTAATGCTATTGCTCAGGCTTTTGTGACTTTCTACACAGAGTTACTAGGTCATAGAGGTGCCGCTACAAGCTTTGTTTCAGATGAAGTTTTGAAATTGGGGCCTTGTCTTTCAGTTCAAAATCAGAATGATTTTTTAAGACCCATTTCTATGCAGGAGGTTAAAGATGCTTTATGGTCCATTGGAAATTTCAAAGCCCCTAGGCCAGATGGTTTCACTGCTGGTTTTTTTTAAGGTTGCTTGGAATGTGGTAGGAGGTGATTTAGAGTTGGTGGTGAAAAGGAGTTTTCAAACAGAATTTGTCCCCTTTTTTTTGGGTCAGTTTAAGTTGGTGCTCATCCCCAAATTTGTAAATGCTATAAAGCTAGCTGATTTTCGACCCATTGCTTGCTGCAATGTCGTTTATAAGGTTTTGGCTAAGGTATTGGCAAGGAGGTTGCAATTTGTCCTACCTTCCATTATCCACCCATCTCAGTCAGGTTTTGTGAAGGGAAGAAGAATTGGAGATAATATTCTCTTGGCCCATGAATTGTTGCATATGTATAATAGGAAGAATATTTCTCCTAGATGCATGATTAAAGTTGACATGAGGAAAGCCTATGATTCTGTGGATTGGACTTTCTTAGAAAGGGTTATGTTAGGCCTGCACTTTCCTGTGCATTTTGTCAAAGTCATTATGGCTTGTGTCTCCTCTGCTTCTTACTCCTTGTCTATCAATAATGTTTTGTAGCCTCCTTTTAAAGGGAAAAAAGGTCTTAGGTAGGGGGATCCTTTATCTTCTTTTCTATTTGTTATTGTCATGGAGTATCTTAGTAGGTCTTTCCAATCCTTATGGAGTAGGAATGATTTTCAGGGGCATCCTAAGTGCAGGAAACTGAATATTATTAATTTGAGTTTTGCAGATGACCTTTTAGTTTTCTGCAATGCTGATGTAGATTCTGTGAAGGCAATTAAGGGGGTGTTAGACAATTTCTCAACATGCTCAGGTCTCCATATTAGCCCTGCTAAAAGTGTGGTATTCCTGGGAGGTTTTGATTAGAGTTTAAAGCAGGCTATAAAATTTGTTCTTCCTTTTCAAGAAGGATAATTTCCTTTCAAGTATTTGGGTGTCCCTCTTGATACCTCCAGGCTCAAAGCTACAGATATGTTGGAGTTGGTTCATAAAATTTCTGGTCGGATGCAACATTGGGCAAATAAGCTTCTTTCCTATGCTGGGAGGTTTCAGTTGTTACAATCAGTGATCATAGTTATAACTTATTACTGGAGTCAAATTTTCCTTCTCCCCAAGAAGATTATTCATAAGGTGGTGGCCCTGTGCAGGGCCTTCCTTTGGTCTAGAAAAGTTTCTCCTACTAAAAGAGCTTTAGTGGCCTAGAGAGTGGTATGTATACCAAAGAAAGAAGGGGGTTTGGGCTTATTAGATCTGTCTTCATGGAATATTGCAGCCGTGGGGAAGATGTTGTGGCACTTATCTCAGGATAAGGATGCTCTTTGGATAAAATGGGTGCATGCTTACTATATCAAAAGGCAGGATGTGATCTCATGCAGCCTACCCTGCACTGCTTCAGGGTTACTGCAAATTTTTTTTTCTTTCAGAGATGTCCTCCTACCTATTTTTCAGCACTGGCAGAGGGAAAAAGTCTACTCCATTGCTGAGGTTTATGATTCTATCAGATTTGCTACACCTCAGGTGGCTTGGTGGAGAATTGTGTGGTCCAGTTTTGCAGCTCCCAAACATAAATTTATATTATGGTTAGCTGCACATTCCAATCTTCCTACTAAAGATCATATTAGCACCTTTTTGCCTTCCATCAACCAGCAGTGTTGTTTTTGCACTCAGAATGAAACTTTGTTGCATATTTTATGTCAATGTGTTGAGTTGAAGAAAATATGGTCTGCTATAGGTCAGGGTGGTGGTTTCAGAGTAAGGCACAACTCCATTGCAGGGGTCTTTGCCTCTTTGTCAAGAAGAAGAAATAGGAAAGCTGTCATCTCTTATTTTTATTCAAGTTTTTATGCTGTTGCTCTTTATGAAATTTGGAGAGCTAGAAATAATTGTATCTTCTCCAATAGAAGTTGGGATTTGAAAGGGGTAGCTCACAGGATTGCTTTGACTCTGTCATCTCTTTGTCTTCATTCTAGTAGGAGGGAAAAGTTTGCAAGTTTGATTGGAAGGGTAGATCACTTCTACAATTTCATTTGTACCATTTGATCTTTGATATAATACTTCATCTTTTATTAAAAAAAAATGGGGGTGCTACTACTATGACCAATATAAGATCAACCCTTAGCCAATCTTATACTAACTACAAGGCTAAGGGACTAAAAGTAGTAATGTGAATAATCAAATAAAACCATAACTAAAATAAGAGTACACAAACATTAGTGTTAATATAGGAAGGAAATTAAATACAAACTTGCCCACTATAGGGGAAATAAAGATGATAGTAAAATAGATAAGAAGTCTGGAGAACACCCGCTCGGTCACTACATTAGGTACAATAGGTCATTATTCAGTCCCACCCAAGGCATCATAAGCATCAAAATCATCATAAGAATCATCTCTTACTTACATAAACTTTGGAGGCCCCATTACTTGTGGAAATGAGTAGTGCCCATAAAAGGTGTGATTAGTATGTTATGTAATAAGGTAGCCATATGGTTAAGACAAAGCATAACATGGTTAAGACAAATAATGCATGTAGTAAATCATTCAAATATATCACCATTATTAGAATTTAGGCTCTGAATTCTATCTTTACACATCTCTCAAATTATATCCACAGGAGTACGGGAACCCTACTATTATAGCTGGTGGAATGGAAATAGTTACACCAAGGCAAAATACACCAAGCCACTATTATAGCCGATGGTATGGAAACAACTACTCCAGAGTAGAACACATCTTACCAGTATTATAGCCGATGGAACGGAAATCATCTTAACTTAACTCAACCTATGTGGTGCTCTACTATAAGTAGTTAGTGTCTTTCCTGTGATTTATTACTATACAAGGTTTGGTTTATTGAACCTTAAACCCTCACTATAATAGCCAGTGGAATAAAACTAACTACTTCAAGGTAGAACACTCCTAGCCGTGATTATAGCTAGTGGACGAATCTTTAGGGTAGAATATTTGTAACACCCCGAGTCGACACGACCACGCGGGGGCTACCTTGAAGTGCTTTCGGATTGATCAGCTGACCCCACAAATCAACACGAGTCCTTTCAGCACGCTTTGTCCTCACTCACGCGCTTCCTGAGAGAATTTCAGAAAATTTATGAAACTTCCTAGAAGGTCACCCATCCTAAAATTGCTCCATGGTCAGCACGCTTAACTGTGGAGTTCTTAGGATGGAATCACCAAAAGGATGGTATACCATGTTGATATAAGTAGCCAAATCAATTCTTATAATACTCCGCTCAATTTGGGGTATTACATTCACCCCCACTCAAATAACACAACGTCCTCGTTGTGCCTCAACCAATGACTGTCTCAATACAGTTCATCCCAAGAATCGTCCCACTAGGTGGCTGACTGACTCATCTAAGTTCAGCTCATGGTCGCGGTTTTTGCTCTGATACCATTTGTAACACCCCGAGTCGACACGACCACACGGGGGCTACCTTGAAGTGCTTTTCGATTGATCGGCTGACCCCACAGATCAACACGAGTCCTTTCAGCACGCTTTGTCCTCACTCACGCGCTTCCTGAGAGAATTTCAGAAAATTTATGAAACTTCCCAGAAGGTCACCCATCCTAAAATTGCTCCATGGTCAGCACGCTTAACTGTGGAGTTCTTAGGATGAAATCCCCAAAAGGATGGTATACCATGTTGATATAAGTAGCCAAATCAATTCTTATAACACTCCGCTCAATTTGGGGTATTACACCTTGCCACTATTATAGCTGGTGGAATGGAAAGGATGATAACATAAGCTTGGATTAATAATATTTCATTTTAATTAATTAGTGTTTTATTCATATCTTATTCCACAAGTAAACCTTGGCTAGACATTCATGCCCCAAAGAACTTCCCAACTCATCATCACACCTCCACCCTAGACTTGTTACCTGACTCGATCCATAGCTTGTGACCTCTACACTCCCCAAGACTCCAATACATCTTGTTCACATTCCTCCCTACACATCACGTGTCTAAAAGCCCCCATGCATGTGGGTTAAGGTCCACTTTCCCATTTTTCCACCTCGACTGACCATCACTCACTAGGATTTCCCCCTTAGAAACCCTATTCTATCCTATGTGGTCTTAACCTCTCTTTTCCATACATAGCCCATACTCCCCTTTGACTCTAACACCATCACTCCACACACCCTACCCAAAGCCTTACAACCCTACTCTCGATCTTCCATATGTGATAAAGAAACCCTAGTTGGCCACCCAAAACTATAATACTTCCCTTTTTCTTTTACATTGTCCCATCACACAAAACTCCATCCTCCTTTCCACTTGACTCACACCCTTCATAAAAGGCCCTCCTAATATCAACCCTAATTCCAACCATTCTCTAAAACTCTCTCATATCACTCTATACTTAGTGTTTCCCCCCAAAAACCCTTGTTAAGCTCTCATGCATACTTCTACCAACCCACATACTATCTTTTCCCCAAGGGCTCTAATTACTCAAAATACTCCTTTCTCATTATGTTTACATCTTAAACTAACTTTTCCAGTGTAAAACATTTCCCCATGAAAAGACTAAACACCCCATATAAGCCTTGCACTTCCCATGTAAGATTTAATCTAACCCTTCATTTTATAATTATTCTTCCTTTATTTTATCACCCATAAGTCATAAGGTAATTAGGATTTTTCTCACTTCTTCTTACTCACTCCACTCTATTTATTTCTTTTAGATCCCCATAACCTCTCAACCCACCTAAGGCTTCCTAGGATGCATGTCATACCATAACAACTATACATTAGATCATGTCATAAATACCAAGTCAGAACACTCATATTACAGTTATCATAAACCATACACAACATACCTTAGCTCCATGCAAAGTGAACTGGACTACACACATTTATAGTTCACATTTGCTTATAAAACACAACACATATCATTACACCCATGAGAAAAAAATCATAGCAAAACAAGGCCTTGACCATATATTACCTAATAGGACACTAGACTTGGAGCACAAATCCTATGCCTCCTTATATGAAGGGTTTGGTACACAACCTATAAAAATGGTACACTAAACATTAAACCTTCTTCCTACTTCTTTTTCCTTTTTCTTTTATTTTTCCTAAATAAATATTAGTAATGAGATTAATAATAATAGTAATAATAAAATATTTAAAATAAATTATACCAAATAAATACAAGGGTTAAGGGCACAAATAGAGAGGGAGTAGTAGGCTAGGGTGGCGGTGGCAGTGCAAGGGTGGTGGTGATAGAAAAGGAGGGATTTTTGGGCTATAAAAGTGGGGTAAGTTAGGTTTTCTTGGGTGGCAGGGTTTTAGGGTTAGAGGAGGTAGTGATGGTGGTGGTGGTGTCTTATGGCTGTGGCGCAAACATTGACGGTAGTGGTGGTCGAGAGTGAAGGAGAGGAAAGTAGGGAGAGAAAATGAAAATTGGTGGCATGGGAAGATAGGGGAGGTTTTCTAGGTAGGAAAGGAGGTAGTGGGGGTGGTGGTTACTGTAGTGGTAGTAGTGCGAGGCGGCGTAAGTGGTGGTGATGGGTGCAAAAGGGCATATTGAGCTACCCAATTTACATAGGTGGGGACAAAAGAGGAAGGTGAGTTATGGGAAAGGGATGTCTTATTTAGTGGAGGGTGGTATAGGGAAGAGGAAGGGTGGGTGTGGTAATAGTGGCTTGGTGCGACGGTGATGGTGGCGATGTCTGAAGAGAGGGTGTGAGGGAGCCAGGGAGTTATAGAATGGTAGGAAAAAGAGAAGAAATTGGAGGTACAGGGGGTATGTATATAGGGGAGAAGGTTAGGGGAAGTGAGAAAATAAAGGTTGAAGATAAAGGGGAGGGGGTGATAGGTTATCAGCAGATGTGTAGGTTGATACAACTCACATGACCAGAGGATAGGGTAAGGTTTTTTCCTGGGTTATAGGGGGTTAGGTGGGAATGTTGGGGCTATGGAGGGGTAGGGACTAGTATAGAGTGGTGCTAATTGCATGCCTTCCAGGTCAGGACGAGGAGAAGGTGAGGGGAGAGGGAGAGCCATGACTGCAAAGCAACCATGTTTGTTCGTTAATTAGGGGGAAGGTTGAAGATAAGGGTAAAAGGGGAAGAAGGGAAAAGGAATGGGAAAAAATGGAAAGAAAGGGATGAACAGTTGGGCAGGGTTGGACCATAGGAAGGGAAGAAAAAATGAAGAAAGGGGGAGTGGGCCACATGAGGAAGAAAAGGAGAGGAGGGGGGTTATGTTAGGCATGACCCAATCTGACGAAGGGGAAAAAAAGAAAAAAAAGAAAAAGTAATAAAGGAAAAAGAAAGGAAGAAAAGGGACAAAGAAAAAAAGATAAGTGAGGTACTTGGGGTATTTTGGGATTTTTTTAAATTTAGGAATAACAAAATTATTAAAAATAAATAATTCCTTTTTTGTTAATTTATAAATTATTATTATTATTTAATTAACTTTTATTTTTGTTTAGTAAATTATTCTGGCCTCCACTAATTTGATCCCTACATTATTTTCCCCCTTTTTAGCTTTAATTATTTTTACTAGAATATCATTATTTTATTAAAAATGTTACATTTAGTGAAATCTAACCTGTTAATCCATATTTTATTTTTAATTTCTTAATTAGGGTTTTGGGTTATTACAGTAATGACCTCATTGTATATATCTTCCATATGTATTTTTCAATAAATTTTTGGTTTTGAAAATAAGGGTTTTAGGGGTGTTAGTTGCATGAGGGCTTAATAGCTTCTTGGGAGCAACTTTTGGTGGTAGTGATAGGTTTCACTCTTTGCATGTCAAGCATGTAAAGTATGACGAGTCTTTGTCACTGTAATAGGAGTTAATGATAATGGAGGAATATTATAAGAAGTTCATGAGATTAACTCACTTTACACCATAAGTGGTAGCCATAGAGGAAATGATAGCTTATCGGTTTGATTTGAGGCTTAAGCTTTGTATCTTAGAGATATTTAGAGGAGTTATTTTCACAAATATGATGATTGTGTATCAGAGAGATTGTGGTATTGGGAAGGAACAAATGGCTAAGAAGAGAAAATTTGAGAGAGAGTAGAGATTTGGTGTTGGAAAAAGGGGACATATTGGAAGTAAGAGTTAGGGAGGAATTTCCCAAACAAGTGGAGGATAAATAGGTTTTGTCAAAGGATAATTAGGAGTTTGTTATAATATAGGACAAGTTTAGTAGAGGCATTATTATTGCAATCATTGTGGTAAGAATCATAATGGGAAGGACTATAGGGGTAACTTAGTGACATGACACACTAACGATAAGTGGGGACATAGATCTTTTGAGTGTCATTATGGTAGAGGAGATAGTGTTGCTTAGAGGGGTTAGGCGTTTAGTAGAATTCAGAGAGGGAAATATTAGTAGCCTTAGTAATAATAGCAAACACAAATTGAACAAAGAAGATTGGGATGTGTAGGGAGTTAGGTTTATAAAGGCATGATCAAGCAACAACACCCTCACTTTCATTAGCAAAAGTCTTGTGGTAAGATTAGAGGTTGACTAAATGTTATAATTCAAGGAGATGCCGAGCATTAAGAGGATTTAATACCTAGTACATTTACTATATCTCTACTCCCATATATGCATTATTTGACTCTAAAGCTTAAAATTCTTTCATTATTATACCTTGTGTGGATAAAATTAGCTTAGTTTATCGTAGTATTAAATCTACTGCCATTATGTTACCTTATGAGAATTTAATGCATTGTACAAGGTTGTATCATAAAGTTCCTCTTGTTGTTTGTGGAATCAAGCTTTCTATAAACATTATTAAGATAGATTTGTGAGAGTTTGATGATATTCCATAGGATAGATTGTATAGGTTGGTATAAAGAATAGTTAGATTGCATATAATAGAAGGTGGTTCTAAGAGAGCCAAAGGGGTGTAGAATATCTTATTAAGCTTACAAGTTGAAGCCTAGAACACACCTTATATTAGGCATGAGGTTAGGGTCTTTAGTAAAGAAGGGGTACTCATTATATTTGTGTAGCATCCATGATTTGAATGAGGATGTGGTAGAGATGGAGGTTTTTTCAATTATAAGATAACCTAAATGAATTTTCAGAAGAGATTCCTAGTTTACTTCTGAATAGAGAGGTGGAGTGCACAATTAATTTGGCATTAGAGATTAAACTAGTGTCTAAGGCACCGTATAGAATGTTTTTGATTGAGATGAAGGAGTTGAAGGCCTAGCTAGAAGAAATTCTAGAGAATGGGTATATCATACCCGATATATTTCTATGGGGAGTACTTGTATTATTTGTGAAGAAGAAAGATGGCAACTTAAGGTTGTGCATTGAGTACCGAGGGTTAAACTAAGTGATCATCAAGAACTTGTATCCTATACCCTAAATTGATCATTTATTTGACTAACTAAAAGGTGTAGGAGTATTATTAAAGATTGATTTTCCATCGAGATACCATCAGTTGAAAGTTGTAGATAAGGTTAATCACAAGATGCCATTTTAAGCTAGATATGGTCAATATGAATTTAGAGCAATGCCCTTTGGTTTTACCAATGCCCTAGTAATTTTTATGGAATTTATGAACATGATTTTTCCTACACTACCTTGATCAGTTTTTAGTGGTTAATATTGATGACATATTGGTGTATTTGAAGGATCAAGACCAACTTGTTTAGCATTTGAGGACGTTAGTTACATTTTTGAGGGAGTATAAACACTATGCTACACTTTCATGTGTGAATTCTTGTTGGATGGGGTAGCTTTTCTAGGGCATGTGATATGTAAGGAAGGAGTGTTTGTGGACATATCTATGACCCATGCAATTATTGAGTGGCTTACCCTTACTAATGTTACATAAGTATAAAGCTTTCTAAGGATGGTAGGATATTATAGCTGGTTTGAGTAGGACTTCTCAAAGATTGTAAGGCTATTTACAAATTTATTGAGGAAGACCACACACATCCAATGGGATCACAAATGTGAGGCAATTTTATAGGAGTTGAAGTAGAAGTTAACTAATGCTCTAATTTTTTCTCTCCAATAAAGAAACAAAGGATTCAAAGTCTATAGTCATGCCTCAAAGAAGGGACTTAGTTGTTTAATGATGTAGAACAAAAAGGTGGTAGCTTATGCATCTCGCTAGTTTAAGCCCTATGAGGAGAAATACCCCACTCATGACTTAGGGTTGGCAGCAGTCATGTTTGTATTGAAGATTTGGCAACATTACCTATATGGGGTGTGGTGTAAGTTTTATATAGGCTATAAGAGCCTTAAGTAGATATTCACACAAAAGGAGCTTAATATGAGGCAAAGGAGATGGTTAGATTTGGTGAAAGATTATGATATGGAGATTACATATTATGAGGGTAAGGCTAATGTGGCAGCAAAGACACTTAATAGAAAGTCATTGCATTTGCTGAATGCCCTAGTAGTAGTAGATATATTGTATAGGGATCTGTAAGAGATGGAGATTAAGCCGAATATAAGCGAGAGTTTCATGGATAGATTGAGTGCTCTATCCATCACTCCCACCATTATTTATGAGATTAGAGCTAGTTAGCCATAAGGTGTAAACTTAGAGAGAATTCAAAATAAGATAGAAGAAGGGTTTCCAAATTTATGAGGATGGAGGCATCATATTCAAAGGGAGATGGCTTGTTTCTTAGAGGTGTGGGGAACTAAAAAGATGATTATGGAGAAGGGGCAATGTACTCCATAATTGGTACACTGAGGTGGTGATAAGATATATAAGGATATAAAGAAGATGTTTTGGTTACCATGGATGATAAGGGAGGTATATGAGATTACAGATAAATGCTTGACTTGTTAGAAGGTTAAAAATGAGCAGAGAAGGCTGGTAAGGTGGACACAACCTTTGGAGGTCCCAGCTTGGAAATGGGATTCCATATCTATGGACTTCTTTGTGGGACTTCCTAAGATTAGGACCAGTATTGATATGATTTGATTATTGTAGATAGGTTGAATCAGTTGGTAGTTTTCATTACTTTAAAGTTAACATGGTTTATGGATTAGTTAGCTAGTACATATGTGAAGTATGTGGTAAAGTTACATGGAGTTCCTCAAGATAGTGTTGGATAGGGATTCCCAATTCTTATCCTATTTTTAATGAAAGTTGCAAGAGGCATTTGGAACCATGTTGAAATTAAATATGATTTTTCATCCAACTACTAATGGTTAGATAGAGAGGACTATCCAAACATTAGAGGATATATTATGAGTTCTATCTCCTTTCACTCAATGCCTTTCCCATCCTATTAGGTTGTGGCTTGTATATGGGAGTAGGAATAATACTATGGTTGACCGTCATGGTGTTAGTACTCATATAGAGTACACCATGATTAGTAGGGTTTGATATGCTTTCACTCATTACCTTTCTGATCCTATTAGGTTGTGGCATATATTTGGGAGTAGGAATAATACTGTGGCCGACCATCTTTGTGTCAGTGCTCGTGTCGAGGGTATGCCATGATGGGTGGGTTTATCCCTAGCAATTGGTGGCATCACCTAAACAACTAATTGGAAGGTTTGGATTACTTGATTCGCATTTGGTGTCATCAGCTAGACATCAAATATGGAGGTTTGGATTGCCTCATCTATGTTTGATGTCATAGCCTAAACACCTATATTGGGATTCCTACTCTAGTGTTGGAGGATATGCCTATGTTTGCGTATGGTGTCATCACCTAAACACCCATATTAGGATTGGTGCTCTAGTATTGGATGGTATGCCTATGTTTGCCTTTGGTTTCATCGCCTAAACACCCAATTGGGAGGTTTAGATTGCCTAATTTACATTTAGTGTCATTGCCAAAACACCCATATTGGGATCGGTGCTCCACTTTGGAAGGTATGCCCATGTTAGTGAACTATGTACCCTTGTGTTGCTACCATGACCCACGTTCATGGTAGAGCCTGTATTGTATGAATATCTTAATAATTATATTGTTTGGTCATATAATGGAAGAATAATAATATGACTTATTATGCTTGTGACACATACAATCATCATGTTCTATGATTATCATTCTATGACAATGTGATGTAGCATATCTATTATACCATAATTAATATGACTTCAAGGTGAAACATAAGTCCTTTCCATGTTATAGAATAGACTTGTTCTACAAGTAACTCACCATATTGATACTACCTTGTGTGGTCTCTATGATGATCCAGCTTTTGTTTTGAGGGTCAAGTGATCCTTTTCAAATTTGACCATCTTGTTGTGGATCCTTGTTTGGCCTTTGATTGGGGGAAGATTTATTGTACCTGAGAGTTAGGCTACATGGTTTTATTAGATTTCCCACTGTTTTAGGATGTTTTAATTTTGGTTACCTAAACTCTTGCTCCATCCTTGGATCTATTATGTAAACTTATCATTCCATACATCATTTTACTTTCTCTTGTCATTATCTCTCTTTTTCTCTACCACACGATTTCTCTTATTCTTGTGCATAGTTTTAGTCAAATGTTTTATCCTTGCATCGACCATGGATTAGGTGGATGGTTACACCTCTCTTATGTTCAATGTGGCAGTAACATACCCTTGTTTTGTGTTAGTACATTAAAATTATCTTAAAATAAGATACTTTTTTGGTTAATAAAACTAGGAATGTTACAAAAAGTATTGGCTAGATACACCAATCATCAACTTATTCAATTAACAGATCCTAATTCTTCCTCTCTGGTGAGAATATAACTCAAAGGTAATTGGAATACATCATAATATTCCTTTGCCTCGTGGTGATAGCTCCTCACCATTTGAAGAAAGAATCAAAAATAATTTTGAGGAACTTATTAAAGAGTCGATGGAGAACATAACGTTGAAGGAGCTTATGGCTCCTACTTTTAATCGTGATCTTCATTTTGTTAAATATCTTGATGAATGTGATGAGTGTGAGATTAGACCTAGACTAATATATGCACTTCTTATTTTTATAGGTTTTTGAGGTAAAAGATCTTCTGGATCAAAATCTATTACTGATCTGATCAAATTTCTCAAGGAATTTGATATATCTTGTTGTGTTGTGAAACTAGTGGTAGCAAGTGTAGATCAACATAAATTAAAATCATTTACTTTTTCTTTAATTGATGCTATAAAGGAGTGGTTATATCATTTGCTTGTTGGATTTATTAATACCTGGGTTGATATGAAGAAACTATTTCTAGAAATGTACTTTCCATAATTTAGGGTCACAAATATTAGAAAAAATATATGTGGCATTAGGTAGGAATAGTGAGAGTAATCACATGAATATTGTGAAATATTTATGAAAGTTTTTATTTGTCCTAACCATCAAACTAGTGAAAAATTATTAATATAGTATTTCTATGAAGGACTATTGCCTATGGACCATAATATGATAGACACTATTAGTGATGGAGCATTAGTAGATAAGACCCCGGCTAAGGTTAGGAGGCTAATATCTAATATGGAGTCTAATTCTTAATAGTTTGGTACTATAAATATTAACATTCATCTAATCATGCAAAGGAGATAAGTATAATTGGACTTGATGAAATAGTAAATAACTTGATTTCCTTAGTTGAAAAGGTCGTGAAAAGGGGAGTGATGTGATTTTTATCAAAGTAACGGAAGGTTGGATCAAAGATTGTGTTAGAAGCTCTCACCCACAAACTAACACAAAAGAAACAAAGTAATTTTCTTGAGTATAGGTGAAGAAATTGAGTAATCAAGTTGAAGATACTCGACAGATTTGGATAGCCGTCAAATGTGTCGAGTTTGAATATAGATTGAGGAAGGTTGGATCCCAGATTTTCCTTGCTCAATGTCGACCCAAAAGGGAGGATAGAATTTAGCTAACTTTTCTCAAAGTTGATCAAAATATTATGATTCATTCTTATTCAATTCTCTTTATACAAAGCTGCGCACAAGAGGTATATATAGGGGATGGAAGTAGTTGGTGGTTAGCTAGTCTAAACCAGCCGATTATTCCCTCTTAATCCAACCCATTAATCATGGTGGAATTTAAGCCCATATTAAACTTAATCCAAAGCATAAAATCATTGGTTAAAGGATACTAAGGATTAATATTACAAAGCTTTATAATTGGCTAAGATACATACATGAAATTATATCAATACCATTGCTTACATAAAATACACTTAGGGTTAGGGTTTATAACAAGTTAATACAAATAATGAATATCATCACTTTATCTTCTTGTCGTAATGTATCATCCCATGTATGTCATAGTCTTGCATACTTTGGAATAATTGTACACATTAAAGTGTATGAACATCTTCTTCTTAAAAATATGTAACATACCTACAAGAACAACTTGAATGTTTTTCAATATCAAGCATATAAGAATTATCAAGAATATTTAACATAATAGGCTCCAACATTAAGAAAGATAAATATTCCTTACCTTGAGGATTAATATGAACATGACAATCATTAGGTTCATTGGATGCTCCGGCATCATTCTCCCCAAGTTGAGAAGAATTTGCCCTCAAATTTTCATCAGAATAATAAGGAGACAAATCACCAACATTAAAATTTCTTGAAATTCCACCATAAGAATTTGGAAGTTCAAGTTCATAAGCATTATCTTCAAACTTTCTTAGTATTTTAAATGGACCATCAACTCTTGGAATTAGTTTATTTTTACATAAATTAGGAAATCTTCATTTACGCAAATGTAACCAAACTAAGTCACCAGGAGAAAACACATAAGAGTTTCTATGCTTATTTTCTTGAGCTTTTATACTTGGCATTGGATTTTTCAAAATTATTTTTTATTTTCTCATGAATTTGTTGAAAAAATTGTATTTTATCTTTAGCCTCATAATTTTGCAATTCACCTTTTTTCATCGGAGTCATGTTAATAGCCATGTGAGGATTCACACCATACACCACCTCAAACAGACTAGTTTGAGTAGTATTAGAAGGACTATGATTATAAACAAACTCTACATGAGCTAACTTAACATCCCAATATTTAGTAATTTTTATTAACTAAACCTCTTAATAATGTACCAAGAGTTCTATTAGTTACTTCAGTTTAACCGTTTTCTTGGGGATGATGTGAAGTACTAAATAAAAATTTAGTACCAAGCATATGCCATAGAGTTTTCCAAAAATAACTCATAAACTTGACATAAGAAGTATATGGAAGAAATATAGAAAAAATCATATTTTCTTTCACAAATCCTCATCAATAAGATCTTGTATTTGTTTTTGTAATTCCTTAGCTTCTTCTGGGTTACATATATAAGCCGCTTTATTAGGAAGAGGCATACCAGGAACAAGATCAATAGAAGGTTCTATACCTCTTTTAGGTGCTAAACCAGGAGGTAAGTCATCAAGAAATACATCATTATACTCATCAAGTAACTTAATTATATTAGGATTTTCAAGTTGTTGCTTTTAAGGTTTAGAATCTTTAGAAACTAAAGGATAACAAATTCTTTCTTCTTTTATACATTTCTCCATAGTCTTTTCATGTAAAAATAATCTCTTTTTATCATCACTCAAGGGCATATGATCATATAAAGGAGGTGTGAGCCTATATAATTGCTTTTCCTTTTTCACCACATATTCATTAGTTACCCCATCATGAGTTTCTTTTCTATCAAATGACCATGGTCTACCCAAAATTAATCCATAAGCATCCATAGGTAAAACATCACATAGAACTTCATCATGATAGTCTCTAATAGAAAATGTGACTAAAGCTCTTTTTTTTACTTTAGCTCCTTTATCCTTATTTAACCATTGTAAAGAATATGGTTTAGGATGATTAGTAGTTTCCAAACCAAGTTTCTTAACCATTGCCTCACTAGCAACATTAGTACATGACCACTATCAATTATGAGTCTACAAACCATGTCACCTATTTTACACTTAGTTTTAAAAATCTTTTCTCTTTGAGTAGGTGTAATACTAGCTTGTATTTGCAAAACTCTTTGAATTACAAAGCATGGGTCTCCTTCTTATTCTTCCATAGTTAATATTTCATTAGGAGATTCAAATTCTAATTCATCATCATCACTACATGGTTCCATGTTTTCTATTTCATGTAAGAATAAGGATCTTTGCTTAGGACAATCTCTAGCAAAATTTCCATATCCTTTACATTTGAAACATTGTTTATTTGCCATTTCAACCACCTTATTTTTACCTTTATCATATTTTTTATTCTTTTCATTATATGAAAATGTGGATTTAGGTGTAAAGGTGTTAGAATAGGGTTTAGTTGAAGTTGAAGTATTAGACTTATCATAGGCTTTAGTTGATTTAGTTTGTCTTTTAGTTTTCATAGCCAATTTAATCAAGTCATCAACAGAGTCATAAGAGTACATATCAACCTTGTCTCTTATTAAATTATTCAAGCCACCGAAGTATCTAGCACATTTTTGTTCCTTTCTTTCATGAACATCACAAATAAGGGCTAGTCTTTCAAATTCTCTAGTGTATTCTTCTACGCTAAATAAGCCTTGCCTTAGAGTAGTCAATTTAATATACATATCTTATTCATACTATCTAGACACAAATTTTTTTCTTAAGTGCTTTTTAAGTTTTTCCTAATATTTTATTTTAGACTTCTCTTGTCTTTCTCTAGTTCGTTTTAAGTTATCATACCAAATTCGAGCAAACTTTTTGAACTTTAGAGTAGCTAATTTGCAATTTCTATCATCATCATATTCTCTAAGATCAAAAATAGCCTCAATCTCATGCAACAATTCAAAAAATGACTCCACATTCAAATCACCATAAAATTCAGGAAGGTCAAGTTTAATACCTTGATCTTCATGGTGTGCATTTCTTACATGGAATGTAGGTGCTCTTCTTTGGTTGCTTGAGCCAAAATAATTTGTCTCTTCTTCTCCATATTTATGATGAGATAAATTTAAATGTCCACATCCACTCTTGGCATGGTTGTAACACCCCCAAATTTACACAATTTTTTTAAAACAAAAAACTACTTATAAATTAAAACCATAAATTTTAGGGATGTTACCGCCACACTTAGTACCAGACCGGTTCACTCCTACCGTTCTAGTACCAAGTGCTAAGGCTATGAAAATAACTCATAACATTATTAGATAGATCAAATTTGTAAATACGGGAATCAAGTACGCATGTGTCTTTATACAATCCAAAATATGAGAGTTAGTTTTTCAGGGAAAAGAGATAACTACGAACATAAAATTGTTCTGAAGTGCTTAACATAAATTAAAGAAAATAGGGAGAAAAATCTCAATAGAAATCCGGCCATGCCACTCTGAAACGGATTCGACCCAATCATCACTCTGTCCCATCTGATGTCCCATAGACATCAATCGCATCAAAGTAGACATCTCCTACCTGCAGCAAGTCAGATGGGCCTTTTACTCGTGAGAATGAGCAGCACCCATGAAAGGGGTGATCAATACGCTACGTACTGAGTAAGGTAATCGAGTACTAAGGCCAACACACAAAAATCCACATAACCAGGCATAAGAATAAACGAGGAAAAAGGAAAACATAATAACACAATATTAAACCATGATTCGGTGGATATAAAGAAAGGCCCATTTATAGTCCGGATTAAATAGTTAATTAATCTCTCATCGGAAATAAATTCACATCATGCTTTTTATCAAATCCATGTGAGTATGGAAGCCCCCACTATTATAGCCGGTGGATTGGAGGCGCATAGGGTATCATACCCTAACCACTATTATAGTCGGTGGATCGGAGACACATAGGACTACGTGTTCTAACCACTATTCCTAACCGGTGGATTGGTTGGCCCCGAATCACATGGTGTTCCACTGTAAGTAATTAATGTCTTTTAGGTATTTTAACAAAAATCTGGTTTGTTTTTGTTGAGCTCGGGAACCCCCACTATTATAACCGGTGGATTGGTTTACGCATAGAGCATCCTACTCTAACCACTATTATAACAGGTGGATCGGTCACACATAGGGTAAAAACCCTAACCACTATTCTGAACCGGTGGATCGGTTGGTTCCGTCTCAACTATCTTCCACTTTATATAATTAATATCTTAAGTATCTTATTCATAATCTTTGATTCAGACACACATGACTAACTCCATGCAAACCCTAGCTCTTATGCAAACCCTAGCACCACATAAACCATGCAATCGTGACTCCCATGCAACATACCACACTTCCATGTGAACCCCAGCTCCACGTAGACCACCCTTCCATGCAAACTTTAACTCCCATGCAACATACCACACTTCCATGAAACCCTAATACTACCATGCAACGTACCACATTTCCATGCAAACCCTAATTCCCATGCAACGTACCACACTTCCACGCCACCCTAATACTACCATGCAACGTACCACGTTTCCATGCAAACCCTAATTCCCATGCAATGTACCACACTCCCATGCAACCCTAATATTGCCATGCGACATTAATATCATCACGTGAAACCCTAACACCATGCAATATTAATAACATCATGCGAACCCTAACATGTATATCTTAAGGCCACATCGCAAATTATCATATACATATAAAACATATGCCATATAACAACCCAAGATCATACGTGAACTCCACATCATATCATATATGACATAATTAATAATGATAACATAGAATACATGGCATATGAAGTACATAATGCATATAAACACACAAATGGACTTAGAAACACCCTTACCTAATAGGTCACCGGTCTTGGTGCACGCTTCTATTCCACCTGAGGGCTTTGACTGGGCTCACCTATTATGGGGGAAAATACTAAAATTAGCTTCCCTCCTAAAATACTATTAGCTTCTAACTTATCCTAAGTCTTGGTTCTTAATTAATTACACCCAATACTACTAAAATACTCATAAAATACTATTGTAATTTAAGGTAAAAAGATGATATAAGGGTTTCTACCCTTCACCAAAATAAAGTTAGTAAAGGTAAAAAAAAATTTAATAATAACAAAATATTACTAATAATAGTAATATTAATAGAAATCTAAATAATAATAATAATCAAAGCCTTAAAAATTACAAGGTGGGGTTTCAACCCTACCCCTAAATAATAAAATACCATTTAATAATATTAATAACATATATTATTTATAATAATATTAAAATAATAAAGACAATAATAATAATATTATTTTTATTAATAAAAATAGTAATAATAATACTTTAAAGCATAGGTGCAAATGATAACAAAATAATAAGGTCTCTGCCCTTCTAGAATAATTAAAGATAATAATCAAAATAATTATACTACTACTACTACTACTAATAATAATAATGAGAATGATAATAAAACATATAATAATTCAAATAATACTTAAACTTCGAAACTAATAACCCTAATTATTTTATTCCTACTCTCTACCCTGTAAAGAAAATTTAGCATTAATATTCCATCTAATAATAATAATAATAATAATAACAATAATAATAATAATTGAATAACCATAAAAATTTGAATAAAAATAGAATAAATGTAAATAAATATAAAGGAAGGTCTAAGAAGGTCTAGGGTTTCACCTTGAGTCGGGAGGGATGGGCGGCACCGGCGGTGGTGCAGGGCGGTGGCCAGAAAAAGTGTCTAAGAGGGAAAAAGATGAAGAAAAGAGGGAAGGAGAAGGGGAAATGAGAAAATAAAGTTATGGTTCGGTGGAGGAGAATTACAGGGAGTTTTTGGGTGGTGCAAAGGGCAATAGAAGTGGCGACCGTGTTGGCAGATGACAGCTTAAAGGTTGTGGGGTACAGATTTTTGCGATATGGGCAGGAGATTTCGCACGGCTATGATAGCTCGTGCAAGATGAATCGAGGGATTTGGAGGGCTTAGTTAGCTAGAGGGAATTACAAGGAAGAATTTAGGATGAGGCGGTGGCGCTGAGGTTGGCTATCAGCATCGGAAGATGTGTCTGAAGTCGCGGTGGCGGGCGGTTCTCACTTGGGGTTTCGGGAAAGAAGAAGTTTCAAAAACATCCATAACTAGGCTATTTGTAGAGTTTAGATGGGTTCCTAGGGTTTTGGAGGTCGGAAGGATGGTATTGGATGCTAGGGTTTGGGTGGCCGGTGGCAGAAATTGGCCGGCGATTGTTTGGGTTGGGGTCAAAATTTCGCGAAGAAAAAGAGAGGGAACGAGCAAGAGTTGAGGATAATTGATCATGCCAAGCTAATGTGCGAGTCAAGAGGGAGAAAAAGAGGGGTGAATCGGCCGGTCAAAGTCCTCGTGGCCGGCACCGCCATTTTTGGGGGCGGAAGTTGTAGGCTGCATCAACGGAGGAGAAGGGAGGAAGAACAAAGGAGGGGGGGTGAAGCGGTCGGCCAGAAAAGAAAAGAAAAGGGAGAGAATTAGGCCAGTCAGCGCCGGTTAATTTTGTCATTAAATGAGATGCAGCGTCTCAAGCGGAAACGAGTCAAAACGCGGCTTTAGGATGCCGCATGAAGGAGGCAACAACGTTGGGCCACAGAGGAAGGAGAAGGAGAGGTGGGTGGGGCCGCATCAGGCCCAATCGGCGGGAGAAAAGAAGAAGAAAGAAAGAAAAGAAAGAAAAAGGAGGAAAGAAAAAGAAAAAAGGAAAAAGCGGAAAGGAAAATTTAAGGTTTTGGGTTTAAATAAATTTAATTTGAGTAATTTAGGTATCTAAAATAAAACATTTATTTAAAATAATATTAAATTTTTTTAAGGCTAATTTAGGGTTTTAAAAATATTTTTCCTAAATTTCTTTTTAATTAACAAAAAGCCTAGTTTTTCCTTTAAAAAAATATTCATAAGTTCCTATTAATTTTCCCTAAATAAATTCCTCTTATTCCAAATAAAAAAATTAAATTAATTTCCCAATAAATCCTTATTTAATAATATATCTTAAAAATAAATAATTCTGGGGCATTTCATGGTACATAGGCTTCATTCTCCCTTCCATACTATCATGTGTGGTTTCCATGCGAACTTGTCGTGGTTTACACTTCTCTAGGTCGACCAACTTAGTTTCCACACTCTGGAGTTGAAGTTGTAGTGTGTTTTAAGTTTGTAATTGAGAATCCATGCATGCGGTGAGGATTTTGATGGACTCTATCAGGGCACTCACCTATTCACTAGCCATAGTGAAGGTTGACACACAACCCTACTTGTTGCACACGATATGTTCCACAAAGTGTAGGCGCTGGATTTGTTTTTCCTATAGCCAAACAAAGCACAAACCAATTGCTAATTCCTAAAAAAATGTTAAACACTACCTGCAGTCCTTGGTTAGCCACAAAGGATATCTTTTATTTCCAAGAATTTCCACTGCACGCAGGTACACACAACAAATGAGAGGTTATTCTATGAAAGATGTGAAATTCATTCACATAAAATCATAGAACATTATTTTGTGTCTTCAACAAATGCTTGTCTTCCAGTGGGAGATTTATGTTGATGTCATTATAGAATATGTAGAGGAGATCCAGAGGTAGATGATGGAGTGATTTCTTGAGAGAAAATGATGAGAAACAAGTCGAATAAAGGGCTTGCAAGTTCCAGATCTGTTCGGGTGATCGAGGAGTTGTCCAGGTGGTTTCGACACTCTTTACTGCTTCCTTTGCTTGCTGCATGAAGGAACTTGAAAAGGATTGCTACATACTTGATCAAGCATAAATGGAGAGTAGAATGCGATAGGAATTAAGTGCTGGAGGGGCATAAAAACTCGTGGCAAATAGACGACACAAACTAGTGTGCTACTGGAAAAGAAGTGTTGGTCGATATTTTATGCGAGAATGTTTGGTAAAATGCAACAAGATCGTTTTAAGATTGCAAGAAATTAGAGCAAGAACTTAAAGATCAATCAAATAATTTTATTAAGAATCAAGAATTTGAAGAAAAGGTTGAGTAGCCATGGAGTTCTTGGTGCAAGATCACACACATGATTTCTTCAGGTTTGCAGGTGGTTTCCTACGTTAGCTTCAAACAATCGAAACTTTGATACCATAAATGATGTGTTTTTATATCAAAGTAATAGAAGGTTGGATCAAAAATTGTGTTAGAAGCTCTCACCCACGAACTAATTCAAAAGAAACAAAGTAATTCACTAGAGTATAGGTGAAGAAATTGAGTAATCAAGTTGAAGATACTTGACAGATTTGGATAGCCTTCAAATGTGTCAAGTTTGAAGATAGATTGAGGAAGTTTGAATCCCAGATTTTCCTTGCTCAATGTCAACCCAAAAGGGAGGATAGAAATTAGCTAACTTTTCTCAAAGTTTGATTAAAATATTATGATATATTCTTATTCAATTCTCTTCATACAAAGCTGCGCACAAGAGGTATATATAGGGGAAGGAAGTAGTCGGTGGTTAGCTAGCCTTAACTAGTAGATTATTCCCTCTTAATCCATCGCATTAATCATGGTTGAATTAATCCCATATTAACCATAATCCAAAGCATAATATCATTGGTTAAATGATACTAAGGATTAATATTACAAAGCTATACAATTGACCAAGATACATATATGAAATGATATCAATACCCTTGCTTACATAAAATACACTTAGGGTTAGGGTTTACAACAAGTTAATACAAGTAATGAATATCATTACTTTATCTTCTTGTTGTAATGTATCACCCCATATATGTCATAGTCTTACATGCTTTGGAATACTTGTACGCATTAAAGTGTATAAACATCTTCTTCTTGCAAATATGTAACATACCTACAAGAACAACTTGAATGTTTTTCAATATCAAGTATATATGAATTATCAAGAATATTTAACATGATAGACTCCAACATTAAGAAAGATAAATATTCCCTACCTTGAGGATTAATATGAACATGACAATCATTAGGTTCATTGGATGCTCCTACGTGAGGGAGTGTTAGCTCAAGTATGTTTAATTTGTTCTTATGCTTGTTATGCTATTGATCCATGTCCCCCTTTTCAAGAAGTGTAACAATTTATTGTCATAGGTGGAGATCAATGAAACCCACAATATGATCCTTATGCCCCAACTTATAACCTACGATATAGGGATCATCACAGCATAAGGTATGTGCATAAACATAGACCACCATAGTACCAAAATATAAAATGTTATAACCAACCACTTGGATTATAACCTATTCCTTAGAACAAACCAAAACCACCATTTGTTCAACCTCATCAACCACTAGTACCACAAGCATCTTTCCTTTCATTAGAGTATATAGTTAAATTTTTAGCTACTAACAATATTCAATTTAACAAGAAACCAAAAATGAGAAAAAAAGAACTTAGAAATTCAAGTGAGTCACTTAGCACATTCTATAGGTAAATTACCAGCACACAGTTCATCAAAGTTACCTAGAAAAAAAGAGAAGAATCTAAGAGAAAATGTGAGTGTTATCACCACTAGGAGGGGAAAATACTTAGATAGTAGAAATGTTTAAGAAGGTGGAGGTAAACATTCCCTTGATAGATGTAATAAAGGAAGTGCCTAGGTGTGTAAAGTTTTTAGAAAGATTTGTACACCAAAAAGAAAACATTGAGATAAGATGAAAAAGTTAGTGGGGGGAGGGGAAGGGAGAATGTTTCTACAATTTTACAATGTAAAATCCTACCTAAGCACAAGGATCCTAGTATTTTTACCATTTCTTGTAAAAGTGGAAACATGAGTTATGAAAAATGCATGATAGGTTTATGAGCTTCAATAAATTTCATGCCTTTATCTTTTTTTAATGTCCTAAGTTTAGGTCCCCATAAAGAGACTCAGGTTGCGATCTAATAAGTTGATAGATCTACCACATATCCTAATGGTGTAATGGAGAATTTTCTAGTTTAAGTGAATGAAATTGTTTTTTTTTTCTTACTTATTTTGATGTTATAAACATGTAAGATGATGGATCCCCTAACCCTTCTCCTACTCTATCAGGAAGACCATTTATAAACACTTTTTGAAATAAAATTGATGCATATAATTAAGTACTTATTATATAATTTGATGGGTAAACAATTCTTTTTAATATTAATGACTCCATGAGGTATCCTATTGATTATGAATCTATTTTTAAGGTGATGTAATTGGCATTGTGTCCGAATAAGTTTTTAAAGTAACAAGTGATAATTTAGTAAAAGTTTTTCTTCTAAATATAATAGAAATAGACTCGCATGAGGAATTAAATGAAAATTTTGAATTGGATAAAAAAATTAGAGGAATGTGCTTACACTTTAATAGCTTATTCAACTAATTTATGGAGCATGCTAAATTTCCTATTTTTAAAGACAAGCCCTTACCTTCTATAGAAAAGGCTCTAAAAGGAGAGTTGAAACCCTTACCCATAAATGCCTTCATGGGGATAATCAAACTCTTAATATCATCATTGGTAGTGTCCTCACATCTTTATAGGAAAAGGAGATTATTAGAGTTCTAAAGAATATAAAACTACACTACATTATTATATTATTATCTCAAAACTAATAAAGTATATCAAACATGGAAAATCAGCAGGCACGAACTTAAAGCATTCTATGAAGAACATAGAGAGAAGGAATTTGAAGTATGATTTTGACTTTGATCCTTACAGGCCCCCTCATCCATATCCCTCATATGCTCCACCCCTTTTCCTTCTTTGTATTTCTATGATTCATTCATTGAGGATAATGCCCACTCTAAGCATAGGTGAGGTATTATCTTTATTTTATTTTTTCATTTTAATTACATTATTTTCTTTTATTTATTTTTAAATGGGTCTTATATTGATTTTATTTCTCTTTTGTGTGCTTAAAATTTTCTAGTGACATTATTTTATGAAAAAAGGGAAAAAAATCTAAGATATGACAACTTGAGAATAGACAATGAAATAAATATCTATTTTATAGCTTTAGTGTGCATGCATAGTCAGAAGTAAATTTTGTTACAACATGCTTCTATAAAGGATTTTGTTACAACATGCCTAATCGGTAATTGCATCTCACTACCGAAGAACTTGAACATGAAATCTGATAGCCATCAAATAAATAAAAAACAAATTAAGCCTAATAGATGCAAAAATTGATGAGCTTTTGAGCCTTATTGATGGGTATAATTTTTATCTGGTATCCTTTTCATTCTTGTGTACAATTCTCCATGGGTGTGTGTAACAATAACTTGTCATTATTCTCTTTAAGACTACATGAAACTATTGCATATATATATATATATCAACATGATAGAGGTACAATTTTCTTCTTGTTAACTACTCCTGCAAATAGCTTACTTATTGAAACTTTTCTTTTGCATAACCACATTGAGATTTTAAGCCTATTTTCTTGAGATTTAACATAATTACATATTTGGTTATTCATATCATATCCATCCTATAGTCCATTTCTCGTGGAGCACTATTTTCTAATGAGTTGTTTATGTGGTTGAAACTCTAAGCATATGAGTTTTTTAATGTTGTTCGGTGAGTAATGAATTGAATTCATGTAATAAAAAATGAGAATACACACACACACACACACACAAAAGAGATATTGATGTGGAAAGTAAGGGGTGTATTTTGAAATCACTAAATCTTTGTACTGATTATGATGGAGTATAAAATCCTCCTACTAGGTGAAATATAGCTCAAGTAGAAAGGAAAAGAAAAGACAACAAAATAAATATATGTTATTCTAGTATATGCTAGCAGTATAAGAGGTGATGATTGGAGGTAAAAAATTCATTGAAGAAATGGTGAAGTTTAAAATCATAAAGTGTTGAAATTGTGAAAGTCGTGTGCTTCACTATTAATAGACATTGCACTACAATCTTAGAATTTACTTTACCTTTGAGCCTAGCCCCATTGCAACCAAATAAAATACCTCTTAATTTGTGTACGCTTTAGTTATTAATTAGCTGTGCATGAAGAAGAATAACAAGCTTATGGTTGATCATGATCATTTGTAGAATATTTGAAAGTTAACATAAACTTGGGACATATGAGAGTAGAGTGCTTCCAAATGCCTAGAGTGAGAACCTATTGGCTTAATTCATCATATTTGTTCACATTAATGACTTAAAAATTATATTGGGGTGGTGACTTGGTTGTGATGTATATAACCTCAAATGAATTGTAATTAATTTTATGCATGTTTACTTTTCATCAAACATGTACAATTTGTATGTCAGTTATTGGTACCTCTAATTGAATATTTGAAGGAGGATCAAATGTGACTTGATATTTGAGATTACTCACTCTTTTTATGGTTGTGTTACTTGAGGGCAATCAATATTTCAAGCATGGAGTTATTTGATAGGTGCATATTTTATCGAATTATTTGACATATCATGACCCAAATTTTTATATTTATTATGAAAATTTAACCCTTCTCCGCAAGTTTTCTCCATTTACCTAGTTTTGTAAAAAAGTGAAATGAAGGTAATTTAGGCTGAGAACTATGGACAAGCATATACTTTTGAGGAAACTTTGCCGCCATTGCTAGACTTGAGGCTATACATATGCTTCTTGTATTTACATCATCCATGTGATTTACATTGTATCATTTATTTTTTGGTAAGTAATGAGGTTTTATTTACCACCAATTAGGAAAAGTTATAGCCACCAATCAATAGATATCTTAGTATAAACTAATCTAAGGTAGCACTAGTTGAATCATATCATCATATTATCAATGCGTCCTCTCCATTTTGATAATTATATTCATCACTAAGGGAAAGACACCTACTAGCTAAAATGAAACTAATAACATTCAACACAAAATCATTTTATCTATAGTAATTCTTGAAGTATTTAAGATTTCCTTTCATAACAAATAGAGGCAATAAAGGTAACCTACACACAATTTCTTCTTGATTTTAGGTTGTTTGTTCCTCATTGCTAAGATCATCACCTCTTTGTTCTATGATTCTACTATATCCATACGATTAAAAGCTTTTCTAATTTCCCTCATAACTCCAAGCTATATGGATAATTAGAAAAGAGATGAGAAGGGCTCTCCAAACCATATGGACACATCATATATTTTAAATTAGTAGACAATCCCATGTATTACACTCTATCCTTGGTGGACAATATCCCTTGGATTGCTAGCCACATAATAAAATGATGTTTAGGTGCTACAAGATTATACAACACTAAAGAGTGCCACCAAAATTTATGGTTTTTAATCCTCAAATCTTCATAAGCCTTGTGGATATTGTAGTGATCTCCTATGGAGTCAAGGTAGTGAGAAGATGGTTGTTGACATAGATTGATCTCAAGTTGAGTACCTATTAAGGTTCCATGAGCATCTATATGTACTAGTGAATCCTCAAACATCATCCCTCTATAGATAAGTGGAATGCACCCGTTTCATTCTCAAGGTATCGTTCTTCTTGTATATATCTAAAAGGTTCCTACTGATGAATGCTTTTTTCTAAGTCTACATTTCCATCAGGATAAAATCTCCTTGTTATTTTGGTATATACCACTCTCCAAGTCATAAGTTTTTTTTTGAAGCATTTGACTACCTTATTGAATTGAATTGTTCATACAAGCTTTCAATTTGGTGCATAAGCATTTGAGGTAGAATGAAAATCTTACTCCAATATATTTTCTCATTGGACACTACTAATTTAATTAGTTGTGCACCACCATCATAACAAAGGAGATGAGAATGGCAAGTTTAGGTTTTCTTAGACTCATTAACAACTATATCTTCCATTTAAAGATTGGTGAGTCAAGCAATATAGAGAGGAACCCCTAGATAGTTAATGGGAATAGAGATTTCCCAGAATTTTACCTCATTAAGGATATGGAGTTGAAGATTCCTCTCCACTCCTCAAAAATAGATAGAGTATTTTGGATGATGAATACATAAACAGAATCTATTATAAAAATCATTAATAGTTTGCATGAGTCTCTAAGTTAATCATAAGCCACCTCAATAGAACAAAAATATGTCATTAGAATAGGCTAAGTGTATAATTATCAATATCTTGCATCTTGGATGGCCTTTGAATAGATGATAAGTCCCAAGGAACATAAGCTTCCTAGTTAAGTATTTAGTGATTAACACATAGAGTAAGGGTGAGAGGGGGCTATCTTACTGAAACCCTCTTTTACCCTTGAATGGAGTGGTAAGTTCACCATTGATAATCAACGAATAAAGTAAAATTACCACAAAATCTAGGATGAGCTTAAAAAAATAGAGGGGATAATAGGAGAATGCAAAACTTGTTGAAGAAAATCTTAATTAATATAGTCATAGGCTTTAGGAAAATCTCTTTATAGTATGATAATATGTGGTAAGTTGCCTCACAATATTGGGTTATCTACTTATGAGCCATATTAGATACATTCTAGAAGTAAGCTTGCTAGTTTTTATGCATGGTCTCCTTATCTTGCTCCACTTTACTTCCACTGGATCAATATTTAAGATGATTAAGTGCTTTGAATATTTTTTTGAGTTTTAAAAATTTCTTCATGATAGCAAGCAATGGTTTGCCTATAGTTTGAGTGTCTTATTATGCTCAAACAAGGTTTAAGAAGTTTTAGTCTTTAGCTAACAATTTATTACATATAAATGGTTTTTTTAACTGATTTCCCCCTCTAAACTTGACCATTACTAGGTAATGTTTTAAGAGTGATGGTGGTAATAACTTAGTATAACCACAATCACAAACATTGATCCATTTTACATTTACTATAGTATGATCTAATTTGTATGCCACTACTTTGGTACTAGTATTACATTAAATCAGGAGGGAGCTATAGCCTTTGAGGTCCACAATTCCTATAGATTATATTACATGATAAAAATCAACCATATCATTATAGTAAAGGGGACATCCCCCACACTTCTCATCAACCCTAAGAATAATATTAATGTCTCCTATGAGCAATGGAGATGAGGATACATGATTTTGTGCCAAAGAGATTTTCTAACCTTAGTTGTAATAAATGATTAAAAAAACCATAGTAAATTACCTTGCATTCTTAATATTTGTGGCTTTAAAGATTATATGCATTGGTGACAAGATTGAATGAGTGTAATTCTATAGTAAATTGGATCCCACAAACTCCAAATTCAAACATTAACGTTGTAAGCATATTTTTTAAGACTTAGATGATGTCTTGTTATATACTGCCTTACCTTTTCATATTTTCCATATTTTAGCCTAGTTTTAAGAAAACCAACTAATCTATTTCTCCCCTAGATTTCTCCATGTTACTATCAATACTTTTGGTAGCATTCCCTTCATTTAAACATAATGATACACTTGGACTATAGGGAAACCACTACTTGATAGCATGAAGAAATTGTAAAAAATAAAAAAAAATTTCAAGGCACTTAATCATATTAAATATGGTTCCCTTAGAAGGAAGGTTGAGAAAGCTGTGAAGATCATACATGAAAACAAGTAACTCTACTTCCAAGATGTGTCTGACATGGCTCTTAGTTAAATAACCCTAGATTATGAGGCTACTTACCATAGATTGGCTTACTATGTGGAACTTTTCCTAATGTAAAAGATAAAAATTTAGTTTCTGAATGTGGGAGATGCAAACAAAAAGTTTTTCCTTGCATATGTAAATAGTAATAAAGAAAAAAATGAACACTATCTTACACCTAGTTTTAGATAATAGAGATAGTGTGACAATTACTAGAGTAATTTTTTTTACTTTTTTTACTTTTTACTAAGATCTAAATGAGGTGGTTTCAACTAGAACTGTCAAGAGTAATGTGTTGGTTCAAGGCCCTATCTTGTGAAATTAACATATATCCTAATATTATAATTTTTTACTAAGATATAGGAGTATCCATAGATCCTCAAGATGATAAATTTTTTAGCATACTTGATTATGGAACCAACCACATTATATGTCTTTGATACTAATATTAATAATGTGACTAACTTTAATGAGTTTACTTTAAGTCATTCTCGTAGGTATTTAACATATTTGTAGGAGGAAGATCAAGCAATTTTAAGATGCCAACATATATAAGATTGGATGTGTTAAAAGATATTACAAGTTAAAGGGAGCTCTTATACATGAAAGTCAACTCCATGAGTTAATAGACCTAGTTAACATCCTTATTTTAATTAGGGTTCTTGTTAGTTTTTTTTATGTACTATTTAACTTGATTTATTTATAATAGTCATTGTTGATTCATGTATTATATAGGATATAACTATGTTGTTATTACTAGTTTATGTGTTAGTTAGTCGTTTGTACTTGTCATTTAGCTATATTAGTGTACTAGTTAGCAATTTATGGCTTTTATATAATGCATGATTATTGACACTTATAACACGTGGTTTTTGTTTTCGATAAGTAAGAAGATCTATTACATTCGAAAGGGAAGTTACAATGTAGTAGAACATTCAATACAATCAAGAAGTGATAACCACCTAGCATATTTAGCATGAATACTATGGTGAATTATTCTCCTAGAAACATTTATAATGATGATTCTTAAGATCATAGAATTCTGCCTAACCCTATTTTGAAACAACCGAAATTTCCTTTCATGCCAAATAGTAGCAAGGTAAGAAACAACTAAAGCTCCTAAAATATGCTTTTTCTTAGAAGCATATCGAGATCTTGTAGTTAATGCCTTGATTTCATGATCCCAATCAATAATCATGTCACTTCTTCCACCAACCTTCCTGATATGGTGCCAAAAAAATGGAAGTATAAGGAAAAAATGAAACAAATGCTCCCTAGTCTCCACATGCTGTTGACAGAAAACACAACTTTGGTCCACATCCATACCTTGATCCCTTACCCTAGCTATAGTTAATAATCTATTCTTGCATGCAAGCCATGCTGTAAACCTTAATCTTGGGGCTATTAAAGGTCTCCAGACTAGGTTTGCCCATTTTTTCCTGTCTTGTTTAGCACGATGGAAATGGTAAGCTATTTGAATGCTAAATTCAGTATAATTTGTGGTCTCACAACTCTGTATATACCCCTATAATAAAGGTCTTGTATGCAATACCCTGAGAAAAATCTAAGAAGTATAAGAGGAACCAGTAAAATCCCACACATATCTTTACTTAAAGTAGATGGAATGCACCCATTTCCCCATAAGTTATCATTTTTAGCTACAATATTCCAAAGAAGCTTCCCCAAAGCACAACAATGCCAGAGCTCCAGATTTGGTAATCCAAGTACTCCTTCATTAATTGGGGAACAAAGCTTGTCCCAAGCAACAAGGGCATCCTTCCTTACATGCAACTTTTCGGACCAAAGGAAACTCTTGCACATGCTAATAAAACAGTGCAACACTTTCCTAGGAAGCAAGATAATTTGACTAAAGTAGAGCTGGATAATGAATAAGACATATTTAATTAGCTATAGACGACCATCATAAGAAAGAAATAAATTGCTCCAATGCCTCAATCTAGTAGTAATTTTATCCAGCAAAGGTTGCATGTGGCTAGCAAACGGTCTAGCTGAACTCAAAGGCAGCCCCAAATATGTGATATGATAAAAACCCTGTAGGAAACTTGAGAAAGGACAAAATGGTTGTTTTGGTATGGGTGTCAATATCCCCAAAAAACACACTGCACTTTAAAGGATTAATAGAAATCCATGAAAGTGTAGAAAACTAAGCCAACACCTCTTGAAGACAAATGACACTCTGCAAATTACCCTTACAGAACAACAACAAATCATCTACAAAATTGAGACTGATGAGCCTCAAACCTTTACATCTAGGGTGAGCATTAAACCTTGGATCAACCCATAGATTCTTCAAGCATCTACTAAAATAATCCATCACCAGCAGAAATAAATAAGGAGATAAAGGATCTCCTTATCTTAAACCTCTTCTCCCAGTAAAAGGAGTAGTAAGAACCCCATTAAAGCTGACTCAGAATGACACAGTGGTAACACATGCCATAATTAACTTTACAAAGTGGGGAGGAAAACCATATAAGAGAAGGACATTCTACAGAAAATTCCAATTCACCATGTCATATGCTTTTTGAAGATCAATCTTAAGCATACATCTAGGTGAGATGCCTTTAATAGAGTATTTTATGACTAATTCATGAGCCAAAATAATGTTTTCTCCAATGCTTCTATCCTTGATGAAAGAATTATGAGAATAATCAATAATAGTGGGCATAATACTCTTCAATCTTTGGAAAAACGTTTTGGAGATAATTTTGTACAACACATTGCAGCAGGCTATAGGTTTAAATTAAATCACCCTATTTGCATTTGGCTTCTTTGGAACAAGATTTAAAGCTGTGATATTTATCTTTCTAGGCAAGAAACCAGAAGAAAAGAATTCTCTTACAGCCCACAATAGCTCATCAGCAATAGTAAGCCAGCTAGCCTTGAAAAAACTTGCAGAGAAACCATCAACCCTAGGAGCTTTAGTATCACCCATAGAGAAGATAGCCTCTTTGAGTTCAGCTTTGGTTACAGGAGCAGTGAGCCGAGCATGTTGAGAATGAGACATAGGAGAATCAATAATATATGGATTTAGTTCTCCCACCATGCTATTAGCAGATCCTAAGAGCTTCTTATAGTAATCAATGAAAGCAACTTGAATATTGGTTGCCCCTCTAACTTATTTTCTTTCAAAATCCAGCAACATGACCATTAATTTCCTCTGATGCCTTTCCTTCACCTTAGCATAAAAAAATTTATGATTTGAATCCCCATAATTGAGCCACTGAATAGAGTTTATATGTTTAAAAAACATTTCCTCACAATATAGTAAATGATGGTAATGTTTCTCCTTCAACCGAAGCTGACTTCTCTTATCACTAGCACCAGGATTATAATAGAAATAAATTTGCAGGGCAGCCACCTCCTTCCTAGCAGTCTGCACTTTGTATGAGATAGAGCCATACTTATCTTTGTTGAGTTTCTTCAACTCTTGTTTCAAAAGCCCTAATCTTCTGGAAACCTCGAGTAGAAAATTCCGTCCCAAATTTATCCTCCATACTCTCTCGACAATAGGCAGAAAACCATCAGATTCAGTCCAAAACTGAAAAAAATTAAAAGGTTTTGGCCCTAAAAGATAGGAAATATGCAGATTGATAACCATAGGACTATGATCAAAGATTAAGGGGCTCAGAAATTCTGCCATAGACTAAGGAAAAGACTCTAACAAGGCCAAATTCACTAGTGCTCTATCCAGCTTACAACTAACCTCCTCATCTCCAACTTTATGGCTGAACTAAGTACATTTTGAGCCCTGACTTTGAAGATAAAAAATGCCCAGCTCTTAAAAACAATCCCTAAAGTCTTGGACATCAGAGACATTAGGGATCCTGCCCTAGAATTTATCAGTAGCATGCATACCTACATTAAAATCACCTAACATAATCCAAGAAACATTACCCGGTTAATGAACCTTCAACCATTACCATAAAACCTTTCGTTCAGCACCACTATTATGAGCATCGACAAAAGCCACAAAGAGACTTGTATTAGTCTGCAAATTTGTAAACTGACATAAAATACCCTGGTCACATAGAGAGTAGGGCCCCAGCACCAAGACATTTGGATCCCAAAGGACCCAAATCCTTCCATTTGGATGATGGGAATAATTAGTAAGAGTAGTCCAACCCTTTTTAATCTTATTAAACACAGCAGCAAAATTTGGTTCTTTTACTCTAGTTTCAAGTAGACTAAACATAGACAGCTTGTGCCTAGCACAATACCTCATGACTTCCTTATGTTTGGAAGTCTTATTCAAGCCACGAACATTTCAAGCACAAAGCATGTCCCCCAGGATCAATGAATGAAGAACCTTATTCACCCCTATGAACATTGCCTTCTCTATCCACACCTAAGCCCTGCCCACCAATAGGACCCTCCTGAGACCCAGTAAGAAGAGCCTTATGGCTAGTAATCCTTGGTTCAATAGAAATAAGGTAGGGTCTCTCAATAGATTGTGCAAATACAGACTTCTTCCCCCTAGAGCAGAGGAAGATCCAGGAAGTGATGGACCAGATATAAGAAAAATATGATCCTCCCCAAGTGCAGGCAAAGATTGACCTAAATCCCCTGGGTGAGGGTTACCATCAGAAGCAGTAACATCTTTCCTAGTATAATTTTGATCCTCCACAATTGTATGCCTAGAGAGATCATTTAAATTCCCTAGATGGAGAAGATCTACAGATGCAGGATCCTTGCCCTTCCTCAGATCTCTCACCATTCTCCACTCTCCTCCTTTATCCTGTCCCTCTTTAACAGCCTACAAAGAAGACATACATCTCCTCACATCATGACTAAAACAATCACACAATGGACAACAAAAAGGCTTCCGGTCGTATTCCACTCTTTGTTCCACTTCCATCACCTTAGGATCAAGAATAATAAAAGACTCCAAAAGAGGATTTTTTACATTAACCTCAACCAGCACGCGAGGATAGGAAGCTCTATCCCTAGATGCTGTAATAGCATTAGTACAAACTGGACTACCAATAACACTTGCAATCTTACTAAGGGAGCTTGAAGACCAATATTCTAGGGGAAGATTGGGAAACTGAATCCATAAAGGCAACACCTGCATCTCATCAAGGTTAAATTTCAAGCACCTATGCCATCTTTTCAACACAAAATGTCTTTTAAAGAACAACCAATGCTGACTAATAACCCAGGTAGCATCCTCTTGTGAATTAAACCTAAAAAGATAAAACCCAGGCGTATGCAATATGACTAGGGGCGGTTTAATACCCAACCATTGCCTTTTAACAAAGCCACACATCTGATTGTATGAAGGAGCATCTCCAAAGACAAACCCAATCAAAGTGTTGGCCCATTGAAGAGCTTCAGTCTCAACATCCTCCTTATATAGCTTAACTAAGACCTTTCCATTGTCATAAGAAGGGTTCTGAAAAATCAACGATTGTCCATGAATAAGAATTCTAATACCCATAAGCACATCCCTCTAGAAGTTAGGGGGAGATGCAGGCTGAAGCTGATTCCATACTGACTCCTTTGCTATAGAATTCGACGGTACACCCTCAGGTCTAGATAATCCTGTTGCATGGTTTCTTGTTAGGGTATGAGATTCATTAAGAATCGGTTCTATATTCTTATCCATTCGATCATTGTTCATAATAATGTTGATCAAATCCCCCTCAGATGGAAGGTTTGGTTCAAAAATAGTCTTGGCATCCTTGGTCACAGAACTACTTTCAATCTTATTTGAAACAACATTATTAGACACCATTCCACTATCAGCAATACCCTTTTTCCTCCCTGATGCTAGAGAACCAGGCGATGATCTTCTCTTCTTCGCCATAACAGAAAATGCTCAATCAAACCTTAGGAGAGAGGAGAGAGCATTCATCCATCAATGAATAATTGTTATGAGTTATTATCTCCATATTATCACTTTATAACACATATAGCCAAGTTCAATACTTATACTAGTTTTTAATTGAAAAAATAACATATGGTTTTATCATTTAAAAAATAGTATAAGTATTGAAACTGGCTATATCTCTCTTTTGTAAGTGAATAATCATAACTAAGAATACTTGGATTAATCATATATAGAGTCCTTTGAATGAAACATTCAATGTTTTAACTTCTTGTGTCGTACTTTATCAATTAATACTCGAATATCATCTTTCTCCTTATTTAATTGTAACCATCAAATCTTCAATCATCTTCATCCATTAAAATATCCAATTCTATAAGAAGATTCATTCCATAATCTTAAGTCTCTGAATCCTACCAAGATCTAATCTTAACCCTTGATGTAAGCTAGCAACACTCTATAATTATGAAATTTCATGGTTAAAATATCTTAGGGAATATTCCTTGGAATACTCCTAATTAACTTCTTATCTTAGCATATTACCATGTGCCATATCTCAACCTATGTTTTTCCCTTTTCTTCTCTTCTCTCCATGAGCCAACTCCACATCCTTATGGCTCATGTTTTTGTGATTGAAATAAGCCCAAGCTATTCCGCATATATGTAGACCTCACAAGCAACCATTCCCCAAATATTACCCACAATCATTTCTCTACCATTTACAATCCAATATCCTTCACTCATCCCATCTTCCCTTGAATTTTCCATAGCAAGATCAGCCCCCTTTATCTAAATTATAAGAAATATCAATTTTTGGCTATGATATTACCACAAAGGAAACCATCACTCAACTACATATACAATCTTTAATACTTAGTATTCTGATGCAAAGTAGTGTGAGTTATGGCCATATCAAATGAACCTTCCACTTTCTTTCTTCTTCTACCTTGTTTTTCCAAACCTTAATCCTTGTGTTCTCCTATTATTCCAACAATTCCTTCATTTTATACCCCTATTAACCATTAAAAAAGTTAAATATAATCATAATTTATCTTAATTACATTTTTAATATAACAAGAAGGAGTTATGATTAGGTGACGTGGAAGATCTTCAACAAACAATCTTCAACATTTCAAGGAACTTTTCATATGGCCTAAATTCTTGCAAAATCTTCAAAGCTTCAAATCATATGGAAGTTGATGTCAAATAACACTTGAAAGATGGCAAATATCTAACCTAAAATCTTTAGCTTTCTAAAGAGAAATCTTATATTTTTCAATAGAAGATTTTCTACTACTCTCCAAAGATCTCAATTGAAGAAGTAGAATAGAAGAAGAAGAAACACACATGACACTTTATTGTTTTTGCTCAAATTATTTCATTCATGAACTCATAATGTATTGAGATCAAAGTATACAAGTCCTCATATATACATTTACCCATCTAGGCCCCTTTCAGTAGTAAGCCCATCAATTTATCCTTATTAATGAAATACACCTCCTAATGCATAGTAAAAGTATAAAACGAATATTTACAATGAAATTTTTACATGCAGTAATACAAAGTAATCAACAAAATAACAAATCAACACAAACTCTAATTATATAATACATAGATTTAACATAAATTAATATTTATGTCTTGTAGCCTTGTTCTTCTATGCACTCTATAATTCTTGTATTGTCATGTTATTGTCTTGTACATCAAAGATATTCAATATCTTAAACGTCTTGTAAACGTATATAATAAATACAAGAATTTATTAGCAAAACATTAGAAGCATAATAATTTTAAATATAATGAATTCAAACTCCAAGTATGCTAATTCTTTTTGTTCTTCATCCCTTCCAACATAAGATTGAGAGAGATCTAGAGGTGATCATGCATCATCTCCCCTTTTAAAGCAGAATTTTCCCTCAAATTAGCATCACTATAGTATGAAGATAAGTCACTAATGTTGAAAGTCTTCAATACTCCTCCATAATGTTTACGTAATTCAAGTTCATATGTATTATTTCCAAATTTTCTCAAGATTTTAAATGACCCATCCACTTTTGGAATTACTTTATTCTTTCTTAAGTTTCAAAATCTTTCTTTTCTCAAATGCAACCATACTAAATCTCTTGATTTAAACACTTGTTAAATTCTATTTTTATTTGCTTGAGCTTGTTATTTACTATTCGATTTTTTAATGTTGTCTTTATTTGTTGATGAACTTTTTCAAAGAATTTGATTTTTTCCTTAGAATCATATTTTTTTTATTTCTCCTCTTTTAAAGAACACCATATCAATGGGTAGATAAAGATTAACTAAATAGACAACCTCAAAAGGAATCGAATGAGTTACTCTAGAAGGACTCCTATTATATTCAAATGTAACATGTGAAAGCTTTATATCATAATATTTAGGACTCTTTTTCACTAACCTTCATAGTAAAGTTGCTAGAATTATATTAGTCACTTCAGTTTGATAATCCATTTGTAGATGATGAGAAGTACTAAACATCAACATAGTACCTAACATATTCTAAAGAATCTTCCAAAAGTATCCTTAGAATTTAACATCACTTTCCAGCTCTATACTTTTGGGATCTCCATGTAACTATACAAGTTCTTGGAAATATAAGTCTACTACATGTGCTGCATTATCAGTCTTGTTACAAGGTATGAAATGTACCATTTTTGAAAATTGATCTACTACCACAAGAATAAAATTATTACCCCTTTGCACCTTTGGTAAACCCAAGATGAAATCCATGCCAACACTTTCCCAAGGTTTATTAGGAACTAGCAAAGGATTATAGTAACCCTTATGAAAGAAACTTTTACTTTTCTGATAAGTCATGCATCTTCCAATAATAGCTTATACTAATTTTATCATTCATAGCTAGTAAAAGTTTCTTAGAGTATTTCCATAGTCTTATAAACTCCAAAATGATCAGCAACCCCCCTCATATACTTCTTTAACAAGAAAATCACATACACTAGAATGAGGTATACACAACTTTTTAAGTTTGAAAATATAGTCATCTTGTAGTATATAACTATTATAATTATAGTTCTTTTTTCACGCACCGATTAATATTTGGTTAATGAAAATATTTCAAACTCTAATGGCCAAAATGAAAAATAAATAGGTTAGGTATTAAGCAATGAGTCCATGTTTCTTGACTTCGTATGATAACATAAAACTCTTTATCATATGTCAAATAGTTTAGTCTCATCTTTTTAATTTCTCACTAAAAAATGCAATAGCTCTTTTTTCTTGTGAGAGTACAACTTCTATCCCTACCCTACTTGCATCACACATAACCTCAAATAATTTATCAAAGTTGGGTAAACCTATTATCGGTGAATTACATAGCTTAGTTTTCAAAGTTTGGAAGGCTTGAGTTATATCCTCACTTTAATTAACTTCACCCTTCTTCATGAGTTATGTTATTGGTGCATCTATAGTAGAAAAAAACTTAATTAATATCCTATAGAAACTTGGTAAGCCATGAAAACTCCTCATTTCCTACATATCCATAAGTATCAGGCAATCTTTAATACCCTCAATCCTTGTGGGATCAACTTTAATACCTTCACTACTCACAATATATTCAAGGAAAACAATACTCAAAAGGATAAAATCACATTACACATAGAGTTTCGTCTTCCTTAGCTTATCAAATAATTTATTTAAATGAATAAGGCAGGCTTGTTCATTTCTATTGTACATAAGTAAATTGTCTAAGTACCCTAGAATAAAATTTCCAAGAAAACGTCAAAGAACATTCATTAGTCTCATAAATAAAATCGGTGCATTATATAAACCAAAAAGCATCACCGTCCACTCATAAAGGCTATATTTTGTTTTGAATGCATGTTTCCATACATCCTCTTCGCTTATTCTCATTTGATGCTATCTACTTCTTTTATCAATCTTAGAGAATACTCGTGCTCCACATAACTTATCTAACATGTCATCCCGTCTTCTCATAGGAAATCAATATTTGATAGTTTTATTGCTAACAACTCTTGAGCAATACACATGCACCACGTACCATCCTTCTTAGGGACAAGTAATGTAGGGAAACAACATGGACTCATGCTTTTCCTTACACACCCATTTCCTATGAGCTCTTGTATTTGTTTTTCTAACTTGTTATACTCCTCTAGGTTACATAAATATATAGGCTTGTTAGGTAATAACACACCAGGAATTAAATCTATTACATGTTCTATTATCCTCTTAGGTGGTAATCTAAGTGGTAATTCATTAGGAAAAACATCATGATAGCTATCAAGGAGTCTATCTAATTGAGCATTATCATTATTTCTCTCCCCTTGTAAATATTCTTTTATAACCATAGCATAGTAACTTGCATATTCTTAAATACATTTGACCATAGACTTATTATGTAAGAATAAACTCTTTTTATTCTCAGCAATGCTCTTGTTATCACATTTAGAATGTTTAATTTTATGCTTCTTCTAATCCTTCTTAACTAGATATTCAATAGGAATACCATTATGAAAAGAATTTATGTCATACTTGCATGGTCAACCTAATAAGATTCCCCATATATCCATAAGTAAAACATGACATAGCACATCATCATGATAATTACCAATTTTGAATGATACTAGGGTTTGTTTTATTACCTAGACTTCCCTAACCTTATTTAACAATTGAAGAGAATAAGACTTTGGATGTGGTATAATTTTCAGCTCCAAATCCTTAACCATCCTCTCATTAGCTACAATCCTTTAAGATCCACTATCAATGATAATACGAAAAATCGTGTCTCCTACTATTGTTTTTATTTTAAATATCTTCTCCCTTTAAGTAGGTTGATCAGTAGGTTGGACTTGAATTAATATTTCCAAAACATAACAAGCACTCTCTTTTTCCTCTGATTCACTAGAGACTTCCTCAAAACTCTCAAATTCAAGGTCATCTTCACATGTCTTCATAGCTTTAATTTCTTACATGGATAATACCCTTTTATTGGGACATATGCGAGCTAAGTGTCCAAACCTTAAGAATTTAAAACATTTCCTAGTAGAGACTTCATTCACTTTATTTTTTCCTTTATCCTCTCTAGTAATTCCTTGTCTTTATATAAAAGATTAGTAGAAATTGAAGTACTTGCTCTAAATTTTGTTGCTTGAGTATTTGAGCAATATTTTATAGATGGAGAACTTTGTTTAAAATGAGTCTTAGTGAATTTATATTTTCGAATCATATGGATAGTTTAATCATGTGATCTAAGGAATCATATAGGGTAGTCTCAAAATTATCTTGAATCTTTATGTCAAGGTCGCCTAAAAATCTAGCACAAGTTTGTTCCTTTCTTTCATGGATATCATATATAAGTACCAACCTTTTGAACTCCATAACGTATTCTTCAACACTTAGTAGTCCATGGCTAAGAGTAGTCAATTTATATATTTATCTTATTCATACTCTTTAGGGATAAACGTCTTCCTTTGGATTCTTTTTAAGTTTTTCACAAGATTTTATCTTTGACTTACCCTCTTGTTCCCTAGTCGTCTTTAGATAATCATACCGTATCCTATAAAACTTCTTAATATAAGAGTAGCTAGTTTATATTTTTTTCCTGTCTTGATAATCTTTAAATTTAAAGATAACCTCCACTTCATGTAACCACTCAAGAAATAAGTCTGCATCAAGTTTACCATAAAAATTTGGGAAGATCAAGTTTAATGCTTTTATCTTCTTTGTTATGATACTTTTGTTGATGGTCATGGAGTCTACTTCCTATAGACTCTTCATCATGGTCTATTCTTGAATTCAAGTACCTTGTCTTATCTTGATTATTCGGCCTTATATCACTTCCTAATCAATCTCCATAGAACTATCTATGTTCGTAGACATTTTGAATTGATTCTTGTTCAGCAAACATAAACTCTAACTTTTGTGGTTGAATTTTTTTAAAGTTGAGCATTAGTGGTATATAATTATTTGAAAGTCTTTTTAATAGCATCAAACATGGCTTCAAAAATTTCCCCCCTCCACAATTTGACTATTATAATTTGAGACACTTAAATTCCACTAGGTTTTGTTTGAGTTTTTAATAATTGAGACACTCACTCCTACAATGTAATTCTTGTTTTATTGCTGTAAAAAATATTGAGTTCAATGAATATAATACATGATAAAAAAATAAAATGAGAAATCACATGAATAAAAAAAATTTCACAAAACACTGTACTTACTAACTTCTTGATGTAGAGTTTAGCAAGTTTCAACAACCTTGGTTCAAAACCCTTTAAAATATTAAGGTAGTGTTAGAGGTTATATAGCATAAGATCATGCAAATTAAGTAACCTATAAATATACACTAACTCAATAAAATAAGGAATAAAATATTCAAACACTAAAACACTAAAACAATAAAAACACACAAGGGAAACTCACTAAACACACACACTACTCGGCCCAAAACATTTTAAACAGGCATTCACCAAATTCTTGCTATCTATTTATTTGCATCTAATATCTACTTGTAACAAACAAAGTGATTAAAAATTATCAAAGGTAAGTAAAAAATCCAAGTTTTCATGCAAAACACAAAACTCAATGTTTTAAAAACTACATATAACATGCATAATTATGCACAAACTACACACATGACATTTTCTCAAACATCTAAGTCGAAGCCTCATACAAGAACAACTAAGATCCTATCACGAACCATATAAGATTGTATTATCACATGTAAGGACAAAAAAATTCATATTTTTAAAATAATTTAATAATAATGAATCAAGATTTAAAGGATTCAAGCAAGAAGATGAAGAATCTTACAAGAGCTTCCAAGCTAGCATAGGTTGATGTCCAAATCTTCAATGAATTGACTTGGAAATACTAATAGCCATGATCTGATACTAATTTTGATGTGGAAGATCATCAAAACAAAAATCTTCAAAATTTGCAGTAACTTTTTCCATTACATCAAGTATTACCAAATCTTCAAAGCTTCGAATGATATGGTAGTTCATGAAGTTGATGTGCAATAACACTTGGAAGATGGAAAAGACCTAACCTAAGATCTTTATCTTTGTAAAGAGAAATATTCTATTTCTCAATATAATGGCCTCTAATTCTCTCAAAAGATGTCAATTGAAGAAGGATAAGAGAAGAAGAAGAAACACACATGACACTTGTGTTGTTTTCTGTCAAATCATTTCATTCACGAACTCATAATCTACTGAGATCAAGACGTACTAGTCCTTATATATAAATGCACCCATGTAGACCCATTTCATTAATAAGCCCATCATTTGGCCGTTATTAATGAAATCAACCTCCTAATGCACAGTATAAGTATATAAGAAAGAGTTACAATGAAATTTTTACAAGCATTATTAAGTATACAACAAAATAATAAAGATACACAAACTCTAATTATGTAATAAATATATTTAACATTTTAATCCAAGTTTGTGTCTTTTATCCTTTTTCTGCAATGCACTTTTTAATTCTTATAATTAGGTGCCATTGTTTTGTACACCAAAGATCTTTAATAACTTGAACTTCTTGCAAACATATACACTATGTGAAATAATTTTTTAGCAAAACATTAGAAGCGTCAAAATTTTCAAGAATAATGGGTTCCATCTTCAAGTATGATAATTCTTCTTATTCTTCATCCTCTAAAGAATCAGATTGAGTGTGAGATAGAGATACTCCTACATCATTAGCTTTGGGTGAGATTACTCCTAGCTAATTCTCTATTCGACCAATGTTTTTTATAGGCTTCTAAAGTTTCTTCTAGGGTATGGTCCACATTTCATTTAATTTCAATCCTTTTTTAACTTATCTCATATGTTATCAAGTTTGTACCCTACTTTATTGTGTTTTGATAATATTTCATGGTGGTTGAGTGACCTTAAGCTTACATTAGCTTCTCCTTTTCTTAGGTTCATTTCTATAACTTTTTTTTTAATATAAGGTAAAATATAGTTTGCTTGCATTAAAAAAAATTTATTGCTATGATTAGTTGTGTCTTATTTAACTTTTTTTTTTAATATAAGGTAAAATATAGTTTTCTTGCATTATAACATAGTTTGCTCTATAAATTTTTTTTTAATATAAGGTAAAATATAGTTTACAGAAATATTATGTTTTAAGCTTGTTTAACATGTTCATCTTGTTATTTTTGTAACATCGATCATATGATTTTATTATGAGCTAGAGATTTTATATGGAATTTTTATAAATTTTTTATTTTCAAAACTATTATGTGATTTTTCTTGAAAGATATGACACATGGATGATTGACGAAATCATAAAGTATGTGGTTGTAGATGTACAAATTTGGGGTGACTGTTATGTCTAACTATTCTCCATGGGGTAGAAGTTAGAGGACGTCTTTGGTATAAAATAAAATTTATATGCCTAATTTCTAAAAAAACTTCAAATTTTGAAAACTTTAATCACAAGTGTGCAAATCGGTTTTGTCTAGCCATAGAAACCAAGCCACAAGCTGGGGTTTGATTTTTGTGATAGAGTTGTTATTTGGGTGATATATGGATTCTAATTTAATTACTAGAATTTTTGGGTGCAAATTATGTTCAATATATCATCGCTTAGCATAGTATTAATCAAATTATTAATGATAAATGACTGAGCAAAAGCCATGAACATAATCAACCTACATGCCATTATTCATGAAGATATGTATGGATGTTCTTGGCGTTCTTTATTCTTAATGTTATTTATATGTACCTTAATGACATTTTAATCTTAACATATTCAGCACTCTAATGACATGATTAGGGTAAATGAAATATTAATCATGTTAAATCATAAAATGGCCACAATAACCCTAAGAAGGTAAAATCATGAAATATATAAATAGTCAAAGTCAAACTTTTATCTACGACCACGACTCTTTTTTTTCTTTTTCTTAATAACTAGTATTTTAGTAGTAACTTGGTATAAAATAGAGTTCTTGTTGATTGTAAATAGTATTTTTTTTGAAGTGGTAATTGGCCTTATTTTTAATTGTTATACTTATATTTTGGTGTCATATTCACTCATTAGCCCTTGAATGGAGTTTCTCGATAAAAGTAGTTTAGTACATTATTTTCAATAGAACAATATTAAATTATGTTATGTTATGTCTTCATGTGCTATGTGTTTGGAGTTCTTTCTATTATTAGGTACACAAAATAATCTCAAGGTTTTAATGTTACGTGTGATCATACAAAAAACTAACAAATGTTTGTTGTAAGTGAGTTCAAAAACCTCATCACCCACTAAGCATGTATTCACGATTGATTACTTGAAATCCAAAACTGAACGACTATGTTCTTTGTATTTTTGATAAATAGTTGGGAACCTTTAGTAGTTTGATATCTCATCTATTTTATGGAGCCTTAGTTGTTCCATAGGAGATATACGCTTAAGTAAATATATCCTTTACATTTGTGTCATGGTACATGGCACTAAAGTTGATGCTTTAAAAACTCATAAGCCTTTTATCAGTACTTTTGAGATAGGGTGGAAGAACCTCTAACCATTATCCAAGTTTTTAAATTATTTTGGCTATTTTTTCATGTAATAGTAGTTTTATGTATATACACAAGTCATGGTTGTTTCATAATGGGTTTCCATCCAACTTTTTTCCTATGCATGCTTATACATGTAGTTATATGATGCTTAATATGGGTATTATGATATTCATGCTTATATGCAATAGTTCTTATTGTGTAAATTCATATTTCATTACCAATAGTACGTGCTACCATGGGAATGGTGTTTCAAGTGCTCATAGTAGTTATATTTTACAAATTACTTAATCATATTGATGGTATGTAGCATTGTAACAACCCTAACACATTAGAGAAGCAATTAGTCTTGCTTTTTAGGTTAAATTATATGTGGAGACTTATCTATGGAATCATAAACCTTTGTATTATATGTTCTATTATCTTTTAATATTTAATTTATCACTACATCATATTTAGTTTTTGTGGTACAGTTATAAAAATTAGTATTGAGCATGCCTTCTATATTTATTTCTAATCTCTTAATTGAGAGTTCTTTGCTCTATCATGTTTTTCAGTTTTTGTTACATTTTACTTGTAATGTGTATGGGATATCTGGATGACCACACTGCTCATAGTAAGCAAGGTGGTTTCATCCTTGATCTTTTATTTCTCTTCTACACATTCTAGTTTTCAAATGAAAAGTTTTGGCTAGTAAAAATAGGAGTGTCACACTTTAAGGCCACTTAAACACGTGGTATGATCATAAAAATGATAGAGGTGATTTTTCTTGTAATTATGAGAACCACAATCCAAAGAATCATACTAATGCCATAATTTCCATTTTCTAACCTCATTGAGCATTATAAGCTTATTTTCTTTTGAATGCACCCACTTTATGAGCCCATATTCAAAATGAGATCCCTCCCTATTATGTACTAGTGGAGTATCTAAATTACATCATTGTGTTTGCATAAAAGGAAGGGGAAATGTTTTTTTAATTATGGAGATTATAATAATTATTAACAAGGAAAAGTACATGGTGGTGAGAATAGAAAAGGATAAAACATATGACACAAGGAAAAGAAAAACATAATCTTGAAAATATTATATTCTAAAATAAAGGTGTGATTAGAGAAAGAATACTTTGTGAGTACACATGATTGGAGTAAAATATCTCAGAAATATTTTATGTACTACTCCACTAGGACTTAAATACTTTGTGTGAACCACATCTCAAAATATTTTTCCTACCACCTTAACTAGGCCCCATTACAACCTAGTAACATCTTCTTGATTTATGTCATACATGTTGTCATTTATAGTGGTGGAGAATGAGAACTTTCTCAAGATTATGTTAAATAATATTATAAAAATGACTTGAGTTAAATATTTCACAAACAAAACACATGAGCGCTAAGAGATTTATTATGTAAATAATATCCCTTTGTTTTTAGTAGCATTTCAAGCAATAATCCTATACTTGCCTTTATGTCTCTCACATTTTTGGAAACTCTTTAATAGTCTTAATCCTATTGAAACACAATTGATTTAATTCGAAACTATCAAACTATTTATCCCATAATTTTATTATTTTAGATTATCTCATGTAATAAAACTATCACCCATGAATATATTTTTTTGCCTTAATCGCTAATTTGGTGTCTAAAAACATATGATTGATCATCCCTAAAAATCTCATTTTGTTAACTCTCTCAAAACATGCCTAACAAATATTCTACTAAAAATTTGTCTACCACTTCCTATTAAAAAAACCATCTCCTTTCAAAGTTTATTCAACAGATATCATGGAAATCACATCCATCTCTATTTTCTCACCACCAAAAGTTTTAACAACCCATCAAATCTATTGATAAAATATAACCATATATTGATGGGGAATTAAACACATATTAGTAACAAGGTGAGCACTCTACTCTTAGTACCGACAAAGATTACGGAGATAAGAACAAGGAAAATCCCTTTAGAGAGTACGATATGCTACTAAAGATAATGACTACTAAACCATATATAAAGAAAGATCAAGAAAATAATTATATTATGGAGAACATGAAGGAAGCCAATGTCGAGGAAGAAAATAAGAAATTAGAGTAAAAATCAACTAAGGAAATAATTTCTAGCAAGGATGGGGCAGCTAAAATTGAAATTAAAGTTGTTGACAAAGAAAGAGGAGATGATATTGTGATCAAACAAAAGAAAACCCCAAGGAAGAAAAAGTGAATAAGAAACCGACAAAAAGCTCATTTGAACAAAAAATAGTCTCCTTGAAGTAAGATAAATGTCAACCTACAAACTTTCCTGAACCTATTTTAATGTAAAAAGAAGCTCTTCTTGAAAAAAAAAAACACTAGGGTGGAAATCTACAAACTGAGATATTTTATGTTTAGGATCATTATGGCTTGGAATTAAAAGAAAAATTAGAATATTCAAGTAATAACTCAACAAGAACTCAATCTAGAAATCAAAGAACTTAAAAAGATTCAAAGAAACCAATTTAAATATCACAAATATAAGATTAACTAATTTAACTATCACAAATATATATTCAATAACAAGGAGAGAATTAACTAAGTATTTACTTGAGGTGTATTTCAATATCATAATTATCCAGCATCATCATGCTGCAGGTGTCAAGAAAAATACCTTATATAGGTTTAAGGACATTGCTAACTAGCATACCAGTTTAGTCACATGACTCACGAAAGACTAACTAGCCCACACCTTATATTATAATGCATTTGTTTTCTATATAATACATGGGTCAAGAAGACTATTACAAATAAAGTAAGCTAAGATTACATATTTTTTTATTATAATAATCTTATTGAAGACAATGGTGTTTACTCTGAAAGTTTGAGTAGGTCTTATTTACTTTTACTTTCATGCACAACATAACTTCTTTTGCAATATCTTATAGCATGTGGAAATATTAGGTATCTTTACTTCATATATGAATTGATAATCTTCCTATAAATATGTTACATACCTACAAAAATGACTTAAGGTGATATCCTTAAAGTTAGAAATAGAATTATCATCAAATACAAGCAATGTAATTGGCTCTAAAAAAAGTGTCCCAAATTATTACTTTGACAATAATCTTTTGATGCACCCGCATCATTCTCCCCAAAGTGAGAAGAATTTGTCCTTAAATTTAAATCATTAAAATAATGAGAAAAATCACCTACATGAAATGTATTTGAAACATTGGTATATGAATCAAGTAGTTTAAATTCTTAAGCATTATCCCTAAATTTTCTAAGGATTTTCAACAATTTATCTACCCTTGACATTAGTTTATGTTTTCTTAAATTTGGAAATCTCACCTTATAGAAATATAACAACACCAAATCACTAGGAGAATACGCCTATTGGCTACAATGTTTATTCATGTTTTTTCTTTAATTTTTCATTCGCTCTTTCTATTTTACCCTTAATTTGTTGATGAAGCTTTAGGAAAATTCAACTCCTTCCTTAGCATAAAAAGTTTCCCAAAAAAAAATCCCCTTTTTTTCCTAAGTTGAGTAATAGGTGTAGCTATAGTAGAGAAATCATTAATAAATCACCTATAGAAACAAGTTAACCCATGAAAACTTCTTACTTGATGTATATCGTTAGGAATATGCCACTTTTGAATAGCTTGTATTTTCATAAGATCAACTATAATACACTCGACACTAATAATATAACAAAGGAAAACTATACTTGAAAGCATGAAATCACATTTTTTCAATTTTCCATATAGCGTAGTTTCCTTAATTTTATCAAAAAAATTCCTTAAATATAGAAGATGATCATGTTCATTCTTGTTATATACAAGTATATCATCAAAATAAACTATAATGAAGTCACCTAGGAAATAGTTAATAATTTCATTCATAAGTTTCATACGCGTACTAGGTGCATTATGTAACCCAAAAGGCATAACGAACCATTCATAGAGATCGTATTTAGTCTTAAGTGTTGTTTTCCATTCATCTCTTTCCCTAATTCGCATCTGGTGGTAAAGACTTTGTAAGTCTATCTTAGAAACTATTCTTTCACCACATAACTCATCAACCATATCATCCAATCATGGCATAGGAAAATGATATTTCGTAGTTATATTATTCACTACTCTCTAATCTATGCACATATGCCAAATACCATCCTTTTTAGGAATAACTAAGGGAGGTACACAACAAGGAATCATGCTCTCTCTCATGAAATTCTTATTTACTAGCTCTTGAGTTTGCCTTTGTTTATCCTTAGCCTCATTTGGATTACATCTATAGGATTGTATATTAGATAAAGGCATCCTAGGAATCAAATTGATAGCATGCTCGATACCCCTAATATATGATAGTCCAAGGGTAAATTGAAATAACATAAAAACCTTAATTTAAGAAATTATGATAGAATAGGGACTTATTAGGAAAATTAATTATGATAGATATGATAGATATATTATTTTATTAAAATAAGGGGAGAATTTAAGATAAAAACAAATGAAAAATACTAAAGAATTTAATGAGGGAAGATTCAGGTAATTTGCTAATGAAAATTAATTACTTGTTTGGAGTTACTTATCAAAATTAATTATATATTATAATTAATTATTTAAAAAAATAGTCTATTTTTTTTAATAAGTAGTTTTTATGGATAACTAATTTTGATAAGTAGGTCCAAACATGGGCTAAATTGGCATAGGGTATGGTTATCTGAATATCAGTATTTTTCTGTTGACTCTTAGTACTCTATTTTCATTATACATATTCTTTTATCTTTATGTCATATCTTATATCATGGTAGAATCAAGGCTCCCTATAGTTGATTCTCTAGTACAAGATTTTATTTCACCTTGAACTCAATATACCGTAGGTATAGGGAGTGCCTCTTCTATGTTAGATGCGGAGTAACACCCCTGAGTTTTTTATTTTACTTTCCATAATTAAATATTTAAAATGTAATTTTTAAGTGCTAAAAATAGGGTTGCTGTAATTTCAGGTTCCAAGTGATGTAATATGGAAAAGTAATATTGTATGCTTAGGCTAGCTAAAGCCTTGTGAAAAAAACCACCAAACACATGACTTTGAACTAGAAATGATAGTTCTTCCTTTGAGGATTTGGTGACACTATTTGTATAATTTGCATCTTAAGTTATTTACAAACCATAATAGTGTGAAGAATTTCTTCACACAACAGGCTTCTTGAGTTAATCAAGGATTACGACTTGGAGTTAACTTATCATGAGGGCAAAACCAACATGTTAGAAAATGTAATTAGTAGAAAGACATTGTATTCCATAAGCATTGTGGTGGTTACAGATTCAATTTATTGAGATTTGCATGATATGGAGATTTATTTGGTTCAAGATGAAGGAATTGAGTTAAGGTTACGCTATTTTATAATCACACCTGATGGAAACCTGTTAGGGTTTCACAAAGGATCGAAGAAAAATAATCGAGCGCGGGGTTCGATTCGCCGGATTCAGCCTAAGGAAAACTCCCAAAGGAAGATCCAAAGATTTAGAGGCACAATTTCACAATGGCAACTGAATTTGAGAGAAGGAACGATCAAGAGTTGATTGAAGACAGAGAACAGACGCAGCAGAAGAAGAAGCGAGTGAGAGGTTCGCCGAGAGAGAGAGAGATTGCGAGAGAAGACTCAAGAGAAATCAAGAAAATATGTCGTATATCAGCCAACAACTAACTGTATTACAATCGTATATGCCCCTATTTATATAAGCGTACAGACCGTATAAAATACACCATACAACCAACCCAATCTCACGTTACAGCCCAACACACATAATCAGGGAAATGGGTCGGTATAAGTGGTCGACACTGGACACTCAACCAGCCCAAAGAATACATCAAAAATCTCCCCCAAATTACAAGATAGTATTTAGACATCAATTCCCATAAGCTAATTTAATTCTAGCTAATCATGGCTATTAAGGATTGATTAATCCACAATCCAACTAATCCATTATTATGGACCGGGTGGCGGATTATACAACCGACCTAATTTCCATTAGCCAATTTCGACCGGCGAATGCATCATATGGGATTACATACAAATAAAAAAATACATATTCTGCAACACTTCAACAGCTGCATCCTGAATCCATATGCTATATCAATTTCCTATTTATTCACACAAATAAGACAAACAATTATAAGTAATAAATGATTCACAACAATTATTGAAATTAATTAAATACAAATTTTTAAGATTCATATCATTCCCCTCTTCTTGAAAAGGTTTCGCCTCTAAAACCTGATTAAGTCCCAGAAATGGACTAAGATTAGCCACATTAAAAGAATTACTAGAATTCCCAAATTTAGCAGGTAAATCAATCTTATAAGCATTATCATTAATTTTCTCTAACACAGTAAATGGTCCATCTCCTCTAGAATCTAATTTTGACTTCCTAAGATTTGGAAACCTCTCCTTCCTAAGATGTACCCAAACTAAGTCCCCAGGTTTAAAAACCATTTTCTCCTCCTTTTATTAGCATTTTCAGCCATTTGCTGCACCGTTTTATTGATTTGTTGACTTACAGACTCATGTAACATTTTTATATTATTAGCTCTAGATTCAGCATCAAAATTTTGCAAATCAGCATGAGGTAAAGGACTCAGGTCTAAAGGAGTCAAAGGATTAAAACCATACACAATTTCAAATGGAGTTTTATTAGTTGTAGAATGCAAAGTCCTATTATAAGCAAACTCTACCTGAGGTAAAACATATTCCCACCGTTTAAGATTCTTTCCAAGGACAGCCCTTAACATATTACCTAATGTTCTATTTACTACCTCAGTTTGTCCATCAGTTTGAGGGTGACAAGTTGTAGAAAATAATAATTTAGTTCCTTATTTTCCCCACAAAACCTTCCAAAAATGATTCAAAAATTTAACATCCCTATATGAAACTATAGTCTTAGGTATGCCATGTAATTTAACTATATTAGAAAAAAATAGTTCAGCCACAGCCACAACATCATTTGTTTTATTACAAGGTATAAATGAGCCATCTTACTAAACCTGTCTACTACAACCATTATTGAATCCTTAGCTCTATTAGTTCTAGGTAAGCCTAAAATAAATTCCAAAGAAACATCAACCCAAAGGTGGTTAGATACAGGCAAGGGAGTATATAAACCAAATGGTTTTGAAGTAGTTTTAGCCTGTCTACAAGCAACACAATTGACACAATATTTTAACACATCTTTCTTCATGTGAGGCCAATAAAAATGATCAGTCAATATATTTAAAGTTTTCTGAAATCCTAAATGTGCCATTAACCCACCATTATGAGCTTCTTGAATTAATAATCCTCTATAAGAGCATTCAGGAATACATAACCTATTTTCCCTAAACAAATAACCTTTAGTGATAAAATATTTTCCCTGTGTAGAAACTTCACACTTTTTATAAATTTCTTTAAAATCAAGATCTTCCAAGTATAACAATTTAATACTAGAAAAACCTAACAAAGTAGTATCTGCAGCATTTAATAAAGCATATCTCCTAGATAGGGCATCTGCAACTACATTATCACTTCCTTTCTTATACTTAATCATGTAAGGAAACTCAATCCATCTACCCTATCTCCTATTTAATTTTGATTGACTTTTTAAATACTTAATAGCCTCTTGATCAGTATTAATTACAAACTCTCTATGCCACAAGTAATGTTGCCAAACTTCTAAAGCCCTCACTAAAGCAAACAATTCCTTTTCATAAGTAGAATAATTCAAAGTACTACCATTTAATTTCTCACTAAAATAAGCTATTGGTATGCCCTCTTGAGAAAGTACAACCCCTATTCCTAACCCTGAAGCATCACAATCTAATTCAAACATCTTTTCAAAGTCAGGAAGGCTTAACACAGGTGCTTGGGTTAATTTAATTTTAAGTGTTTCAAAAGATTTTTGCTGTTCTAAACCCCACCTAAATCCATTATCCTTCTTTGTTATAGTAGTCAAGGGAGCACCTATAGTACTAAAATTCCTAACAAATCTCCTATAGAAAGAACACAATCCATGAAAACTTCTTACTTCAGTCGCACTCTTTGGCACAGGCCATTCTTGAATAGCTTTAATCTTATCTTTATCCACTGATATGCCATCTTTTCCTACCATAAATCCTAAGAAAACCACATTTTCCAGACAAAATCTAGACTTAGTTAAATTAGCATAAAGCTGTTCTGCCTTAAATACATCCAAAATAATCCTTAAATGTCTCAAGTGTTCCTCTATAGAATTACTATATATAAGTATATCATCAAAATAAACAACCAAAAATTTTCCAATAAAGTCCCTCAAAACATAGTTCATAAGCCTCATAAAAGTACTAGGTGCATTGGATAACCCAAAAGGCATCACTAACCATTCATACAATCCAAAATTAGTTTTAAAAGTTGTCTTCCACTCATCTCCTGGTTTCATCCTAATTTGATGATACCCACTTTTTAAATCTATTTTTGAAAATATAACAGCACCATGTAATAGATCCAACATCTCATCAAGTCTAGGTATGGGATATCTATACTTTATAGTTATCTTATTTACTGCCCTGCTATCCACACACATCCTCCAACTACCATCCTTTTTAGGCACTAATAACATTGGAACTGCACAAGGACTCATAGATTCCTTAATATATCCCTTACTTAGCAATTCAGAAACCTGGCTTTTTAATTCCTTAACTTCCTCAGGATTAGCCCTATAAGTAGGTCTGTTTGGTATAACAGCTCCTGGAACAAAATATATTTGATGATATATTCCCCCCAATGGAGGTAATCCACTAGGAATGTCCTCAGGAAACAATTCACTATATTCTTCCAATAATTGTTTTACTATAGTAGGTACTTCTTCACTTATTCCTAACTGACATTCATAACATTCCTTATAAACCATCAAATATACATTGGCATGTCTCTTCATAGCCTTTCCTACATCCTGGGTTTTAGCATAAAACCCAGATGTTCCCTTAATTTCCTTTGAACTAATCTCAGTCTCCAAACTAGGTTTAGATAATTCCTTATAATCAGACTTAATTTTAATTTGATCCTCAAAAATCTCTTTTAGAGTCATAGGTGCTAAAACAATCTTCCTATCATCCTTCTGTAATGTATATACGTTCTTATATCCATCATGTATTACCTTTCTATCATATTGTCAAGGTCTACCTAATAACAAGTGAGCAGCATGCATAGGAACTATATCACATAAAACAAAATCTTCATATTTTCCTAATTTTAAGTTTACTAAAACTTGTTGACTAACTTTGACATCTCCTAACTCATTAAGCCATTGCAATCTATATGGTTTTGGATGTTTAGTAGTTGTTAAACCTAACTTAGACACTAACAAGGTACTAGCAGCATTAATACAACTACCACTGTCTATAGCCATGTTAAAGCATTTATCATCAATTAAACATCTAGTATGAAATATATTTTCTCTTTGTATAGCATTAGAATCAGATAGTTTGTTACTGTTTAAAGCCCTACGTACTACAAAAAGATCTCTACTCACTGGCAATTCTATTTCTTCTTCTGAATCACTATCATCTTCTCTGACTACACTAATCTCTACATCTTCCTGTTTAGATTCAGATTCTATGTCTCCAGATTCTCTAATTAAAATGTTTCTCTTATTTGGACACTCAGAAGCTATATGTCCCAATCCTGCACATCTAAAACATTTAATATCCCTAGTTCTAATTGATCCATTCACAGGGTTTGTTATCACATTCTTACCCTTTTCAAACTTATTTCCTATCTTAGCTTCATTATTCCTACCTCTAGATTCAAATTTACTAGTATTCTTCCAATTTCCATAAGTAGTTCCCCCAAAATTTCTCCTTACTTTACTCTTAAACCCAATCCCAGGGGGCTTATATTGTCTAGACTTCCTTAATTGAATCTCTATCTTAGTAGCTATGTTTACCATTTCACCTAAAGTTCCACAAGGATACAATTATACTTTATCAGCTATCTCAGAGTTTATTCCACTCAAAAACCTAGCCATGATAGCATCATCATCCTCAATAATTCCTGTCTTAATGATCAAGACCTCTAATTCCTTATAGTAATCATCCACTGTCCTCATTCCTTGACTAATTGTTTGTAATCTCTTATGTAACTCCCTATAATAGTAACTTGGCACAAAACTTTTTTCTCATTAAAATTTTAAATTCTTCCCAAGTCTGTATAGGTGGCTCCCCACACCTACGTCTAGTTAACACCAAATTATGATACCAAGAGGAAACATATTCAGTAAATTCTACTACAGCTACCTTAATTTTCTTCTCTTCTGAATAATTATGACACTCAAACACTAGCTCTATCTTCCTTTCCCATTCAAAATAATAATCAGGGTCATTTCTGCCATTGAACCCAAGTATACTAAGCTTAAGATTATTTATATTCCTATCAATGAACTCTAACTCCCTTTCTTGTCTATTGTTCTGCCTAGGTCTGCTATCACTATTGTTAGATACTTGATCTTCCAACTCTTCTAGGTTAGCTATGGATGGAATTCTGATCCTAGGGTCTATAGGAGCCCTTCCTAATACCCTTGCTTGGTTAGTTTCAACTCTATTATGTTGTAGCTCATTAATTCTTATTTCCTGTTCTCCTATTCTTTGTTCTAAATGAGCAGATAATACAGCAAATTGAATAGTAATTTATTCTTGCAAAGTCCTAAGAGTTTCTAATAGATCATTACTGGAAACAGATTGATTAATAGACTGTCCATTGTTAGACATTATGAAATTCCTTTAATCAATTCAATTAACACAGTCATAGCTAATTAAACAGGATCAATTTATTTAATAAATTCAGACAGACAGAAACTGTAACACCCCCAAATTTACTACTGAAAAATTTCGTTTAAATCAAAGTTTTAGCGGAAGCAGGAAAATTAAAACCGTAAATCCGGGGGCATTACCGCCACACTTAGTACCAGATCGATCCATAACTACCGACCCGATACTAAGTGCTAAGGCTAAAGAGAATAAAACGGAAAACGAATCATTCATAAAACACGAATTCTACAATCAGAGTGCGAAGGTAAGAAGTTACATTCCGAAATACAATTTAAGAGGTCCATATATCAGAATACTTAAAATAACGGAATAGCAAGATACGATAAAACCCTTGAAAAGTTAAATACAACATTTGTATCCTCTAAAGACAAATACGATTAAACCACACGATTATCGAAGGATAATTATCCGGACCACTTACTCACTCATATCCAGCCTTCCACCCCAACTTAGTAACTGATCAGGACCTGCATCAAAGGTCTGCTCCCCACCATCGGTGGATCATCACAGGACCCGGTTAATCAAGGCAGTATCAGTACGGGTCCAGTACTGAGTAAGGCGTAGACGCTAAGCATACAATCACACACAATCATAAAAGCAACATGCATATATACACAAGATACATGATCAATACGTCAGCCATACATCAGGATAAGTAAACGGAAAGCTGAATCATGCTCATACAATGTCCGTTGTTTCTTATTATAATAACAATCTCTTTTACCAACAATCTTTATTTAACCTGTAAGCACGGGGACCTCCACTATTATAGCCGGTGGTCCGGAAATATAATCACAGGGCAGAACGCCTCTGACCACTATTAATAACCGGTGGATCGGACTGGCCCCGCACTTACATGGTGTTCCACCGTAAGTGATTAGTATTTTTCCTGATTTAACTTATTTACTTTGGATGTACTGAGCCGAGATCCCTCCACTATTATAGCCGGTGGTCCGGAAATAAACACAGAGCAGAACGCCTCTGACCACTATTAATAACCGGTGGATCGGACTGGGCTCGGCTCAATAATCTCACTTCCCGATTTAACTTATTAGTTTGGGTCTGTCGAGCCCGGATCCCTCCACTATTGTAGCCGGTGGTCCGGAAATATAATTACAGGGCAACACGCCTCTGACCACTATTAATAACCGGTGGAACGGACTGGGTCGGGCTCATCAGTATTTCACTTTAAGCAGTTAATGTCTTATTCGTATCTTATTGAATCATATCAGGTCCTTGACATGCATAAGTCATTCACCACATTCATGCACGTAATAACAAATGGTAAAATTCCACATTCATAACAATACTTTGCTCAATAATACACATGATAACACCAAACAACTCGAAGCAGCCATACGAACCATGATTGTCCACACCAAGCCATGGTTAACCACTCTTAACCCTCTTTAACCGTAACAACCCAAATTCCATCATGAGAACCCTAATACCACCATAATCATTAATACCACTAGGAGACCATAAATACCACTCTGTAATTATTAAAACAACTATATAAACCCTAATGCCACCTTACAAACCCTAATACCACCATAGGTCATTAATACCACCAAATACTCATTAAAACCACTATATAAACTCCAATACTACCCATCATATCGCCAAGCAACAGACCTCCCCACGCAACCTTAATTTATACCCACCTTTTGTTTACTTAATTCCACTTCCTCCTCATTATTTCACAAATGGCGAACTACTTAGGTCGTCCATACCTTGTTTAGCCAACATACTCCCCTTTGGTCATTCTAGCCTCTTATTTTTCTTCTTCAAGTCTTCCACTTCACCCCACTCACTCACATAACCCAACCTACATGACGTAGGGGTCACGTCACATCACACTGCATCACAACACATCACACTACATCACAGCATATTAGTACACGAAGGCAAGGAAACGGGGATGTACCTCGGATCCATGCTGCGCTTCACAATAACCACATAAAATGCAGGTTATAGCATACAACCATACAAAGCATATAAGGCACTTAAAACATGCAGAGCACACAAGTGGCTTTAGTTACGTCCTTACCTAAATCGGCGCCGGACTTGGAGCACGCTCCTACACCTCTTGGGGTTTGACCCGGTTAACCTAAAAGAGGGAAAGAGATCCCTAGTTCGTGGGTCCACGAGAAAGCTTTCCTAGACCCGATAGAAATCGAAAACTAAATTAGAAACTATCCTATCAATCAATAATTTCAATTATTATAATTTAATCGATACAAAGAGACACAAACTATTTTTCTTGGAAATTGTGTCCAAAACTTAGGACTTAAAAGCATAGCTCTATTAAGATTTAAGATTAAATATAAATCAAAACAGATTAATACAAACACACTTAGGACATTTCAAATTAGTTTGGAAACCCGAGAAGAATAAGCGATCATAGGTTAATTTATCGAAAATAACTTATTTATTAGGTTTTACAACTAAATAAGTAATCCAACCAATTTACATAGAATCAAATCCCAACCGATTAGGTTAAAACATAATTTAAATGATGTAAAACCCAAAGATAGAAATCGATTAGATAAACTACACATAGCAAAATTAATTCTACAAAATCATCCCCGAAGATTAGGGTTTTAAATGCCTAACTACGAATGGACCAAATTACTTTGATTACCTCAAATTGATAGTTTTAAAATACAATTAAACTAATTTTGGATAAATCCAGATAATCAATTTCAACAAAACAATCTTCCGATTAACCAATCCCAAACAATCCATTTTTAAAATTAGGGTTTTAAAGCCCAAGACACAACCCAAGTAATCCAAATCAATTAATTACGATTAAAGGTATTAGAGAGTAATTAGGATCATTTCGACTACTTCTATAAATCTAACTTTAGAAAAACAATTATACAAATACCCAATCTCGTAATCTTACTTAAAATCTAGGGTTTTAGGCCCGAAAATGCAATTCGGTAAAATTCTATAAATTTAATCAAATTGAATGTTTAGAAGTACAATTAAACACATTTTATAACATATCAAATAATCAATTGCTCAAAACCGATAAAAGAAATACGCAATTCAGCGCAATTAGGGTTTTTGAACCCGGAACGCAAATCCGACCAATTATTGCCAAAACATACCAATTGACGGTTCAGAAATGTAATTAAACATATTCTAATATAATTTATATAGTCAATTGAATAAAATAACCCAATTACAAAATCTAATTTAAACCCGCGGGGGTTTTTGACCTAAAAATCCAATTCCGGTCGATTACGTACGATTTTCCCAAATTAACACTTCTAACATAAAATTTAATACATTTGAAACAATATTATAAAATCAATTGAGCAAAACGACTCAATTATACGACCCAATTTTATTATATCCAAAATCTGACCTAGGAATCAAATTCCGATAAAACCTGCATAAATTTCTCAAATAGATAGTTCCAAAATGAAATTGGATACATTTTAAAACATATTGTATAATCAATTTGTCCGAAATCACAAAAACGGACGGATCCGAGAAATTCGGGCATAACCCGGCCAAAAATCCGATTTTCCCAAAATTTCAACACAACCACACAATTAACTCTTCCAAATCATTCTTATAGCATATACATACATAATCAAACAACTAATTTAGTTTTTTATAAGCTAATTCATACCCAATCAACCAAAACAAGGGTTAGGGTTTTCGGAAATTATACCAAACGAAAAACCGACGGATCGGGGCAAGGGAAGGTCGGGAAAGTTGTGCCGGAGGTCGAGGATGGCTCGCCGGTCGTCACCCGAGATCGCCGTGGCCGGACGGCGGCACGGCCGGTGCGGCTCGTTGTTCCGCGCTGTTGCGTCGTCCACTGCTCCTGCGGCTGTTGCTGCTGCTGCTGCGCGGCTGTTGTGCTGCGGTGGTCGGTCGCGTCGCCCGTCGCAGCTCGTTGGTCGGCGGCGGCTGGCGAGGGAGCAGGGAGGAGGAGAGAGGTGAGGGAGGTCGGGGCTGGGGTTTCGAATTGCAGAACAGGGAGCACGAGAAAGGGTCGGGGTAGGGGAGAGAAGAGGGAAAGGAAAAGAAGGGGGCGGGGCACCGGTCGGGTAGGGCTGCGGGTTTTTTTTTTTTTTTTTTTTTTTAATTTACAAATACACATTAGATAAAATACCAAAAACATCAAAAATATTATTAGAAGATTTTATCTAAAACTTATTTAATCAAAAATTTATTTCGAAATGGATCCGAAGGCTTAAATTTAGTAAAAAGGCTATATAAAGAATTTTGAAAACATTTTCGGAAGGATTTAACAACGAACACAAAATTTATATTATTTACGGAAATGTATTATAAGACCTCAAAAAAATTTATTTAAGAGTATATAATAAAATATTTAAGTCAAATTCGAATAAACCAAGACTAATTTAAATAATTTCCGAAATCGGTTTTCCGCAAACCAAAAATCGTAAAACGGAAGAAATTTAATTCCGGAAAGAAATTCATAAATAAACTCCGAAATCTTTTTAATTTAAAACTATCCAAAAATAATAACGATTATCGAAAACGAATAAATTTAAAGTCGGAAATATTTTCTACGGATAAAATTATTAAAATAAATTTAACTATTTAAATAGAAATTCTATAATTTAAATAATATATTTAGTCAAAGAAATATAACTTCAAAACAAAATCGTAATCACATGACGAAGATATAATCGAAAACGAATAAAAAATATTAAAACCCAAAATACGAGAAAGAACGGAAATATATATTTTTAACCGAAGATCGAAATCATAAGAATATAATAAAATCATTGTCGTGAACGAATTTGTCTAGAATGGTTCGCAACGACAATGATTAATTACATTCAATTATGAATTCAAAATCATCGATAAATCCGTAAAACGAAACGAAATTAGAATAATTAATTATTTACATCAAATTACGCTAATAAAATCATTAAACTTAATAAATCTGGATTTTAAAAATACGGGGTATTACATCACTACCCCCTTAAAAAGGAACTTCGTCCCCGAAGTTCGGGAAAACCTAGGTAGCGGAAACTTGACAAAACGATTGAATAAAACATTGACCGCAATGAGTAATTTACAAGTAAATCCGAAGAAAAATAAAACGATGTTAACGAGGCTAAACCAAGCAAAGTTGAAACAAACAAGGCATAGGAGCTAAAATAAAAGAAGGAGAATCAATGTTTAGCAAATCAAATACAATATAATTCAAACAAGAAAGAAGGACATATTTAAAGTCAAAACAAGTTACAGAAAAATATTATTCTTTAAAATAAGGTATTACAAAAGAATAACAAAAAGTATAATGTGAAGTTCGAATAGAATAAAGGAATAAAAATTCTAAAGAGTACACAACTCTAATAACACCACCGGCACATAATACACGCATAAAACCTTACCCAAAGAGTTGTCTCTATGACATTATACAAGAAAACAAGGCTAATACATAGCTTAACGAGTCACAAAAAGGTCCTCCAAAAACACCAACCACATATACCTAGGTCAAAGGATATTTCCACCCCGAAATACTTCAGTAACAAGCTCACTAATCTACGCATTAACCCTGATAGTCTAAGCACTTAATTTCGAAAATGTTACTAATATAGCAACTACAATATTCGAGCCCACAATTTTTATTTATCTGCAATTCGTTCATAGTTCTCCTCATACAAGACAAAACTTAATACACTATCACTCACGAGCGACTAAAAATAAAATATGCCTACTTTACGAAGAAGGATCTTCATACACTGATGCTAGAATTACTAACACAAAATACAAAACGGAAACAACCTGTGATTCGATGATAACTGATGAAAACTAGATATAAACCCATAATGAAAGCTACACTGCATCATTAAGATCACTAGGGTAATTTAGGCACCCTACACTCTATTTATAAACCCGAACACCTCCATCTAAACCTCAACATTATCATTATTATCACATCACAGTGCTAGGTTTCTCCCGATTGAAAATGATACTTCTATTCAAACATCACCATTAGGGTTACAATCCCAATTTATTACAACCCAAAAATTGAAACTACTCAACCAAAATAGATTACGATTCAGTCACATCATGCTATATCCGACAAGGTATGCGTTAAGGTTTTTAATCCGCTAAACCTGCAAAACTAGGGTTAACCTAGTGGGGTCACTACCCCCTTAAGAGCAAACTAATTACAAAACCATAATAATCATGACATATAAAATGCAGACATAACACAAATCGGGCACGTAAAACAACAAACGATCATATACAATGACATAATTACAACAACAAGTCACAAGGCCACTTACACTACCCGATCACACTATCCTCACAAGCTAATCCGGATAAAAAAAAATCATTTGAAAGAAGCGAAATTCATTTTCGTTTAAAACATTTAGGATCGTGAGAACCGAATCTCTAACCGAAACCCGATTCTCAACAACCAAAAGCTCTGATACCAACTTGTAACACCCCCAAATTTACTACTGAAAAATTTCGTTTAAATCAAAGTTTTAGCGGAAGCAGGAAAATTAAAACCGTAAATCCGGGGGCATTACCGCCACACTTAGTACCAGATCGATCCATAACTACCGACCCGATACTAAGTGCTAAGGCTAAAGAGAATAAAACGGAAAACGAATCATTCATAAAACACGAATTCTACAATCAGAGTGCGAAGGTAAGAAGTTACATTCCGAAATACAATTTAAGAGGTCCATATATCAGAATACTTAAAATAACGGAATAGCAAGATACGATAAAACCCTTGAAAAGTTAAATACAACATTTGTATCCTCTAAAGACAAATACGATTAAACCACACGATTATCGAAGGATAATTATCCGGACCACTTACTCACTCATATCCAGCCTTCCACCCCAACTTAGTAACTGATCAGGACCTGCATCAAAGGTCTGCTCCCCACCATCGGTGGATCATCACAGGACCCGGTTAATCAAGGCAGTATCAGTACGGGTCCAGTACTGAGTAAGGCGTAGACGCTAAGCATACAATCACACACAATCATAAAAGCAACATGCATATATACACAAGATACATGATCAATACGTCAGCCATACATCAGGATAAGTAAACGGAAAGCTGAATCATGCTCATACAATGTCCGTTGTTTCTTATTATAATAACAATCTCTTTTACCAACAATCTTTATTTAACCTGTAAGCACGGGGACCTCCACTATTATAGCCGGTGGTCCGGAAATATAATCACAGGGCAGAACGCCTCTGACCACTATTAATAACCGGTGGATCGGACTGGCCCCGCACTTACATGGTGTTCCACCGTAAGTGATTAGTATTTTTCCTGATTTAACTTATTTACTTTGGATGTACTGAGCCGAGATCCCTCCACTATTATAGCCGGTGGTCCGGAAATAAACACAGAGCAGAACGCCTCTGACCACTATTAATAACCGGTGGATCGGACTGGGCTCGGCTCAATAATCTCACTTCCCGATTTAACTTATTAGTTTGGGTCTGTCGAGCCCGGATCCCTCCACTATTGTAGCCGGTGGTCCGGAAATATAATTACAGGGCAACACGCCTCTGACCACTATTAATAACCGGTGGAACGGACTGGGTCGGGCTCATCAGTATTTCACTTTAAGCAGTTAATGTCTTATTCGTATCTTATTGAATCATATCAGGTCCTTGACATGCATAAGTCATTCACCACATTCATGCACGTAATAACAAATGGTAAAATTCCACATTCATAACAATACTTTGCTCAATAATACACATGATAACACCAAACAACTCGAAGCAGCCATACGAACCATGATTGTCCACACCAAGCCATGGTTAACCACTCTTAACCCTCTTTAACCGTAACAACCCAAATTCCATCATGAGAACCCTAATACCACCATAATCATTAATACCACTAGGAGACCATAAATACCACTCTGTAATTATTAAAACAACTATATAAACCCTAATGCCACCTTACAAACCCTAATACCACCATAGGTCATTAATACCACCAAATACTCATTAAAACCACTATATAAACTCCAATACTACCCATCATATCGCCAAGCAACAGACCTCCCCACGCAACCTTAATTTATACCCACCTTTTGTTTACTTAATTCCACTTCCTCCTCATTATTTCACAAATGGCGAACTACTTAGGTCGTCCATACCTTGTTTAGCCAACATACTCCCCTTTGGTCATTCTAGCCTCTTATTTTTCTTCTTCAAGTCTTCCACTTCACCCCACTCACTCACATAACCCAACCTACATGACGTAGGGGTCACGTCACATCACACTGCATCACAACACATCACACTACATCACAGCATATTAGTACACGAAGGCAAGGAAACGGGGACGTACCTCGGATCCATGCTGCGCTTCACAATAACCACATAAAATGCAGGTTATAGCATACAACCATACAAAGCATATAAGGCACTTAAAACATGCAGAGCACACAAGTGGCTTTAGTTACGTCCTTACCTAAATCGGCGCCGGACTTGGAGCACGCTCCTACACCTCTTGGGGTTTGACCCGGTTAACCTAAAAGAGGGAAAGAGATCCCTAGTTCGTGGGTCCACGAGAAAGCTTTCCTAGACCCGATAGAAATCGAAAACTAAATTAGAAACTATCCTATCAATCAATAATTTCAATTATTATAATTTAATCGATACAAAGAGACACAAACTATTTTTCTTGGAAATTGTGTCCAAAACTTAGGACTTAAAAGCATAGCTCTATTAAGATTTAAGATTAAATATAAATCAAAACAGATTAATACAAACACACTTAGGACATTTCAAATTAGTTTGGAAACCCGAGAAGAATAAGCGATCATAGGTTAATTTATCGAAAATAACTTATTTATTAGGTTTTACAACTAAATAAGTAATCCAACCAATTTACATAGAATCAAATCCCAACCGATTAGGTTAAAACATAATTTAAATGATGTAAAACCCAAAGATAGAAATCGATTAGATAAACTACACATAGCAAAATTAATTCTACAAAATCATCCCCGAAGATTAGGGTTTTAAATGCCTAACTACGAATGGACCAAATTACTTTGATTACCTCAAATTGATAGTTTTAAAATACAATTAAACTAATTTTGGATAAATCCAGATAATCAATTTCAACAAAACAATCTTCCGATTAACCAATCCCAAACAATCCATTTTTAAAATTAGGGTTTTAAAGCCCAAGACACAACCCAAGTAATCCAAATCAATTAATTACGATTAAAGGTATTAGAGAGTAATTAGGATCATTTCGACTACTTCTATAAATCTAACTTTAGAAAAACAATTATACAAATACCCAATCTCGTAATCTTACTTAAAATCTAGGGTTTTAGGCCCGAAAATGCAATTCGGTAAAATTCTATAAATTTAATCAAATTGAATGTTTAGAAGTACAATTAAACACATTTTATAACATATCAAATAATCAATTGCTCAAAACCGATAAAAGAAATACGCAATTCAGCGCAATTAGGGTTTTTGAACCCGGAACGCAAATCCGACCAATTATTGCCAAAACATACCAATTGACGGTTCAGAAATGTAATTAAACATATTCTAATATAATTTATATAGTCAATTGAATAAAATAACCCAATTACAAAATCTAATTTAAACCCGCGGGGGTTTTTGACCTAAAAATCCAATTCCGGTCGATTACGTACGATTTTCCCAAATTAACACTTCTAACATAAAATTTAATACATTTGAAACAATATTATAAAATCAATTGAGCAAAACGACTCAATTATACGACCCAATTTTATTATATCCAAAATCTGACCTAGGAATCAAATTCCGATAAAACCTGCATAAATTTCTCAAATAGATAGTTCCAAAATGAAATTGGATACATTTTAAAACATATTGTATAATCAATTTGTCCGAAATCACAAAAACGGACGGATCCGAGAAATTCGGGCATAACCCGGCCAAAAATCCGATTTTCCCAAAATTTCAACACAACCACACAATTAACTCTTCCAAATCATTCTTATAGCATATACATACATAATCAAACAACTAATTTAGTTTTTTATAAGCTAATTCATACCCAATCAACCAAAACAAGGGTTAGGGTTTTCGGAAATTATACCAAACGAAAAACCGACGGATCGGGGCAAGGGAAGGTCGGGAAAGTTGTGCCGGAGGTCGAGGATGGCTCGCCGGTCGTCACCCGAGATCGCCGTGGCCGGACGGCGGCACGGCCGGTGCGGCTCGTTGTTCCGCGCTGTTGCGTCGTCCACTGCTCCTGCGGCTGTTGCTGCTGCTGCTGCGCGGCTGTTGTGCTGCGGTGGTCGGTCGCGTCGCCCGTCGCAGCTCGTTGGTCGGCGGCGGCTGGCGAGGGAGCAGGGAGGAGGAGAGAGGTGAGGGAGGTCGGGGCTGGGGTTTCGAATTGCAGAACAGGGAGCACGAGAAAGGGTCGGGGTAGGGGAGAGAAGAGGGAAAGGAAAAGAAGGGGGCGGGGCACCGGTCGGGTAGGGCTGCGGGTTTTTTTTTTTTTTTTTTTTTTTAATTTACAAATACACATTAGATAAAATACCAAAAACATCAAAAATATTATTAGAAGATTTTATCTAAAACTTATTTAATCAAAAATTTATTTCGAAATGGATCCGAAGGCTTAAATTTAGTAAAAAGGCTATATAAAGAATTTTGAAAACATTTTCGGAAGGATTTAACAACGAACACAAAATTTATATTATTTACGGAAATGTATTATAAGACCTCAAAAAAATTTATTTAAGAGTATATAATAAAATATTTAAGTCAAATTCGAATAAACCAAGACTAATTTAAATAATTTCCGAAATCGGTTTTCCGCAAACCAAAAATCGTAAAACGGAAGAAATTTAATTCCGGAAAGAAATTCATAAATAAACTCCGAAATCTTTTTAATTTAAAACTATCCAAAAATAATAACGATTATCGAAAACGAATAAATTTAAAGTCGGAAATATTTTCTACGGATAAAATTATTAAAATAAATTTAACTATTTAAATAGAAATTCTATAATTTAAATAATATATTTAGTCAAAGAAATATAACTTCAAAACAAAATCGTAATCACATGACGAAGATATAATCGAAAACGAATAAAAAATATTAAAACCCAAAATACGAGAAAGAACGGAAATATATATTTTTAACCGAAGATCGAAATCATAAGAATATAATAAAATCATTGTCGTGAACGAATTTGTCTAGAATGGTTCGCAACGACAATGATTAATTACATTCAATTATGAATTCAAAATCATCGATAAATCCGTAAAACGAAACGAAATTAGAATAATTAATTATTTACATCAAATTACGCTAATAAAATCATTAAACTTAATAAATCTGGATTTTAAAAATACGGGGTATTACAGAAACACACAGACTAATTATAAAAAATATTATAGTATCAATGAATATCAGATATGTCAATAATACAGCTTACTCATAATTTTCTAGGCAAATATCAGTTCGACAATGATAGATAAGTGAGAAAGAACGATATTACCGCGAATGCTTAAACATATAATCCACTTAATTAGGGACCTCTCTTCTTGGAGGTCTTACTTCTTTCCCGAAACTAAAAGGGTTCGCTGGTTATTTCACCTGTATACTTATCAAACAAACAAAATAATATTTCAAAAGAAATTGGTAATTAATTATAGCAGATATTAGTATATAACAAGAAAATTACGATTCGAGGTTACCAACAGAAAATACGTCTCGAAATTAGTCAAGATTCAAATTCTTGACTAAACCCTAGGTCGATTAGGGTTTCTTTCAGGAACTTTGAAACAGCAGACAAAAACACTTTAATCACCGGTTTAAGAGCAACGGAAATCATCAAATCCTTCGTCGTTTGCAAACCCTAAAATTTCGCACTTCAAAAGTAGGGCTAGCAAAAACAACAGATAACGAACCATAAATGAAAAAGAACTTAGTAGTAACAATTAAACCACGAGCACTCGAATAATCGAGGCTCTGATACCAAATGATGGAAACCTATTAGGGTTTCACAAAGGATCGAAGAAAAATAATCGAGCGCGGGGTTCGATTCGTCGGATTCAGCCTAAGGAAAACTCCCAAAGGAAGATCCAAAGATTCAGAGGCACAATTTCACAATGGCAACTGAATTTGAGAGAAAGAACGATCAAGAGTTGATTGAAGACAGAGAACAGACGCAGCAGAAGAAGAAGTGAGTGAGAGGTTCACCGAGAGAGAGAGAGAGATCGCGAGAGAAGACTCGAGAGAAATCAAGAAAATATGTCGTATATCAGCCAACAACTAACTATATTACAATCGTATATGCCCCTATTTATATAAGCGTACATACCATATAAAATACACCATACAACCAGCCCAATCTCACGGTACAACCCAACACACATAATCAGGGAAATGGGTCGGTATAAGTGGTCGACACTGGACACTCGACTAGCCCAAAGAATACATCAAAAATCTCCCCCAAATTACAAGATAATATTTAGACATCAATTCACATAAGCTAATTTAATTCTAGCTAATCATGGCTATTAAGGATTGATTAATCCACAATCCAACTAATCCATTATTATGGACCGGGTGGCAGATTATACAACTGACCTAATTTCCATTAGCCAATTTCGACCAGCGAATGCATCACATGGGATTACATAAAAATAAAAAAATACATATTCTGCAACACTTCAACAGCTGCATCCAGAATTCATGTGCTGCATCAATTTCCTATTTATTCACACAAATAAGACAAACAATTATAAGTAATAAATGATTCACAACAATTATCGAAATTAATTAAATACAAATTTTAAGATTCATATCAACACCAATGATTTTTATAAGATTTGAGTAAGGTATTTTGAGGTTGTCAAGCTTGAGAGGGTACATAAAGCTATATATATGAGGGTAGGGTTGGAGGGTTTTAGATTTTTAATAATGGAAACAACAAACTCCAAGGGTGGATTAGTTGATCTTAAAAAGAATATCTTGGAAGAAGGTTATTGTACACCTTACTCCATTCATCCTAGAGGAGATAAGTTGCAAAAATTCTTAAACTAGGTTTGCTAGTGGTCGAGCATGAATAGAGAATTCATATATTTTTTCTATGTGTCTCACCTACCAGAAGGTAAAAGTTGAGCATAAAAAGCTAACTACTAGTGTAACAACTAGAGTTTCACCAATGGAAATGGGATGAGATTTTAATAGATTTTATTCTTGGATTATCAAAGACTCATAAGGATTTAGATTATATTTAGGTTATGGTTGATTAGTTAACTAAGTTATTAGTGCTCAATCTGATGAAGATAACTTGAAGCATATGGTACTTAACCGATGCATATGTGAACTAAATAATGATATTTTATGGAACTCTTTAGTGCATTTTGATAGATTGAAAATCAAGGTTTGTGTCACATTTTTGTCAAAAGTTATAAGAGGTGGCATTTTCAACACTCTGATTACACTAAGCTACATATGGGTAAACTAAGTAGCCAATTCAACTTTGGAGAATATATTGTAAGGTTGTGTTATGGATTTCTAAGTTAGTTGGGATGGCTATTTTGGATACTTGATTTTTCCTATAATAATAATTATCATTCAAGCATAGGCATCACACCTTTTGAAGAACTCTATGGTTGAAAGTGTTGTAGTCGCTCATGCTAAAATGGCATCATTGAGTAGGTCATTGTGTTATAACCATAAATGATTGAGAAACTATCATGCAAATAAGATTGATATAGGTTTAAATGAGAGTTTCTCAAGATACATAGAAAAGAAACTCTCATTTCCTTAGGCACCCTATGCTACCAAACCACATGCCTTTTATAAGTACTGGCCATTTGCTCCATACTCCTTATCGACTTCATCGGTATGAATAATGCTAACTTAGTTAACCAGTCAACTACAACCCAGATTAAATTAGAAATGCTACAGTTCTTACGTAATCAGACCATGAAGTCCATTGGCGCACTACCCTATTTCCACTTACAGACCTCTAATTGCTAAACTAAACCCATCAAACTCTTGTTTTCTACCTTGACCTTCTAACATGTCAAGCATTAGACCACAAAGTCCGCAACCTCCAACTTCATATGGGGCTACCAATATATCCGTCTTAAAACCTTGTACAACTTATGCCCTCTAAGGTGGATAGAATAAGGCACACAATGACCATCCTCTAGGATCCTCTTCTTAAGTTCTCCACAACTCTGAGGTATATACCACCATCCTAAAAAATGGATGCTACCATCCTCAAGAATCTCAAATGTTGCTGCTATACCTGCAATCCCCTAAAATTTTAAAAGCTATAATTTAATGAATAACTATTATTTGGGATAAATTAGCTTTTAAATCTATTTAATTTAATTATTTTATGGATTTGTGAGTATATAAAATTTGATATGAATATTTAATAAATTAAAATACTTTTTTTATTTTATCTTACTCTTTTTGTTTAAATAATTTTCCAAACCAATATTTTACTAAAATTATCATTTTTAAACCCATATATTTAATTATATTAAATTTAATTAATAAATAAATTTATTACCCAAAAATATTACATTTCATGATTTTATAAATTAAATTATTTTATTTTGTCCCATTTTCCTATTTTCCCATTTTCCTTTTCTTTCTCCTTTTTCTCATTTCTTTCTTTTTCCTTTTTCTTCCCTTTGGCTGCCAGGCCTTGGCCTGCCTTCCTCCCCCTGCGCGTTGGGCCTCTGGCCCATCTCTCCCTTTCTCCCCTCATTCCCCTTTCTTTCCCTCAGCTCGTCACCCTTTTCCATTCTTCCTTCCTCCCCCGTGTGGGCCCGACATATTCTCCCTTCTTACTTTTCTTTCCTTTCTCCCCGACCAGGCCGGACCACTCTCTTCTTCCCTTCGCCCGAATTGCACGTAGCACCCCCTTCTTCCTTTCTTCTTCTTCCTTTTCCCCGATGCCATACCTGACCACCTCCACTATCTCCGGGTGCCCTATCGACAACCCTCCTCCCCCTACTAATCTCCCTATCTCTCTCTCTCCATTTTTCTACCCCATCTTGGCCCCACCACCTCTCTCTTTCCTTGCCCATGCCCCTCCTTTCCCTTCCCTCTCCCTACAACTCCCATGCCCCTTCCACCTTACCGCTACCCTACTGAGCTCCTATCCCCTCCTTTTCTCTCCCTCCTCTTTTTCTTTTTTCTTCCCTACTTCATTTGACCATTTTTTATCCTTCTTTCCCCTTCCTCGACCTTCTTTTTCTCCTTTCTTCTCCTTCCATCTCCCTCCCTATTTTTGCTTCGTAGCCCTATTCCGCCGTTGCCACCATGGCACTAGCCACCTACACCACCCCTACCACCCTCTACCTCACCCCTACACCACCACACCACCCCTCGAGCAACCCTACAACCCCCTTCTTCCTCCCCTCTTCTTTTTTTCTTCTTTCTATCCCTTCTCAACAACCACCCTACACTTCCGCTGTTCTGCCGCCTCTACTGCCACCTGTGTCACCAAACTAATCCCTACAACCTCCTCTACCACCCCCACACCCTCTTTGGCCGAAAACCACCTGCATGCCTTCATTTTCCTCCTCCCTTTTACTTCCTTCTTAGCCCCCTCCATCTCGGCAGCCACCTTCGCAGCCTTGCGGCTGCCATCAACCTACCATCGACCACCACCTACACCCCCTCTCCACTCCTGCACCCTTCCCTTGTCCTAAATCCTCCCCCAAATGCTTTCTTTCCTAGCCTCAAAGCCCTAACCCGCAAACACCACTCCCTCCTCCAATTATTGCCATTTTGAGCCTCTTCCCCTCATTTCATTGCATGTAGCTTATGCTGCATGAGTAGTATGAGCTTCTACATGCTTCGGTATATTTTTTTTAAATAAATTTTAAGGTATAATAATAGTTTAAGTTAATTATTTCATTAATTAAGTGTTATAAAGTCTTATGCTTTGGTTTTTCTTATTTTATGCTTTGGTTTTTCTTATTTCTAATATAATAAACATTGATATTATTTTTAGGTATTGGTTTTTCTAATCAAAGCTTGAATATTTAATCGGAATACCAATAAGGTTCATTTTTGTGGAAATTAAGGTAATTGTTAAACCTCTCTCAACGCATGGATAAACTTATGTTAGCACATTAGAGTTTTTAATGCGTTATTATGCTTGGTATATGTTGTTTAATATAATATATGTAGTTGCTTGTGTTGATTGATAAAAAGGAAAGCATGCTAGTTTATATTCCATGTATGGAAGAAATGCTTAAGGAAGAAGAATTGTTATCCAAGAATATGTTAAGTACTTATCCATGCTATATTATGTTGTTGTGACCATTAATGCATGGTTAATATTATTGTGAGCCCTAGGGGTAATTTAGTAATATATCTTATGTAAAAATGTGGCCTAATAGGTATTTTATTAAATATAATAGTTGTGGAGTTGGAAAACGAGAATGGGGTATTAATATTAATATTTTATGTAGTGATGATAATTTAATATAAGTGGTGTAATAAGGGGAAAATGGTAATTTGTAAGTGAATTAGGTAGAATGTAATTTTGGAAGTGAGGGGTAAAATTTTAATTTTATAAGTAAAGGGTAAAATGGTAATTTTCAAATTAAGGGGTAAAATAATAATTTTAGAAGTAAAGGATAAAATCATAATTTATTCCAAGAGCCAACCGGCAAAAAGAAGGGTAAAATGGTAACTTTGTGAGTAAGGGGTAAAATTGTATTTTTGTAATTAAATGGCAAAATGGTAATTTCATAATTAAAGGGTAAAGTGGTAATTTTGGATGCAAAGGGTAAAAGGGTAATTTATAAGTGAAAAGGGTAAAATGGAAATTTTGTATGCAAAGGGAAAAATGGTAATTTACAAGTGAAAAGGGTAAAATGGTAATTTTGTATGCATAGGGTAAAATGGTAATTTCATAAGTAAAAGAATGAAATAGTAATTGTGTAAGTAAAAGGATAAATGGTAATTTATAAGTAAAGGGTAAAATGGTAATTTCATAAGTAGAGGGCAAAATGGTAATTTTGGATGCAAAGGGTTAAAATGGTAATTTTGTAAGTAAGAGGATAAAATGGTAATTTCTAAGTAGAAGGGGAAAATAATACGTATGGAAAAGGTTAAAATGGTAATTTTGGATATAAAGGGGCAAAATGGTAATTTTATAAGTAAAAGGGTATTATGGTAATTTTGGAAGTAAGGGTGTAAAATGGCAATTTGTAAGTAAAAGGGTAGTATGGTACCTTTAGAAGTAAAGAGGTAAAATTGTAGTTTTGTAAGTAAAAGGATAAAATGGTAATTTGTAAGTAAACGGGTATTATAGTAAATTTGGATGAGAAGGGCAATTTGGTAATTTAACTAACTAAAGGGTAATTTAATAACTTTGATAATGGGGAAGGTAGCTTGGTAATTATGATCATAGAGAAGGGTAATTTGATAATTTTGATAATGGAGAAGGGTTATTTGGTAAATATGATAATAGAGAAGGGCAATTTGGTAATTTAACCGACTAAAGGGTAATTTGGTAATTTTGATAATGGAGAAGGGTAGTTTGGTAATTGTGATAATAGAGAAGGGCAAGTTGGTAATTTAACCAACTAAAGGGTAATTTGGTAATTATGATAATATAGAAGGGCAATTTGGTAATTTAACCAATTAAAGGGGTAAAATGGTAATTATGATAATGAAGAAGGGTAATTTGGTAATTTGACAAACTAAAGAGTAATTTGTTAATTATAATAAAGGAAAAGGGAAAATTGGTAATCTAACCAACCAAATGGAAAATATGTTAAGTGTAACAATTATGAAGGGTAGTTAGTGACCTAATAAGTATCGAAGAAAACTTAGTAACCTAAATCGAGTAAGGGGTAATTGAGTAATTTGTATCTAACATGTCGTTGTGATAGCAGAATTCACTAATATAACTCAAATAACACTAAACAAAAAGATAAGAGTATTTAACAATTAGTAAGTATCACGAGAACGGGTCCTAAATCAAAATTGGATAAAATTATGATGCCCTTAATGATTCCTTTTTGTTACCTTCGATAACCATTTAAATATGAAACATCTAATGATATAAGAACGATTGAAAGTGAATGAGCATCTGATTGTTGTGCTTTTTTTTTTATCACCTTATTTAAGACACTAATACTTAAAGTGAAAGACTTCGAGATCGGGAATGGGGGCTCTTTAGGGGTCGCTACCCTAAAGACCTAGTTTAGCCCACGGTTATTCTAGTATTTGGTGTTGTGCCTTTGTGCCCCAATCATGCCCTATATCTTACTCTATCTAGCTCTACGGACCTATTTAGGGGGTATGCATAACTATGGATTAGGTGTCCTTGTCGGTAGGGTACTGATTTAGCACATATGCACCAGTACGATCAAGGTACCTTTGTGTCCCTAGGTTGATAGTTGAAGGGTACTAAGTAGCTTATATGCACCAGTGCGAATGGTGTACCTTTGTGTCTCGAGATCTTGATCTCCCTATCGAGGTAAATAAATGGAATTGTTATGATGATTAAAAAGGGAAAACACTAAGCGTGAAAGTGAAAGACTAATGAGCCGGGCCTGCTTGAATTATATTATGAGTACTGATCCACCGGATATAATAGTGGCCCAAGAGCGTTTTACTTTGGATCATGTTTATTAGTACCCATCCACCAGATATAATAGTGGCCCAGCAGTGTTGTCTTGGATGATGTATATTTATATTTCAGTCCACTAGCTATAATAGGGGGTCTCGAGCTCAATAAATTTGATTTGGATGTGAATAAATTATGAAAAATTACTAATCACTTATAGTGGAACATCATGTGAGTTCGGGCTAGACCGGTCCCCCGGCAAATAATAGTGGGCAGGAGCATTCTGCCCTGGAGACCGATCCATTGATAATAATAAAGGTCAGGAGCGTTCTTCCCTATATGTCTTCCAGTTCATCGGCTATAATAGTGAGGTTCCCACACTCACATGCATATTTATAATATGAGATAATTCATTTATGATGGACTAATGGCTTAAAGCCCAGAAGTATTAATTGTTCATTATAACCTATTAATATTTGATTGATTTGTTAAGTATGTGAATGCACAAATGTGAATAGTAAGTACCTACCTTTCATTATGTATGTATGTAGTGTTGTATCATGTGTGCATTGTGAGCCTGCTGTTAAGTGTGTTTTACAGGGTTAGTCAGTACCATAGTACTGAAGGGTTCCTAAAATGCCCCAAAAAATTCCTAATTTTAAATAGTATATTTAAATGAGGTTTGATTATAAAATTTAATTAAGTAAATTATTTTATTTAAAATAAAAGGAAATTAATTAGGGGAAATCAAGAATAAATTTATAAGTGTTTTAATTAGGTGCAATTTTGGTATTTTAAATAATTAAGGATTTATTTTGAAAATTAATTAAATAAATTTTTTTATTTAAAATAAGAAGGAAAAAAATAGTTCCAAATTAATATTTTTTTTATAAATAATTTTATGTAAGAAAATTAGGGTGTTTTACTAATTAAAATGGAATTTATGGAAAATCTTTCAAAAATCCTAATTTAGCCTAAAAAGGGGTTTAAATATTTTTTTATTCAAATATTATTATTTAAATATCCTAAATATTCAGATTAATTTAATTGGCCCTAATCTAATTATTTTTCTCCTTTCCTTTTTCCCTTTTTCTTTTCCTTTCTTTATTTTTCTTCTTTTTCTTTTTCCTCTTCTTTTTCCTTGAATTGGGCCAGCTGCGGCCCAGTCTTCCTTTTCTTCTTCTTCTTCGGCCCAGCCCGCGCGGCTCCTTCCTCTGACTCCTTCCAGCGTCGTGTTTTGCTTTCGTTTCCACCGAAACTCATCGTTCAATTTAATGACTCCTCCTGCATCGCCGAACCGCTCGGTTCTCCCCTTTTCTTTTCTTTTTCCCGGCCGACCGGTCCGCCTCCTTTCCTTCTTCCTTCTTCCTCCTTCCTCCTCCGTCGACGCTGCTGCACCTTTCGACCCCGTCAATGGCATCTTTGGCCATGAGACCTTTGACCGGCTGTTTCTTGTCTCATTGTCTTCTTCTTAACTCTAGGAATAAATTGGAATAATTATTCGACGTTATCTCTCGCCCGTTTCTTCTCCCCAGCCACGCGAAAATTCGAAGCAAACCAAACAATGCCCGACCGTTTTCTGCCACCGGCCACCCAATTTCTCGCATCTAATTCTTTCCTACCCACCCCCAAAACCTTATTATCCCATCTACCATCTATAAAAAGCCTGATTGTAGGAGTTGTGGAAGATTTTTCTTCCCCAGAAACCCTCGGCGAGGGCTGCCATCACCGCAACTTAAGACGTGTCGTCCTCCGCCGATAGCCAACCTCACCGCCACCACATCATCCCAAATTCTTCCCTGCAATGCCCTCTAGTTAACTAAACTATTTTCAACCTTCGATTATTCTTGCACGGGCCTCCATAACCGTATAAAGTTGGTTGCTTGTTTCGCTAGAAATTTTACCCCGAAATCTTAAACCACCTTCCACCGCCGTGCGCCGCCACCTTTGGCTGCACCACCACCATATTTTTGTCCCTCTTCTCCTGGGAAACCATAAACACCTCTTTTATCACCTCAATTCTCCCTATCTTTTTTCCAACATCCATCTTTCCCTCTTTTCTTCTATTTTTCCGGCCGCCGCCGCCGCCGCCGTGCACCACCGCCGGTGCCACCTATCCCCACCAGCCTAAGGTTGAACCCTAGACCCTCTCAACCATTTTCCATATTATTATAATCCTTGATTTAATTTATTTCAATTATTTACATATAATTACCATTATTATTACTCTTAATAGTTATATTCTTAATATGTATTATTATTATTATTAGTAGTATTATTGTTTTTATTATTATTTATGTTGAGGGCTGAAGCCCTATTGTATTTTAATTCGACTTTATTATTATTCCCTTATTATTTCTATTTCTACTATTATTAATAGTAATATGTTATAAGTATAATAGTTATCATTATTTTATATTTCAAATTTCTATTATTCTTAATACAAATATTTTAACATTAGTGTTGTTAATAGTTTTATTATTGTTATTACTATTATTATTATTATTATTATTATTATTATTATTAGTATTATTATTATTGTTATTATTATTTATATTCTCATTGATATTAGTTTTATTATCTTTGATATTATTATATTAGTATCATTATTATCATTAGGGTAAATTCTTTAACCCTATATTATCAAGGTTTATAATATCTCTATTATTTTTTTTATATCTTTAGCAAAGTTAGAATTTTGTTAAGGTTATTTTATTAGTGTGTTATTATCTGGTCAAAACCCTAAGGAGGCGTAGGAACATGCTCCAAGACCGGTGTCGATTTAGGTAAGGGTTTACTAAGGCCATTGTGTGCTTCTATGCATGATGTGCTTCATATGCTATGCATTCTATGTTTATGATTATTAATTATGTCGTATATGAAATGACGTGGAGTTGAAGTATGTTTTGTATGGCATGTGTATTATTTATGTATGATAATATGTGTTGTGACCCTGTAAGACATGCATGTGAGGATGTTGATATGATTTGTGCGGGGGAAAAGGATGAAAAATGAGGATGGAGAAAGAAGTTGATTAAGGGATGTGAGTTGACCTAAGTATTCCATTGATTCATGAGTAGAGGAATAAAATGGAGAACTTGAGGGTTTCGTGTATGAGAATCTGATTTACGATTTTTGAGGTTTTGTATGGAGAATATAATTTATGGTTTTATATAGGGAAGTTTAATTTATGGTTGTATATGATTTTGTGTGAGAGAATTTAATCTATGGTTTTGTATGGAAGAATTTAATTTATGGTTTTGATTTGGAGAATCTAATTTATGGTTTTGTGTGGAAGGATCTAATGTAAGGTTTTATATGGATGAATCTCTTGTTTGATATGGTTCAAATCTAGGGTTTGTTATGGATGAATTTTTGGGTTGTATATGGTTTGAATTTAGGGTTTGGTAAGGATGAATACTTGGTTTGGTATGGATGAATCTTTGGGTTTTATATGGTTTGAATCTAGGGTTTGGTATGAATGAATCTTTGGGTTATGTGGATTGAATTTAGGGTTTTGTATGATAAAATCTTGGGTTTTGCATAGTAGTATTAATGGTTTCATGGTGGCATTAGGGTTTTCATTGTGGTATTAGGGTTTACAGGGTGGCATTGGTGGTTGAATGGCGGTATTAGGGTTTTAAGTTAGGGTTTTGCATGGGGAGATTAATGTCTGCATGGGTATGAAATTTACATGTGGAAAGTTAATTTGAGATGTAAGGAAGGTCATGTAAGTGTTGTTTGGGCGTTTGAGCACTTGGGATGAAAAATAGCACGTGGAGAAAATTAAGGGTACGGAGGAGACTGAACAATAATTTGTTGAGGTTAATTGTGGTCTGTGGTGGCTGCTTAAGGTTTTTGTCGTATCAAGTATATTTGGTGATTAAAGTGTAATTGTGATTTGTGATGTGTGTTGATTCATGCATGTCCAGGGCAAGCTTTGAATAAGATACTTAAGACACTAATTATTTAAAGTGGAAGATCGTTGAGACGGGACCAACCGATCCACCGGTTCGGAATAGTGGTTAGGGTTTTTACCCTATGTGTGACCGATCCACCGGTTATAATAGTTGTTAGAGCAGGATGCTCTATGCGTAAACCGATCCACCGGTTATAATAGTGGGGGTTCCCGAGCTCAACAAACGCAAACCAGAGTTTTGCTAAAATGCCTAAAAGATACTAATTACTTACAGTGGAACACCATGCGTGCCGGAGCAAACCGATCCACCGGTTAGGAATAGTGGTTAGGACGCGTAGTCCTATGTGTATTCGATCCACCGGCTATAATAGTGGTTAGGGTATGATACCCTATGCGCCTCTGATCCACCGGCTATAATTGTGGGGGCTTCCGTATTCGCATGGATTTGATAAAAAGGCATGATGTGTAACGAATTCCGATAAAAGATTAATTAAGTAATTAATCTGGACTATAATTGGGCCTTTATGTATGTACCTAAATGATTGGTCGATATTATGACATGATGATGGTCTTTATGATCTTTTATTCTTATGCATGATTTTATGTGCTTATGTGTTGGCCTTAGTGTTCGGTTACCTTACTCAATACGTAGCGTACTGATCACCCTTTTTATGGGTGCTGCTCATTCCCATGAGTAGTATGCCCTTCTGGTTTGTGCAGGTGGGCGAGACATCAGTTGAGGCTGAGTGTTGAGCATGTTTGGCTCAAGTTCGCGAGTGTCGTGGCCGTAATTTTCTTCATGTGATTTCATTTCGTTATGATACTTCTTCTGATTCGCATTTAATCTTTTTAATTTATTATCTTGTGTTAAGTGTTTCGACTTAACCATTTATAAATTGTAAGATTATTCCCTTCGAGGAATTTTGATTTCCCACTCTGATTTCTTTTTTATTATTAATTATGATTCATAAACGTTTATGCATACTCTGATTTTTAACATATGATCTTTCAAGTTCTTTTATGAGCTTTTGGTTGAGTTTAATGTAAATCTTTTCTTAGCCTTAGCACTTGGTACTGAAACGGTCGGAGAGAACCGGTTTGGTACTAAGTGTGGCGGTAACATCTCCAGAATTCACGGGTTTTAATTCGATTACTTCCGCTTTTAAAAAAAATTTAGTGAATTTTGGGGTGTTACAGTTCCATTCGTGGGCCCCTGCCTATTTAATGGGCAGTGTCCCTTGCAGGTCATTTTCAGGTGTTATTCAAGTGGGCTCTCGGGAAAGAGTGCAAGGAACTATCTAGAAATTCCTAGGGTTGTACTCTTTCTCTTTTAAATTCCTTGTTTCAACACAATTGTTTTTTTGTAGCCACCATTGGTGAATTCTATTCTTGTAAATTGTCTACTATGTTACTCTGATTTAATTATGGTTTGAGTTTCTCATAAGTTGTATTTTTCTCTTTTAGCCTTAGCACTTGGTACTAGAGTTGTAGGAGTGAATCGATCTGGTACTAAGTTTGGCGGTAATATCCCCAGAATTCATAGTTTTGTTATTTCGCTTCCACTAATTATTTTAATCAACTAAAATTTTTAAGTAGTAAATTTTGGGGGTGTTACACTACCCTTAGATATTTCCTTCTTAATCCAATTACATTTTGTTTGATCAAGCTTGAATCTTATCGAAGATGGTTTGGGTGATCAAGATTACATTCATCCTCGACTAAAAATCCTTGAGTTTAATGATCTCCATACTGAACTCCCGAGGGTCTCTCCAGATCCAATTCGATACTACCTACAAACCTAAGGAATGCAAAGTCTTTCTACTTAGAGCATCTTCTACGATGTTGGCCTTACCCTCATGGTAGGTTAGCTCCAAATTGTAGTCCGTAACCAACTCCAGCTATCTTATCTACCTCATGTTTAATTCTTACTGTTTGAATATGTACTTAACGCTCTTATGGTTCGTTTAGAACTTATACTATAATTGATATTGGTAATGTCTCTAGATCATCATGGTGAAAACCACTACAGCTAGCTCAAGGTCATGCATAGGATAGCTCTACTTATGTTCCTTCAATGGTTGAGAAGCATAGGCTACTACCCTCCCATGTAGCATCAACATGCATCCTAACACAAACATGGATGCATCACTATGCACCTAGAATCCCTCCATACTCAACGGTAAGGTAAGCACTAGAAATGAATTCAACCTCCTCTTAAGCTCCTCAAAAGCCTCTACATTCTTATCATCCTAAGCAAAGCATGTCATCTACATTAACAAGGTACTCAAAGGACAAGGGACATTATAGAATTCCTAGGAGAAATGTCTATAGTAGCTTGCTAAACGAAGAAAACTACTAACATCTGTAACATCTGTTGGTAAAGTCCACTCTAACACTACTCATATCTTAGAAGGATCCTCGACACAAATTCCCGCAAAATAACATGACTAATGAAATCTACCTCATCTAACCAAAACTCACACTTTGAGAGCTCCGTGTACGACTAATGAGTCCAAAACAACTCCAAAGCCTGTTGAAGAGGTTTCTTATCTCCCTCACGAGTATGAGAGTTGATTAAAATATTGTTGATGAAGACCACAATTTACTGATTAAGATTCAACTAGAATATGTGGTTTATGAGAGCTATGAACACTACTGGTACATTTGTGAGTCCAAAATAAATGACGATGAACTCATAATAGCCATACTTCGTCCTAAATCCTATCTTCAATATGTCCTTCTTAGAAATCCTCATATAATGATACCTTAATCTAAGATTTATCTTTGAAAACAGTATAGTCTCATGCAACTGATCAAGGAGGCCATCGATCCATGGTAAATGATAATGGTTCTTTTGTAATCCCCCGAATTTTTAAAACCCTATATTTTAATAAATAAATTTTATTTTGGATAAATTAGATTTTAAATATTTTTAAATAATTATTTTATGGATTTTTGAGTGTATGAAATTTGGTATAAATATTTTAATAAATTAAAATAAATATATTGTTATTTATCATACTCTTGTTATTTAAATAATTTTCCAAATTATTATTTTACTAAAATTTTCCCCTTTTAAATCCTTATATTTTAACTATATTAAATTAAATTATTAAATCAATTTATTACCCAAAATTATTCTATTTTATTATTTTATCAATTAAATTATTTTACTCAATTTTCCCTTTTCTTTTCCTTTTCCTTTTCTCTTTCTCCTTTTTTTTTTCTTTTCCTTCTTTCTCCTTTTCTTCCTTGGGTCGCCGATGGCATGCCTTCCTCTCCATGGCGCGCTGGGCCGCAGGCCTAGTCTTCCTCTGCCTTTCCTGCGTCGCCCGGCCCCCCTCTTTCTTTCTTCCTTTCTTGCCCAACCAGACATGCCCGCTCCTTTCCTTCGGCTGTCTGCTTGCACGCACCCCAGCCCCCGACCCTCCTTTCTTCTTCCCTTCTTCTTCTTCCTCTTTCCCTGGCGATAATCCCGGCCATCCTCCACCATTTTTGCCACCCAACCTGCAACTCCCTCTCCCCCGTTGACCTCCCCCTATCTCCCTCCCTCTCCTTCTCGTCGTTTTCCTGCCATTTCGGTCCCACCATCCCTATCTCCCTCTCCCTCTCCCTGCAACCCCCATTCCCCTACCACCCTAACGCCATCCCCGAGCTCCCTATCCCCTCCTCTCTCTCCTTATCCTTTTTCTTCTTCCCTTCCTGATCCATTCGGGCATTTTTTGAGCCCATGTGCCTTGCCCGAGCCTCTTCTTTCTCTCCTTTCTTCTCCTTCTCTCACCCTCTCTCTTTTGTTTTGCCGCCTAGCTCCGCCGCTGCCCCCACCTTAAACTCCGCCTGCAATACCTCCTGCCATCCTCTACCTCACCCTCGAGCCATCATAACCCCCATTGATCCATCCCGTAACCCCATTCTTCCTCATCTCCTCTTTTTCTCTTCTTCTTCTCCCTTCTTGGCAACCACCCTACACCGCCACATTCCGTTGCCTTCCTACCTCCACTTGAGCCACCACATTACTCCGTGCAACCCCCTCTACCACCCTCCATCCTCCTTTGGTTGAAACCGTCACCCAAAAGCCTCCAATTTCCCTCCCCATTTTCCTTCCTCACCAGCCTCCATCTCGACCTCCCTCCTCGGTCGCCACCTTCACAACCTCGCTATCGCCGTCTCCGCCGCCCTTAGCCACCTTCAACTCATCCCCGACCACCACTTACACTCCCTCTACACTTATGCACCATTCCCTTGCCCCAAATCCTTCCCCACCATGTCCTTTTCTTAGCACCAAACCACCAACCCGAAAATACCTATCCTTCCTTATTTCCACCACCTTCTAGCCCCTCCTTTTTCTTTCTTTGCATACAGCTCATGCTGCATGAGCAGGATGAGCTGCTGCTTTCTTTGATTGATTTGAATATTAATTTTTAAGGTACAATAATAATTAATTTAAGTATTTGATTTATTAAGTGTTATAAAGCCTTATGTCTTGATGTTTATGATTTCTAGTATAATAAACCTTGATATTATTTTTAGGTGTTGGTTTTGATAATCAAGCATGAACCTTAAACTGGAATACCGGTAAGGTTCGTTTTTACGAAAATAGAGGTAATCGTTAAATCCCACTTAAACTCATGGATTAACGTATGTTAGCACATTAGGCATTTTTAATATGTATTATGCTTGATGAATGTTGTTAATATATTATATATGTTTTCTTGAGTCGGTTGATGACAAGGAAGTATGATAGATTATGTGCTATGTTTGGAGATATTGTTTAAGGTAGAAGTTGGTTATTAATGAAAATATTAAGTATTATTCATGTTGTATTATGCTATTGTGATCTTAATGCTTAATTAATATTTTGTGAGCCTTAGGGGATTTTACTAATGTATCTTGTACAAGAAAATGACCTAATATATATATGAGGTGCTAATAATATTATATTAATTATAAGAGTTGTAGATGAGGTATTAAAGTTAATATTTTATGTAGTAACAATAATAATTTAATATAAGGGATGTGCTAAGGGTAAAAAAGTAATTCTTAATTAAAAATGGTATTTTGGTAATTTTGGAGGCAAGGGTAATATGGTAAATTTGTTAATAAAAGGATAAAATGGTAATTTTGTAAATAAAGGGTAAAATAGTAATTTCGTGATTAAAAGGGAAAATTAGTAATTTTATAATAAAAGGGTAAATTGGTAATTTTATAATAAAAGGGCAATTTGGTAATTTTGTAACAAAAGGGCAAATTGGTAATTTTATAATAAAAGGGCAAATTGGTAATTTTGTAATAAAAGGGCAATTTGGTAATTTTATAACAAAAGGGTAAATTGGTAATTTTGTAATAAAAGGGCAAATTGGTAATTTTATAATAAAAGGGCAATTTGGTAATTTTGTAATAAAAGGGCAATTTGGTAATTTTGTAACAAAAGGGCAAATTGGTAATTTTGTAATAAAAGGGTAATTTGGTGATTTTGTAATAAAAGGGCAATTTGGAAATTTTGTAATAAAGGGGCAAATTGGTAATTTTATAACAAAAGGGCAAAATGAAAAATTTGTAAATAAAAGGGATAAAAGTGGAAATTGGAAAGGAGTAACTTGGTAATTATAATAAGAGAGAAGGGTAAAATGGTAAATATGAGGGGCAATTTGGTAATTTAACCAACTAAAGGAGTAATTTGGTAATTAGGATAATGAACGGGGGTAATTTGGTAATTTGACCAACTAATGGTTGATTTGTTAATCATAATAAAGGAAATGGATAAATTGATAATCTAACCAACTAAATGGGAAATATATTAAGTGTAACGATTATAAAGGGCGTTTAGTGGCCTAATTTATGTGAAAGATAGCTTGGTAACCTAAACTGAGTAAGGGTGTAACTAAAGTTGAATGTGTGCTATATGTCCTACATGCCTTGGATGCCCTATATAATTTTTATGTCGAGTTCTACATGTTATTATCTTAATTGTTTCACTTGTGGCATGGCTTGGAACCAAGGTGTGTTCATGTGCCCCTTTTGGTATGTGCTGATATGGATACGTTATATTTTATGGTGTGATGTGATGTGGCCCTTAGGGATATGCATGCTAGGATAATTAATGTGGTAATTGGAGATGGAGGCATGAAAAAGAGTAATGAGAGAGAAAGATAACTAAGGGGAAGTAAGTTGGCTAATGTAGGTATGGGAGGAACTAGGGTTTGCATAGAATGATTAGAGTCCGCATGGGAGCAAAGTTTACGTATAGAAAGTTGCCTCAGGCCGTGAGGAAGATATTAGAAGTGTTGTTTGGGTGTCTGGGGACTTCGAGCAGAAAATAGTACGTGGGATAGTATAAGGGTGCGTAGGAGACTAATCTAGGGTTGGGAGGAAACCCTAATGTGAGAGGGTGGAAAAAGAAAAAGAAAATAATAAAATTAAAAGAGAATGAGTGGGATAGAAAGTGAGGGTTGGATCTAAGGGTCGTGACGTGTGGGGTGTTGAAATAGTCGGGATGTGTACGGTAGAGAAGGATGGGCCGCATAAACCGAGTTAGGAGGTGTAGAAGTCTCAAGATATGGGGCAGGCCCTCTTGGGAGGATAAGTGTGGATATGGTTAGCCATGCATGTTAAGGGTGTAATACTTTCGAATAAGATATATTTAAGACACTAATCACTTAAAGAGGAAGATGCTGAGCTAGGCCCAGACCGGTCCACTAGCAAATAATAGTGGCCAAGAGCCGAGGTGCCCTAGAGACCGACCCACTAGTGAATAATAGTGGCCAAGAGCGTTTTGCCCTGTATATATTTCTAGTCCACTGGCTATAATAGTGGGGGATTCCGTGCTCAGCAAACCAAACGTAAAATCGATAAGACATGGGGAAGATACTAATCACTTATAGTGGAACACCTTGTGAGTTGAGGCCAGACCGGTCCACCAGCAAATAATAGTGGCCAGGAGCGTTTTGCACTAGAGACCGATCCACCGGCAAATAATAGTGGTCAGGAGCGTTCTGCCCTGTATGTATTTCCAGTCCACCAGCTATAATAGTGGGGTTCCCGCACTCACATGGACATTTAAAATCCGATATGATTGATTAATGATGGACTAATGGTATTAAGGCCCGAAATATATAGATTATTCATTATGACCTATTAATATTTGGTTGACTCGTTAAGTATTCGAATGTAAGAAAGTGAATGTTGCGTATACGCTATCAATATCTGATTGAATTGTTGAATGTGTGAGTAAATGGATCTGAATATCATGTTTAGACTTATGGTTATGTACAAATGCAGTAGTATTTCATGTGTTACATTGCGTGCCTGTTTTTAAGTGCGTTTTTAAAGGATTACTCAGTACCGTAGTACTGAAGGGTTCCCTTCATGGGGCCCCTGCCTATTCAATGGGTAGTGCCCCTTACAGGTCATGTTTGGTGCTATTCAAGTGGGCTCTCAGAAAAGAGCATAAGGTACTATTCGGTAAATTCTAGGGTTGTAATTTGTCTCTTTTAAATTCAATGTATTTGTTATTTTGTAACCACCATTGTTGGATTTTACTCTTGTAAATTGTTTACTGCACTACTCTGATTTTTAAATGCTTAAGTTTCTCGTAAAATTGTATTTTACTCTTTTAGCCTTAGCACTTGGTACTAGAACGGTATGAGTGAACCGGTCTGGTACTAAGTGTGGTGGTAATACTCCCAAAGTTCACGGTTTATTATTTTGCTTCTGCTAATTTTCTTTTTATTAACGAAATTTTTAGTAGTGAATTTTAGGGGTGTTACATCTTCACCATAACCTAGTTCAACCAAGATGCTCATATGTAGTGGATCCAATCTCCTATTATTGATACCTTTATGGAGATTGATATTTATTGATTCATAATCACTATTACTATGTTTGTGGTTCTAATCTACATCTCTATTGGTGCAGGGATGTGATCTCTCATGTGATCTATTGATCTCTAGTGGGAATTATCATAATAAAACACTCATGAAATCATATATTAGATTCTATGCTTTTTGTAACTATAAGTTACATATTCCTTGGGGGTTTCCCATGGAACACAGGTTCTTCATGTGATATTTTATAATGTCTTTGCCTTGATAAGATGATAACTTATCCCTAGATTACGAATTCATGATTTTTATAGTATGATTCTTTTATGTTATGCATAGAGTGTAATGTTGCTCGTGTTTATGCATAATAATTAGTTATTACACAATACTCTAGTACTAATACTACAACTCATGGTCTTGTTAATTCAATCAATAGGTTCTATGTTGTGAAGGGTGATGAGGCTATAGTTGATGATGGTTATGACAACTTGCTCAATTTTAATGGTCAATAAATTCTTGAAAAGGAGTGATGATGCATATAGTTAAGTCGACTAGCTAGAGTTTAGTTGCCATTTCTGGTATCTTTTTATCTTATAACTTGTTTAAAGTTTTATTATTGTTACATTTATTTCATATTTTCCTCTCTTTTATATAATCTTATCACTATTCTTATATTTATATATGTTTAATGTAGTAAAGAGACTAGAATGTTTTATTTTATCTTTTTGACATTAGCTTATCACTTGAAATTAGCTAGGTGATTATCATTCCATTTTCATGTTTTATGTGCTAGTTTCACCCTCAAATTTGAATTATTTTCCATGCTCATTTTGAAAAATAACAAAATTTGCTTATGAATTTTAAAGGTGTTACATTATAGATAAATTTGAAACTTACAAGGGTTATGTATAGTTAAGGATTAGGTTATTTTTGCTAAGGTTTTTGTGGTACATGTTATGGCCATTATATGTCCAATATGGCATGGTATTTGATGACTAATGAGATATGGGTGGGTCATCCTTATATTATCCCTTTAGTATAGATGTTCAAGTGTAGTGGAGCCAAGCTTTTATTTATTGATGCCTAGGCATGATGGCCATGTGTTGATATTCTATGCCATGATGCCCATGTAGTGATACCTTCTATGAATATATGGTCTCTACGTTTGCTTATAGATTTGGTGTGAGATGCCCACTTCTTCTTATGATTGTTTACCTAAGCCCTCATAGTAGGAATGCACAAGTGTGTGGTTGGCATATAACACCTAGAAGTAACCCTTATTTTATCTTGACTCCTATTAACTAATATGTGTTTAAAGTAAACAATTGAGCAATCAAAGTTCAGAAGAAAAGAAATCAAAAAATTATGATAGAGTAATAATCAAATTTGAAATCATAGAGATTCCATAAGGCTTTTCTTTCCTTTGTTTAAAGATGTTGCTTACCTTGATGTTCGCAAGCATTCCTATGTTATTATGCAATTTCCGTGGAAAGTTGTGATATTATAATTATGTGACTATGTCTTTTTCTTGCTTTTTAAAATAATTAGGTATGATATGTGCATATTCTATGGAATTATTTGAAATATATTAACCTAAATTTTATATTAATTATGATAACTATTTTCCTCTAGTTTTCTCTATGGGCCAAGTTTTGTAGAAAAATATAAAATCAAGGTAATTTAGGGCAAGAACTAAGAAAAAGAAGCACAATGTGAAAATCAAGCTTATAGTCAAGGAAATATGGATGTGGAAGAACGTAAAAGACAAGTCATCTAATGAAAAGTCAAAGGAATATTATGAGTAGATACTTAATACGAGGCTCCAACATTTATGGAAATACAACCTATATTTATGTGATTTTCCTCTCATGTGCACCATTAATTCATCTCAAGTGCGTACAATTAGAGAAAAAATATGAGTGCCCCCGCATTTACCAATACAGATCATATTTTTTTCCATATTTTGAATAAGACTTATACGAACTTCTCTATCCTTTTATAAATATATGAGGTTGAATAGGATATTGAAGTGCACTATCGTTAGAACTTTAACTTTTTTATTATTATTTCTAAACTAATTAGGGTTCTTTTTTAAGATTTTTTAATTAGTTAACACAATTAGAGAATAGACATCATATGCTGTTTGCAGTTTTGCAATATCCTAAGTTATTTCTTTCCATTGGTTTGTTTATTTGTTTTATACAATTATTTAATTTTAGTTATTAGTTTAATTAATAAATTTTGTGATTTTATTTTATTTAATTTATTATTTTTTACTTTATTTCTATATGTTTATTGAAGTTATGATTATAATTCATTTAAAATCTACATTTTCTTATTTTATTAATATTTTAGGATAGAGTAGTATTGGGTAGGAGGATTTACTAGAAAATTAATCATGAGATATGAACTGGATTTAATTTTTATGTGTATGCTTAGTTAGAGTAATGATCACTTAACCAAGATTCGGACTTTATTATGTAGATTGGTCATCTGGGTAATATAAGTAATAATCGGATGCTATAATGGTATATTGAATTCATAATTTATAATTTATACATTTAGAAGTAGAAAATAGTTTGTTTAATTTCTAAAGAACAATATTAATTTAACGTATGTTTATTAATATCTAGAATTACATAACTAAGGAAAAGTGTAATTATGGTTATAGTTAGCAGATTTGTAATCTTCAATGTTATCATTAACTACATCTAGAGATCTTATCAAATGTTTTTATTGGTTAGAAAAGACATTATAAGAAAACCTTAGTTTATTTACATAAGGGGATGCTAGGATGGGGGCACGTGTGAGCTTTAATGGGTTAACATTAGGGATATAAATCTCTATAATGAATATGTCCTTTAAAACTTTTTGATGTAGGAGAAAAAACTTAAGATTTGTCATTTATTATTATGGAACCAATTGTTGTTCATTTAGAAAGGATCTCCAACAAAATTAAAGATAAATGGATGGTTACGTTGCTAGTCATATATGAAATGTAACATACAAGATACTAGGTGAATACGTTCATACACATGGCATGCATGGAATGCATAGCTACGTGAATGGGGGAAATAATATACAGATTAGACCTATATATTAGTTGATTTAGTTCATTAATTAATTAAATAGTAGAGTTAGAGATTAGATAGAGAATAAAGTAGCATAAATCTACTGTTTAAAAGAATATTCTATATTCTAGTAAATTTTAGCATATTCTATATTCTAGTATCTTTTATCTAGGTATCTTTCAAAGAATTATAACTTTTAGCTAGTATTCTATAATTGGTAGCCTTACCTATTTAAAGCCATAGAAGCCATCATTGGAGATACATCATGATTAAATTGAAGTTGAATGCAAATTACAAGTATTCAATTTTGTGTGAGTTAATCTCAAGTTTAATTAAATCTGTGTGAATGATTAATCTTGAAATCCTTAATCTATTTATTTTTGTGAATTTGAGATTAAGTACTATATATTCTAAACTTCAGTACCCATTCCATTATTAGCGATGTTCATTATCTAAACAAATCCCAAAGTCAAAACCCTAATTCGAAATCCTAACCTTAAGTTTCGAACCAAACCCTAACCTTACTACTAATTTTTGAAACTAAACCCTCACACTAACCCTTACCTATGAAACCATAATCATCAAATCATCCTCATCATCATCTCATCATTTTCAAATCATATTCATCATTCATCCATAAAATTTGAATCATCATCATCGAATCATCAACACCTTTAAATCATCATCACTATCATTAAATCATCATCATCATTATTCTACCCCATTCGAACATCAACATTATTATTTCAACACTTTTGAACCTTCCTCTTATTAATTCTAGCATAAATGAGCATTGGTTGTACATAATTGATAATTCTACATTCCCACTCACATCAATTTTTGTATCAAATCCTTCGGTTGATATATTGTGATCAAGATCCTATCTTTCCTCAATAGTCTTGTAAGAACATATATTTACTTCAAGAGTCTTTAAGAACATGTCTCTTCTTCAAGATTCTCCTAAGAATTCATCAAGAAGACACTAAATTTTAGAATTTAAAGGCGTTTTTGGAGAAGCACCACTTAGCCGGTGAAGGGAGGAGATAACGAACAAAGAGGAGGACTTGATAGATGTTATTAAGGTCTTGGTTGACGAAATCAAGGAGGTAAAGCTACTAGTGGGGAGAATAGAATCTTCCCAAGTTCAAGGTTTACACATGCAGCTAAAAACCTAAGGCAACAAGTAGAAGCAGACTACGTGAGAAGGGCACAAAATTTAATAGAGGAAAAAGAAGAGAGTGTGGTTAATTATGTAAGATCACATGACACCTCAAGAAGAACCTATGATGATGTGGAGAAGGGAATCTAATTTGATCTTCTTGATTTCAAAGGTAATCTCAATACAAAATCATTTCTTAAATGGTTGCAAATTTTTTAATTTATTTTTGAGTATAAAGAGATTGATGATGAGAAGAGGTGTCGAATAACAATATTAAAATTTAAAAAAATTTCTATAGTGTTGTATAATAACTTGAAAATGAGAAGGGAGAGAGAAGGAAAACCAAGGATTAGGTTAGGGAAAAAAAAACTTGAAGAAGAAATTTCCATCTCTTGAATATGAGCAAGATAATTTCATAAAGATAACTACTTTGAGGCAAGAGTTGCTTGGAGTTAAAGATTACATTGGAGAGTTTGAAATATTAGCTCTTATTTTTTATGGCCAAGAAATAGAAGAATAAAGGTGTGCATGATTCATTAGATGACTAAATATGAACCTTATAGAGAAGGTGGAGGTGTATCCTTATGAAGTGTTTGATGACCAAGCCAAGTTAGCAATCAAGTTTGAGAAACAATTCAAGAGAACAGAGCCACAAAACAAGTCAGCCAATTCTCCATATGGTTCAAATTTCGAAGGAAGGTCAAAGCCATAGATCAAGAAAATGTTAGAAAGTTCACTCGTGAAGAGTAGGGCAAGGATAAAGTTGTTGGTAAGGTGAACAAGTGATGCTTCAAGTTAGAGGTTAAAGCAACTTTGCTCAACAAAGCCACCAAACAAAAGGGAATTGACTTTGAAGGAGATAGAAAGTATGAAGGCTTGTGATGAGAATGAAGACCTTCTTGGAGACCTAGAAGAAGAGAGTGATAGCCTAGCGTATACTTTGGAAGAGGGACAAGTGGAATGCTATATGTTGCAAAGGGTGCTCCAAGTAGAGCAACATACTCTATATACTCAAAGGGAAATATTTTCAAGGCCAAGTGTAGATTCGGTGATAAAATGTGTGAAGTCATCATTGATTGTGGCTCATGCACTAATGTTGCTAGTGAGAAGATGGGGAAAAGGATTTTTTTGGACACCATGGATAATCTAAGACCATATTCACTCTAATGGCACAACAAAGAAAAAGGTGCAAGGGTAACCAAACAAACTCTTATATCTTTTATTTTTGGATATTATTTTGATGATGTTATATGTAAGATTCTACCTATGGATGCTTGTCACATTTTATTAGGGAGGTCATGATAATTTGATAGGAATTTTGTGCATGATGGAGTCCTTAATGAGCATGTGGTGCACAAGGGCTAGAAGAATTTTAGGCTAAAAACCTAATCTAGATGAGGAGGACTTGGTTTTATGGAATGAAAAGAGGAAAGATTGGAGAGCATATAGCAAAAAATGGAATAAAAAAAATGAAGATGTTAAGTGTTGGAAGGGAAGAAAGAAGAGTAGCATAGAGATGTTGGTCCTTAAGGAGTGTAAGATCAATGAAGCTATGAAAGATGAGAAGATATGTTATGCATTGGTGGTAAAGGAGGTCCAAATAGGGGAGAATGCTTATATGGATCTAAAATTGCAACAAGTGTTGAGAGAGTATGTTGATGTTTTTCTTGATGAGTTGCTAAGTGGGCTACCCCCTTTGAGAGGTAATGAGCACCCAATTGATCTTATACTAGGAGCTCCATTACCAAATAAGCTAGCTTATAGGTATAATCCAAAGGAGGCTAAGGAGCTAAAGAAACATGTGCAAGAGTTTTTAGACCGATGCTATATTCAGGAGAGTATGAGTCCATGTGGTGGTCCTTCTTTGTTCGTACCTAAAAAGGATAATACATGGAGGATGTGTATTGATTCAAGAGCAATCAACAACATCACAACCAAGTACAAGTTTTCTATACCAATATTGGATGACATATTAGATGAGATGTATGGTGTAAAGGTGTTCTTGAAGATCAATCTTAGGAGTGACTACCATTAAATGAGAATAAGGGAAGGGGACGAGTGGAAGATGGTCTTCAAGACTAATTATGGGTTGTATGAGTGGTTGGTGATGATATTTGGGCTATGTAATGCACCAAGTTCCTTCATGGGATTGATGACCAAGGTACTTAGACCCTTCCTTAGAGTCTTTATTGTTTTTTACCTTGATGATATCTTTGTATATAGCAAGAGTGAGTTTGAGTACATAGAATATTTAAAGAGGATATTTGACAATCTTAGAGAGGTGAAGCTCTATGGTAAGCTAGAGAAATGTGATTTTATGATGGAAAGGGTAGTTTTCCTTGGTTATATTGTGAGTGGAGATAGTATAAGAGTTGACCCATCAAAGGTAGAAGCTATCCAAATGTGGCCTATTCCTACTAATGTCCATGAAGTTCAAAGTTTCCTTGGATTATCCTCATTCTATAGGTGGTTCATCAAAAACTTCTCCACCATTACAACACCTATAACACAATTGATGAAGACAGGAGAGTTCCATTAGAATGATCAAGCAATAAAATCTTTTGAAGACTTGAAGACAGAGCTTTGAAATGCATTGGTATTTTCTTTACGTTATTTTAATAAATTATTTGATATGACATGTGATGCTAGTTGTGTAGGTATTAGGGAGTGCTTTCTTAAAAAAGGAAACCAATTGCTTTCTTTTGCGAAAATTTGAATGGTGCAAGAATCAACTATTCAACCTATGATGAAGAGTACTATGCTAGTGTGCATTGTTTGTAGACATGGAGCCATTACTTGAGACCCAAGATCTTTGTACTTCACTCGGATCATCAGAGTTTCATGTATCTACATGGTCAAAGAAGGTGAGTTTGAGAAATACTAAGTGGATAAGCTTATTGCAAACATTTTTGTTCTATAAAAGACATGTGGATGGCAAAGAGAATGTTGTAGCTTATCATGATGGATGTAAGGCTTTTGGGATTAGCAATAGTATATGGTATTAATCCATATATGTCGATTGATATGGTACCATTGAAGAAAGGTAAAGTGAAGAGTTATGATGCATCAGAGAGAGTGGAGTTCCTTCAAAAATTTCATTAACAAATCAAGCACAAGATTGAGAAGGCGAATGAAGTATACAAGATAAGAGAAAACAAGCATAGGAATCAATATGTTTTTCAACCGAGATATTTGGTATGGTTGCACTTGAGGAAGGAGAGATTTACTAATCTAAGGAATAACAAGCCTATGATAATGGTGGATTTTCTTTTCAAATTACTTCAAAAAAAATTTGGGGAAAGTGCTTATGAGCTAGATTTGCCAAATCCATATGGTGGGGTATCAAGGACATTCAATGTGGGAGATATAAGCCCTTATTATGGCAATGTAAATTTTAGGGAAAGTTCAAATAAACAAGGGGAGAATAATGCAGGAGCAAACACTAAAGATTTGGCATTCATCATTATAGAACCAATTTCTCTTCATTTAGAAATGATCTCTCACAAAATTGAAGATAAATAAATAATTATGTTGCTAGTTGTAGATGAAATGAAACATACAAGTTATTAGGCATATATGTGCATGGGCATGGAATGCATGGAGTGCATGGCTACATGCATGAGGGAAATAATATGCAGCTTGGACGTGCATATTAGTTAATTAATTAATTATTAGAGTTATAGATTACCTAGAGAAGAAAGTAGTATAAATCTACCTTTTTTAAGAGTATTCTATATTCTAATATCTTTTATTTATGTATCTTTTGAAGAATTATTCCTTCTAGCTAGTATCTTGTAATTTGTAGCCTGGGCTATATAAATTCATAAAACTCATGATTGGAGATACATTAATATTGAATTGAAGTTGAATGTAAATTGCAACTATTAAATTCTATAAGAGTTCATCTCAAGTTTAATCAAATATGTGTGAACGATTAATCATGAAACCCTTAATCCCTTCATTTGTGTGAATTATATATTAAGTAATATCTATTCTAAACTCAATAAACCATGCCATTATTAGCCATATGCATCATCCAAATGCATCATAAAATCAAAATCTTAATTCAAAACCCTAACCTTAAGCTTCAAACCAAGCCCTAACTCTAACCCTATTTTCAAAACTAAACCCTAACCTTAAGCCTAACCCACAAAACCATCCATCATCAAGCCCTATTCATCAAATCATCCTCATCATGATCTCATCCTTGTTAAATCATATTCATCATTCATCCATCAAATTAGAATCATCGTCATCGAATGATTAACACCATTGAATCGCCATCACCATCATCGAATCATCATCATCATCATTCTGCCATATTTGAACATCAACATTCTTAATTCAACACATTCAAACCTTCTTCTTCCTAATTCCATCATAATAGAACATTGGTTTTACATAATTCATAATTCCCCATTCCCACACATATCACTTATTATCCAATTGTTGTGATTCACTTATTGTCTTAATTGCTAGTTTTTATTCTTTTCATTTTTAATGACTTGTTTTCCTAATTTCATTACTTGAGGAAATTATAATAATAGCAATATAGAAATTATATTACAATCTTTGTGGGATCGAGCACTACTCACCTGTAACACCCCAATTTTTATGACTAAATTTTTTATAACAACAAAAGTAAATAAGTAAAATTATTGAGGGTTACCATAGTAATTAACATATGTCTAGTTTATTTAACAATTGCTATATCAATCATAAGGCTAAAAAATTTATAATAATACAAGAAAAATCCAAGTAATACTACAAAATATAAAAGAAGGGATACCATGGATAAAGAGTCCAAAAAGGTATTCAGGTAAATACATCTACCGAATAACAATTACTCTTCACCCAACCTCTAATATAAGTGAGGTCATACATCCCCACATAAGACATCATATGTAGCATATTCATCTAGCTAATCTTCTAAGACATTCATTTAACAATCAGGGTCTCGTGCTCATAGGAAAGAGCATCACCCATAAAATTAGCAGCCAATACGTGACTACTAAGCAAGGGAACAATACTATCATAATAGAGATTCAGTTAGCACTTGCTTTCGTATTAGATAATATGTGTACAAATAAATAAATAAAACATCTTATAGGATAGAAAATGATCTAGATCTCTTTATTAAGTATAATCTACTTTCATTCTTTTATATATGTTGAGTACAAGAACCCCACTATTGTTAAACTGTTGCAACAATCTTAAGCACCTTCTCACAGACAATACACTTAAGCCACTATTATCATCTAATTGAATGGATCTAAAAAACATCACCTTCTCAAGATAAAAATGATCCTAAGCCATTATTCTCTCTAGTGGAATGGGCATGTATATTTAAAAAAAACACCTTAGTCCCGACTCACGTATTCTTCCACTTTAAATCATTAATATCATTTCCATAGGTTATATTGTTATATTTTCATTTCATGATTAGTAGGGGTCCCACTATTCTTAATCTGATGGAACAGACTAAAACATATTCTCTAGGTAAACTCTCCGGATCCACTATTCTTTTCAGTGGAATGGAAATTAAAAACATCATCTTATAGGGGAAAGACTCCTAAATGGAATGGGATTATATATATATGCATGCATGCATGCATGTATGTATGTATGTATGTATGTATAAATAGATCATGTTGGCCCTAGTCACATGCTCCTTCTCTTTATGTGATCAGGGTCTTACTCAAGGTTAATTCTTAGGCAAACAAACACATTAAAACATATATATATATATATATAGAAACCCTAATTACACTCCTTTTAGTAATCATTCTCCCATATTTATAATTCATCCATCTTTTACAATAAGTCACACTCAAATATCATCATCATTATCATACGCATAATACATGGTCAAGTTACCATATGCATACATTAATAATCTCATCCCAACGTATTACGTTTAGTAATCTCAAAACCCTAATTCCATTGATTTTTTATAGCACCTCCCATGAAGTTTAAATGGTTACCCATTCCAATAGATAACCTCATAAGGTCGAACATTAACAACGTATTCAAAATCCAAATAGCCTCTAGATTTTACACATGAAATAATGATATTATCTCTATAAGATTATTATGCTGAAATTAACTACTAATTCATTTAAGGCCCCCAAACAATAATAATACTCCAAGTGTTCTTCATGATATCACCATCATTTTTTAATCCACTTAACACATAAAATATCAAAACTTCCTTGTTACCCTATAATGACCAAATTACCTTTAGGCACAAAAAATAACGAATATTTTATAAAATCTTATACCTTCCACACACATTATTTTTTCAAATCTACCAATTATCATCATACCTATTAAAAATACTTATTTCCATATATCAAAGCTCATTTAGCCCTTATTTCATGCCATAAGATTTATTTCCACAATTATGACATTATCACAACAAAATCATAATAGCACCCCTTACCCATTCTTACTTTCTTTCACTAATATAATATCCATACTATCACAATATCATTAGAGAATATCAAAGCATGTATTAACAATATCACGAAACATACATAATTATACAAGCATATCATAGAAAAATCTAAAACATTGAATAGTATACTTACCAACAAGGACATTGGGATCTACGAATGCAAATCCTAGACTTCTTCCTCTAAAACTACCATAATACCATGTTCAAAATATAATAAGATCTGTATTTTTGTGTATAGAGTTTAACTAAAGAAGAAATTAAGGTAAGTAGGGTGAAAATGGCAATAACCATAGTTAAATGGAAGCTTGAGTTGTGTGGATATATAATGGAATGTTTGGTGGAACTATGGTAAAAATTTGTGGTTTTTGGATAAGGTTTAGTGGTAAAAGTAGGGGTACAAGGCCGAAAAATGGGGGTTGCATGACTGTGCTGTAGGCAGTACACACCATGGCTAAGAGAATGAACTACACATGACTAAGATGTGTAAATAGGTCAAACGTTGAATAAATGCACTTAGGCATACATTTGCACCTTGCGTGGGTGTGCAAGGGTGCACAAGCAGGTTGTGTGGGTTGCAAGGGTGTAAGATAGTAAATTTTAGTTTACCATGACCGTGTTCCTTAAAAATAAAACAGATAAGAGAAAAGAAAAGGGAAAAGAGGCGGTGGTTAGTGGCGATGGTGTTGGGGAAGGTTGGGTTAACTTTGGGGTGTTACCCTATAGGCGTTAAGTTGTGTAGGGTGGAACATAGTGATGATGGTTGGGTAAAGGGTGAATTAGTAGTGTAAAATAGGGCACAACTGCATAGGAAGAAGTAAAGAAGAAGGGAAGATGATGAAGAAGAAAGGAAACAGAAGCTTGTGTGGTGGTTTTGGGCACAAAAAGGTAAAGTGAAGGAAAAGAAAGAGGGAGAAAAGAGAGTGTGTAGTACACACACACACATATGGGCATGTGTGTAGTGAGTTAGGGTAATGAAAGAGTAAAGGAGGGGAGATATGCGATCAATGGTTTAGGGTGGTGCCAGTAAATTATAGTTGAGTGTTAGGATCAATGGTAGGTGATAGGGATGGTTGAGTGTATGTTGTGCAAGGATAATAGGAAGAAGAAGAATATTGGCAAAGAGTAGGGTGTGGTCATGGTGTTGATTGGCAAGGATAGGAGAAGCAAAAGGAGAAGAAGAAAAAGAAGAAAGGAAGTAGTAGAGATGATGGATGATTGCATACAAGTGATGGGTGATCGTGAAAGTGGGGGAGGGTGAAAGTTGCAGCAAATTTTCAAATATTGCAACTTGGTTTAACGAGATAAAGGAGAAGAAATAAAAGAAAAGTAGAAAGAAAAAGGAAAAATAGAAAAGGTTGGGAAATTAGTTTAGATTGTTTTAGATTGGCCAAAAGTGGTTAGCATTAGTGAAAATTTTAGCTGTTTTTTATTTTTATTTAGAAATTATGATTTATCCGGATCAAGGTTTCGGTTTTAGTTTATGTTTTGGAAAAAAGAAATTTGCTTAAGGATAAAACAATATTTCTCGATATTAGAATCAAATTAGGGCACTAATAATGTAGGATTAGGCTCATAAAATTTTTATCGTATTACATTACTACCCCTTAAAGAGTCTTCCTCCTAAAGTTAACAAGTTTAAGATGGGGAAGAAGAAAAGGAAGAAGGTAAGAAAGCAATTTAAGTGGTCAATCCTATTTGAGTTACTACTATACTACCAAGAACTATCCCCTTGAAAAGAGAGAAAACCCCAAACTCTAACTCACCTAAGCTAAAGAGCTTGTGATACACCTCACGTATATCCTTCTCGGTCTCTTAAGTTGCTTATTTACTCTATGATGGCTCCAAAGAATCTTCACAAGCATAAATAAGCTTATTCGGGTGCATCAAATCTTGGTGTCAAGAATCCTCAAAGGCCTTTCCTAATAGGATAATGAATCCTCGAGCTTTCTCTCATTCGGTCTGATCACATGCGACGGATCCGCAACAAACTTCCTCAAATGAGAGATGCTGAAGATGCTAGGTAATATGCAACATTGCCAACCCTTGTAAGAATCCATATGCACAAATATACATTGGGCTTATCCTTTTGACCAAATCTCTACACTTCCTTAGTAAGCGAAACCCTTAATAGAAATCTATTCCCCGGCTCAAAACTATCACCATGATGTCTCTGACCTGCATAGCTCTTCTAGTGACTTTAAGCTGCTCTCATCATATCCTAAATCAACTAAACCTACTGAGTCATCTCCTCAATCATCTTCGATCAAAGTACAACAACCTCACTAATGTCACTCCAACACAAAATTGTTCTACATTTATGTCTATACAATGCCTCAAAGGGTGCAATCCCTGTATTAGCATGATAGTTGTTCTTGTATGAGAACTCTACCAAATGAAGACAATCTTCTCAACTACCTTAGAAATCCAAAACACAAGCTGAAAGTATATCCTTTAGAGTTTGAATCATCCTCTCTGTCTGTCCATCCATAGCTGGATGAAAGGCATTACCTATCCAAAATCTCCTTGCCATAGCCTTCTACAACCTCCCCAAAAGTGCAAAAGGAATATTGAATCTCGATTTGTGACTATATTGGTAGGGGTACCATGTCTACTCACCAAAAACTTGAAATAAGTATCACCATACTCATCTATGCTCTAAGTTGACTTAATTGACACAAAAATAATGGACTTAGTCAACTTATCAACAATAACATAAATCATATCCCAACTACTACGAGTCCTCAATAGCACATTCATAAAATCCATCAAGATGGATTCCCACCTCCACCTCAGAACATCTAAAGGCTAAACCAACCCGTTAGGTCTCTGATGCTTAATCTTAACTTTCTGACTAGTCAACACCTCAACACTAACTCTATTAGCTCTCACTTCATGTGAGGCCACCAGTAGATCCTCTTAAGATCCTTATACAGCTTATCCCCTCATGAGTGGATGGAATAGAGAGTCAAGTGACCTTCCTTAAAAATTTGGTGCTTCAGATTAGTACAACTCTGAGGTACAAACCAATGGCCTCGATAGCTAATGCTACCATGCATATGAATCTAGAAACCCTCAGCTCTACCATCCTAAATCTTCTACTAAATCCTCTTGAACTTAACATCCCTAGGTTATCCTACTCAAATCTCATTAAAACCATCAGCTTAATCATCAAAGCACACATCAAAAACTCCAACACCCTGCTAGATCATCTCTGTCCCTATCTCACCAAATGCCTCTAGTAAATGACTAGACAACACAATATAACCCAAAGAATGTGATGTCTTCCTACTTAAGTCATCTACAACAACATTGACCTTACCATCTTAGTAGGTCAACTCAATATCATAATCCTTCACCAACTCTATCCATCTCCTCTAACTCATGTTCAAATCATTCTGAGCGAATATATACTTGAAGCTCTTATGGTTGGTATAGAATCTACACTTAGTCCTACATAGATAAGGCCTCTAAATCTTCAATGAAAAAATATCTGTAGCTGACTATAGATCATCTGTTGAATAATTTTTCTCATGTTGCTTCAACTAGCGAGCAGTGTAAGCCACTACTACCTCAAAACGCAACACATTTCGTGCTTCTATATGTCACTATAGACCTCAAATCCATCAGTACCTAAAGGCAAGATAAAAATAAGTGCTATAGTTAATTGTGCTTCAACTCCTAAAATGCTCTATCACAAGCATCATCATATTGAAATTTAGTCATCTTATTTAGAAGGGTCAATAAAAGACAAGCTATCGCTAAAAAATCCTAAACAAAGTGTCTATAGTACCTAACCACACCCAAGAAACTACGTACCTTGGGGAAACTAGTGGGTGCCTTCCACTAAGTCACTACTAAGATATTCATGAGGTCCACTATGCCTCCTACTCAGAATATGTGTCCCAAAAACTGCAACCTCCTAAGGTATGAACTCAGACATAGAGAGTTTGGCATACAACTTATTCTCTCTCAATAGTGACAAAATAATCTTCAGATGATGCTCATGCTCCTCTCTACTTTGAGATTAAACCAAAATATCATCAATGAAAACCACAACAAACTAAGCGAGGAGTGGTCAAAAACTCCTTTTCATTAAGTCCCTAAAAAATGGTAGGTGCTTAGTGAGTAAAAAAGGCATCACCGTAAACTTCGGCTACCCATACTGAGTCCTAAAGGCCATGTTCATGACGTCAGCCTTGGCGATGCACAAATGATGATAACTCGACATCAAGTCAAAATTTGAGAATGTAAAAAAACCTAAGGCTAATTAAATAAGTCGTTAATCCTCATTAGCAGATAGTGGTTATTCACTATAAACTAATTGAACCATCGTTGATTCATACATATGCGAGGGCTCCCATCTTTCTTCTTCACAAACAACACTGGTGTTCCCAATGGAGACACACTAGGCGGAACGTGAGCTAGCAAGTTCTCCAATTATGTTTTTGACGCCGGCCACTCTAGAAAAACCATCCTATGGGGTGCCTTAGAAATATGTTCAGGCCCTGTGCCGAACTCAATGGTGAATTATATCTTTCGTATCAACAACATAACTAGAATCTCCTCAAGAAACACATCTAGAAACTCTCAAACAACTAAAATGCCCTCCAATGCTCACACATCCTCAATCAGCTCCTAAAATCCATACAAAAAAACATAGCGTAACCCCATGCACCAGATAATATAATATATAGGTAGATACGACCTTCATCATAGGCCTAGAGTTATATCTCTAGTAAGAAACACTAACACCCTGAGGTCCTATTAACACGACTCACTCCTATGAAAAATCTATCACTTCCTTATACCTTCCTAACATATCCATCCCTAGGATAATATAAAAATCATAAATATCCATCTCAATCAAATCTAATAGGAAGTCTAACCCGCCAATCTCTAAGGCCACATTTGAATGGAGGCGACTAAAGTCCATTGTATCCATAAAAGGCAACAACATACATATATATACCGAAGAAGATGAAGTCAACGCATCTTTATCAACAAATGAGGAAGACACAAACTATAGAGATGCTCCAAAATCAAATAATACATAAACTTGTAATGATGGGATTGATAATGTACTGATAACCTCATGCAACTGCCTATCAGCCTCTAGCTTACTAATGATGTTTGGGAATCCACCTAACTATCCTCCCTGGTATCCTTCACGATTCCCTTAAGAACTATGAGACTGACCTCCTCCATTATAAGGGATAGGGCAAGGCCCCTGTGGTCTCCCTTAACTCTCTATAGGCTGTCATATAGGTGGGGCAACTGCTATCTTCCAAATTTGTAGCTAAGCCTACTAGTATGTCCATTGTTGAAAATGCTACTACTATAGAATTAGTGGTGCCTACTACTAATACTAACCCTACTGATGCTGGCACTCAAAAGAATTGTGGCCTAGTTGGGCACTCATCCGACACAAAATTGGAGTGCCCTGTCTTGGATGATCTTGACCATAGAAAAGGCATGAGAAGTGCCTCGATTGACCCCAAGATCTGCTCTAACCTCATAACTAACCTTAATGCTGATACTAACCTCTTTAAGACTTATTCTGACCTCTCTATTGAAACCCTAGAGGTATTCCTCCTCAGTATTAAATCTTGCCTCTAGATTATTATGACTTTGGTTTCCTCTTACCCAAAATGGCAGCTTATACCTAAACTAATATAGCTACGATACACGCCCTCTCATATAGTGTGGCTAAGTCCTAAAAATCCACATCACCCATCATCCTCCTCATGTTAAAGTTGAGTCCCTACTCAAACTAGCAAACCACATTCGACTCACAAACTATGATCCTTGGTATGAACATTAGTAACTCTATAAACCAGGGGTGGTACTACTTCACCATCATGCTCCTCTGATTCAACTACATGAACTCCTTTAACTTATCTCTCTTAATACTCTAAAGGTATAACTTAGCATGAATTACCACCTTAAAGTCCTCAAAAGACATCTATGACTTATGCTATGCACGATGACCTACCCACCAAGTGTTAGCAACTCCACACATGAAAAAGGTTACAATACTCGCCTTCCAAGTAGGTGGGTAATCAATTACCTCAAATGTCCAATGCAAGTCCCAAATCAATCCCTCTAGGATGACTGGGTCCTCATCTCTGGTGTAGATCTGTTGGTGATGTCCTATAACCCTCCAAAGCCAATCTTCTTCTATACCCACCAGTGGGTGATGCAGAGGTAGTAGTGGTAGCTAAGTATGACGATGCACGAACTCAATAAATGCCTCAAATGTCTCTTCTAAATGACTAACATGCTCATTGAGCACCATGATGACTAACTAACTACAAGATAGAAAATGTGTTAGGGTAAAGCCTTCCAAGCTTACTAACACATAAATGCACATATTAATAGTTCAAGGCCATCTAAGCTACCAGTCCTTTATTTCTCACATGTTAATCAATGTTTTCAAAAATAAAACTAGTTTGTCTGAAATGTAAAGTAGATCATTAAAATTAATTGTGGTATTGTTGAAATCTGAATTTTAAAAACCAAAAGATGGTAATCTAAACAAAAAGCTTTAATATAAACCTAGCAATATACAAATTAGATTAAAATCTTTGTGGGATTGACCACTACGCACTTGTAACACCTTGATTTTTACTACAATTTTTTTATAGTGAAAGTAAATAAGTAAAAATATAGGGAGTTAACATCGTAATTAACATAATGCTGGTTTATTCAACCATATTTACATTAATCATAGGGCTAGAACATTAATAATAACACAAGGAAATTAGAAATGAAAGAAACATTTTTAATATAATAACAAGTTTGGATTTTAAATCTGAGTTATAATACAAAATGCATAAGAAGGGATATCATGGATTGAGGGTCAAAAAAAGAATTCGATTAAATACATCTCCCAAATAATATTTACTCTTCACCTAACACCTAATATAGGTGAGGTCACTCATTCCCACATAAAGCATCATAGGCAACATAATTATCTAGCTGATCTTTTGAGACCTACACATAAGAATCACGGTCTCTTACTCATGGGAATATGTAGTACCAATAAAACATGTGGTCATTATGCAACGTACTGAGTAAGGGAACAACACTATCGAAACATGGATATAATTAGCACATGCTTTTACAAAAGATAAAAAGTGTATAAACAAATAAATGAAGCATCTTATAGGATAGAAATGATCCAAATCCCATTATTAAGTATAATCCATTTTCATTATTTTATATATGTTGAGCGTAGGAACCTCACTATTCTGAAACCTGTAGAACGGTTTAAAGCACCTTCATAGGGACAACACACCTAAGCTACAATTAATATCTAGTGGAACGAATATAAAAACATCACCTTTTCTGGGCAGAATAACTCTGAACCACTATTCTCCCTAGTGGAATGGAACACACACACACACACACACACACACACACACACACACACACATATATATATATATAACACCTTGGTCATGACTCACGTATTCTTGTACGTTTAATTATCAGTATATGTTACATAGGGGCACCATTATTCTTAATCAAGTGGAACAACCTAAAACACCTTCTAAGAGCAAAACACCCCCTAGAAACTATTCTTTCTAGTTGAATAGAGATTGAAAACATCATCTTCTTTAGGAGAAAAGCTCTCAAGCCACTATTCTCCCTTGTGGAATACAAATACATATATATAAATAGATCACCTTGGCCCTACTCATATGCTCTTTCTCTTTAAGTGATTAGTGCCTTATTCAAGGATAATTCTAACACAAACAAACACACTAAAATAAATATACATATAAGATAGGTTCTAGTGTTTAAGTCTTTTAAAACCCTAATTCCACGCCCTTTATTAATCATTTTCCCATATTTATTATTCATCCATATTTCATAATAAGTCAATCTTGAATATTAGCATTATTATTGTACCCATAATTCATGTTCTAATTCACATACACATACATTGATAATTTCATCCTAGTGTATTAATCACATAAATCTCTAAAATCCTAATACTATAGATTTTTCATAACACCTCCTATGAAATTTACATGGTTTTCAATTCCAATAGATAACTTCATAAGGTCAAACATTATTCCTATAGTTACATGGATTTGATAAAAGGCATGGTGTGTATCGACTTCTAACAGAAGAAAGATCAAATAATTAATCTCGACCTTTTTGGGCCTCATGCGTGGACTTGTTGATTTTAAGTTATGGATTTCACCTTATGCTTTTATATATCATATGTGTGGCTTTGTAAATATATGTTGATAATTACCCTGCATGATTTAATGTGTTATATGCCGGCCTTAGTACCCGGTTACCTTACTCAGTATATAGCGTACTGATCACCCGTTTTATGGGTGCTGCTCATTCTCACGAGTAGAAGGCCCGTCTGATCTGTTGCAGGTAGGAGACACCTACTTTGATGCTATCGATGTCTATAGAACATCAGGAAGGGCATAGTGATAGCTGGGGTAGATTAATCGCTAGAGTGATGTGGCTGTTTTCCTTTTTAAATTATGACTCATGTTTTCTTTTATTATGTTTGAATTGTCGAAACAACTTTACTAATGGTGTTTAGTTATTATCCGGAAAAACAATAGCTAGTATTTCGAATTATGTAAGACTTGTGCGTACTTTGATTCTTGATTTTTATAAACTTAGATTTTTATGGTGTTATTAATAGTATTTTCTTAGCCTTAGCACTTGGTACCGGAATGGTAGGAGTAAACCGGTCTGGTACTAAGTGTGGCGATAACATCCCTAGAATTTATGGGTTTTAAAGTAAATATTTTAATTACTTCTACTTTTAAAAAAAATAGTGAATTTTGGGATGTTACAGTAGTGGTGCATGGTTAAGTTGTGTTGGACTGCACAGGTATGTGATAGAAAATTTTAATGATGCATGACAGTGCTTGAGGCTATGTTTTCCTTAAAAGCACGATGAGTAAGATAAAAGAAGAAGTGAATAGAGGTGGTAGTAAGTGGCGATGGTTGGTGCCATTGTTAGGGGAGGTTGGGGTGACTTGGGTGGTTGGTCAACTAGAGTTAGGTGGCGCACATTGGCGATGATGGTGGAAAGCGTGGCTTGATAGTGCGAAATAGGGCATGACCACACAGAAAGAAGAAAAGAAGGGAAGAAGAAGAAGTATGGATAGAGAAGCTTATGTTCTAGTTTTGAACATAAAAGGAGAGTGTGTAGTGTGTATATATATATATATATGTGAAATGCCCCAAAATTTATAATTTTAAAAATTATTGTTAAATAAGATTTTATTAGGAGAATTATTTGAATAAAATTTTTTAATTAGGAGAAATATGGGTATTTTAGCTAATTAAGGATATTATTTTGGAAACTAATTGAATGAAGTATTTTATTTAAAATAAGAAGGAGAAAATAGTTTCAAATTAATATGAATTTTATAAATAATTTAATTGAAGAAAATTAGTGTGCTTTGCTAATTAAAATTGAATTTATGGAAAATCATTCAAAAATCCTAATTTAGCCTAAAAAGGGAATTAAAAATTATTATTTTAAATATCCCAAATATCCTAAGTAATTTAATTAACCTAATCCATTATTTTTCCTTTTGCCCTTTTTCCTTTTCTTTCTTTTTCTTTCTTTTTCTTTCTTCTTCTTTTCATTTTCTTTTTCTCCTCCCCGACCTGAGCCAGCCTCGACTTAGTACCTTCCCTTCTTGCTTTTGCGACATAGCCCAATCCAGCGGCCCATCTTCCTTTTCCTTTCCCGCGGCCCGTCCCCTTCCTTCTCCCTCGCTGCACTACACCTTACTTCTTTCTCTATCAAAATGCCATGTTTTGCTAAAAAGATTTAGCCTGCGTTGCCTCGTCTGATTTGTCTTTCTTTTCTTTCTTTTTCTCCTGAACCGCCGCTCTGTCCCCACCTTTTCTTTGTCTTTCTTCTTCCCCTTCCTCCCATTGACCACAAGCCATTACCATCGGTGCATATAACTTTGAAAATCTCGCCACTGATCCCGCCATTTGACTGGCCGTTTCTCCCTTCTTTTCCCTGTCGTTTTGCCAGTCAAGCTGACCCAAACCATTTTCTCCCTCTTCTAGAGCAATTCCTCCTTTTCCTGCTCAATCCCTGCCCTAAAATTTGCTACCACCAGTGACCCTAAGCCTACCTTGTTTACCCCCTAGCCGACCCACATAACTCTAACCCCCCTTCTAAAATCTATAAATACCCCCTTAAGCTACCAGATACCAAGTTTTGATCCCCTACCTAGAAAACCTACTTTGTGTACCGCCTCCATTTCAGACTCTAGCCCCACCGCCGTCGGCCAGCTACACCACTAACTCCGCCCACCTAATCCTTACATGCACCTCCCTCTAGCTAACCAAACCACCCATCCCCCTCGATTCTTCCTGCACAAGCCACCCCATCTGTGCAAAGTTTGCTTCCTAACCAGCCCTTCCTTTCATCTCCGCCGCCCTTCGAACCACCATTAGCCACCTCTTCCACTGCTATCATTGCTTCTTTCACCTCCTATTCTATTCTACAGACCCTCCTCTACCTTCCCTTACCATTCTTTTTCCTTTCCTCCCTCTCCTCCTCTCTTCCTCTTCTTCTTCCTCTTTCGGCCACCACAGCCGCCGTCGTGCGCCGCCACCTTCATTCTGCTCCTCTCCCTCTAGGCAGTCTCAGACACCCCGACCTCCACCTTCTTTCTCCCTATCTTTTTCCCACCATCCAACTTTTCTCCTTTTCTTCACTTTTTTTGGCCACCGCCTGCAACTCTAAAAATCTTGCCGCTAATCTCGCCATTTTACTAGCCTTTTCTCCCTTATTTTTGTAACACCCCTAAACTTACTACTGAAAAATTTTGTTTAAATCAAAAGGTTTAGTGGAAAAAAAGAATTAAAACCATAAACTTGGGGGTATTACCGCCACACTTAGTACGGTTCACTCCTACCGTTCCGATACTAAGTGCTAAGGCTAAACAATCGTTAAGTAAGAATCATCAAAACATAGGTTCATAGTTAACATAGGTCATTCACGAAAACACGAGTCAACAACAGTTAGAATATCATTTAGGAATACAACTTAAGAGTATGGTTTCAAAACAAGAAGCGTAGTACAAAGTATAGCTAAATAAAAAGGATCCCAAGGGACCAATATCCGGATCGCCTACTCACTCAAGTCAAGCCTTCCACCCCAAGATAGTACCCGATCATAAACCTGCACAGGAAGTCTGCTCCCCACCATCGGTGGATCATCACAGGACCCATTCAATCAAGGTAGTATCAGTATGGGTCCAATACTGAGTAAGGGCGTAGGTGCGCTAAGGCCAAGCATACCATCATACAACATAACATGCACAACACTAACACATAAGCAACATGTAATATTATGGATGATGTAGGTCGGTTATGGTCCAATCCAACTTCTTCTTTTCATAACTCTGATAATTATAGTCGATTCACATCATAATCGTTATCAATCCATGAGAGTGCGGGAACCCCACTATTATAGCCGGTGGATTGGTCACTTATAGGGCAGAACGCACCTAACCACTATTTTATGCCGGTGGATCGGTTTCCAGGGCAGAACGCTCCCAGCCACTATTATGCCGGTGGATCAGTCTGGCCCCGACTCTTATAGTGTTTCACTGTGATTATAACGTATCTTTCCATGATTTATTTGTAAGTCATTTCACACCATAATCTTTGTTAATCCATGCGAGTACGGGAACCCCACTATTATAGTCGGTGGATCGGTCACTTATAGGGCAGAACGCACCTAACCACTATTATACGCCGGTGGATCGGTCTCTAGGGCACAGCGCTCCTGGCCACTATTATGCCGGTGGATCGGTCTGGCCCCGACTCTCATGGTGTTCCACTGTAAGTATATAGTATCTTTCCCATGATTTAATTACAACATACTGTTTGGTTTGTTGAGCTCGGGATCCCCCACTATTATAGCCGGTGGATCGGTCACGTATAGGGCAGAACGCACCTAACCACTATTATATGCCGGTGGATCGGTCTCCAGGGCACCCCGGCGTCTGGCCACTATTATGCCGGTGGATCGGTCTGGGCCCGGCTCAACAATCTTACTCTTTAAGTAATTAGTATCTTATTCGTATCTTATCAAATAAAGCTTTCCACCATTGACATGCATATCAACTACCCTCTACGTCTATCCTCCCCAGGGAGCCCGTCCCATATCTTGAGACTCCTGCGCCCCTTATCACACCTCGACATCCATTCCCTTTACACTTACCCTTAGATGAAAGAGTCAACCCCTACGGGTGTGGGTTAGGCCCTACACTCATGATATCAACTCCACCTCCTATCACCCCCTAGGGTTTTCCCTTGAAAACCCTAATTGGGCTGATGTGGTCCAACCTTCTCCCACTTATGCTACCTTTAACTCATTCAACGCCCCACATCTTACCTCAATTAGATCCTCTCCCAAAACATATCACTTTACCTTTCGATTCAGCACATAACCATGAAAACCCTAGTTGATCACCTCAACCTTAGTACCTTTCTTCTCCCACAAGTAACCTCTCTCTTTTCATCCCAAAGTCTCTTCTTCCACATGGGAACCCATACTCACCTTTTATATAAATGAAATCTCACTCTAACCCATAATCCACCCTTCCTTAATCATTCTTACTTTTGTACTTCCCAAATTTCCATTTTCTCCCAAAAACCCTAATCGGATTCCTTATACACCCTTGCACCAACCTACGTACTATTTTTCATCCCAAGTCTCCAATCGCTCCACAACTCTCCCATTCTCTTATTTACACCATAATTCAACTTTTCTCACATAAGATTCGCCTCCATGCAAGATTTAGCCATCCCATGCAAACAACCCAAGTCACCATGCCAATTTTACGACTCCCATGCATGGTTCCCCAACTCTCTTTTATTTTGGTCATTCCTCCCTTATTAAATCTTCTCTCATGGATCATGAGGTACTTAGGTCAACCTCATATCCCCCTTAGTGAACTCAATTCCCATTTATTTCCTTTTTATCCTTTCATTCCCATATCATCATAACAATCACCCTAGCATGCATGTCCTAGAGGGTTATATCATATCACCTCATAAACATCATACATATACATGTCATGCTCATGTCATAGGAAACACATACAAACATACCTCAATCTCCAAGCTGCGCTACATAAGACAAGTTTCCCACAATCATATAATACACGACATAGCATGGCATATACAACATTCAAAACATACAAGTCACACATCACACAAAGGCCATAGCTTCGTCCTTACCTAAGGCGATGCCGGGCTTGGAGCACGCTCCTCTAACTCCTTAGGGCTTTGGTCGGAATTACCTATAAAAGGGGAAATTCTAAGTATTAGTTTCCCTTATAAGTACCAAAATCTCTTATTCCATTTTAGGATTAGAGTTTTTATTACTAGAGAGGGTATTATACAAAAACTAGGGTTTTTACCTTAGAATTAGTATACTAAATATTAGTAGTCAAAATATATTTATTTTTAATACTCATTGTTACACTTATTTTATTAAACCCATTAGTTCTAATGTAGTAATAGGATTTATGCTAGCTATAGGAAAATAGTGTTAGCATTAATAAAATAGTGACACTAATGTCTAGTGATAGAAACCCTAGCGTTTTAAGGCCAAGTCTATTAATGGTGTTATGTTTGAAATAATAATATTATAAGGTCACAATATTACAAGTAAACTGTTCTTAAGGGTGATAATGATAATAGTAATAATACTAATAATGAGGATAATAATAGTAATAATAACCATAATAACCCTAACAATAATAATAACAATAACAATAACCCAGTATGGTTAAGTATTAATAATAACCTTAGTAAGATAATAGAGATAATAATAATAATAATAGTAGGGTTGTTAATATTAACACTTATAAAAAAAATAAACTAAAGTTGAGTATAATAGGAGTTAGGATTCCAAGAGATGTTAGTATGGTAAAAATGATAACTTTAATATCAGAAGTCACAATATTAGAAATGATAATAATAATAATAAAAGTAATAATAATATCAATAATAATAATAATAATAAAAGAATAATAATAATAATAATAATAATAATAATAATAATAATAATAATAATAATAATAAGCATAATGGTATTAATATTAGTTAACTTAATAATAACTATATGGAAATAAAGTTTGAGGCTTGGGATGGGTGGAAGACCACCTAGGGTCGGTGGTGGTCCGGCGGCGGCGCGTGGCGGCGGCGATGGAGCAGAAGAAGAGGGGCAAAAATGGAGGTGGTGGTTAGATGGGAGGAGAAAAGAAGAGGTTTGAGGTGGGGGAAGAAACAGCAGATGGAGGGGAGTGGAATGGGGGTGGTGGCGTGGCAAGGGGTGGCAGCGCGCGGTGGTTGGCGCGGCGGCCGAGGGTGGTGGAGAGAGGTGGAAGATGGGGGAGGAAGGAGGAGAGGGAGGCAGGGAAAGATGGAGGTAGGGGAAGGTAGAGGGAGGTCTGCTGGACATTTTGGAGGGTGGAGGAGGCGCTGGTGGCGGCTAGGTTGGCGGTGGAAGGCGGCGCAAGGGCGGTGAGGGGTTGGAAGGGGCTGCTCGGGGTGGCTATTTTGCACGGCCAGGGCGGCACGTGCAGGGCAAATCGAGGGCTGAGGAGGGCTTAGTTAGGTGGAGGGTGGTGCAAGGTGGGGTTCCGGGCGACGTTCGACCGGTAGCGTTGGGGGACGGCGGCGGTCGACGGGTCTGATGGGGCGGCGGCGAGAGGGAGAAAATCCAGAGTTTCGGGGTTCCAAATCCCGAATCCAGGTGATTAATGGGGGTATTTATAGACAGGGTGGTCGGGAACGGCCAAGGGGAAGAAGACAAGGTAGTGCAGGCACCAGGCTGGCCGACAGGCGGCAGCTACCATGGCAGGCGGCAGGCGGTTGCATGAGAGAAAAAGGAAGGGTTGCAGGCCACTCAGGAGGGAGGACAATGCTAGTTGGGGCCAAAATGGGGAAAGAAAACGACGGGAGAGAGAGAGGGAGGCAGGCTCGCGTGTGTCGGGGCAGCGCCGGCAGTGCAGGCACGCGTCGCTGCTACCGTCTGCACGGGGAAGAAGAAGAAGGGGGGAGAAAGGAGGGGGGACCGGTGGTCTAGGGGGGGAAAAGGAAGAGAAGGGCGACCGGCCGGTTCGGCGGCGGTTATTTAATCGTAAGTCAAACACAACGTATTTAGGGTTGTGGGAAGAAAATGCAGCGTAGCGTCGTAGCCTGGCAACGGTCATAAGGACGTTAAGCATGACGCGGCGTTTCGACGGCTCTTAGGGAAAAATGCAGCACACGGGGCGCACAGTGGTTGGCGTCGCATGAAATTGGGCCGCGGGAAGGGAAAAGAAGGAAGGGATGGGGGGTTGGGCAGCCTGTACGCGAGACGAGGGAGAGGAGAAGGATCTGGGCCGGTGGGCTAGCCCAGCCGGGGGGGAGAAAGAAAAAAAAGAAGATGGAGAAAAAGGAAGAAAGGGGAAAATAGGAAAATAAATAGGATGGGGAAAATAAATAAAATAACTTATGGGGACATTGGGGTATTTTTGGGTTATTTATAATATTTATATTTATAAAATATTAAATAAATTCCTTTTTTTCTTATTTTAGACTATTTTAGATAAATTTCCTTAACCTCCATGCTAATTAGAAAAATACCCAAAATTTTCTTCCAATTAAATTCTTTATTATTCTCCTCTTAATTTACCTTGTTAATTCTCTAAATTTTAATAATTGAATTTATATAATTGATTTTCCTAATAATTGCTTATTTGGCCATAATTTCGAAAATTAGGATTTTGGGGTATCACAATTTTCCCCATTGTTTAGCCGGTCACGCTGACCCAAACCATTTTCTCCCTCTTTTAGCATAATTCCCCTTTTGCTGCGCAATCCCTGCCCCAAAATTTGCTACCACCAGCCAACCATCGCCATCGTTGACCCTAACCCTACCTTGCTTAGTCCCTAGCCGACCCACGAAACCTTACCTTGATTCTTAAATCTATAAATACCCCTTTAAGCTACAAGGTATCGAGTTTTGATCCCCTACCTAAAAAACCTCCTTTGTGTGCCGCCTCCATTTCAAACTCTAGCCCCGCTATCGTCGGCTAACCACACCACCAACTTCGCCCATCTAAGCCTTTCCTGCACCTCCCTCTAGCTAACCAAACCACCCATCCCCCTCGATTATTCCTTCACAAGCCACCCCTTGTATGCAATGTTTGCTTCCTAACCAGCCCTTCCTTTCATCTCCGCCGCCCTTCGAACTACCATTAGCCACCACTTCCTCCGCTTTCGCCACTTCTTTCACTTGCCATCCTATTCTACATCCCTCCTCTACCTTCCCCTACCTTTCTTTTCCCCTTCCTCCTCTCTTCCTCTTCTTCTTTCTCTTTTGGCCACCACCGCCGCCGCCATGAGTCGCCACCTTTATTCCGCTCCACTCCCTCTAGGTAGTCTCAAACACCCCAACCCCACCTTCTTTCTCTCTATCTTTTTCCTAGCATCCAAATTTTCCCCTTTTCGTCACTTTTTTTGGCCACTGCCACCGTCGTCGTACATCACTACCAGCGCCGCCTCTTACCACCAGCCAAAGGTTGTACCATAGACCCTCTCAACCCTTTTTCCTTACTTTTATAAGCTTTAATTTATTTTATTTCATTTATTTGAATATATATTATTATTTTATTATTATTAATTTTACTATTATTAATATTAATATTATTTTTTTATTAATGTTTTTATTATTTTTTCTATTAAGGGCTGAAGCCCTATTATATTTTTATTTCAATTTTATTACTATTATTATTATTATTGCTATTATCTTTGTTATTAATATTAATATGTTATGGTTATAATAATAATAATAATAATAGTTATTATTATTATTAGAATTATTATTATTACTATTTTGAAATTATTATTATCATTATTCCATTATTATTATTACAACTGTTTTACTATTATTTTTGCTATTATTATTACTATTATTATTATTATTATTATTATTATTATTATTATTATTATTGTTGTTGTTGTTGTTGTTGTTGTTGTTGTTGTTGTTGTTGTTGTTGTTTTCAATGTTAGTATTATTATTTTATATAGGACTGAAACCCTGTTGTGCCTATTTTGAATTATAGTAGTAGTATTATAGATATCAAGTCTTATGATTATTAATATTATTAATATTTTATCAATTGCATTTATTATTCTTATTAGTGTTATTTTTATTACGATTATTATTTAATAAGTTTATTATTTTTCAATGTGGGGTAGAAACCCTACTTCATTTTATCTTCAAATATTATCCTTACTATTATTACCATTATGATTATTATCATTTTTGCAATATTATTATGGTTTTTATCATTATTATTATTATTATTATTATTATTACTATTTCATTATTATTATTACTATTATTATTATTTTTATTAGTATTATTTTGATAAAGGGGCCGAAGCCCTTATTTCACTATGTTTTTGAGTAATGCCATTTTTATTAATGCTACTATTATTTCTTATACCTTTAGCAAAGTTAGAAAATTAGTTAATGTTATTTTTATTAATATGTTATTATTTTATCAAAGCCCTAAGGAGGCGTAGAAGCATGCTCCAAGACCGATGTCGTTTTAGGTAAATGGTGTTACTAAGGCCTATTGTGTTTTGATGTGCATTATATGCTTTGTATGTTATGCATCCTATGTTTATCATTATATTGATTTCATATGTGGTATGATTTGGAGTTAAAGTGTGTTCATGTGTTGTTATATGGCATACGTATTATGTATATGTGATGATATGTGTTGTGACCCGATAAGACATGCATGTGAGGATGTTAATATGGTGTGTGTGGGGGAAAAGAATGAAAAAGGAGGATGGGGAAAAAAGTTGACCAATGGATGTGAGTTGACCTACGTATTTTTAATGGTCCATGAGGAGAAGAGTAAATTGGGGAATTTATGGTTGTATTGGAGAATCTAATTTATGGTGTTATGTGGGAGAATCTAATTTATGATGTTATAGGGGAGAATCTAATTTATGGTTTTGAATGGGATAATCTAATTTATGTTTTTGTATGGGAGGATCTAATGTAGGGTTTGATATGGATGAATCTTTGGTTTAATATGGTTTGAATTTAGGGTTTGGTATGGTTTTGTATGGATTAAATTTAGGGTTTGGTAAGGATGAATCTTTGGTTTTATATGGATTGGATTTACAGTTTGGTAAGGATGAATCTTTGGTTTTTTATAGATTAAATTTAGGTTTTGGTATGGATGAATCTTTGGTTTTGTATGGATCGAATTTAGGGTTTGGTATGGATAAATCTTTGGTTTTGTATCGGTTGAGCTTAGGGTTTTATAAAACCCCCAAATTTACTGCTAAAAAATTTCGTTTAATTAAAAGGGTTTAGCGGAAGCGAAAAGATAAAACCGTAAACTCGAGGGCATTACTGCCACACTTAGTACCAGATTGGTTCACTTCTACCGTTCCAATACTAAGTGCTAAGGCTAAATAAAGTTAACATTAAACATGAATCATTAATAAAACACAAGTCATACAGAAATCAGAGTGCGATTTAGGATTACAAACCAAGGAGTACGTGACTAGAGTTTTAAAAGATAAAGCATAGTACAAACACAACTAAAATATGATAATACAAGGTCTAGTGAAAGAAATAGAGTCCGGCCGAGTCGCTCTCGATCTCCAAGTCAGGTTTAGGCTCAACGCTCAGCCCCACCCGATGCCTCGTAGGTGTCGTAGGCATTGAAGACATCATCCCCTACCTGCACAAGCTCTGATGGGTCTTCTGCTTGTGGGAATGAGCAGCACCCATGAAATGGGTCATCAGTACGCTACATATTGAGTAAGGTAATAGATGCGCTAAGGCCAAACATACAAACATACAACATAACATACATGGCACATTCACATAAGCTGCATGTAGTAATCCAGATAATGAAGGCTGGCTGTGATCTAATTAGACTTATTTTCTTTTGAATCTCTGTTAAATGTAGTCATTTCACACCATAATCTTTATTAATCCATGTGAGTACGGGAACCCCACTATTATAGCTCGTGGATCGGTCACTTATAGGGAAAAATGCACCTAACCACTATTATATGCCGGTGGATTGGTCTCCAGGGTAGAACTCTCCTGGCCAGTATTATGCTCGTGGATCGGTCTGGCCTCGACTTTCATGGTGTTTCACTATAAGTATATAGTAGCTTTCCCATGATTCATTAGCAACATAGTGTTTGGTTTGTTGAGCTCCGGATCCCCCACTATTATAGCCGGTGGATCGGTCACTTATAGGGTAAACACACCTAACCACTATTATATGCCGGTGGATCGATCTCCAGGGCACCCCGGCACCTGGCCACTATTATGCCGGTGGATCGGTCTGGGCCCGGCTCAACAATCTTACTCTTTAAGTGATTAGTATCTTATTCATGTCTTATTAGATAAAGCTTTTTCACCCTTGACATGCATATCAACTACCTTCTACTTCTATCCTCCCAAGGGGGCTCATCCCGTATCTTGAGACTCCTGCGCCCCTTATCACACCCCCACATCCATTCCCCTTTACACTTACCCTTTAATGAAAAACCCAACTCCTACGGGTGTGGGTTAGGCCCAACACCTTATGACATCAACTCCACCTACTATCATCCCCTAGGGTTTTCCTTTGAAAACCCTAATTGGACCGATGTGGCCCAACCCCCTCTCTCACTTACTCTACCATTACCTCGTTTATCACCCCATACCTTAACTCATTCGATCCAATCCCAAATCATATCGCTTTACCACATGATTCTACATATGACCGGAAAAACCCTAGTTGACCACTTCAAACCCTAGTACCTTTCTTCTCCCACAAGTAACCTCTTTATTTCTCACTCAATATTCCTTCTCTCCCATTACACCCATATTCACCCCTTATATAATAAATCTCCATTCTTAATCCATACTCCACTCTCCCTTAATCATTTTTACTTCCACAATTTCCAGACTTTTTACTTCCTCCCAAAACCCTAATCGGGTCCCTTATACACCCTTACACTGACCTACGTAATATTTTTCATCCCAAGTCTCTAATCACTCCACAACTCTCCCCTTAGCTTATTTACACCCTAAATCAACCTTTCTCACGTGAAGATTTCCCCCATGCAAGTTTTATCCATCCCATGCAAACTCTCGAAGTCCCCATGCAACCCTAGAATTTCTATGCATGGTTCTCATCTCTCGTTCATTTTGGTCAACCTCATATCCCCCTTAGCATCTCACTTCCCATTTGTTTCTTTTTATCCTTTCATGTCCCATATCATAATATCAGTTGTCCTAGCATGCATGTCTCAGAGGGCCATATCATATCACACCACAATCATCACATATACATTTCATATTCATGCCATAAGAACACATACAAAACATACCTCAACTCCAAGTTGCGGTATACATAAGAAAAGTTAAGGAAAATAATAGGATACATAATATAACATGAAATATAAAGAATCCAAGGCATACAAGTCACATAACACACATGGGCCTTAGCTACATCATTATCTAAAGCGACGCTAGGCTTGGAGCACGCTCCTACAACTCCTTAGGGTTTTGGTTAGATTCACCTATAAAAGGGAAAATACTAAGTATTAGTTTCCCTCAAAAGTACCATCACTCCTTATTTTAGTCTAAGATTAGAATTATTATTATTATTATTATTAAAGGGAGTATTATATGTGAAAACTAGAGTCTTATCTTCAAGTTAGCTTACTAGATGTTACTAGTCAAAATATGTTTATGTTAATATTTATTGCTATACTTATATTATTAAGCTAATAGCTTTATCCTTCTAATAATAGTAGTACTACTAATTATAGCAAAAATAGTGATAATACTAATAATGATAATGCTAATGCTAATGCTAATGCTTATAGTGATAGAAACCCTAGTGTTTTTAAGGCTAAGTCTAATAATAGTGTTAAGGTTAAAATAATAATTAAATAATTACAATACCAACAAAGTACAAATATTCCTAAAGATAATAATGACAAAAGTTGTATTTTAAATAATAATAATATAAGGGTTCAAATGTTTTTGTCACAATAATAGAAATAGAATAATAATAATAATAATAATAATAATAATAATAATAATAATAATAATAATGATAGTAATAGTAATAATAGTAACTAATAATGTTAGTGAAAAGGCATTAGGAATAATATTAGTCATATTCGAATATTAAATAGTAAAAATACTAAGGTTGAGTATTCTTCTTCTTTATAAATTTAAAATGATAATATGCCAACTTCGGCATAAATAACACTAACAATAATAATAATAGTAATAGTAATAGTAATAGTAATAACAATAATAATAATAATAATAATAATAATAATAATAATAATAATAATAATAATAATAATGATGATGATGATGATGATGATGATGATGATGATGATGATGATGATGATGATGATGATGATGATGATGATGATGATGATGATAGAGATAGCTATATTAATACTAAAGTTGTGAATAATAATAATAATGATAGTAGTATTAGTAGTAATAATGATAACCATTTTAATGTTAAAGTTGTAGCCTGTTGAATAGTTTACCCTAGTTATAAGTATTTTCTAAAATTAGGTTAGGAATATAAAGGGTGATACATAATAATATTAATAATGGCAATAATAATAATAATAATATTAACAATGATAATACAAACTAATAATAGTAAATATAATAATAATAGTAATATTAAGGATAATACCATTAATATTACAAAAAATTATTAACACTTATAGAAAAATAGTTTAGGGGCTGGGGAAGTTGGAGCACCACCTCAGGTTAGTTGTGGAACCGGCGGCGGTGTGTGGTGGCAGCGTTGGAGGAGGAAGAGAGGGGAAAGATGGATATGTAAGCTAAGAGAAAGGAAGTGGAGGGGTGTTTGAGGTGGAGGAAGGTGCAGCAGGTGAAGAGAGGTGAAATGAGGGTGGTGGTGTAGCTGTGAGTGGCGGCGCACGATGGTTGGTGGGGCGGCCGAAGGTGAAGTAGAAGGAGAGGGAGGCAAGGGGAGATGGAGGTATGGAAAGGTAGGGGAAGGTTCCCTGGGTGTTTCGGAGGGTGAGGGAGGTGTTGGTAGAGACGGGATTGATGGCGAAAGGCAGCGCAAGGGGCAGCGATGGGCTGGAGTGGACTGCTCGGGTTGGCGATTTCGCACGGCCAAGGCAGCATGTGTAGGGCCGAGGCAAGGGGTGATGGTGGTATGGTTTCGTAGAGGGAAGTGCAGGGATGGTCTCAGTGGGTGGCGTTTGTTGCGGCGGTCACCGGCGGTGGCGGATTATGAGTCTGTTTGGGCGGCGGCGAGCGGTAAGGTTTCTAGGCTTGCAAAAAAGAGAGCTCGGCTATGGCAGCCTCGAGGGTGTATTTGTAGGCCTATTGAGGGGAAAAATGACAAAGGGAGAAGAGAAAACTTGTGGCAGGCGGTGCATGGCCTACAAATCGCAGGGCTTGTTTGGCTCAGGGTGGGGAAAAGGAAAGGGTGGTAGCACGCGTGAGGAGGGAGGATGAGTAGGCTGGGTCGAAAATGGAAAGGAAAGTGATGGGGGTGGCAGAGGAGGACAGCCGGACGGAGCAGGTGGCCATTGGCAGGTGTAGGACTACAGGTCGGGGGTCACAGTCCTCGTGAGGAAGAAGAAGACAGGGCGGGGTGGACTGAACGGTCCAGGGAAAGAAAGAAAAGATGGGAACGGTGGTTTGGTTGGGAAGAATAGGCGGGGGGCGTGGATAACACGCCTGGGCTGCACAAGACGGGCCAGGGGAGTTTGGGCCAAAGCTGGCCCAATCGGGGGAAAAGAGGGGAAAATAAGGAGAGGAGAAAAAGGAAAAAGGTAAAGAAAGGAAGAAAGGAAAAGGAAAAATAAAAAGATATAATGGTTGGGTAGGGAGTATTTGGTCTTTATTTATTTATATAACTAAGTTATATATTTAAATTTAATAATAATTATTTTAAGAAAAATAATTAAATCCATTTTTAGATTAATTAGGCTATTTTGGGTAAGTTTTCATTAACATCCATGTTAGTTAGTAAAAAGTCCAAATTTTTCCTAAGTAATTCCTTTATTATTTTCTCCTTTTTTTTCCTTTATTGCTTCCACTTAGTTTTTAATAAAATAATTTATTTACTTAATTCCCTAAATAAATCCCTATTTTGCCAAATTCCTAAATTAGGGTTTGGGGTATTCCATCACTACCCCCTCAAAGAAAGACTTCGTCCTCGAAGTCACTCGCAACTCTCCTAGAGTTAAGGATAGGATGCTCTAAGCGGATAGGGGCACAACTATTCTAAGTAACTATACAACTACCCCCTTAAAGGAAAAAAAATCTGTTAGGGATGGTCGTACCTACAACGGAGAGTTCCGGGTATACTTCGCGCATGTCCTTCTCTGACTCCCAGGTGGCTTCTTCCGCTTCATGTCTACTCTATAGGACCTTGACAAGAGGAACTACACTTGTGCAGGTCCTCTGCAGCTTGGTATCGAGGATCTGCACTGGTCACTCTTCGTAGCTCAAGGAGTCATCCAACTCTATCTCATCTGGACACATCACATGGGATGGGTCAGCAATGTATTTCCGTAACTGTGAGACATGGAACACATTATGAACTCGTGCCAACTCTAGAGGGAGAGCTAATCGATAGGCAACCTCGCCTACCCACTCCAGAATCTCAAAGGGGCCGATGTACCTCGGGCTCAGCTTCCCCTGTAGCCAAACCTCTAAATGCCCTTCGTGGGGGATACCCTCAATAATATCTTTTCCCCAGGTTCAAAGTCACCCTCTCGGCGTTTCCGATCTACATAACTCTTCTGTCTGCTCTGTGCTATCCTCATCTTGTCCCGAATCTACCGAACCCGCTTAGTCATCTCGTCGATCAGCTCAGGTCCCAACACTATGGTCTCGCTAATGTCATTCCAACACAAGGGGGTCCGACACTTCTGCTCATACAAAGATTTAAAGGGAGCCATCCCAATACTGGCATGGTAGCTGTTGTTGTACGAGAACTCTATTAGGTGCAGGCATTTCTCCCAACTACCTAGAAAATCTAGCACACAGGCCCTTAGCATATCCTCTAGGGTCTGTATTGTCCGATCCGTCTTCCCATCAGTGGCAGGATGGAAAGTTGTGCTCATCTTCAACTTTATCCCTAAGACCTCCTGTAGCTTCCCCCTAGAAATGGGAGACGAACCTTGAATCCCTATCCGACACAATGTCCATCGGGACCCCATGTCGCCTGACCACAAACTTCATATAGGCCCTCGCTAGCTAATCCATACTCCATGTGGATTTGATCGGAATGAACACGACCGACTTAGTCAATCTGTCCACGACAACCCAGATGGTGTCACAACCACTCCTAGTCCTTGGTAACCCACTGAAGAAATCCATAGAGATGGATTCTCACTTCCATCTTGGTACCTCTAAGGGCTGAAGTAGTCCCGCCAGCCTCTGGTGTTCGATCTTAACCTTTTGACACACCAAACATCGGGACACAAACTCGACAACTTCCTGCTTCATGTGGGGCCACCAGTAGATCTTCCTCAGATCCTTGTACAATTTATCTCCCTCAGGATGGACTGAATAAGGGGTCTGATGTCCTTCCTCCATGATACGACATTTCAGATCCATCGGCATATAATAGTGGTTAGGTGTGTTCTTCCCTATAAGTGACCGATCCACCGACTATAATAGTGGGGGATCCCGAGCTCAACAAACCAAACACTATGTTGCCAATGAATTATGGGAAAGATACTATATAGTTACAGTGAAACACCATAAGAGTCGGGGCCAGACTGATCCACCAGTATAATAATGGCCAGGAGCGTTCTGCCTTGGAGACCGATCCACCGACATATAATAGTGGTTAGGTGTGTTTTGCCCTATAAGTGACCGATCCACCGGCTATAATAGTGGGGTTCCCATGCTCACATGGATTAATAAACATTATGGTGCGAAATGACTACATTTAACAGAGATTCAAAAGAAAATAAGTCTAATTGGATCATACCCGGCCTTCATTATTTGGATTACTACATGCAGCTTATGTGAATGTGCCATGTATGCTATGCCATCTGTCTGTATGTTTGGCTTTAGCGCATCTGTTACCTTACTCAGTACGTAGCGTACTGATGACCCGTTTCATGGATGTTGCTCATTCCCACAAGCAGAAGACCCATCTAAGCTTGTGCAGGTAGGGGATGATGTCTTCGATGCCTACGACACCTATGAGGCATCGGGTGGCGCTAAGCGTTGAGCCTAAACCTGAATTGGGGATTGAGAGCGACTCGGTCAAACTCTATTTCTTTCACTGGACCTTGTATTATCATATTTTAGTTGTTTTTGTACTATGCTTTATCTTTTAAAACTCTACTCACGTACTCCTTGGTTTGTAATCCTAAATTGCACTCTGATTTTTGTATGACTTGTGTTTTATTAATGATTCGTGTTTAATGTTAACTTTATTTAGCCTTATCACTTAGTACTGGAAAGGTAGAAGTGAACAGATCTGGTACTAACTGTGGCGGTAGTGCCCTTGAGTTTACTGTTTTATCTTTTCGCTTCCGCTAAACCCTTTTAATTAAACAAAATTTTTTAGTAGTAAATTTGGGGGTGTTACAGGTTTGGTATGGACAAATCTTTTGTTTTGTATGGATTGAATTTAGGGTTGCATGTGATGTGTAAAGTCTGCATGGAAAGGTAATTTACGTATGGAAAGTTAATTTGGGATGTGAGGAAGGTAATGTAAGTGTTGTTTGGGTGTTTGAACACTATGGGATGAAAAATAGTACGTGGAGCATTATAAGGGTACCTAGTAGACCGAGGTAGGGTTTATGTGGATAATTAGTGTTTGGTGTGGCTGCTTAGGGTTTTGTGGTATCATGAGTATTTAGTGATTAAAGTGTAATTATGAGGATGGTATTTATGATTTGTGATGTGTGGAGTGTTAAAATTATTTGGGTTGTGTGAAGCGGAGTGAAATGGACCACAAAGGTCAAAATTAGGGTTTTTGGGAAGTTAGAAGGTGTAGGATTCTCATGATATGATACGAGTCAGTTGGAGGATAAGTATAAAAGGAGTGATTCATGCATGTCTAGGGTGAAAATTCTTGAATAAGATACTTAAAAAATTAATCATGTAAAGTGGAAGATATTGAGCCAGGTCTAAATTGATCCACAAGCATAATAGTGGCCAGGTACTGAGGTATCCTAGAGACCGATCCACTAGCGTATAATTGTTATAGGATATGTTACCCTAGGCAACCACTCCACCGACTAAAATAGTGGGCAATCCCGAGCTCAATAAACCAAACCTAACTGTTTGCTAAGATATGGGAAAGACACTAATTACTTATAGTGGAACACTGTGCTAGAAAAGGAGCTTGATTGATCCACGACATATAATAGTGGTAGGGCATGTAGCTTAAGAGACCGATCCACCGGCTAGAATAGTGGCCAAGAGCCAAAGTGCCCTGTAAACCGATCCACTGACAAAAATAGTGGTGTTCCCATACTTGTATAGAATTGATAAAGAGCATGGCGTGAAAACAATTCGATAAAGGATTGATGAAGTAATTAATCTAGACTATATTGGATCTTGGCATTTTCTCTTGAATGTTCATTTGCCTTTGTGTTATCATGATGGCTCTATGCTCTTTTTATTATCCTGCATGGTTTATGTGAATTTTGTGTGTTGGCCTTAGTGCACAGTTACCTTGCTCAGTACGTAGCGTACTAATCACCCTTTTCATGGGTGCCGCTCATTCCCACGAGTAGTAGGCCCTTCTAACTTTGTGTAGGTGGGTGAGACATCCGGCGGGGCTGAGTGTTGAGCATGTTTTAGCTCAAAGTTCGAGAGTATCGTGGCCGTATTTACTTTTCTTGTTATTTTATCTTCTTCTCCTATTTCTTGTGTATCGGATTTATCCATTTTAATTTATTATCTTGTATTGAGTATTTCAATTAAACCTTTTTATCGATTATATGATTATTCCCTCTAAGGAATTTTCATTTCGCACTCTGATTTCTATCTTAATATTGATTATAAACCTTTATGCGTAATTTGATTTATATATTATGCTTTTTCTAGTTCTTTCGTGAACTCTTGATTTAAGTTTAATATTAATCTTTTGTTAGCCTTAGCACTTGGTACTGAAATAGTCGGATAGAACTGGTTTGGTACTAAGTATGGCGGTAACATCCCTAGAATTCACAGGTTTTGAATTCTAAATTCTTTCACTTTAAAAAAAAAATTTGTGAATTTTGGGGTGTTATAATATGGGCATGTGTGGAGTGAATAAGGGAAAAGAAAGAGCAGAGGAGGGGAGATGTGTGATTTATGGTGTAGGGTGATGCAAGAAAATGATAGTTGAGTATTAGGAATGATATCAGTCGATGGGGTGGGTTGTGTGTATGTTGTGTAAGGATAAAAGGAATAAGAAGAAGAATAAGAAGAAGAGTGGCAGGGAGTAGGGTTTGTAAGTAGTGCAGATCGGTAGAGATAGGTGAAGTAGAAGGAGAATAATAAAAAGAAGTAAGGAAGTAGTGGAGATGATTAATGATTGCAGAAAAGTGATGGGTGATGCTGCAAGTAGGGGAGGTTAAAAGTAATACTAAATTTTCAAATATTGCATCTTATTTTGATGGGAGAAAGGAGAAGAAAGAAAAGAAAAGGAGAAAGAAAATTCAAAAGGAAAAAGGTTGGGGGATTAGTTTAAGTGGTTTTAGATTAGCCAAAAGTTGTAAGGATTAGTGATAATTTTATTAGTTTTTTATTTCAATTTATGAATTATGATGTATCCAAGTCAAGGTTTCATTATTGGTTAATTTTTAGGAATAAGAATTTTAGTTTAGGATAAAATTAGATTTCTCAAGATTAGAATCAAATTAGGGCTCTAATAATGTGTGATTAGGCTAAGAAAATTTTTAGGATATTACATTGTTTGTGTGTCTTTATGGCTTAGTTTTGCATGTCAACAATGAAAGACCAAAATTTAGCACTATTGCCGGGAACTAGAAATATTATTCCTTATATATATTATCATTTTTATTTATATATCTCTTCTTCTAACTACAACCCAATTTTCTCTTCTCGTGCATGTCTAATACAAATCCATATTTGAAACTATTTGCTAGTAAAAACAGTCATCAACTCATTCAATTGATTGATTCCCATACTTCCTCTCTTGTGGCAAACAAAAATCAAAGGTGACTAAAATATGTTTATACTATTCCTTAGCCTCTAAGTGATAGCTCATCACCATTTGACAAGAGATCGATGAAAATTCGTAGGAAATTATTAATAAGCCTAAGGAAAACAAAACACTAAAGGAGCTTGAAGCTCCTACTTTTAATCCTGTTCTTATTTATGTTATTTATTTTTATGAAAATTATGAGTATAAGATTATAAATGCACTAATATATGCAACTTCTATTTTTATAGGTTTTTGAGATACTAGCTCTTTTGGATCAATCTACATTATCGATCCAAACAAATTTCCCAATTAATTTCATATAGCTTGTTATATTTTGAAACCAGCGGGAGTAAGTGTAAATCAACATAGATTGAAAAGATGTTCTTTTGCTTTAACTAATGGTGTAAAGGATTGGTTATATTATTTTCCTACTAGATTAATTAATACTTTGGTTGATAAGTAAATAATATATCTAGACAAGTATTTCCAATCATCTAGAGCCACAAATATTAGAAAAGAAATATGTGGTATTAGGTAGGATCGGAAAGAGTCTTTACATGAATATCGGGAAGATTTAAAAAATTATATGTCAACAATCAAATTAAGAAAAAATTATTATTACATTATTTCTATGAAGGACTAATGCCCATAGAGCATCGTATCATAGGTTCTCCTAGCGGTGGAGCATTAGTACATAAGTCACCAACAAAGGCTAGGAGGCCAATATCTAATATGCCATCTAATTCTCAATATTTTAATACTTGAATTATTAACTATTTCATGTAACCATGTAAATGATATTATGATAATTTAACTTAATGAAAAATAAAATAATTTGACTTCTTATGTTGAAAATATGGTGAAAAGGGTAGTGTCACCTCAAGTACATGGAATTTGTTCACATGTGGGTTATGCGAGTATGTCCCACTTTGCAAGAGTGTAACAAGTTTAAGCGATAGGTGGACTTCAGGAAAACCCAAAGTATGATCCCTATGCTCCAACTCATACCTGATGATGGGTGGATTATCCTAACCTATGGTACTAGAATAATCAAATACCGCCTTCGTAGAAAAATAAAAAATGGTATAACCAACCTCCATTTTTCTATCTTATTCTTCAAAACTAACCAAACATATCATTTGTGCAGCATCCTAACCCACACGTACCACAATCACCTAGAGAAATGGGCTAAAAAACATAGAAAATCAAGTCCACTATCACTTTTAATTTCAATATGAGAAACGGGCTATAGAACATGCACAAAGGTCCTCAAATTTAACTAGCCAAATAGATAGAAATGCAAGAGAAAAAGTGAGTGCTATAACTAGTTATGAAAAAAAAATATAATGTCAAAAGCAATGTAAGGAAAACCAAGGAATAGAACCAGATGAGGAAGAATCAACAAATAATGAAAGAGAGACCAAAGAAAAACCTCTTAAGGTAACTAAAAAAGTTCTCTTCATCATTACAAAACCCATTATTCATTTCCTTAGTTGGTTATCTATGCGTAAGAAGCAAGACCATGTAAAGGAGACATTAGAAATATTTAAGAATGTGGAGGTAAACATACCCTTGGTAGATGTAATAAAGCAAGTTTTTAGGTAATTAAAGTTTTTAAAACATTTGTGCACCAAAAAAAAAAAAATTGAGAGGGGATGGGAACATTAGTGTAGGGGAGAATGTTTGCAATTTTACAAAGGAGACTCCCACCTAAGTGAAAGGATTCTAGTATATTTACCATTCCATGGAAAATTGGAAACATAAGGTATGTAAGAAGTGTACGAGACTTAGGAGCCTCTAAAATTCTCATGCATTTATCTATTTTTAATTTCCTAAGTATAGGATCTCTTAAAGAGACACATGTTGTGATATAATTAGTTCATAGAGCTACTATATATCCTGACGTGGTGATAGAGGATGTTCTAGTTCAAGTGAATGAACATGTTTTTCCTACTAATTTTTATGTTATAGACATGCAATATAATGGATTCCCTAACCCTTCTCCTATTCTATTAGGAGGACCATATCTAAAAACTTCTCAAACTAAAATTTATGTGTAAATGGGATTCTAACTATTGAATTTGAAGGAAAGAAATGAGTTTTAATATTGATAACTCCTTGAAGTATCTTGATACTTGTGAATATATATCTATGGTGGAAGTAATTAAACTTTTCTCTAAGTAAGTTGAATTAACAAGTGATGATCTAGTAGAAGTTGTTCTTATAATGATTAAGGAAAGATACTCTTATGAGGAGTTAAAAGTAAATTTTAAATTGAATAAAAAAAAATAAAGAACGCACTTATACTTTCAGAGATTATTCTACTAACATAAGGGAGCATGCTTAATTACATATTATGAATGATAAACCCCTACCCTCTATAAGAATGATCTATAAATGGAGTTGAAACCTTTTCCCAATATTCTAAAAATATGCCTTCTTATAGGATAATAAAACTCTTCCTCTCATCATTGTTAGTTACGTTACATCTTCATAGGAAGATAAGCTTATTCAAGTCCTAAAAGAATATAAAACTGCACTGCATCATTACGTTATGATCCCAAAAGTGTCTTCGCATGTCAAATATGGAAAATCAATGGAATCAACAAAAAACATTCAATGAAGAATGTTGAGTGGAGGATTTTAAAGAATGATTTTATCTTTGACCCTTTAGATCCCTCTCGTTCTCATCCCTAATAAGCCCTACCTCTTCCCTTACTTTTTATTTCTATGGTCCAATCATTTTATCATTTTATTCTCTTTTATTACGTTATTTTCTAATGTTCTTTTTAAGTGTGCTGTTTTTTTGTTCTTTATAATTTTGCATCACATTTTTTATTAAATTTTTTTTAGTAAAAGTATATTATTTTTTATATGAAAATAAAAAGCAATAAAAAATCTAAGGGATGACACCTTGGGAGTAGATAGTGAAAGAAATCCCTATTTGATAGTGTTAGTTTGCTTACGTAATTGGGACTAAAATTTGTTACAAGATGCTTCTAGAAAAGAGAAAAAGAATTTAATTATTTTAGTTACATCTCATTACCAAAGAACTTAAACATGAAACTTTCATAGTCATAATAGAAATGAAAGATAAACTAGGCTTAATATAAATAAAAATTGGTGAGATTTTGAGCCTTATTAGTGATTTTACTTTTATCCGGTATATTTTTCATTTTTGGGTGTAACTCTTCATTGGTTTGTAAAACTAGAAGTTTTCATTATTTTCTACAATACTGCATGAAACTAATACAAACATTAGGATCAAAGAGGTAAAATTTTCTTCTCATTGACTACTTAGCCGAATCACTATATGTTGCGATTTTTCCTTTGCATAACATCATTGAGCTTTTAAGACTTTTTTCTAGATGTTTAACTTGTATTTATAACTAATTATCCATATCATATCTTATCCATTATTTTATAGCCAGTGGGGTACAATTTGGTGATGAGTTGTTTATATGGTCAAAACTCTAAACATGGGAGTGTGTTAGTGTGGTTCGGTGAGTAGTGAATTAAATTATTATAAAAAAGTAGAAAAAATATATATATAAACTTAAGGTACTGATGTGGAAGGCAAGGGGTGGATTTTGAAATCACTAAATCCTTGCATTGAGTTGGATGGAGTGTAAAACACACTTGCTATGTGAAACATGGCCCAAATAAATAAATACATTCTAGTAGAATCTAGTAGCATAGGAGGTGATGATTGGAGGTAGAAATTTCATAGAAGAAATTGTGAAGTTGAAAATCATGAAGATTTCAAAATAGTGAAAGTTATATGATTCACTAGAAATAGACATTGCACCACAATCCATGACTTTGCCTACTTGCGGCCGTTGTCCCATTACACAAAAAAAATACCTATTGACTTTTATATGGTTCAAGTATTAAGTGGTGGTGAATAAAGAAGAGTAACAAGCCTATGGTTGATTAATATCATCAGTAGAATTTTTGATAGTAAACAAAACCAAAGACACATGAGAGTAAAAGGCTTCCTCATACCTAGAATAGGAGTCTATTGGCCTAATTATTAAGATTTTCTTACATTGATGACTTAAAAATTAGATTTAGACGGGTTCTTAATTGTGATGTATGTAACCTAAAATAAGTTTAAAATATTTTTTTGCTTGTTTACCTTTCATTATTTTGAGTCCCGATGAAATATGTACATTTGGTATATCAATTATTATTTTTCTCTTATTGTATGTTGGAATGGCGCATCATGTGTTGCTTGATAATTATTAATTCTCATACTTTTTATAGTTTTGTTGCTTGAGGGCAAGTAATGGTTCAAGGATGAGCATATTTGATAGGTGTATTTTCTATGGCATTATTTAACATATCATGACACAACTTTTCCTATTTATTATGATAATTTAACCCTGCTTCAGGAGTTTTCTATATTGGCAGAGTTTTGTACAAAAATGTGAAATCAAGCTAATATGGGCCAAAAAATAATTAAATGAAGTAAAATATGAAAAGCAAGTACGGAGTCATCGATATATGGATGTAACATCATGCAAGGTTGTGAAAGAAAATGATTTGATAAAAATTAAAAAGAAGATGATGAGTAGATAAGAAATATTGGGGCACTATATTTATAGAATTATGACTTGTATTTCCTAGGTTATCCTCCTACATCCTCCATTTATTCATATTATAAGCATAATTCAAAAAAAAAATAAGGGTGGCCCATATTTCACCATATGAACTATTTTTGTGCCATATTTTGGATTTAGTTTGTACGACCTTTTGTCTATATATATAACATATATTAGGTTGAATAGGACATTATGGAGCACCCATCTAAAAACTTCAACATTTTTTTCATTATTTCAAAACTATTAGGGTTCTTTTGTTAGATTTAGTATTTGATTAGAATAATTTAATGACTAGAGATCATACAGTATTTGAGGTTCTACAATATCTTAAGTTCTTTCTTTCCTTTGTTTCAATTTTTTTTTTGTATTTATTTTTTCGTTTTTTGAAATATTTGTTATTATTTTTATTAATTATGTTTGTGATTTGTTTAGTTAATTTAATATTTGTTTCATTGTTTCTTTATTTTTATTAAATTTATAATTTTTGTGTTTAGAATATATATTTTCTTGTTTAGTTAATATGATAGACAAGATTAGTAGGGGCTAAGAGGATAATTGAAGGCTATTGGAAAATTAATCATGAGATGTGAATTTGAGATAATATTTATGTGTATTTTTTTTATATTAGTAAATCAAGTTTGTTGATCACCAATTTAAGATTAAGGCTTTAATATCTAGATTGGTCACATGGGTAATTTGAATACTAATTGAATGCCAGGATAGTATAGTAAATATGTAATTATTTACACAAACATCTGTAAGTGGCTAAAAGTTTAGTTAATTTCTAAATAAATATATTAATTTATTCTATGTTTATTAATCTTTAGAATTACATAATTCAAACATACCATAATTATGATTCAAGTTAGTTACTCCGTAATAGTTAATGCTACCATTAATTAAATATAGATATCTTATCCTAGGATATTAATTGGTTAAACAATAAATCATAACTAGACCTTGGTTTATGTGTAGAAGGGTATGCTAAGAAGCAAGCACAAGTAGGCTTCTATAGTTTAACGTTAGAGATACTTCATAACCATTTTATTCGATTACCAATTTATATCCCTATATTGATCATATGCCTTAACCCCTTTTATCCTGTTATTGTTAGTCAATTATTGTGTTAATTGCTAGTTTTAATTCTTTTTTTTTGTGATTAGTTTTTCTAATTCAGGTACTGGTGGAATTTTTTTGATAAAATAAAAATACAAATAAGATTACAATCATTGTTGAATTGACTCCTACTCATTACTTACAATTTGTGTGTGTTTTAAGGGTTTAATTTGGTGTGTTTGTAATAACACACAAAGGTTATAGTATACTTGTTACATTGATACCACACTACTTCAGTATTTGTAGGTTTCTTGTGGTTTGTTGATGTGGCGTTTGAGTGTCAACTCCTTATTTGTTCTATATGCATTTTGGTTTAAATTTTTAGTATCTCATATTCTATTTCTTTCATATTTTGTTGAGCTCTACTAAATCTTATTTATCTTCTATTTATATTTCATACAAATTTTGGTATTCTTGTATTAAACTTCGGTAATGTAATAGCCACACATTACTCTTAGGATATGAGTTTACTTTTTAACCTAACATGTGATATATACTAGGCACTGACATTACCTCTTCTATGTTATATGCAAGAGTAGTACCCTGCATTTTCTATTTAGAATTTGCATAATTCTTTGTAAAAAAACAATTGTTATAAAAATTTGTGTGTTACACTATATAAAGTAGGAGGCTGTGGAGTTCATATCTAGGTGCTTAGCTCGTCAAAAGGTTAAGATCAAGAAAAATTGACAAAAAGGATAGGTTTAGCTTCTTAATAGTCCTAAATATAAGTAAGACATCATCTCTATGAACTTAATGGTTAGTCTTCTAAAGGCAGAAAGTAGTTCTCACTCTATTAGGGCTATAATTTACAAGTTGACTCGGTAGATAGTGTTCATTTTGATGAAATCAACTTAAGGCATGACATCACTAGACAATGCCTACTAGAAGCATATGATGAGATTTCATAGGGTAACCTAAAGATATTATGCCTAATAAGGATTCTAGAAAGGTGATCTAAGACAATATTTATAGTGCCTACTAGAAGCATATAGTGAGATTTTATGGCTTTTATCTCTTTCTTTTTCATTCATCTATTGCCTAAGTGTACAAAGGTGACATGTGACCAAATTTTTAGTTCCCTTCTTATCCTTTATCATCGAATCAAACTCTTGTAATAGAATCCTTCTTGGCTAAGAGATTCCTAAGAACTACATTGTTAGTGAACACAATAACCTTTGATCCAACAAGATATGACTAGAATTTGTCCAAGGAAAACACCATAACTAGGGCCTCCTTCCTAGTTGTGACATAATTCATATGGGCATCATCCAAATTTCTGCTAGCATAGTATATGCCATATAACTTCCCTTCTTTCCTTTGGCCAAGTTTAGCCCCAATATCATAATCACTGACATCGCACATTACCTCAAAAGAAAGCCTCTAATTAGACTGATCAAGACTGATCAAAATCAAAAAGAATATCTTTGACAGGTAATGGGTTACGGGTTTAGTAATTTTGGGGAAATTTTTAATAAAACACCAATAAAATCTAGCATGAACTAAAAAACTCCTAACATCTTTGATGATGGTTGTGGATGGAATTTTAGCAACAATATCAATCTTCACCTTATAAACTTCAACTACACGGCTGGAGAATATGTAACCTACAATATTCCCTTCTTGCACCATAAAATGGCATTTCGCCCAATTAAGTACAATGTTCACCTCTTTACATCTCTTTAACACTTTAGCAAGTTTATCTAGACAGTCACCAAGAGAAGTTCCATAGATAGAAAAGTCATCCATAAACACCTCCATGATATTTTCAATAAAATCAGAGAATATAGAAATCATAAATCATTGAAAAAGTGGTTGGAACATTACACAAGCCACATGGCATCTTTTTATAAGCAAAGGTTCCATATGGACAAGTAAATGTCATTTTCTTTTGATCACCAACATTTGACTACCAATCTAGATAACAAAATGGGAGTGTCAAGCTAACCACTCCAACATTTGATTGATAATTGGGAGAGAAAAGTGATCTTTTCTAGTGGCTTTGTTTAACTTCCCATAATCAATGCACATATACCATTCAGTGACCATTCTTGTTGGAATAGGTACCACTTGCACTGGGCATACTCAGTTGCTATCTGAGATAGGGTAGATAATCCCCACATCTAATAACTTAGGTACATCCTTTTTAACAAGCTCTTTCATATTTGGGCTCAATATCCTTTGATTTTCAATGGAGGATTTATGCCCTTCTTCTAATAAGATTAGATGCATGCAAAATGATGGATTAATAGCTTTGATGTCATCAATACAATATTAGAGTCTAGGAATTCATACCTAATTGAGGAAGGGAGGGGTTTTGTTTCTACCTCAGGGGCTACCTTTTCTTTACATTCTGGGTCATGTAATTCCCTCTCAAATTTAGCCACCAATTCAAGTTCTTTTGCATAGATAGGGTTTTTCGCAAGCCTGGTAGCATAAGCAGCCACCTCCTCATCACCATCATTAAGCATTTCATTTTTCATCAAGCAATTATCAAGCCAAAAATTTGAGATCAAGTAAGCAAAGTCCACTCTGATTATCATGTCCACTGTATAAATCATGTAGTAAGTGTTGTGAATTAAAGGAAATTTTACTATAAACGGTAAATCAAAATCTGCTTTCTTATCTTGAATATTGAGATAGAGCTTTCTATTTTCACATTGATTTCTGCTCCCACAGTAGCGAGAAAAGGTCTTTCTAATATGATAGATATTTGCGCATCCTTCTCTATCCCAAGAATAACAAAATCAATGAGAACATAGAACTTACTGACCTAGATAGATACATATTATAATATACCTACCAGATGCTTTCTTAACTAATCTACAAATTAGAGGTAAATGGTGTTGAGTTTCATATTCCCATATGTAATTTCTTACAAAATAGAAAGAGGCATTAAACTGACACTAGCCTTGAGATCAAAAAGAGCATGGTTGATAGATATATCACCAGTAGTACAAGGAATAGAAAACAAGCCAGGATCTTTAAGCTTAGGTGAAAGCTTATTTTGGATAATGTCACTTCATTCATGTGTTAAAGCTACGGTCTAATATTCCTCTAATTCTATCTAATTAGAAAGAATATCCTTCAAAAATTTAGCGTGAGAAAGCACTTGAGATATGGCTTCTACAAATGGAATATTAATATGCAATTTTTATAAATCTCAACAAACCTCTCAAACTATTTCTCAAACCTTGCCTTAGCTTTTCTTTAAGGGAAAGGTAGTGGAGGTTTTTATAGTGGTGGAGGGACATATTTTTCAACCTCATGGCCCTTTCCTAAGGTGTTTTTTTTCTTGATGTTCATAGCTTCACCATTCCTTCCTTTTGCATCCTACACTCTTTCATCCTCATCTTCAATTTCTTTCCTCAAAATTGTGCCTTCTAAATCCTTCCGACTTCTAAGTGCTATGGCATTCATGGATCCCTTGGGATTAGTTTCTAGTTATCCTGAAAGTATTCCGGAGGGCTTAAAAGAAGATCCAAATTGTTGGGCCACTTGGATAATTTAGTTTTCAAGCACCTTATTATGGGTGTCTAAGGATTCAACCATATAATTTAAGTTCTTAACAGATTTCCTCAATTCATCAATTTTTTTGTTCTAAGAGCTATAAATTTCTCCATCATAAACTCAAGATTAGATGTCAGAGGGTGAGGAAATAGTGGTCTAAGTTTTTGAAAACCCAAAGGCCTAAAGTTTAATTGAGGAATGGGATTAGGTGGTAGATTCTTGTAGGATAATTTTGGATGATTCCACCATCCCGTATTGTATGTGGGAGCAAATGGGTCCCTTTTTGACTCAAATTATTCACATAATTGAAATGCTCTACAAGATTGAGGCTGGGGCTAGAGGGACAATAGATTGACATTCAAATTATGAGTGCCCTATAATACCACAAGTCTCATAAATAGTAGAACAAGATGTTAATGCATTAACACTTAATTTGTCCAATTTTTGAAATAATGTACCAACACATGAATAAAGATGATCTAAAGTATCAGCGTCATACCTACTACTCTTCTTGGTGGAAGAGTGGTCACTTGACCATTTGTAATAGTTTTGAGCTATGTCTTTGATCAATTTCTTGGCTTTGGGTATGCTCTTGCTCATGAGAATGCCTCTCGCTGTTACATCTAGGGTCAATCTTGTGTTTTAGAGGAGGCTATGTAAAAGGTGTGAACTAGTAACTATTCTTCCAACCCATGGTGTTGACACATTCATAACATATCCTTATAGCATTGCTAAGCTCCATAAGGAGACTCACCATCCTTCTGATTGAATATTTTAATGAGATTCCTTAATAGAATTATCTTGGATTGGGGAAAATAGTTGTTTAAGAAAGCTCAAGAAAGTTTATCCCAATTCGTGTTAGACCTAGAAGGAAGCAATTGCAACAAAGATCTAACCTTGTCCCTAAATTAGAATGGAAATAACTGTAACTTAATCACATCATCTTACACTCCATTCATCTTTAAAGTGTCACAATACTTAAGAAAAATAGAAATATGCAAATTTGGGTCCTCCATTGGGCCACAACTAAATTGATTTTGCTACACCATATTGAGTAATGTAATCTTTAATTCAAAATTATTAGTAGCTACATTCAACTTCCTTATACTTGATTATGTCTCCTATGTATTTGGAGATGCAAAATTTTTAAGAGAGTGGTGTTGCTCTTCCTCTCCATTAGTAATGTAAGCTTTAATTCAAATGTAAGATTTTTTTTAAAAAAAAAAAAGCTACGAAATATGGCTAGCTTGACAAACTAGTTTGTGGATTTGGGTCTAGTAGTCAACTTTTCTACAACTAATCAATTTGTTTCCCACAACCAATTGAAAATTTTAGTTGAGAAGCTCAAATTAGCTAAAACAACAAACCAGTCAATAAGTTCTTGGAACTAACCGTGCATTTGTCTGTAAAACTCGCTAAATTTCATTGTTAAATATGATTTCAAATAAAAATTTGTCCTAAACCAAACCATAACATTAAATCAAGATCGAAGGCTCAAATACTAGCATAATTTATCATTCAACCATTTTACAAAAAATGTGGGGTGTTATACGCTGAATTTATTCTCTTTTAAGGAGGGTAGTAATCCTTACTTGCCTTGGAAACTATGTACACATGGTTGCTCAACTCTTGCTTCGCTATTGGTTTTGGTTTTCTCACCTTGAGAGAAAAAGTTCTTTTTAAAAGGATAGTGATATATTATCCCAATTTTCTAAAATTGGTTGTTCATAAGAAATATAAGAAAATTATTTTAAAGTTTTATTATTACATCAAGTTTAACTCTCATTATGTTTATAAAACATTTTGTTGTGATCTTTTAACACTTCATCAAACATTAAATTCCCTTATATTTCTCAAACACTTTTGGTCATGAAACTTCTTTCACATCATTTCAATTTCATCATATATAAATGTTTTAGATATAATAAGCCTCCTATGCCTATTTAAAATTTTAAATTGATACTTTTTTAGGGGAAAAATGATATTCAAAGCCCTTTCTCACCCTTATTCTTGTTCTAAGCTTTAATAAAAAAGTTTTAGCTAACAACAATTTAGGAATATTTAAATTATAAAATATTTGAGATAAATATAGAATAATGATAATGTTGTCGAGTTAGTTTTTAGACATTTGAGATAAATTCTGCCAATTTTGAGCTTAATTAACTACTGAAACTTAAATATCATCCCCTTGGCACATTAATGTTGTTGAACCTTATCTCTCATGGGCCTTTATAAATTAATAATTTATCTCAATTTATGCCCAAATATCTTCTAAAATATCACACGCTTTGTCAACTCTTTTTCTCACTTTTCCCATCAAATTTTCATGCCCCTTGTGTTCCTAAACCAGCCTTCTTTAACCTCTTCATCCTTCCTCCATATTTTTCTATTAATTTTCCATTGACTCTTTGAGCCCTTTTTTTTATACATATTTTAGGTACTTTGGTACAAGGATTTCTATGAAAGCATTTGTTATCAAAGAAGAAATATATCTACCACATTTAGGAGATTTAGTAAACATAATTACAATGTAAATTGATAGAGGTTTGTGGTGGATAAATTGATTATGGTTGAGTTGGATGTTTTATGTGTATTTCATGTAATAGTCCGCCTCTAGGCTTGCCTATTATTTCTTCATTTTTTCCATAATTTTGTGATTTTAATGGCTTAATTAGGTTTGATATGGTTTTTTTCCTCAACCAAAACTACAAAGCTCTAGAATACTACCTAAAGGATGAGATTTAACCCAAAATGTCCCTAGCCACACTCATCGTAGCCTCACAATGATCTTAGATGAGTCGCTTACACAATGACTTGTTGGACTGGCTCTCTATATAGGACAAGGTAACTTATTGTCCCTGACTACAAATTATATTTTCCTCTTCCTCCTCCCCCATTTTACTCCTATAGATATGTGTTTTTATATCCTTTTCTAGAAATATAAATCTCATAATTTTTCTCTCTTTTTTACTCTAAAATTTCCCTGTAGTATTCTCTCATATTGAATTATCAATTCTATATCATAGTTACCTCCCAATTCACAAGAAATAGAAAACACACACAAAAGAATGTGAACTGTTTTTTAGGTAACTTTAATAAAAATTATGTCTCCTATTCAACCTCCCAATAGATTTGATCCTAGTTCTAGTGATCCTTTTAGGGAAGAGCATCTAGTTTCTATCTTTTAGCTCCAAGTTGCTAATGTCGAGCTCCAAGCATCTATTCAAGAAAAGGTATCAGATATGTATTCTCCTCTAACACATACACTTGGGAAGCTTCGCCACCTTATGGAAAAACATCATCATGTTACACCTTAATGACCTACTCCTTAATAAAATTTAGCTGAAGCTTTAGATCTTTAAAAAATGAGCCAAGAACTAAGCTCTATGGCAATGTTTTCAAAGAAGAAGATGTAGATTTTATCTAGGATGCTTGAGGAAAAATAAATAGAATTTGAAGGAAACAAAATTCATGTAACCCTATAAGGTCAGTCAAGATGGAAAGATTTCAAAGTCCTAATAATAAGGTCAATAAACATAGATTTGAAGTAAACTAATGCATAATCAAAAGGGATGATGTCTAGTGGACTAATAGAGATGCGGAAGATATCCAAAGATAAAATATTTTGTATATTGATAGAGCTGAGGAAGACTTTATTGATAAGATGATAGATCAAATGGTGTAAGAGGCCGAGAAAAGGAAGATCATACTAGTAATTTTCGTTTGCATACACCTTTCACGAAAGATATATTTTAGACACTAGAAAAATAATTAAGGTTCCCATCTCTTGAATCATTTGAATGTGTTTAGGAATATTATGTTGCTAGCTAAGGGATGATATGAGATGTTATGCAAAGAAATTGTAGGCACTTTGAAGAGGGTAACATTGAGATGGTTTGGGAAGCTAAGAGTGGAATCAATGAATTCCTCTCACAACTTGTAATAGATTTTATGGACTAGTTTGATCCATGTTAGTGTCCCAAAAATCATTTTTATTCCTTGATGGGTTTCTCTTAAGGCTTGACCAAATATATTTAACAATTTTTTAATAGATTTAATAAAGATGTCTGGTAGATTAATGAGTCAGACAATGTTATTGCCAATCTTTCGTCCCTAGAGGTTTGACTAATCAAGAGCTAGTAGAAAAATTTTACTTGGTCAAACATGAATATTATAATTATTTAAGGAAAGATGTGAAATAGAGGATAGATGTTTGAGAGATGAGAAAGGTAAAGTGTATAATAGCTAAAAGGATTAAAACATATTTAATGTTGAGGTAGAAATCGAAAAAAGAGAAATATAGGTTAGAATGAGAATGAAATGTTCTAAGGTTAACACTTCACCCAATTGGCCAACGAGCAGCTAGCACATTATAAATTTAACAAATACACTCCATTTGTAGCTAATATCTCACATATATTCAACATTGAAAATGGGTGGTAGATATTTTCTATGCCCCACTAAGATGAAACATAGAAACAACAAAAATTGGTGTGCATATCATGAGGAATCTGGGCACACTACCAAGGAGTGACAGTCTATAAGGAATGTTGTGGAAGAGCTAGTGATAAAGGTTTATTTGAAACAATATGATCAAGAACCCTTTTATAAATAAGAAATTGATGTTACTTGGCAGTTTTATCTACCTCTTCAAAATAAATAACCAAAAAATATTATTCATACTATTATAGTGGAGATTCCTTGGCATAAGCGAGTAATGTAGCTCTAAAAGCATACATTAGAAGAGCTTACATCCATGAGAGGCATAAATGGGGAAGAATAGGTGAATGGGAAGTTAATTTCATGGAAAAATATTAGGGGCTTAGTATAAGGGAACATCATGATGACCCTTTGGATATTGAAATACAAATCACAAATTGTTTCAAGAAAAATGTCTTTGTAAAAACAAGTAGTTTTGTTGATGTAATATTTGAGGGATCTTATAAGTAATTTCAACTACTAGAAGGATGATTGATAAATATGAAATTAACTTTATTAGTATACACAAATAACATACTAAAATCAAAGGGAATAAAATATCTTACACTGACGGTTGGCCAATCACGGGCTTTGAGAACCATTAAGATAGGCTTCATAGTCATTATTTTGTAGACATCATATAACATGTTATTAAGACAATCATCCCTTGACAAAATATAGGCTAGAAATTTTTTGACTAGATTATTGATGAGATTCTTGATTAATTAAGGATGGGGAGAAGTGTAGGGTGGTAGATGAGTGGTGGGGTATTGTAGTACAATAGAACTAAAAGGAACCCTAGAATAAACAAATGTTAAAAATCTATGAGAGAGTTTAGATTTAGAGGAGTTCAATATTTATAGGGGAATGCATCAAGGTTACTTATTGAGAGGTTGAGGCAAAGATTTGAAATATGCTAACTAGGTTGCTAATCTAGTATTGGTTAAAAAGCTAAATGGAAAATGATAATGTGTGTGAAATTTTGAAGGTAATGGGATAACCATTTTTTTTATTAAACCTTTTTATATATTGATGTGCTTAGAGAATGTATTTTGTGGTAATTATACCCACTAATATCACAAATCTTGTGCTCAAATATATAAGCCCTCAAACAAAGAGACCATCAATAAGACTCTATATCCAAGCCCTCAAATAATGAAGTCATCACTAAGCCCTCGAGAAAAGAGGTTATCACCAAGACTCTATATGTTAATGCTTGAAACAAAGAGGTTACTAATAAGCCCTCAAACAAAGAGGTTGTCAGTAATACTCTATATGTGAGCCCTCAAACAAAGAGACCATCGGCAAGACTCTATACGTAAGCTCTCAACCAAAGAGGCCATTATTAAGCACTCAAATAAAGAGGTATTTAATAAGAATCTATATGTAATCCCATTATTAAGCACTCAAATAAAGAGGTATTTAATAAGAATCTATATGTAATCCCTCAAACAAATAATCCATCAATACGCACTCAAGTAATGAAGTCATTAGTAATCCCTTAAACAAAGAGGTCATTGACCATTGATGATAGGTATACCTAGTGAGATAAAGGATCAATATGCTTTTACTCCCTTATCCTAGGCTTCCATGGTGCATTCCTACTCAATGTACCAAAGCTACTAAGTTTATTAAGGTACACCTTATGCTTTTTTAGTGGCTAAGCATAGGCTTATTTGTATAGCTTTTATATTATTATAAGTCTTGTACGAGATTTTTTTTGGTTTAGGATGAATAGTATGAATATGAGGGAATAGTAAGAATAGTCTAAATAGTTATGAATAACAAGAATCATTGTAAATGGTAAATTTTGATGAGTTTATCCATGAATTTTATGTTTGCACATTTTACTATGTTTTTCTAAATTCACCATAATTCTTTGTTTCTAATGGCATAGCTTAATATCACTATTAATGGATTATGTTTTCTTAGTATGTTTATTATACTAGTACTATGATTTTTCCATAGGCTTTTTATGTATACATTTAGATGTGGAACTTTGCATTGAGACATGAAATCTTAGAGTAATTTAGGGCAGCTATAGTAGAGATTAGGCTTATTAACAAAACATTTTCCTCATATCTATTTGTATCCAATTCTAACTATATATATGTATACATAAAAATATATTTCTATTACTTGTGTCTATTATGTTTGGTCTGATTTTTCTTATAGTATAGGTCGATAATCTTGTATTGATTTGTGATCAGGTACTTATCATACATAATCATAGGGTATGATAATAATTTAATCCTTACATGCATCATGTATTAGGTATTGATAGAAATCTCTCTATATTAGGTTTGGTGGTAACACTCTGTTTTATTAGTTGGCTTTCACAAACCTTCTTCAGAAGTGATAATATTTTTGTATGAATTTCTAGGTGTTACACTTTGGTTAGTTTATGAGAGTAGTATATCGTAGTAGCATTATTGGATAGTTCCATAGAGTATTCAAGGCTCTTGCAAGGATCATCTCTTACCCTTTAGTGGTCTCAATATCACCATCAATATTATACATCTTAATCAAGTATATTTCTCAAAAGTCTAATAGTGAGATGCTTATTTTTTAATATAATTATTTTACAAATTAACGTATAGATATTATTATTTTTCTTATATTACTGACTTTCTCTTATCTACTTGTATCTATTTAAAATTGTGAAAATAACTTATTCTAATAATTTTAACTAAAGAGATCTTCAAGGAAAATATTGGATATGCCAATGCAAAGATAAGTAGTTTGCTACAATCTTTGAAGGATTAGTTACCATAGTTAAATATTATACTATTCCTTATCTCATTAAACTTATTTTACATAATCTTATTCTATTTATTATCAATCAAGGATGATAAGTTAGCACTCCAACACAAAATCCTTCATATGATAGGGAACAACACCATTTACAAGGAGTCAAACCATGAGGCAACCCCATTATTTATAGAAAATTTTGAGGGACTCATGTTCCTTTTTCTTAAGTAGTTTTGTACTTTATTTGTGAGTTATAGAGACCGTAAGCCAACCCCATTATTTACTATTATATTTTAAGGGAGTTACACTCCCATTTGTATTATTTGCTTAAACATTCGTTTGTAAGAGAGTTGATTTTGACTCTCAAAAGCTACCCTTCCTGATGAATTTTATATTTTGATAGAAGATTCTAACAATAGCGGCTCTCTTGCATCAACCTAATTATAAATCCTAATTTCAAAGGCCAATCGCTGATTGAGCATCTCTAGATAGTGACCCTAGTGATTGTTTGAGGTGATGAATTGCTTTTTGAAATGAGTGATGATATGAGCTATTTCCAAACAAAATTAATAGGCCTAGAGAGTTAGCTAAGGCCCACTAATAGAGCAAGATAATCAAGTAAGGCCATCTCTTAAATAAGATTAGGATCTCAAGTCTTAGCACTTGATATGGGGCTTTAGAGACATTTGATGTAGCTAGTAAACATGCCTGCTAGCCCTAAACCATGGACAGACGTAGGATCCTCTCTCCTGCTTCACCCATCTCTTGTACTCAATCCCTATAAATAGGGGGTCTCACTTCTCAGTTTCCATGTTCCCTTATTCTTAACAAAAATAATACTGTCCCTTATGCTCTAACTTCTCTCTACTTTATCTCCCTAATGTTCTATTTGCACTGAGGTGAATCAGGATGAGGGTAAATATTAAAAATGAACCTAGGTGAGCGGAATGGAGGTGAATCGGGGTGAATGTTTTAAAAATATTGTTTGGTTGATATTAACTTTACCTAGATAAATTGGCGTGAATGTTTTAAAAATTCTATTTTGATTGAGGTTAACGATGGTTAAAAAAATAAAGTAAATAACATTTATACCCTTTTAATTATTAAATTGATAAGTCCCTTCTATAACAATTTACCTAGCACCACCACCACCTCCTCCTCCACCACCTCCACCCTAACCACCACCTCCTCCTCCTCCCCCACCTCCACCACAAGCAACTCCTCCTCCTCCTCCACCACTACCACCACAACCACCTCCACAAAACTCCACCACCTCATCCACTACCACCACTACTATCTCCTCCACCACCACCACCGCACCACCTCTTCCACCACCACCACAACAACTAACTCCACAACCACAACCAACTCATCCTCCACCACCACCCCACCACCTCCTCCACCTCCATCACAACTATACCACCTCATCCACCACAACCACCTCCTCCACCTCCACCAAAAATCCACCACCTCATCCACCACAACCACCTACTTTTCCACAACCACCAATACCACCTTAACCACAATAACAACCAAAAGATATACAAGATGAGCAATTTTTTGTAGCAACATCCATTCAGGCAACTGGTTTAGAGATAAAGATTTTTATATGAATAAAATAAATTATATATAACACATTAAATAAAGACACCCATAATCATTCTTTAAAAGTGAACTTAATAAGTTGAAGCATATCCATCATCATATATTCAACATAGTGTTAATAAAATCAAAAGATTTCCATCATCATCAACAATATAAACTTAGAAGGTGCACAAGATGTCATCATCTTACAATATTTTCACAATCAATAAAGATGAATGATGTCATCATCTTATAGGACATTCTAATTCATGTGTCTTAAAGCATGAAACTACACATAATTGGAAGATTCTAATTCATCAATAATTTATGCTTGCAACAATAGAAGACAAAATGTAGACCGACGTTGTTCTATGGGATACGCATTTAGCATCTCATAGTCTACACAATTCTTTGAAAGATGGAAAGAAACCAATATCACGTACCTTATATCAAAATCAAGCTCCTCAACACACTTAATAGCCTTAACGGGATCAACAGATCAACATCTGTGCATAACTATGACAAACTTCTCCACCTATATAGTTAACATATCAAAATATGTTGTAATAAATGTATCCATTTTTCTCTAACTCTTGATTCTTTTTGCATGACTTGCACTTGATGGTGGTACACTTGCATTATTAGCATCTAAACGTTAGTCTTGATTAGAACGAGGTGAAGTCATAGAATCAAGACTAGATGAACTAAACCTCCAGTGAGAACTTCTTCTAGTGAGACCATATTGTTAATATCTTAAATCATGCTACTAGATCCACCATGTTATCTTGCAACTTTCCTTCTTCTTGCTCGTACTTAAGCAATAGTTATAGAATTATCCATGGTTTCCCTATCATTAGAAGATATCCCTTCTAATTTTTCATAGAAGGGAACTGTTTTAACCTTCCACTCTGTAACCTTTGGATTGCTCTATGACAAACAAACAAACAAAAAGAATTAAATCACAACACTTAACAAATATAGATGATGAACACCATATAAAAAAGAATAAAAAATTATGTAAAAAAATTAATAATTCCATCAAATTGACATTATACACACCTTAATTAGTTGATAGCACACTTCCTCTTTGAGATCCCACATATGAGCGGTAGGATTAAAACTCCAACCACTTTGTGAAACATTCTAAAATATGTAATAACAATAAAAAAACTTTCCCTTTACGTATTTTATCATTTTGCAAAATTGGTCCTTATTTCATGAAGAATTGGGAACTTTTCTTTAAGCCTTTATAACAATGAACTCTAAGCTAACATAGTAAATGTACCATGAAGACAATTACCTATATGCATATGATGTAGCAAAGCATCAAGAAGAACTCCATCCATCTAGCGTGTCCAAATGTTTCTCTTAACTTAATGAGGAGGCACGGTTGAATCTACTAAACAAAAAGATGAAAAATATGAAAAGTATGCAAATTCAAAAAAAAATACATAAATAATCAACTAACGTTTAAAACATAACATTAATCTCTAAAACAAAATACATATGTTTCATAGCATATTCAAAGTAGAATACAACATATAGTAGAAAAAAATAAATAAAGTCTTGCAATTTAGTACATATGAAATAGTACATTTATTCAAATTATATAAATCAAAAGAAATTCTTATAGGTTATAATCTCTCTACATTACCATCGCTGTCAAATTCATTATAAACTCTCCTCCAGCAGCATCTCCTTCTTTTGTAAGATCATCAAACCTATTTTCCCACTCTCCATCATTACCATCGGTAAGTTCTTGATCCACCTATCTAATTATAGCTTCTTCTGGATCAACACCCATTAGAATGTTATGCATAATACAACATGATGATATAATCCTTGTATGTATATATACTTCATAATGGGGTTCATTTGCACTTGTTATAATTAGAAAAAACTTTTTTATAATACCAAATATTCTTTCAATCACATTTATTAAAGAAGAATGATGCAAGTTAAATAGCTATAGTGGAGCCCTTGGTGGATTATGTGAATACTCTTTCAGATGATGCTGCTCTTCTATATAAGATGGAATTAAGCCACTCATTATAGGAAACCTAACATCACTAAGATAATATTTATCTATAAGAAGGCTAAAATGTTAGAAAAATTTATATAAATTAACTAAAAATTATTTGTTAAATATGGCAATGTAGATACATTATGGGATTTTGAGGCCATAATGTTGTCTTAACACATCTTTTAGTATGTGAGCATCAGATGTTGTTCCTTCCCAACTAGCTAGAACATAGGTAAATTTTTTATCAAATGTACAAGCTACTAGTATATTTTGTGTGGTGCAATCTTTTATGCCTTGGTGTTTAGGAGCATCTGATGAACAAACTTTTACTCGAACATGGGTTCCATTAAATAATCCCACACAATCCTAAAATTAACTACTACATTATTAATAATTTAAATAAATTATTCATTGAATAAGAATAAAGAAAAATTCATAATAGTCACCTTAAAATAAGGATAGAACTTGGGATTGTCTCAAATGTCTACGGGTGTTGACGATTCATCTGGTTATCTAATATATATCTCCTCTAATTCGATAATGGCTATTAAGACATTATGGAAATAATGACTATTAACTTCTCCAAACCTACCAAACACCCTTTATACCTCTTTATTTGTTGTGGAATGCCTCAAAATGTATAAAAGTAAAGCAACATGCTCGTTGATAGTAACCCATTTAGTCACCTTGATTCGCTAATAACCCACAAAATTCATAAAATTCCTCAGGACCCATATGAATCATATCTCGGCATATGACTCTATTCTTCATCACATCTCTTACAAAAATATCACTTTTCGAAATTCTTTATGAATATCATCATCATCATCATCTAACTTTCCATTTTCATCCAAATACCAATCAGCCATTACCACCACAACAAACCTATTAGGGATTGTAAAGTAGAATAGATTAAGAATATCATAATCGTTATTCATCTATCAAAACAAAGAACAAAGATCAAAGAACAAAAAATGGAATTAGCATTGATTCATCAACAACATGAATGGAATCAGTAGAACAAATAAAGAACACAGCTGAGGAGAGAAGAGTTGATATAAATATTGAGTGGTTTATTCATATTTTAAAGAAATAAGAACATGGAAATAGAAAAAATAATTTCTAATAGAAGATAGCATGATAATAATATCTACTAAAACTTATACTCTTTATTATGATCACAATTATAGAAAACAATAAGGTATATGAACATGAGTATACATATAAACCCAATAATAAAACCTACACACACACACACACACATATATAACCATTGAATTTAGAATAAAAATTATCTAATTAAATATTAAATACTTAAATTATTAAAATGTAATTATTTTTTATCATTAGCATTATAAAATATATTAAATTTTATATATTTAAAAGATAAAAAAATTATTTTTTTATGGGTATAAAGGATTTAAAAGTTGATATAAATTTAATAATCCCTTATCTAGGTTTGGTAGTTATTTTTTTTATTCCTCCATATACATTTTTCTATACCTATTGATTCATCTAACACATAAAATTCATCAATCGAAGTGACATCCCTACAAGAATCATGCATCAACAATACCACATTACACACACTTCATAAGCACAAACATGACATATAGGATATGCACACATTCAAGTACCATATACACATATAAAATCCTATAGAATTATTTTTTCATTTAAGCTAAGCTTAATGGTTTTTTTATAAAAGTCTACTACGTTCATTAGTCTAGGATATAATGTTATTGATATTGACTACACAAATAATGTTTGGTTGGATTATTTTTCTCATTTAAGCTAAACTTTAATGGTGTTTATAAAAGTTTATTATTTTCACCGGTCTAGGATCTAATGGTAAGGATATTGATTTCACAACATAATTAAAATTCATAGTGAGATCGATTAAATATGCCTACAGGCTATAATATTATGGTCTTCGGGCCATGAGTGATAATTCATATTACTCAGCTAAGAATTTTATTTGTTTTACAGCATAACAAAGCTCAAAAGAAGACCACATACATAGATCCTGTAAACACTAGCGAATCAAGAAGGGAGTGAGAGTGATCAATAGTTAGAGGGGAAAGCCAATATAAATGATAAAAAGTTTGTGTAATTGGAAAAAATTAAAAAGAGATCCTACTCTATTTATGCATATCAAAATGTTTGTTTTAAATACTATCAATTTTAAATATAATTCAATTAACAAAACACGAGTTAGATGTACACAACACTACCACGACAAGCTCATATTGGCTATGGGATAAAGGAGTCTATTCCCTTGTCAGGCTGCTAAAAATTAAAAGATTTGAAACCTCCAACATCACTATAATGAACCAACTTGCATAACTGTTTTGCTATGCCATTGTAGACATTAGTTTCATTACCTTCCATGGCAACCATCATTTGTAGTCTATTCTCCTATCTTTCCTTCAAATTCATATTACGAAGAAAAAATAAATTTTTTTCAAATTATTTAGAAAATTGGAATATACGTATATTGGCCACAATCCTCAAAGTAAGAAATAAGCTAAAGAATCCACAAGAAGACTAATAAACTTATAGTTTTGTCGCACAAATATGAGCTCCACAGGACTTAGTGAGATCTCGTGTAAAGCCCTTGATTATGTGTTTCAGACCTAAAGAAACACAAAACAATCATGGAGAAAACTAATAACCAATTAACTTGGTATACCTATTATAATGGTTACTGAAATTGAGTGGAAGGATGGAACAAAGAGTGGTTAGATAGGATGAATACATTTTAAAACACCATCATGTTGGTGAAATCAAACCAATAGGGAAACAATAAAATTCTCACTCATCATATCATAGCCATCAACCTCCCTATCCTAGCTAAATTTAAAATACATCGTACACTAATGAAACTAATAGAATCATTAAAATGATGAATAATTTTTGTAATTTCAATTTGAATTCAATAGCTATTTTTATGAAATAAAAGAGCTAAAAAATACTAAATGACAAATCTTAACAATTGTTTCACATAAGATGAGTCTTAGTAGGAGGGAAAGTTACAATTAATCCTTATTCAAGCTTTCAACTATGTACTCCTCTCTACTCATAGATGTAACATAATAACGTAATCTGTAAACCAGAGGAATATTAAAAAAAACTAATTTCCATGATTGAGCAAGAATAAAGAAAAAAGGAGTGATGGATAAGATAGAGCTAATACAAAGGTCATTTCCAACATTCCGGTAATCAAACCAATAGGGAAAACAATTCATTCATCATCTCATCTCCAAAATTTGGTTTTAGAAAAGCATGGAACAACAAAAAAGAAAGACAACCATACGTGAATTAGAAACTACCTATTCTTCATGAATGAAATTGATGGTGGAACATGGATAACTAAGGCTCGTAAAGCATTTGAGATTAAAAACCTACGATTTATAAGGCTATTTTATACTATCCCACCCCTAGGAGAGTTTCTTATATTTATGGTCAGTTATGTAGAATCAACTCATAAAGAAAACATAATCAAAAATAAGGTAGCACAATTGAATCATAAATAAAGCATAATCTATTCTATAGGAAAATTAATCGAAAAAAAAAGGAAAAGAAAAATTAGTGCTGCATAACTTATTGTTAATGCGGGAGAGGAGAACTGGATGATGTGACCTCTACCTACTGCAACCCTGATTGTCAACGCTACTCTAGCCATATAAATCTGCAGTCACTGTTAGGGATGATCTTTCATCGAGAAGATCTAGATATGGCAAGGAGGGAGGTCAATGTTGTTTGAGGGAGAGGGAGAGGGATGTCGTGTGAGGCAAATCAAAATTAGAAAATAGGGGTATAGGGTTTGGGTGGTATTTTGGTCCAATTAGGTCAAAAATTTACTTTTTATTTCACCTTCCCCATAGTTACATCTGAAATCAAATGTTAATGAAAATGAGGTTAACAGAGGTGAACAAAGGTGAAACATTAAGCCTGATTCACCTAGGTACAATTATTAAAAATGGTACCCAAATGAGGTGAATCAATTGATTCACCTACATTAGCCACCTTTTACCCAATCTAAATGCATTATAAGGCCTCCTCATCCTAAGTCCTTTAGTTAGCAATCATGCTACAATGGCATCTTAACTCTTTCTATTTTCTCTATCTAAGACCCCTTCTCACAAATTTTCGTGTTTAGCTATAATGCTACAACAAGAAAAATAAAAATTGGAATATCCTATATTGACACTAACTATGAATAAACTTTACCATGATATTGATCAGGGGTATTTATAACATGTTTATCAGGGAACTTTATTTGAGGTCATCTATCCTCAAACTACTCAAAAATAAACATACATAACTAGGTTTTTCTTTAATTGTGACTTATTTTATATAAATACTCATACACAATTGTTTAATCCATCTTAATTATACATCACTTATATTAGGTAGGTATTACACACTTTCCTAATATATATTAAAAATAACCCTATAATGAGTTGAATAAGGTTTATGCAATAGATAATGGTAACTTATAAATATGATAGATTTGAATGGAATAATTGAAAGTAATAGACACACAATTTATAGTGGATCAAGAAGACCCCACAAGGTTTCTCTACATCAACTACAAATAGGCTTTGTCTTTTGGATTTGAATCTTCCTTTTATGATGAATGGATGACGATTACACTTCTATGTTTATGAGCCTACAATCTTGATGACCCCTTAAGAGCTAGTTTAAATCTTATCCTTGTTATCTTCTCTGGGTGTTTAAGCCTATAAACCTAATAATCACTCTCAGGAATTTTAGATACACATAACTTCAAAACAATTAATTTTAAAAATAGTGATGTGGTGATTAAAATGAATCTCATAGTCACTAGATGAGAAAATGTATGAACAATATATTTCAATTGAGTGAGCAAGAACACATTTGATAAATTCATAACAAATTCTTATTTGAAAGTGTATATTTGAGAACTTAAATGTTGCTTTAATCCAACCAAAGATATAAAAGAAGAACTACACACAAAAATAAACCACTTCCCATGCCATATACAACTTTTAATTCAATTTTTGGATTCCCCCTGTCATCAACAAATAGTGAGAATATTATTAAGCCACTAACACACAATGGATATAGCAATCAAAAAAATAAACGAATTCTCCCCCATTATTGTTATGTTAGTATGGATATGAAAATTATAACAAAAGCACAAGTAATTCTTCCCCTAAGAATATATAACACCCCCATTTTTCACTACGAAAAAAATTTTATTTTGAAAACCTTATGAAAGGAAAAATCTTAATAAACACTTAGGAAAAATGGTATGTTATTCCCACTCCTAACATAAAACATGTGCCATGCACTTGTCCCATGCTAGAGATAAGGTAAAGAAACAAAACCAAACAAAACCATAGCATAGTGCACTAAAACTAGTTAGATGATATAAAAAAAAACTTCTAAGTACAAGATCTCTGTGGTGTGAAATAATTAATTATGCAAGGAAGATATTATCTATATAACACCCAAAATTTTCACTATAAAAAATTTCATTTAAAATAATATGGAAGCTAAAAACACATTTAGAAAAAATGGGGTGCTATCATTTTACCTAATATAGGGTAGATATCTGTCACTTATCCCATATTAGATACATGGCTAAACTAACCAACCAATTTAAAACAGAGTGTACATATTTATATTATATAAGCATTTCAAATATTTTTTACACTGAAGGAACTCAACAGTCCTTGACCAAATAAATATAGGAGTACAAATAGTTAAGACTATAAGGCTACCCTAAAACGATATTAGAGCAGAACCCCCAAAACCATGATCCATTATAGACCTCATAAACACCTCTATATGTCCATGCTCTCATGCCCCAAACCTAAACTGAGGTAGGACCACTAGTAGTCATCCCCAAAAATCTACACATGGCCCTCTACTCGTGGGAATGAATGTGTGATTGAGTAAACGGGCACATCAACATGCTACATATCGAGTAGGCTAAGTTTCTTCCTCAACAAAAACAAAAATATGGAATGCAAAATCTGTCATGACATGGATATCATATTTAATGTGTTATGCTAATGTTTTATATGGAAAGGTAATAGTTCATTAGAGTATACTATAATACATAGCTCGAGCAACACAAAATATATCATGATTATCTTCATAACATAATCACATAGATAGTCACACATGTGTTGGACAGATTATTTTAGACAATAATTAGGGTTTATTTTCCAACTTGCTCAATGGATTGGATTATACTATTTCCTTATCTATATATTCATATGGACCAACAACCGCTCAAACTTTCCAATCATTAACTAGTTAGTTACTTAAGCCATTATCCAAGTGTGTATAACAACTTTTCCCTTTTTGGTCATTCACACCATTATTCCATCATTATTCAATTGTTAATCATTTACTTAGTTATTATCCATATTTTATAATCTAATTACACATCATCCCAAATTTTATAATTAAGCAATGGAATATGCATCATCTCATGGTCTCATATACCATGAAAGCTTATCTAATAAAGGGATATAAAGTCCAGACTAAAGCCAAATGACAAATTAGACATAAGTCCAAGCCAAAGACAATAACCAAAATGAACATAAGTCTAAGCTGAAGCCAACCTATATGGATATAAGTCCAAGTCAAATCCTACCACCAAAGTAACTAGATTCATTAATATTGATACCCTATAGTAGATCATCAGTGTCTAAAGTAGGTAAGGCACTACGAACTTTAAGGATCCTAGCCCAAGGCATCAATAAAGGCCTAAAGGTACACTAACCCTTGGAATCTAATTGAGGATCGGGTAACCTAGACCCACATATAAAGTGATTGTCTTTTGCTTTACATGATTAGTACATTATTCATAAGGGTAAGAGATCACACAAGGACCATATAAGAGCAAGTAAGGCATTAATATATTTCTTCCATATTAATCCTTTCCATTTTCCAACCATGTTGGGCTTCCATCTATCCTTATACAATATTATTCATGCCCATCAAATTATTTTATTCAAGTCTAAGATGTGCTTCATTACTATTTTCTCAAAATAATCACATGTCATAGGTATACATTCATGCCCATCAAATTATTTTTTTTAAGTCTATGATGTGCTTCATTACTATTTTCTCAAAATAATCAAATGTCATAAGTGGTATACCTATTTAGCCATTATAATAATAATTAAGTATTTCATAAGCTATGATCCATTTAATCCATTCATTGGGCCATTAATCTATAATAAAATCTATGTTTTATCCTCTTAATAATTATATAACAATACCATTGATAGCCTCAAAGCATGACTAAACCAAAAGAAAATAAGTCTCACAAACTAGTCAAACAAGTTGATCAAAATGGTCCAATAAGTTAATTGGTTGCACCAATCATTCAAATAGGTTGGGTCAACTAGTTGATAGGTTTGACTTAACCAAACACTACTTTTCTTCAAACAAGTTAACTAGTATAGGTAAACTAGTCGACTCTTCTTAGATAAGTCAACCAGTTCTCCCAAACCAGTTGACGGGATTAAGTAGAGAGCAAGACCAAGGTCTCTATAGACTTACTTATCGATGGGGGGGTTAAACAAGTCGACTATTTTGGGAGCCAATTGAACCTATTTTCCCTAGAACGACACAAAACCATCTTTTTCTTGTAAATAATGCTTATAGATCATCAATAACCCACATTAGAGCATGTATTAACATTATACAACACATTTCTAGCCAAATTATCTTACAAATCAAAACATTTAATCATCACCACTCATTTTTCTCTAATTTCATGTTTTTTACCCTAAATATACAATGTACTCCTTCAAATCAATTATTCAAGCTATAAACATTCATATAAACATACCTAACTAACTTAAAGAAACTAAGAATGTGCAAAAATACTCATAATCATTTTTAGAAACATGAATCACTTGTTGTAAGAAAAACTCCTATAAATTTGAAACCTCAATTAGTGAAAATCTCAAATTTTAAAATTTTAAAACAAAAAATTTCTTACAAAAACCATAATAATTTTGAAGTTGAAATAGAACGGAAAGAAGGAACATACTAAACTTTAAGTGAGAATAGGGAATGCTTAGGTGAACCACTCAACCTTTTTCCCAAATCTAACTCTTTCTTACTCAATAATTAAAATCAGAGACAACTAGAAGAAGGATCAAAAGAGTGAATGGAATTTGGCTACAAGGTTAGAAGTGTAGAAAGGAGAAGGGTGAATATAGAGAATTAAGGATATTTTGTGGCTGAAAAAAAGGTGAAGAAAAGGGGTGATTGGGGCTATTTATAGCCAACCAATCAATATGAATTATAGAGGGTACATGAACAAATTGAAAAGCCTCGTACTAATTGTTTGAATTTGAGTTAAATGGATGGATTTCACCTATATGTTGATCTATTCTCCAAAGCTCAAATGATATTTCTAGAAAATGTAAGTTAATTGGGTAAGAATTGAAGTTCACAAGAGAAGTAATGGAAGGTCAGTGTGGAGGGAATCTTCCAAATGATTGGATAATACCTAAGATCAAAGTAGTGATCTTAGAAGTGTGCAAGGGAAAGAGGTGGAAGAAAATAAGGCTGAGATCATCTCTCCCCCTCAATTGTCCCAATAGACCTTTAGACTAATCTAATGTAGTATTTTGAGCTAAATTCATGATGAAAATGGTTACAAATATTTTTGAAACAATTATTTATGTGTTAATAAAGTTCCATTTCACTACAAACCAATCGACTAGTTCCTCTAAACAGTCAATCAGTTTAGATGAGTAAAAGCCATTTTCCTAAAACAACGAACCAGTTGATAAGCTTAGGGAACCAGTCAATAAGTTTGCTTGAAAAACATAATAAATTAAATTTCCCAACCCTACTCCAAATCAATATTTACTTCAAACAAAATAATAGTACAAAATTAAAATCAAACAACCAAAATTGGCATGATTCTCATTCATTCATTTTACAAAAATATGGGGGTATTATAATGGAAAACCGAATTTCATTGAAACCCTAAACTTTTGTTCATCAAGGACCCCTTAAAGTCTCTAGATGTCCACATTATCTTAACCTATACCCCACTTAAGATTGGCCAACTACTAGCCTTACTCGAAAACCTGCACATGGCCCTCTACCTAAGGGAATGAGCTGGTGACAGAGCAAATGTGCATGTTAAAGCACTTCATACTAAATAAGACAAGTTACCTCCTGAATGGAGCTACCAACATAGAAGATACTCATACATATAAGACATATGAGTTGTTTCATGCATGCTTCATAGAGATAGGATAAACATTCTATCATGATCACATTAGGCATAGAAAGTTCACACCACATATGACTAATCATGCTCAACACCTTAGTACTATATCATAGTTACTAATATACATGTTGCAAGTACAATGATTCAATTAATAGTAAGGTTACATTCATCTAGGCACATGATTTATTTGAGAAGGCATCTTTTACATTACCATTACTTTTCCTCTACTCTAATTTCTCTTCAACCATATTCTTATGTGAAGTACATATTCCAATTATTACGTAAATACTCATTCTAATTTTTTCATCATTAGCATCAAGTAATGGATTTTGAAACACAACATGGTGTCACATACTACGGAATCCTATCAAAACTATGGAAAACAATGTCTAGGTTGAAGCCAAGTAACCACCAATGGGCATAAGTCCAAGTCCAAGAAAAAAACCTCCTTGGTAACTAGAGCCTTTAGTTCAAGTAAGGCAACTAGATCTACGAAGATCCCAAATGAACGTAAAGCTTAAAAGCACCAATAATGCTAGAAGGTAGACTAACCTCTGGTATCTAAGCAAGGATCAAATAACCTAGATCTATACATATTTTGGTTGTCTTTCTTTATATGTGATTATTACATTATTCTCGAGTTTATGTGATCACAAAAGGCGAACATAATATACAAAGAATACCTCCATACCCTCATTCCATATTAATAATCCCAACTACATGTGGACATTACACTATCACGGAAAGGGGTTTTAATAACGGTTATTTTATAATTTTAATAACGGTTTTCAACCGTTATTGAATCACCCGTTATTAAATCTTTAATAACGGTTCATAACCGTCATGAAAAATACACAAAAACCCGCGAATATATGTGTAAACTTCATATTTAATAACGGTTTTTACTTAAAAACCGTTATTAAAACTTAGTTTTTAATAACGGTTATGATGAAAACCGTTATTAAAACGTAGGTTTTAATAACGGTTCTTATGAAAAACTGTTATTAAAAACTGGAGTTTTAATAACGGTTTTGATCAAAACCGTTATTAAAACTCCACTTTTTTTCTTTTTTTTTTTGCAGTTTTGTTCCTGCCCACATACACAGTTGTATGTTAAAACAATTACCAAATCTGCAATCTAAAACAACATCAATTCATACCAAATCTACAATCACACCATAATTTCAATCAATCTATAATTGGTATGCATGTCTCAATACACCAACTATACTTAGCACAACTATAATTAGTAGGCATACCACAACTTGGTAGCTCTACACCCCAAAGTAAAAAGTTCACAGATCTAGGCTGGTAGACGAAATACAAACCTAAAAATGCATGTAGAATATATAGATTGCTACCTAATACCGAATGAATGAGTGCATGTGGTTGGCCCATTGATCTCTAACTTCATCAATTTCATCAACATTATATTGCTGGCCTCGTGCATAGTCATCGGTGAAAAACTACAACACCCATGTTTCAATTAATATACAGTTAGCCATTAGGTATGTCATGATTCATTAATAGAAAAATATGGAAAAGCAAACATACATGGCTTCGATCTATGTTGACCAATCTATTCTAGACTATAAGATCCATTGCTCGTCTTCTTCACTTGAACCCTTACAAACTTCAATTCCATCATCATCATCTAAGTTCCTTTGTCTCAAAGATCTTCAATTTTGGAGGTACCTAAAGCTCTTATCTCATCCATAATTATAATAGAGGATAAAGAGATAAAAAATAACTGAAAACATGTATTACCCTACATACAAAATAATACAAAGGTAGGAAACATGTAATACCACTTTAATCAAGAGGTTATATAACACCCTCATACCCTAGAATGTGAAAAAGGTTTTCAGGATAGTCTAAATTAAAGGTTCAATTTGTAAAAAAGGCCCTAAAAAGGTTGTATCACTTGTATGTTACAAAAAAACCTCAATTTAGAGGCCAAAATTATTTTTATATTTTCACTCAATACCTATTTTCTTCGCTACCATGTTGCCGTCGGTAGGGGATATGTGTAATATCCAAAAATTATAAACCTAAAATTTAATGATTAATGCTTATTTAGAATCATTTAATTTTAAATTATCAATTTAATTATTTTGTGGGATTTTTATTTATAAAAATAAATATGATTATTTAGTAAATTAAAATATATATTTTGTTATTTTATCATAATATTTTTATTAAAATAATTTTCCAAAACACATATTTTACTAAAATTATTTTGTTAAATGAATATTTTAAGTTTTAAATGAATTAATTTATTAAAATAATTTATCCATATAAATAATTAAATACCCTAATTTTTAAAAATTATTTTATTTTTATTTTTCCTTTTACTTTTTTCTTTTTCTTTTTTCTTTGTCTCTCACCTTTTTCCTTCCTTTTTCCTTTTTGTTCTTTTCTCCTTCCTTGGGCTACCCAACCCTCTTCTTTCTTCCCCTTCCCTAGCTAGGATGCTGGCCTTCTCCCCCTTTTGTCCATTTGGCCCCTCCTCCCTTCTTTTTTTTCTTCCTTCTTCCCCCCAGTTGATCTAGCCCAACCTCCTTCTTCCTTTCCCGCTTCTCCCTCGCATGCACAGGCCAACCCGCCTCACCTTTCTCCCCCGCCCGACCAGGATACATCCCCCTTCTTCTTCTTCTTCCTTCTCTCCCCCCTTCATATCGAGCCAAGCTCTCCCATGTCTGCACCTACTTACAACCCTTCCCCCTATATCTGCCATTATAGCCCTATCCTCTCCTTCTCTCTCCCATCCCTTTCCTTCCATTTTTTGCCATATACCCCCTACACAACTCCCCTGCATGCCCTCCTTTCCCCTCCTTTTTCTTCTCCTCCATGACATCGTAGGCCATGTGCCTGCAGCCCTACACCCCCCACCTAACCCAACTGATTATGCCTCCTCTCCCTCTTATTTCCTTCTTCTCCTCTAACCATTTTCTACCCCCTTAAGCTCTCCTTCTACCCCTATTGATCCCCCTTTTCTCCCTTATTTTCTTCTTCTCATCCTCTCCTGTTTTTGCTTTACCACCCTCAACCACTATCTCCACCACCCAACCAACCGCCACACCAACCCCTTGGCCTCCTCTACTTCCTCCCTACACTACGCAACAGCTTCCACTAGCCCCTACTGCCCACTTTTCTCTTCCTCTTTCTTTTCTTCTCCTTCTCGACCTCCACCCTATGCCACTACCTTAAGCTGCCATATCCCCTCTTCTGCAGCCGTTGAAGCCACCCCTCAATCCCCTAACACCTCCTCTATCACCTCCCTACCTTGGCCAACTAAGATCTCCCTTGCAGCACCCTCCTTTGTCCCCTTCCTTTTCATTCCTTCTTCTTCTTCTTCTCCCTTCCTTTACACCTCCTTTTCAGCCCTATTGTCGCTGTCGACATCTCTGTTGCCCTAAGCCACCAATCTCTAGCCCCCAGCCACCTACACCCTTCCACCCTTTCTACACTCAGCTAGCACCTCAACTCCCCTCCACAAGTCCTTAACTGAAGCCCTCAATCCCTTACCTGGAACAACCCTTCCCCTTTCTTCCAACTTCTTCTCCACCCTTATTTCCCCCTTTTCTTATGCATGCAGTTCACGTTGCCATGCAGCATGAGACTTGTTGCATGTTTTGAGTCACTTAACCAATTTTTGAGGTATAAATATATTTAGTATTAATATATATTTACTAAGATTTTTGATAAAAATTTATTCTTTTAATTTTCTACTACTAATATGCTCTTTTTTATTTATTATTTCTAGGTACAAACTTTACTAATCAAAGCTTAAACTTTTTTTAACCAAGGTACTGGTAAAGGTTAACTATTTTTGGAAATAAGATAGCTATTATACCCTACTAAAATGTGTGGATATACATATGCTAGCACATTAGGGTTTTTGAATATGTTTGTGTGCATATTATGTGATGTTACGTATATCATGATTTGTGGCATATGTTGGAAGTTGGAATGAAAAGCATATTATATTATGAAATGTGTCATGTGTAGAAATGATGGTTAAGAAAGGAGCTTTGTTGTTAATAATAATATTAGATGTGTGTATATGTCATAATAATCAAATATGGCCATTTGTAGTAGAAATAATGCTAATATGAGCCCTAGGGGTATTTTAGTAATTTTACTTGTACATATGGTGTAGCCTAAATAATTGTGCATGGTAGGTGATAATGGGTATTAATAATGAATAATAATGGTTGGTGGTGCTAGATAATAAACACTACCACGGAAAGGGGTTTTAATAACGGTTATTTTATAGTTTTAATAACGGTTTTCAACCGTTATTGAATCGCCCGTTATTAAATCTTTAATAACGGTTCATAACCGTCATGAAAATACACAAAAACCCACGAATATATGCGTAAACTTCATATTTAATAACGATTTTTATTTAAAAATCGTTATTAAAACTCAGTTTTTAATAACGGTTCTGATGAAAACCGTTATTAAAACGTAGGTTTTAATAACGGTTCTTATGAAAAACTGTTATTAAAAACTGTAGTTTTAATAACGGTTTTAGAAGAACCGTTATTAAAACCTACGTTTTAATAAAGGTTTTCATCAGAACCGTTATTAAAACTCCACTTTTTTTCTTTTTTTTTTCAGTTTTGTTCCTGCCCACATACACAGTTGTATGTTAAAACAATTACCAAATCTGCAATGTAAAACAACATCAATTCATACCAAATCTGCAATCACACCATAATTTCAATCAATTTATAATTGGTATGCATGTCTCAATACACCAACTATACTCAGCACAACTATAATTAGTGGGCATACCACAACTTGGTAGCTCTACACCCCAAAGTAAAGAGTTCACAGATCTAGGCTGGTAGACGAAATACAAATCTAAAAATACATGTAGAATATATAGATCGCTACCTAATACTGAATGAATGAGTGCACGTGCTTGGCCCATTGATCTCTAACTTCATCAATTTCTTCAACATTTTATTACTGGCCTCATGCATAGTCATCGGTGAAAAACTACAACACCCATGTTTCAATTAATATACAGTTAGCCATTAGGTATGTCATGATTCATTAATAGAAAAATATGGAAAAGCAAACATGCATGGCTTGGATCTATGTTGACCAATCTATTCTAGACTATAAGATCCATTGATCGTCTTCTTCACTTGAACCCTTAAAAACTTCAATTTCATCATCATCATCTAAGTTCCTTTGTCTCGAAGATCTTCAATTTTGGAGGTATCTAAAGCTCTTATCTCATCCATAATTATAATAGAGGATAAAGAGATAAACAATAACTGAAAACATGTATTACCCTACATACAAAATAATACAAAGGTAGGAAACATGTAATACCACTTTAATCAAGAGGTTATATAACACCCTCATACCCTAGAATGTGAAAAAGGTTTTCAGGATAGTCTAAATTAAAGGTCCAATTTGTAAAAAAAAGGCCCTAAAAAGGTTGTATCACTTGTATGTAACAAAAAAACCTCAATTTAGAGGCCAAAACGACCTTTTTTGGGCTCCGATATTGTCCAGACCGGCGTTGCCGGTATGCCATGTCGTAGGTCTCAAAAAAATACCCAAAATAGCCTCCTAGATCACCTAAATCCGAGGTCCTATGAAAAAGTTATGACCCTCCAAACTTTACAGTTGAATCTAGCTCTAAATAACCTCAATAATGTCTTATCTTTTGTTTATTATGGTTGTAGCTCTAAATAATGTTGAATCTATATTCTCCATACAAACAAATACAACAATAATATGTAAAGCTCTCGGCCAACACATGCATTTGTTAATATATAACAATAACGCAACAAATTCAACAACAAACAGCAAAATTTTCAGCCAACACATTTTCGAACGACAAACCACAATCTTTCAATAACAAACAAACGAAAGGAAGAACAAACACATACATAAAGTGAACTAGCTACAAACACGATGGTGAGAATGTTGAGAGAGGCAAGGGCTTCAAACACGACGAAGGATGAAGGTGCAAGTGCCAGCTAGCTTCAGAACAATGGTAGAGGTGTGGTGGAGAGTTGGCGGTGCGAGGGTTTCCTTTACTTGAGAGGAGCCTGGTGGTGCGAGTTGGTGGTGCATGGTGTGGCGGTGAGAGGGTTTGCAAGGAGAAGGAAGGAGAGCAAGAGAACGAAAGTGCAGAGAGTCTAAAAACTTTGGCACAAAATAGAACCGAGCGAAATAAAAGTTTGATTTTGGGGTTTTAATAACGGTTCCTGAGAGAACCGTTATTAAAACATCTTTTAATAACGGTTCTTCCAGGAACCGTCATTAAAAGCTTCTGACTTTTGACAATGGTTCTAATATGAACCGTTATTAAATCCTCTTTTAATAACGATTTATATAAAATCGTTATTAAAACATCCGTCCAAATTTTAACGTTGCCCTTTTAATAACGGTTTTTAACAAGAACCGTTATCAAAACTTCCCGCCGATTAATTTTCACGCGTTTGACAACGGTTTTCGAACTACTGTTATTAATATCCCGTTATTATTTCCCATGTTTGTAGTAGTGTTAATTCTTACTCAATAATATTTGATGTCATAATCTTAATCTGGTCAAGATAAATTCATGGATTTGATTTCCCTTTTTAAGCTGCTGAATAATTTGTCAGGTTTAACCATCAAGACTTTTAAAATGCCATTAAGCATATCATATGTCATGATTCATTTAATCCATCCATTATGTTGTTAATCCATGTCATTAGATTTATTTTACTCATTGAATTGTCATATAATAGTGTTATATATAATCTCAAAGCATATCCAAGTCAAGAAAAAAAATCATACAATCTAGCTGAACAAATCAAATTGTTTAACCAAACTAGTCAGTCAGATGTACAAACTAGTACATCAGTTGCGCGAACAAATTGATTGATTTAGGTTGACTAGTTTATTGGCTTAGCTTAGTCAAACCTAGGGTTTCCTCAAAATAGTTGATTTAGATAAACTAGCCCACTCTTCATAGACCAATCGATCACTTCTTCTAAAAAATTAATGGGTTTAAGTAGAGAGCAAGACAAACGTCACCACAAACTTACCGGTTTATAGTTTGGGTCGACTAGTTAACTATTCTAAGGACCAAATAATATATTAGACCAAAATAGTTGATCAATTTCCCTCAAACAACACAAAACAAACATGTTCATGTAGATCGTATTTAAAAATCCCGAACAAACCAAGTTGAAACATGGGCTATCATCACATTACCGCTTTCTAGCCTATAATAGTTTAATATTTCACAAATAATCAAATAATCATGTTTTCCTTAAAAACTCATGTGTTCATCTCAAATTGTATAACATAATCCTCTAATACCAAATATGAAAACCAAATACTCTTACCAACATGTAAAACCATGACTTTAAAGGTTTCATAACACACATGCTTAACCAAGTCACATTTTAGAATTAAAAAAGACTTGATGTAGATAAATTTTCCTAAAAAAAAATAAAGACAACTCAACCTTTCAAATATCAAAAATAGAGTCAAAGCTTTAGAATTTCAATACAAATTTTTTTAAATCAAAATCGAATTAGAAGAAGAAAATTACTTACCAAGCTTAGCAAACAAGAAGGGATTCTCTTGAAAAGTTATTTCAACTTTCTCCTAAATCAAACCCTCCCTTACTTCAACATAAACAAGAAGGAGCTAGTGAAAGGCTTTAAATAATGGAAGGAACCAATTAATCCTCAAATTTTATAGGAAAGAACATACCTTCAAAGGGAGTTGAACTACTTTAATGGTTGAAAGAAAGGTGAATAGAAGGGGTAATTAGGTTTAGAGTTAAAAAACTGATACATTCATGAGTGTGGCCAAGTATAGATTGACAAACCCTACTTCCTATTATTCGAATGTTAGTTGAACACATAGATTTTATCCAAGATAAGTGGACCTCTTTTCCAAATCTAAAAAGGCGATTCTCAAGAGCAAGAGGTCAATCTAGCCTAGAAATGCCAAACACAATAGGGTAAATGAAAAACCAACATGGAAGGAATCTCCAAGCTAAGGAGAAGCATATATAGAATCAAATCAATGATTCTAAAATTATGCAGAGAAAAGAAGTGGAAGAAGATAAGGCTATGATCATATTCCCACTAAATTGTCCTAATTATACATCTTAGATTTGTTTGAGGTCGAATTTTAGGCTAAATACATGATAAGAAAGGCTAAGAATCTTTAAGAACAATTTGGAATGAGGTTATCAAGGTTCCATTTTAGTTTAAGGATTTTTTCCAAAAAATAGAGTTTTGAAAATGTACTCTTCTTCACAAACTAGTTGATAAGTTTAACCTCTCAGTCAACCATTCTATAGACCAATCGATTGATTCCCCAACCTATTAATCGATTTATTAGAGAAAAATATTTTAGTTTGAATGATGAACAAGTCAATCAATTGATGGATCCAGTCAATTAGTCCACCTGAAACTCAAGTTATAAAATTTCCAATGCTTATTCAAATCCAACTTTTCCCAAAACTTATTTATACTTTGAAATCAAAATCAAACATCAACAAATGTCATAATTCCTCATTCAACAACCTCACAAAAAATGGGGTATTACAGCACAACCCCATTAAATATTTTGCATCTCCAAAGCCTACTAACTAAGACCTAGGTATAGTACACACACACAACAGCTCTCACAATACATTTAATAAGGTAAAAAGGCCACCCCCTTACAAAAACAATAAGAACTATATAGTAAACATTACACTAGGAGAATAATTCTAGGTATTTCATGTAAATATCCTCCTTGGTCTCCTAAGTAGCCTCTGTGGCGCAATATTGTGACTAAAGTAGCATTACTAGTGGGACACTCTTTATTTGTAAAAAAAAAAATCTTGTTGTGATGCTTACTAGTAGTTCTTCGTATGTTAATGATCCATTAAGTTCTAATGACTGATTGAATGACATACAAAGGATCCACTACGTACTTCCTCAACTAGGATATGTGAAAGATATCGTGTACACACAATAATTCCATCGGTAAGACTAGGCGGTAAGTGACCTTGCTAATGTGATCCACAATTTCATATGTTGTGATGTACTTAGGGATAAATTTATCATTCTTGCTGAACCTTATAAATTCCATGCTAGGAGAGACCCTCAAGAAGAATCTATAACCACCTTATAACCCTCGGTTCATCTTCTTAGTTCTACATAAGTCTTCCGTCGGTCCTATATTTGTCTTATCTAATCTTGAATTAGTTAAACTTACCTTGTTGTCTCCTCAACCATTTTTGGTCCCAACATAATAATCTTGATGACATCATTCCAACATAAGGGACTATAACACTTTCTCCTATATAAAGCTTCAATAGGTTCCATCTATATGCAAGTGTAGTAACTATTTTTCTAGAAAAACTCAATGAAGTTTAGGTAATCCTCCTAACTACCACAAAAATCCAACACACATGCTCGAAGCATATCCTCTAAGGTCTAAATAGTATTCTCTATTTTACCATCCATGGCTAGGTGAAAAGTGGTACTCATCTTCAATTGAGTCATAAAACCGACTTGCAACCTTTGCCAAAATTGAGATAAAAATCTATAGTCTTTATTTGACACAATGTTTCTAGGGACCCAATGTAATCACGAAGCGTACTTGCTATATATTGGATAATAGTTCCACATTCCAAGTTATCTTGATGTGTATGAATAGTTCTAACATAGTCAGGTGATTCATAACAACCTAGATGGATTCAAAACCATTATGGGTCCTAGGAAGACCTAAAATGAATTCCATTGATATCCTATCCTATTTTCCTTAAGGAACTTCTAGTGGCTGTACTACCTCTACTTGCCTCTTGTGCTCAATCTTGACATTTTAACTTGTCATATCTCAGGTAACAAATTCTGCTATCTCTCACTTCATTTAGGGCCACCAATATGCATTTCTCAAATTCTTGTACAACTTGTCCCTCCAAGATGGATAGAATACAGATTTCAATGTCCTTTCTCTAAGATCTTAATCTTATGATATTCAAATCTCTAGGGTGCACACCACTTACCACGATATCTATCACTATCTTCTTCATGGAGTTGAAACCCTTAAGCTTTACCTTCCTTGATACCTTGTTTGATCCATTCGGGCTTAACATTTCCAAGTTAATTTGCTCATATTTCCTCAAAGATGAAAGGATTAATAGTGAGTACACTCATCTATGCCTCTAAAATCCTAGCAATGATTAGCTTTATCCCTATCTTCTTGAATTCAACAATGGTATTATGTTCAAGGGATGTGATAACTTTTGGTTAAGTATGTCAGCCACCACAATGACCTTATAATCATGGTAGATCTACTCCAAGTTGTAATCCTTAACCAACTCCAACCATCGATGATGTCTTAAATTTCATTCCCCCTAACTGCAGATGTTCTTGAGGCCCATGTAGTCATTATAGAGCTTGTACTGCACCCCATAAAGATAGTGTCTCTAGATCTTAAGAGAAAGCACTATTCTAGGAAGCTTTAAGTTATGCATTGGGTAGTTTTTTTCCTGTTTCTTTAGTTATCGAGACAAATATGCCTTCTGGACGAAAGTTGGTGTTGGCCATCCAGAAACTACTTGAATCATGAAAGGAACTACTGCCACTCCATCCTCAAAAATTATGTGTCCAATAATATCCACTATATTTGGCTAGAACTCACACTTTCAAAGTTTAGCATACAATTAGTGTAATATTAACAATGCAAAAGTATGTCTTAAATGCTGCTCATGTATCTCTTGATCGCTAGAGTGGATGTGTATTTCCTCTATTAACACCATGATGAAATGATCCAATAATGGTTAAAATATATTATTCATTAAGGATATGATTACTTCTGTCACATTAGTGAGTCCGAAAGGTATTACTATAAACTCATAATGGCCATATCTTATCAAAAATGTAGTTTGAGAGATGTCCTACACTTCTACCCTTAATTAATGGTACACTGACTAAAGATCAATCTTGGAGAATACCTTAGCTCCCTCTACTTGGTCTTATAGATTACCTAACTTAGCAATGGATAATGATTCTCTACCAAAATCTAATTCAAATCTTGATAATCGATGTATATCCTAAATCTCTCATCTTCTTCTTCACATACATGATTGGCGATCCACAAAGTGATATATTGGGTCAGATGTAACCCTTCCCCAATTACTCCATTAAATGGGCCTTGAGATATTTCATCTTCATAGGTGCCATATATGGGGCTTTAGATATTGGTTCCATCCTTTTCAATATGTCCATAATGAACTCAACATATGATTGCATCCCAACCACTTTGGTATCTTGAAAAAAGAATAAGAAGAGAAATACCCTTTACAAATAAGGTTACTCATCATGATTGTTGACACACTCTTTCTAGAGGGGTTAGGCTCATACTTCTTAAATGAGATCTTAACATCCTTCTCTCTTTGTAGAAGCACACATTCATGCACACAATCTATCAATGTTTGGTACTTCCCTAACATGTGCATTCCAAATAGGGTTGTAAACGAGCCGAGCTAAGCCGAATACCCTTAGGCTTGGGTCGGCTCGTTTAACTTAACGAGCCTAAAAGGTTGTTTGAGCTCGATTTGTTTAACTAAACAAACGAGCCGAACCGAGCTTTTAACGAGCCGAACCGAGCCGAGCTCACGAGCCAAAGCCAAAAAATGAACCGAGCCGAACTTTTTCGGGCTTGAGCTCGGCTCGTTTAATAAACGAGTCGAGCCCGAGCCTCATTTTGAGGCTCGTTTAATTAAACGAACGAGCCAAACCAAGCTTTTAACGAGCCGAGCCAAACCGAATACCGAATTGGCTCAGCCCTAATTCCAACAATTACATTGAAGTCACATAATTCGAGATCCATGAGATCTAATGGGAAGTATACTTTCCCAACCAATAAGATCACCATGTTATAGAATCTAGAATATTTCATCCTATCCCCTAAGGGTTACACAAAAGAAGTAGAATGGCTACTAGAAGAAAACGAATTAGCTCTAGCTACAAATATGGATGACATAAAAGAGTGTGATGCACTAGAGTCAAAAAATACACATCCTAGAAATATAGAGACATTAAGTATATTGGCACAACACTAGCCTAACGCTCTACCTCTAACTATCTACTCATGTTCATCCATCCTCCTAAACAAACTCCTGCCGCACTAGCTGATCCTTACCCTTGCCCAAAGGTGCAAAGCTTTTGTCCTCTAGATTGGCTAGCTCAATTGGTTACACTAGTTAGTGATGGAGGAACCCCTAAAATCTGCAGTTGTTACTAGTGAATGGATCTAGTACTCTAAGCTCATGTCTGGCCTCTTAGAACACTACCTCTTTCTATGTGACATGTGTAAGCTTGGTGTCTAATCATACCACAACCATGGAAAGTCACCTTATTACCTCCAAAATCTACTCCTAGTTGGTCTACTCCACAATGCTTTAATGATAATGCCTCTCCTCAACACGTCCCTTAGAGTGGCCTCCAGCTTGGAGTATTGACCTCATATTCTTGCCATAATTAGGTGGCATGCCAACTCTATAGTTGGCTTTCTTCTGGTAATCGAGACATTGATGATCCTTAAATTTTCTCTTGTCTCCTATTAGGGTATTCTAAACTTAGATCACTTAGGAAGCTTCTAAAGCCTACTCGTACATTCCCACTATGTTTGTCAAAGTAACTCCCACTAATATTCCTTGGTATCTAATTCCTTGACAAATATTAAAATGGTGGAAATGCATCATCTCATTAGCTTCCATCACTTGAGAAAACTAATCGAAGCCCATAAATCTTATGTAGTATTCCTATATTGTTATGCCTCTCTTTTAAAGGGCCATCAACTTACCGTATTTCTTCATACAGAGATGAGTGGGTTAAAAATGGACACATAGTGCCTGCAGGAACGATCCCCAACACATAGGCTCTCTGCCTCTACACTAGACATTCCTACACCAAGCATCTGCTCTTCCCCATAGGTAGTACAATACCACATGAACCCTCTTTTCTATAGGGCAACCACTAGCGGTGAAGGTCTTATCAATGTCTATGACCCATCTCTTAATAATTTTATGGTCCTCATAACTCTCAAAGATTAGTGGGTGATGATGCCCAGCCCTCCTAAGCCAATTTTCTAGAACTGGAGCGGATGCTGGCACTAGCAGTGGTTATGGTGATATAATCTAGCCTTCTAATACTATGACAAAAAAGTGGCATAGGCCACGCAAATAATCACAGAGGAAAAAATTGGTCACTAAAATTTTCATAAAGTATGAGATTGTGGTTTTAGTAAAAATGGGCACAAAAAATAAAAATTTAATGGTTCTATAGCCTTTTTCGCCATAGATAAATAATTATGTGACTAATTTGACGTGGAAATTTTTTTTTTGATGAAGTGACCTATTTGCCATAGAATAGTAATTTCATGACAAAATCATTACAAATTTATTATAGGAAAAAAATTTATGGCTAACTTATCATGAATTATCATGAGAAAGTTCTTTTGTTACCAACTTGCTATGAATTTGCCTTGGAAAAATACTTTTGTGGCTAAATCTCCACGAATTTGGCATAAAACAAACACTTATGTGGAAATATCACCATGAATTTGCCATAGAAAGATATTTTTATGGCTAACTCGTCATGAATTATCCATGAAAAAATAATTTTTTTTCCTAACTTGCCATATATTGGTCACAAAAATATATTTTAGTGTCTAAATTGCCACAAAAAGATATTCTCATGGCTAATTTCTCATGAAAAGATATTTTCATGCTTAACTTATCATAAATTTCTAATCAAATGATATTTTGGCAACTAACGTTTCATGAATTTGCTGCAAAAAGATATTTGTTGCTAACTAGTAACAAATTTGTTACGAAAAGATTTTTGTGTGGCAAATTTCCCATGAAGTTGCCACAAATGAAATTTTTGTGACTTACATACCATGAATGTATTATAAAAATATATTTTTATAGTTTACTCTTCTTAGATGTCGTACAAAAATAAATATGGCAAAAGTCGATAACTTTTTACGTATAACTCAAAAATCAATAAAAATATGACCATAATATGAATTAATTTCTTTAATTTTTTTTTTCAAATATATAATACAATGTATTTTCATATCATCATTTTGATTATTTTGAAAAAATATTAAAATTACTAATTATTAATTTTGATCATTTTTATTTGTATATAAAGGTTATAAAATAATATATATAATTTAAAAGTTAATATGCCAAAGTAAACACCATATTAAGAATTAACTAGGTTATTTAAAAATAACTATTGTTCAATATTAGTACATTTTCTATCATTTAATTTTTACTAATTTGGATAAAAATAAAATAATTATTAGTTTGTGTCTTAGATTATATATATAGATTAATTATGCAATAGTAAATTATATATATATATATATACACATATAGAGACACACAAACATATACATCCCCATACTATGTTTATAAGAAAAAAATGTTATTTTAACTATAAATTAAATGTGTAATCATATATACAATTGCACGACGATTTGAAAACTATATATGTAATACCTAATATTGCAACGTATAATTAAGATAGTTTAAAAGGATTGATTAAACTATTTATATAAATAAAATATAGAGTTATTATGAAAAATCAATTGTTAAAGAACTTCATAGTATTAATTATGATGCTATAACTATTCATGATCGATATTGAGATGATGTCTACCTACGGTGCCAAGATGGGATGTTTAATAATAATAATAATAATAGTAATTATAATAATAATAATAATAATAATAATAATAATAATAATAATAATAATAATAATAATAATAATAATAATAATAATAGTCAATGCTACCACTATATTGCTACTTGTGGTTATTATCATCACCATCATCATCATTGATACTTGTGTCGCTAGACTACTCATGAGTATTGATACTTCAGCTAAGAGCCTACTCATAGCCATTGCCATATGCACCATAGGACTACTTGTGGTTATTACCACAGATATCATGAGACTACTCGTGGCTATTATCATGTGCCCCTCAGGACTATGCATGGCCACCAACACATCCGCCATAGGAATAATTGTGACTATTATAACATGTTTCATGAGACTACTCTTGTCTATCAAGATATAGGTCACCAATTACTAATGGCTAATTTCATCAATTGCAACCATCAAATCACTTTCCCCATAGCTAGCATTTTCGTCACGGGCTTATAAGCCACAAAAGGTAACACCTAAAATTACCATGGCAAAATGTTATAGCTATAAAATTTCTAGTTATTAGTCATGAGTTTTCAAGTGGCCTATGTGATAATTTTTGTAGGGTATTTATGTTGTGATGGTCTCCATAAATGCCTTAATAAGCTCATAATGTCAGTCAGCGGCCGGTGTTTCCTTAAATTTACGAACAGTGTATACTAACTCATCACTTAGCAAGAAAACTAGTATCACAAATCATTAGGAAAGCTATCTACAACATATTCTCCCTACCCACACTCACTAACAAACATGATGGGTTTGAAAAAGAATTACTTAAAACTAAATACTTGAAAGATTTGGGAAATCACTTAAAAAAAATTGGAAAGTCACCCTAATACAAACATGTGGTATCAACTTAAACAATTAAAGATTGGTGAATATTTTTAAAGAAGCTTTGATATAAAATTATAACACCTTCATTTTTAACTACTAAAAACACATGACTTTCCCTCTCCTTTGGTTGAGTTTTTTCTTATTCACTCATGATTGTCTTCATGGGTGAGCTTATTCTCTATCAACATTTGAAGGTCTTACCAAGTGAGTTGCTCTCACTACGTGAATTAGCCTTCCTAAGCAAGTTTGTTCTCTCTCAATCCTAGTTTTCGTTCCATGTGAGTTTGTTCTCCCTCAATCTTAGAAGATCATGCCTACTCTCCCTCGATCTTCGCTAGTTAATATTCCTTACTGCGTGTGTCTGTGTGTGTATTACCAAGTGCTATTTTTAGTTCTAGTCTTCTCCTTTACCCCTTAGTTTCTATCTCCTATATTTTTCCTCTTGTATTACCTTTAAAGTTTTCACTTTCCATCCTTACTCTTATAATCATGTTTTATTTCCTTTTGGACCTTAGATGATTCCTCAATGAACTATGAAGTATAATCTTAGGGCCTTTTTCTTGTATAGAGACCAGTGGGATTAGGGATAAAGATAAATGTCATTATTTGAGGCTTTTTTTTAATTCTATGTATTTACTACATGTAATGTTATATTTATTTACTTCGTTTTCTTGAAATCATAAATGGTAGCAATCAGTAAGATTATGTATAAAGATACATGTTATTAGTTAAGGTGTTTTTTTTTTATTTTATGTATTCACTACATGTAATGCTATATTTATATATGTATCATTTTATTCAAATCATAAATGTTATAGTCCAATTAAAGAAATCATGTTGTGTACATTATAACATGTTCATGTTTTATTGTAATATGATAACTTGGTTTTCATGTAAAGGTGTAAATGTATATAGCGCTAGTTGGTTTAGCCTCGTCTTGCAAAGTTAGGATTTCACCTGCGTATTGTGGTCATTTCTATTAAGGATTGCTAAATTAATTTTTTTTTGTATTTCATGTGGTCTTTATTTAAATTAATTATGCAAGAATAACAATGAAATAAGCAATCAGTTTGATAAGACACTATAATTAAAGTGAAAGATTTCTAAGTCGAGACTCATTATACCTATCCATTGTACTAGCTGTGAATAGTGGTAAATATCCTTTAGCCCCAATGTTGTAGTAGTCCATTCCATAGGATAAGAATACTGTCTAAGAGCTTTATTCCATAGGGTTATACTAGTATCTTCCACTAGATTAGAATAACAGCTAGAAGTTTTATACCTTAGGATATTTTAATTTTAGGATATCATTCCCTCAGTTATTAATATAGAGGGTATTAAACTTAAGAGATTAAATAAATAAAAATTTATAATCCTATATCTCAAAAAAATTCAAACCCTATATTAAGTCATCTCATGTTATACTTAATTTGCATGTCTAATCATTCCATAAGACCTTAAGTATGTTTGTGCCTTTATTATGGTTGTATTATTCCTTACACAATATGTAAATAATTTCCATCTTTTTCATGGGTGCTACTCATTTCTTCAAGCAGATGACCTATGTTTTTGTCTATAGGTTATTAGGGAGTGCCTTAAGAATTTTTATTCTATTGGGTTCTTCTTGTAGAGTCAGTGTTATTCGGTAGCTTTCTTTTTATCTGAATACCTTATGGACTCTTAGTTATATTGGATCCCTTTTTTGTATCTTTTATTTTATTGTACTCAAAGTTTAAATTCAAACTCTTATCTAAGATTTATGAATTTCTCTCTCATTATGTTATTTATCTTATTTAAATTTTTAAATTTTTTACCTTGGATTTGATATGAAGATGGTACCATAAGTGAAACTCATGTGAAGTATGGTGGTAACACCTAATTATCTTAATACTATTCTTCCACAAAAAAAAAAGATAATAGTAAATTTAAGGATCTTATAAGTTTATATTAACAATTTGGTTCATTTTTGTGCTTTATTTACAAAAATCAATTCTCAAATGATCCATTATATGATTTTATTAGTCTATTTCATGTTTTAAAAAGTTTGGTTCTTTGAAAATCTAGATTAACATGTGAGGAATCGAGAATGGGTAGCCTAGGTGGCCTATGAATGTGGTTGTGCACATTATGTGATAGTAAGACAAGAATATTATACACTAACATATTTTTTATTTTATAGATAGCTTGCCAAGACACTTAATATGATCATGTTAGCTATTAGAAGAAGGTATTTGAGGCCTAAATTGAGTTCCTCATGCATCCACCACTACCACTCCAACCTTATCCACTACTGCTACCACCATCGTAACACCCATAATAAGGCATTAGAAAAGAGTAACTTCAAAGAGTTACTAGTCATCACTGACCAACCAAAATTAGGAAAGAGAATCTAGACATCTCATAGGGTTTGATTTGGGACCTTGATCTAACTTTTAAGGTAATCAATTATCTAGGAGTAAGGTAGATGAGCATAAGAGCATACATCCTCTAGAGATTACTACACAAAACGTAAGTAGGTTGTAGCACTGAAAAAGGACCATCAATGTCCTAAATGAATTTCAACATGGCACTCTACACAAAGTTCTATCTATATATCTGTAAGAAAAATAAAGAGTTCATGATTTTGACTTAGGGAGTCTAATGATGGCGTACTACCTAGAGAAGAAGCAAAGGAGGGCTAAAAAAATCTCATTTATTTCCTCAAAGTGGAGGAGAACATAACTAGTATTCTAGAGGGTATCATGAAGGATACTAGGGATGACAATGTGGTGGGTATCTAAGTATCATCAACTAATCCAAGGCTAATCGATAGCTAGATATATTTATTGGTATGTTCTCCATCATTTCAATACTAGTGTGTGCATTATTATTTTTTGGTTCTTTGTTGTTGTTTATGTCTACTACTTTTGTTTGCTAAACTTGCTTTATCTTTATCTACTAGTTTCTATTATTTTGCAAGCTAAGGATAGATGGGACTACACTACACTATACTTAAATGTGGTCATAGTAATAGATAGGGTAAAATTCCTCATAAAATTGTTTTACATGGACCTATGAGACATTGACATGATCCTTGGGATAAATATTTTGTGGAGATACAAAGTAGTGATAGATAGTGAGTAGAAAAGAGTGGTGTTGTGGTGACATCACACTATTAGGGTATTTTATAGGAGATGTAATCCTAATACTATAATGAAGGTTATATGCTATAATTCATTGTATTTATTAGTGCAGATAAGTTACTCTATGTATCTATGTTGTGCTCAGGAGTTGAATATGGATGCGTCACCATCGAAGGAAAATTTTTTCACTCAGGACTTTCCTAATGTGATTCCAAAGTAGATACCAAGTATGTTGAAAATATGTGATATATAATTCACCATTGAGCTAGTAACAAGGGTAGAGCTAATTTCAAAATCTCCCTCTCCAATGTAACAAGTAGAATTATAGGATTTGAAGTCATATTAAGAGGAGTTGTTGGCTTACAAGTACATTAACTCAAGTGTCTCTCTATGAGGAGCACTAGTTCTCTTCATGAAGATGAAGGATGGGAGTCTTTATCTTTGTATTCACTATTAAGGTATGAATACGTTGATGATGAAAAAACAATAAGCTCTTATGAGGATCAAATATTTATTTGACCAGCTTTGAGGAACTATGATTTTCTTTAAGATAGACTTAAGATCAGATTATCACCAACTAAACATTATAATGGTAGACATCAAGTAGATGACCTTTAGAATATGGTATAGGCACTAAGTGTACGTAGTGATGCCTTTTAGGATCACCAATGCACCCACCATATTTATAGATCTAAAGATGAGGATGTTTTTGTTGTTTCTTGACTAGTTCATGGTGGCATTCAAAAATTATACCTTAGTGTACTCTCGAAGTAGGTAGCTACATAAGAATCAACTCTACATTATCTTTTTGCTCCTTAGAGAGCACATTTTACATGCTAAACTCTCTAATTACGAGTTCTACCTTCTAGAGGCTACATTTTTAGGCCATGTGGTGTCCATTGGAGGAGTTATCATGGATCGAATGAATATTGTTGTAGTCACTAAGTGGAAGGTGCCAATTAGTGCTCCTAAGGTTTGTAGGTTCTTGATTGGGTAGGATACCATAGATGATTTATCTAGGAATTCTTCAGAGTAGCTAGTCTCTTAACGAACCATCTAGAGGGACACTCTAATAATTGAAGAAATGTTTGACAACAACACCAATGTAAACTTCATCATCAGGATCAAACAGATTCAAGGTTTATAGTGACATGTTGAGGTATATAGTAAGTTGTGTTTTAATTCATCATGGTAAAATGGTAGCTTATGATTCTTTCCAGTTGATGCAATATAAGAAAAACTACTATACTAACTATTTGGACTTTCCCACAATGATCTTTGCATTAAAGATGTGAAGAAGGTATATGTATAGGAAATAAGGAAAATTCTTCACCAACCATAAGAGCCAAGACTATGTATTAACTCATAAGGAGTTAAATATGAGCTAAAGGAGATAGATAGAGTTGGTGAAGAATTATGATATCAATTGTGCCTAGCATAATTTTAAGGCTAATGTCATTATAAATACCTTGAGAAGGAAGAGATCATACTCCTTGAGTTCTTATTTGGTATCTAATCATTACTCATCATGGCATTTCATGTGCTTTATATTTATGTTAAGTACACATAAAATTATTGAAATAACTAACCAATCTTATTAGACATTAATATTTAAAGTGAATATGTATGAGTCATGGTCAGTTGTACCCATATAATAAATCAGACAAGAGTAGTTGCTAAGATCTTTGTGACTTAAGGTTGTACTACCTTTTCCCATTTGATGAGCATAGTAGCTAGGAGCTTCATATTATATGGTTAAACTAATTCAGCCCACCAGACAAGAATAATGGCTAGGAGGTTTATGCAATAGGGTAGTACCAGTCCATTCTTTTAGAAGAGGATATTGGCTAAGAGTGTTTTTCCATTGGGTTGTTTTATTGTATGATACCATTCCACCGACTATGAATAGTGAGGTTACTAAACTCAAGAGATTAAATATATAGAGATACATAATCCTCTATCTTTGAAATATTTTGGTGTTCGCTTAACTAATCTAATGTTATAATTAATGTGGATATTTAATCCTTTCATGTAGCCATATATGTGTTGTTCATCACTTTTTTTATGTTTGTACTATTACCTTACTTAATATGCAAATATTAACCATCATATTCGTGGTTGATGCTCATTCTTATGAGTAAAGACTTTAGTTTTAATGTGTAGGTTACCAGGGATTGCCCTTAAAATTTTTCTAACTATGATGCACTTCCAATGGAGGAATGATTAACATATTGGGGTTTATCCATAGAGTTGTGTAATATAATATCTAACTTATTTTCTAGATATACTATGGAATATTAGTTCTAACAGATCATTTTTGTTGTATTTTTGCTTACGTTATACTCTTAGTTTTATCTCCAAACTTTTATCTAATGTTTATTGATATTTCTATCATTCTATTATTTATCTTATTTAAGTTGTAAATGGTATGCTTTATATGTGTTATGAGAATGATACAAGAAGCCATAATCTTGTTAAGTATGGAAATAACACCTAATTATTTTTATATTACGCTTCCCTAAAACAATTTATTTACTAAATTTAGTGATGCTACAAATGGAGTGGAGTAACATGAAAAACATTAAAGGGACCTCAAAATCTTGTAGCATCCTTTTGGTAGAGGACGCATATCCCAAGGTATCCTAATTGTGTCTTACCATGTGTGCCATATGTTAGAATATATCAACATTAAAGATCACTATGTGTTCTATGATAGGATATGGTCAACCCCATACCAATCCTTCATATTTATATACATTCAATATCTATCTCAAAGAAAGATAATGGAGCTAATAAAGTAGAACTTTCTTTTAAGGTGGTAGAAAATAGGATATTGGTATTCTTGCAAGCATAGAGTGGCCAAGTCATGTGTGCGATTGTGCTTCCACTCACTAAAGGCAACCTTAGTGCAAATATTATTTATGATCACTTAAGGCAACCTTGGTGCAAATATTGTTTATGATCGCTAAATTTGTCACTAACCCAGTCACATCTAGTATTATGGGAACACCTTGTACATGATTTATAAGACGATAGCTAGAAATATAGAAAAATAAATTAGAGTAGAAAAAGGTGAAGTAGGAAAATGCATAGTGACTTGTGAAGCACAAGTAGTGGAAGAACGTGCAAGTCATATAAGGTATTCATGAAGGCTAAAATTAATTGATTAGTGTAAGTGTTAGCATCTATACACTTACCAAGTAAGACACTCTTACCATGGAAGCTTTTGACTTGTATCTATTGGTCATCCATTGTTCTAAAGAATAATGGGGAATGTAGAGATGTATCAATGATCCTAATTAGTCTAGAAGAAGATCTTACCAAACGTTGGCCATTAGACTATGTAGAAAGATTAATAAGGCTCCGAGTAAGAGTAAGTTGTATACACTTTGGGAGAGGTACAAGAGATTCCCTATAATTGGAAGGATAGGTAGGCTTTTATATCATATTTGAAGTTTTAGAAATTTGAATAGGCATAGTATGTGATTTCTTGGAAGGGACTTCATCAATGTCATTACCTTAACCAGTGTTAGAACTTGTATATTTTTGCTAAGGGATGGTAAAACACAGCGATGATGAAATTAGCCAAAGTAAGTCTAAATTAGGTGAAATAAAAACTATGAATGAAACTAAGAAATTTGTGTTCGCTTAAAATAAAAGTATAAAAGCAAAAATGAAAACTCAATCAATTTAATAATAACACTTAGTAACATAAAATTAACCTAAATAAGACTTTTTTTTTTGAAACCCTTACCATTTGATTCAATGATTAGAGATGAAATGCAGCTTTAGTAAATATTTGCAATTGATTTGATTTTTCTCAACAAACCTAGCAATCCCTTGTTTGTTGAATTTGATGAAAAAATATGATATTTGAATGATAGAGATTGAGAGCTACGGGAGAATAGGAAAATATTTTTTGAAAAACTAATGAGGGTGTGGGTTTGTTTTAAGTGAAAAAGGACTTGTATACCCTCTATGATCCAAATGGTTATTTTAACAATCACATCAACAATACTTCAAACTAGTCAACTTTTTTATAAGACCAATAAACTATTTTTACCTACTTTTGAAGAGAAAAAACTCATCACCCATCAATAGGTTTGTAGGGGACACATCAATTGGTCTCTTTAACACATCAATTAGTTATATCACTAGTTAAATAGTCTCTTATGAGAAACACATATTTTAAGAATGAAAAGCAACCAATTTATGGAATTTAACTTGTAGAATATACTTGAAAGAAATGTTAAAGACAAATCATGTAGGTTAATTTAGAATAAAATAAAAGCTTATCACAACCATCCAAACATGATTATAGCTTAGTTTTTCAGCATCAAATGCATGATTCATGTATAAATAACTATGGAATCAAATGGACAAAAGAATCAGCACTAATATCATAGTTGATATATCATTATTGATTTAATATTACAAATTATGGTACTTATTTTGGATTAAATAAGTGACAAGTTTGAGATAAAATCAAATAGATGATTAGTGTAAGCATAATTCATTTTATAATTTTAGATTAAAAAATGTTAATCTATACAATTTTTTGATATTTGCATAGATATGGAGGACTTAGGAAAAGGAATAACCTACTTAGTTAACTAATTATGGTACACATACCTTTTCAAGGCATCAAGAAGTAGAGCGATCTTTGAATTTCATTTTCTACCAAACATATGACCTACTTCTTCTTATCGTCCCCACACAAAATAATCATCCAAGTGCTTTAAATGCCTATATTTTATTGGGTTCTTAGGGGTTATCTACTTTTCTTTAAATGGTGGTTCCCTTAATTTCCCATAACTTTTTGGGCATAGTTGGAATTTCACCGATTCTATAAGAAAAAATAATATAACCAATTCTATCACACTAATGATAAACAATGGGTGGAAAAGGAAAAAATTAATGGGCCTTAGATGCTTTAACAAAGATACATTTTAGAGCTTTACCCTTCATAAAACTCTTACCTCCATAACCAAGGTTTTCATGGCTCTTATTATATCTTTAACACCCAAGTAACAAACTTAAGCCTTCTTCACCATTAATGAGGATGTAGGCTACCTTGATAAGTATATCACATTTATCTTGAATGTAAATTATTTTACTCTCATGTTTATACATCACCACCTTATAACCTAGAAAAACATCATTCATATAAGATTCAAATTCATCAATATTTTCTATATGATCATATTTAACATGATTTAAGTGTTATTCAAGAAGAGTAATATCCCTTAAATATTATTATATTTTTTATTTAGGCAACCATATAAATTTATCATGTTATCCTTTTAATATTCTAGTTTCACATATAACATCAAGCAAAACACACAATACCTCATCATAAGAGTAAAGAAAATCATATAACACCTCATCATTTTCATCAACATTGAAGCTTGCAAATGAAGGTTATGTAGAATATTCATCTCCTAGAGCCATAAACCAAATATTCCTTACTTCCTCTTCAAATATTTCACATCATTATCATAATCTCTACATATTCTTTATTGGGTTTCATTTCCTTTGTTTTTCTTTCTTAGCAGATTAGGTGAGTTATTTATTCTCAAAATGTAAAAGCCATAACAAATAAAATGACCTTTCTTTAAGCAATGTTCATAGTTAGGAAGCTTTTTTTCTCATAGTGAGGAATTATGAATTTATCTAGATTTTCTTGAATATGTTATATTTCCTCTTGAGGATTTGATGAATTTCTAAAATTGAGTTGAAATTAGTGCAATTCCTTCACTATCGACAGCTTGACATCCTATTATATCCCTTATATAGAAACCATAATTATAAATTTATAATTATTACGATGTTAGGTATTTTATCATTATGTCTATTATTATTCTTTTTTGTTAGAGATATAGTGTATCAAATTAAAATTTGAAGAAGTAAAAATTAGGAAGAATTTTTGTAATTATTAATAGCTTAAATGCTTTTTGTATCCCTCAAATCCAACCCTCTAATCTCACATGGCTCCCCCTTTCTTATTCATTTTGTCTAGTTAATTCATAACCCAAACTAAGCAAAACAACAGCTAAAAAATTTCAACTTTGTTTGGCTAAAATAAGCCTAACTAGTTGTATTCTTTTCCTCATATAGGAACATCCCAAATCTAACTACACGTAGTTTCTTTCTTCTTCACCTATTCCTCATGTGATGAAATTTTACTCCTAAACGCATCTTTCTATCATCCTCTACACCCAATATTTTGTTTGCTCGATTACATAAAACTAGGTCCCTCACCTAATTTCTTTTCTTTCTGCACTATATCCTTCCATCCACTCCTACTTACTCCCTACACTTCAAAAAATCTCCTATATTGAGCTAGCCTCACACTCATCCTCTACCAATGCTATAAAAACAATGTAAATCTCCCATTCCCTTTTCTTATGTTCTTTCTCACCAAATCCCTAAGCTTCCTACTTTATTTTGTTCCACACACTATTGATACCTTGCACCTTTGTTCATTTTCTGCCTTAAATTAGCCTAGCTAGATCATCCCTCCTTCATCTTCCTTCTTGTTAGTTGCTAATGGAATCCCTTTATCCCTAAGATTTTACTTCACACTAGCCTTCCTAACATTTTTCCTTATATGTGAAACACCCCTCCACCCAAGCATTGTCACTTGAAACCATCACCATTATGTCCCCTAATGTAAGGAAAACCACCCTTCAATGTTTTCCACTATTTTAGCGTTCCATGCTCCTAAGGAACTAACAATGTGTTTCATTTAAAACCATCACCACATTTTCACATTGAACTAATGCCACCACCACTCCTGAGCATCTTTTACACTTGACCCAATAGTCATCTATGCTTACTGTAGAAACAACAAGAAACCTCCATGAATATGAAGCCAAACCAACATAGTCTAGCCTTTTTCAATTTACCCACTACCTTGAATAAGCTTCAACATAGAGATGACCAATAATGTGAGATATCAATGTCGTTCCTCCTTTTCTGCATGCATGTTACACATTAAGAGACTTTTGAATCATGAACAACTAGACATCTCGTCACCTTAAAATATGATGTTGAACACAACTAAGCCATGAAAACTTGATCGTTAGTTGTTTGTTAGCTTTAATACATAAGTTGGTGCCTCTATTAGTGAGTAAAGGATTAATGTAGTTCATCTATCTTTGTGTGAACTCTTCAAGTTGAAGAGATAGGGTAATTTGATTCATCCATGTTCCTAGCCCTTGGTTGTTCCAACAGTTTCTTTGGTTATCCCTTTATCTTTCTCTTTAGATTAAATGATTTATGCTAAACATTCATTCTATCATGTCACTGCCAATATGTGTAATTTTGGGTGTTGTTTGTTTATGATATTATTGAGAGGCCTTAGAGAAGGGTTTTTAGTTGTGTTTTTTTCCTTGTGATAGCCTAGAGGTAAACTCAATCACTCATGAGATAATAAAAATTGTGTGTAAGCATGCTAAATGTTATTAGGGTAAGAAGCACATTAGACTTTATCATAATGCAAACTGTGTTTTTTTTGTGTTAGAAAATATAAGGCATTATAATATTATGCATTTATGTGCAAGTTTTAAGTAATAAAAATTAGGATATTATGTTGTTAATTTATATACATGAATGTATTTTTAAATATATTTAAATATGGAAATTCATTCATGTGGGAATATTTAAATGTGGATATAACAATATGCAATGCTAAGGGTTTTGTCTCGGTTAGTATTTCTCCTTCCAAGCCATTCTAGTTAAATGTTGAGTTTTATTTTCCATCCCTTGAACATTATAGGTTATGTTGATATATTGCATGATAGCACTTCACCGTGATGAAAGGTATTTTTAGATGATTATTTGTTTGCATGCACTAGGGGTAGAGAGGTGAACTTTTCTTATATCATGATTTATTCATTTCATCATTCTTTTAAATTATTGTGTATATTTAACATGAAATAAAATACGTGGTAGAAATGAGTGTATAGGTATTAATTTGCTAATCATGCTTACTTTATGTATAGGGGTAAAATAGACAATTATCATGCAAATGATTTACATGCATGCTTAAATGTTTTTGATTATTGTGTTTTATTATTTTTATTATAAATTGATGATTATAATACATTTTGGAAATAAATGGTTACATTTAATGTAATTAGGGTATTGAGAGCATTTTGGTCATGTATGACTGAAATATGCCTTAATGTAAATAATTGATAAAAATTAGCTTAGTTAACCTCTAGTTAACTTATAGTTGACCTTAAAAATAGTAATGAATAAATTATGAAAACTGTTAAAAGAAGGATAGAAATGAATGAATTGGAAATTATTCAAGCTAAGGCATGAAGCCTGACCCTACGTTATGTTGTCTTTATTGTTCTGACACTTAGGGTCCTTTAGAATTTCATTGATAATTATGTTGTTATGTGGTGATGGTTGTCTTTGGTACATTTGATTTTTGTGTTATACAACATAGTCCTACAAGGAATAATAATATTCATGTAATTAGACATTAAACACTTAAAAGAGAAAGACTTAGTTTAGAAAGGATTATCATTGTAACACCCTAATTACTCACTAACGAAAATTTTAATTTAAAAACATTACAAAAGAAAAAGTATAATTCCAAACTATACAAACAATTGGGTACTACTACAAAATCTAACACATGATAACTGCCTCACAACCTACCTCACATTATACACAAGGCTAAGTATCCAATAAATAAAATACAAGGAAAAACTAGAGTGTGCAAGAAAATATTTGGATATAGGAAAAAAGAAGGTTTACAACCCAAGCTATATAAAGCTAGAATCCATATAAAGGTATAATAGAAAGAAAATCTAATCGGAATAAATCAATCTTAGATGAGAAATGCCTTAGTCACTTTAGGACACAAAAGATAGTCTTTAGGAATGCTTATGATCATCAGCCCAACTATGTTAGGAAAAGGATGGACCATTGACTAGTCATACTCAAGAAACCTGCACCAAACCTCTTTTGTATCAAATTGAGTAGGGGATTGCAACAAAAGCCCTATCTACATACTAAGAAAACCAATATACCACTATCATATAGATCATAGTAAAATAAAGATCCACATATCATTATCATGGTAGGACCTACCAAAATGTACATGTGATTCTCTTACTATGTCATTCATGTAGAATCATACATGTCACACAAGACAAATTTAGATCCACTCATACATGCTCCATCATAATCATACTAGCATACAAAGATATATAGATTATAATAAACATATTACCTTCTTAAGAAACATGGATTATGTAGGCTATCCATATAATAATGTTTAGAGTTTAGGTTTAAGGGTAATGGGAAATTAGAATTACAAAAATGACCTTCCAACCACGGATTTTACAACAGGTGGATCATGATTATAATAGCAATAGATCATGCGATAATTTATGAAAATATACAAGAATACCAAAACATACATCAATGGAGCATTCAAGGGAAATATATCGTTGACATAAAATTTAAGAAAGGTAAATGTGAGTCACACAACATATTAGTAACTTAAGTGAGGTATGAGCTCTTTAAGTACTTAGAGGTCAAAGAAAGTATCATGTTAGTAAAATAACCATGTCATGATCAAGAATAAAATAGGATATAGGAAATTAATATCTCTTTAGATTTCATTCTTGTTATTATTTTGTATTCGGTGATTATAGAACTCCCTTACAAAATTATTGAGCATTATCTAAACATAGAAATAAGTGAATTTAGAATTATTTATCCCTAAATTATTGAGCAATAAGTGGACATAGATTTATTTACCCCAAGTTATTGAGAAATAAGGGGACCTAATGGACATAAATTTTTCACTCTTACTAAGGTAACCTAGTGGACATAATTCCTTGCTAATGCCTAAGTAACTTAGTAGACATAAGTCCTAGCTCATGCTAAAATAGCCATCCTATGGTGACCAGACCCATTAAAATAAATACCCTCTAGTTTATCATTTATGTCTAGAGTAGGAAAGGTATCAGAAGGTAAAACTCCCAAAGGAAAACTAACCTCCAGTAGCTAATTGATGATCAAATAATTCAGACCTATTATGATACACATTCCATTTTAAGTGACTAATATATTTTTGGATCAGCATGTAATATCATATAAAGATTCATAAAAACTATCACATCACAATCCATTTAAATTTAATGCACCCATATAAGGTGCTCACATTATCTAGTGTTCCCATTTAGAGTATCTTCAAGTGATCGTCCCCTTATGTGATGAATTATGCCAAAAGGTGGAATTATAAAATATTAATACCATCCATAAATTTCCAAGTCAAAACTAAATTTTCATTTATTTCTCTTTTTTTCACAATTCAAATATAGGTCAAAGATAGTTTATTTCTTAACTCTAGTCTTACCATTAATTAAAGGGTGTTCCTAGTTAATTCCCTAAGGCAAAAGACAAAGGTCTAATCTATGGTTAGCCAGAGTCTAACCCTAACTATGGATATTTATATATAAATGTCAATGTCAACATGAAAGTCACTATTTGTACTATATGGTCCACTTAAGGCCACCATATATGTCCATATTATTTTCTTCTATTCTTGTAAAGTTAATTAAATTATAATTTTTTAAATTTTTAGCGCATGATGTCAACCATTAGAGGTCTATTATCCATAATTTTGATTGAATACATAAATACAAACCATAGGAAGAATCCATTTTTTAGCCTTCTAATCCTTTATTTACTCCATGGTCAAGAGAAAAGCTAAAATGTGATACTAAGGTCAACATAGTCAACTAGGACCAATTTTCCCCGTATTAGTTCAATACATCAATTAAACTCCATTAATCAACCTAAATTTATAGTTATTAGCATTTTAGGTCATTATCCAAGCATGAGAAAACTCAAAATATCACATTTAGGAAGAAATAGGTAAGAAAAAAAAGCTGGATGAGACCATTTGATGGGTTTCCAAAAGCAATTGATGGGTCTCACTAACTAGTTGATCTATTTCATTGGCCAATCGATACATGAGGGTGTCATCAACCTTCACCCTATTGATGAACCAAGCAATCAATCACCCTTAATTGACACTTGTTCTAAGAACCAATCGATTGGTTTGGTTAAATCGGTTAATGTATCTATAGCACCCCCATTTTTCACTAGAAAAAAATTTCATTAAAACATAATGCAGAAGCATAAAAAAATTAGAAAAATGTGATATTACTACCATATATAAGGCTAGATGTCCACTGCCTACCAGATATTAGATATAAGGCTAAACTAACAAAAAAACTAAAATAGTAGTGTACAAATAACAATTTAATTGAAATAATTCCAAAATGTTTACAATAAAGGACCCTAACAGGTTCCGATCAAATCATTACAAAATAGACACTAAAGATATGGAATTACAAAACATGGTTTGAAGCATGAGGCCTAAAACAAATACCGTAGTTTAAATTGAGCTCCATTACAATTTTCTCAATTACCCTTATTATTCATGAGTGAAATGCCCATTTTATCGTTCCATTTCCCATAAGGTGTATCATAACGCATGATCCATTTCATCTTTTAATTAGGTCAATAATAATGGTAGATTCTATAATTTATCCATTAAATAACCTTAGAATAATACCAATCATAGTGTCAAGGCATAACTGACCCAAAAAGAGGCAACTAAAGTAAACTCGACGAACCAGTTTATCGGTCTAGCCTAACAAGTCTATCATATTTAGTTGACTAGCCAATCTATTTAACTCAACTAGATCATTTTTTCTTTAAACAGGATGATTTATTTGAGCAAACCAAAAGAATATTCATAGAAAAGTTGATCGGTTTTACAAAATAAGTCAATGGGTTTAATTAAAGAGTAAGAAAAGGTCATTAAAGGTATACCAGTCTATGGGTTGGGCCAACGACTCGACTATTCTAGGAACTAGACAATCTGTTTGACCTAACGAAGTCAATGGGTTTTCCCTACACAACACCAATTCACAAATTTCATGCACATTTTTACAAGAAAATTATTTGTAATAAAATTACAACACTTATCAACATCAACGAACATATTTCTACCTAAATTATCATGCATTTCTCACCATAACATCATCATAGCCTATTTTATCCATTTTCATTATATTTTCTCAATTTATTTCATTTAAACATGCAAATAATGCATTCAATTGCATTTCTTTATACCAATATGTATTGACAAACAAAATATATCTCCTTTCATAGAAGAACACATGCTAACATTTTAAAAGGAAGAATTACATACATGATGCAAGCTAAATCCCCTTAAAACAGAATTTCTAAATATGTGAAATCTTGAACTCATAAAATCTTAAAAGCCACTTTCTTAACTCTGACATTATAGAAAAAATACATCGAATTTCAAAACAAAAAATTGAAGGGAATAAGGACATATAACCGAGACAAAAATAGAGAAAAACTCATCTAGACCACTCAATCACTTCCCAAAATCTAACTCTACGTTGCTTAACAAGTGAAATATGATTGGGCTAGAGAAAGGATCAAGTGTGTATGAAAAATAAATTGGCAAGTGCTCAAAAGGTGGAAGAAGAAAGGGATAGTAAAACTTACGGAATTTAGGTTACTGAAAGAAAGTGAACTGTAGGGATGATTGGGATTATTCATTGCAAACCAATCAAAGGGAAACACAAATTGTTGCCAAGGTAACTCAAAATCCTACATATAATTATTTGAATTCGATCAGAATGGATAGATTTATCTAGGATTCCCTATCCTAGTCTCATGAGCTCAATTGGTGACTTTAGAAAACACAAGTCAAATAGGCAAGAATTGTAATATATGAGTGAATAAATGGGAGAAAGGCATGGAAGGTCGAAATACGTCGATAAAAAAATCAGGTAAAAGATAGAGGAGGAGGAAGACAAAGGTTGAGGTCAGCTCTCTTCCTCATATGTCTTAATTAAACTCTAAAACAAATTGAGCCAATATTTTGGGTTAAACGCATCATCAAAATTTTTTAGGAAGCTCTTAGAGACAAAATTCATGAGTTACTAAGGTTCCATTTCATGGTAGTAGACTTTTCAAGAAAAATCAAATTGAAAAATGAGGCTAGCTCAACAAACTATTTGATAGATTTGGGTATACCAATCAATGGTTTGTCCACCAATCTATTAGTTTCTGCTAACTAGTTGATCGATTTGGTAGAGGAACCCAATTTGGCTAAAACGATGAACCATTCTATCAATTTAGGGGACCGATAGATTTCTTTGCCTTTAAAACTCAATAAACTTCCTTATCCAACATGATTTTAAATGAAATTTTATTCCAAATCAAATCATAACATTAAATTAGAATCAAAGTTTCATAATTTAAACAAAAATTCTCATCCATCCATTTCCCAAAAGTGAGGGGTATTACAATAGTACCCCCTTAAAGAGGTTGTGTTCCTAAAGCCTATAAAAATCAAGTCACACATTACACATAAGGTCATACATATACCATATTCAAAGTTAAGAAAGAAGGGTACTACCTCCTTAAAAGAGAAGTTCTACACTTATGATAACAACTAAGAAAATAGTTCTAGATACTTGGTTTGAATTTCTTCCTCGGCCTCCTAAGTAGCCTCCTCTGTACCGTGTCGTGACCAAAAAAATTTCACTATAGAAATAGTATTTGTATGCATCGCTTTCATCTTGGTGTGCAAAATGCTCATCAGTTGCTCCTCATAAGTTAAAGACTCATTAAGCTATAGTAGCTCTAGTCGGATAATGTGTGAAGGATCTACTACATACTTCTATTGCTAAGATACATGAAAGATGTTATGCACTTGAGACAACTCCATTGTTAAAACTAAATGAAAAGTGACTTCACTAACATAGTCTAGAGTCTTGTACAATCTAATGTACCACACACTAAGCTTACCCTTCTGATAGAATCTCATGAAAATTTTGGTGGAAGAGACCCTCAATAGGACTCTATCACCCACCTCATAACCATCAATGCTTCTCTGTAGGTCTATATAGCTCTTTTATAGGTCCTAGGTATCTCTCGTCCGATATTAAACCAAAAAAATGTGTCTCGTCGTCTCCTCAATCATCTCAACTCCTAACATGAGTGTCCCATTGAGGTTGTTCAAATATGAGGGACTAAAACACTTCTTCCTATATAGGTCTTAAAAAGGAGCCATATTCATTCTTACATGATAACTCTTATTATTGGAGAACTCAATCAAGTCCATAAGATCTTTCCAACTTCTACTAAAGTTTAGCACACACACTCATAGTATGTATTGTAGAGTCTGAATGGTTCTCCCAATCTGACCATTTGTAGCTAGGTGAAAAGTAGTAATTATCTTCAGTTGCAAAGGCAACTTATAATTTCTTCCAAAAGTATAACAAGAAGTTGGAGTCTCAATCGAACACGATGTCCCTAGGAACTCTATGTCTCATCACATGCTTCCTGTATGCATTGGTTGATTACTCCATGATCCATGTTAACTTCATTAGTATAAACATGACTAACTTTGTTAAATGGTCAACAATTACAATAATGGAATCGAAACCATTGCGATTCTTTGGAAGACCATCCATGAAGTCCATTAATATACTATCCCACTTTCATTTAAGAATTTCAAATTGTTTTACTAGTCTTGCCAGTCTCTTGTGTCTGATCTTGACCTTTTGATAGTTCATACATCGAGTAGAAAACTCTGCCACTTCCTACTTCATACGAGGCAAGAAATACACCCTCTTTATATCATTATACAACTTGTCTCATATAGGGTGAAAAGAGTAAGGAGTGCAATAACCTTCTTCAAGGATCTTCTTCTTAAGTTCTGCATATGCCTGTGGTAGACGCTATATACCACGGTATCAAATATTACCTTCCTCATAGTTCGAGAATCCTTCAGCTCTACCTTAGTCAATATCGATCCAGATCCTCATGATCTTAACATCACTCCCTTGGTTAGGTTGGATCTCCTCAAAAATTGAAGGTTTAATGGTGATTGCGCTCATTCTTATATATAAACTTCTTATTGTGATCAGTTTAATATCCATATTCCAAATCTCTTAGCACAAAGGCTCTAACATACAATGATGGACAAAGAATGTGATATCTACCGACTAAGTGCATCTACCACCACATTAGCTTTTATCTTGTGGTAACTAAATGCTAGGTCATAGCCCTTGATCGATTCCAACCATCTGCGTTGCCTTAAGTTCAACTCTAGTTGAGTGAAAATGTACTTGAGGCTCTTATGGTTAGTGTAAAAATTACAATGAACTTTATAGAGATAGTGCCTCTAAATATTGAGAGAGAACACTACCGCTGCAAGTTCCAGGTCATGCATCTGGTAGTTCTATTCATGTGGCTTCAGTTATTATGAGGCATAAGCTACCACTCTTCCATGCTTAGAAGTAGCACTGTACACTTCAAATCCATTAGTCCCACTTGGCAATGTGAGCACGAGGGTTGAATTCAAATGGATTTTCAACTCATCAAAAGCCTCACCACACTTCTCATATAACTGAAAACGTGTAGCCTTCTTCAAAAGTCAGGTTACCACAAACCTATGGTAATAATTAGCAAACCTTAGAAAAGTGTGCACCTCCTTTATAGAAGTGGGCATTGACTACTTGAAAATAGCTTGGATCTTAGTAGGATCCATTACCATACCATCTTTATAGATCACATGACCAGGTAAAGCCACTTGATCTAACCAGACTTCATACTTCGAGAGCTAGGCATAGAGTTGGTGTAATTTGAGCAAGGCCAAAGTCTGCTTCTGGTGCTGCTCATCCATCTCTCGATAGCACGAGTAGATGACACTACCATTGATAAACACTACGATAAACTAGTCTTAGAAGGGACAGAGGATCTAGTTCATTAGAGACATAAAAGCTATAGATGCATTAGTGAGTCCAAAGGGCATTACTATGAGCTCATATTGGCCATACCTTATTTGGAAAGTAGTCTTAGGAATATCCTGTTTAGCTATCCTCAATTGATGGTAGCTTGATCAAAGATCGATCTTCGATAACACGTTGGCTCCCCTGAGTTGATCGAGTAGATCGTTAACCCTTGGTAGAGGATAATGCTTCTTCATCGTCACTGACTCACTTGGTTCAACCCACGATAGTCTATACATAGCCTCAAGCAACCATCCTTCTTCTTTAGGAACAACACTAGCAGTCACCACAATGATATGCTTATATGGATATAGCCTTTCTCCAAAAGTTCTTTCAACTAAGCCATGAGCTCCTTCATCTCCACAGGTCTCATCCTATATAAAGCCTTAGAAACTAGGTCTTTGTCTGTGAATACATCTACGGTGAACTCAACTTTTCAAATTAGTGACATTCTCAGGATTTACTTAGGTAAATGGTCAGGAAACACACAGACTACCGCTATCTGTTCCAATATAGTTCCAATTACATCAGTGACTTTAACACTACTCAAGTAGAGTGGATAACCCAAATGTACGAAGTTAATCAATTTGATCACAAACACAATCTTTGTAGAGGGATTAGATTCACACTTTTGGTATTATAACCTGACATCCTTTGGTCTTTGTAGCACTACACATTCTTGTGTACTGTCTATTATTTCTTGGTATCTTCCCAACATATCCATTCCAAAAATTATGTTAAAATCCCACTACTCCAACTCTATGAGATCCAACGAACACACTATCTCTTCCACTACCATTAGAACCCTTAGATATGCACTGGAGCATGCAATTATATCCTCGGAAGATAAAATAACAGAAGTGGAGATGCTACAAGAAGGAGATAAAGGAGCTCTAGTTATGAAAAAAGATGCTATAAAATAATGAAAAATGTCAAAATCAAATAATACAGAGACAAAAAGTCTAGAGATAGTAAGCATACTGATCATCACACCATCCTAGCATTCTACCTTTACCAGACTCATCAAAATCAGGTGCCCTATTGATGAAACTCTTGGGGTGCTACCTGATCCCTACCCTTGCATGAAAGGACCAAGCCTTCGGTCTATTAGCTAACTCACTTGACTAGTGAGATGGGTATGTAGTAGAGGAACTCTCAGTACCTAAGGTTGTGGAGGTTTAATAGATCCCGTGCTCTAAGATTTAGTTTGGCTCCTCAAAATTCAACCATAACCAACCCAGCATTCAAATGCTCAGTGTCCCACCATGCCACACCCATGGTACTTCATCTTGTTTCCATTACAACCTACCCCTTGGTTATCTAAGCCGCATTTATTACAAAGGTAGTGCCTTTCTTAGGCATGACCCCTAGAAAATCCTCCTAATGGGGTACTGACCCCATACGTATACAAAACCTTAGTGGCAACCTCTTATTAAAGAAAGCCTTCATTAAGTTAATAGAATGTTGGAGACCCTCAAACTTCCTTATGTTCCCCAAATGAGCACTCTAATCCTAGATAACTCGAGACACCTCCAGAGCTTGCTCATACATCCCAACCAAGTCTGGTGGAGTGACTCCCACTAGCAGCTCCTATTATTAGATCCCTAATATGATCTTGAAATGATGAACTTGCAACACCTTGTTTGCTTCTACATCTGAGGCAAACTAAACAAGGTCCATGAATCAATTGCAGTACTCCTTGATGAACATGTATTCTTACCGAAGCACTATGAGCTAATCATACTTCTTCATTCATAGGTTTGTCAAGTAGAATTAGGCTCACAAGGCTTCCAAGAATGGCCCGACTCATAGGTTTAACACCCCTATATTGGATACTCCACAACCATGCATTTGCCCTTCCTCTTTGCTAGTAGATGGCCACGTCTACCATTCTATCCCTTATGGAACCGTAGGCAGTAAAGGTCTTCTCCATGTCCTAGACCAACCATTCCATGACATCGGGGTCCTCCTAACCTTGGAAGATTGGTGAGTGATGATGCCCAGCCCTCCAAAGCTAGTGTAGTGATAGGCTTCGGTGGAGGTTGAGGGGCTCAGATCTAGCCCTTAATGTACACTTCAATGGTCTCCATAAAGGCTTCGATAGATTGGTAGTAGTGATTAGAAACTATCATGTCCGAAATAATAAAGGAAGTTAGTGCTAGAGTTTAAGCTACCAAGTACTAAGACTTGTATAAACACGCACACACTAACTGCAGCACATTCCCAACCCAACTCTCACTCACAGACATCTAGGTTTGAAATAATTGACATTATAAATGAATTGAGAAAATAATTTTAGTTCAAGGCTAATACCTTTATATGGTATCAGCTCAAAATTATTTATGGTGGAAAAATGTCTTTAATAAAAATCTTATGGTATCACTTTAAAAATTCTTAAAAGGTGGAATTCTTTAGGAAACCTTTCTGGTACTATCCTATGGCATCAACTCAGTTATTATCGAAAGTCGTATGCTTTTAAGATAAAGCTTTGATACCAATTTATGGTATTAGCTTAACAATTCTTAAACATAACAAATTTTCAACAAGAGCTTTGATACCAACTTATAACACACCCATTTTTCACTACAAAAAAATTTAGTTAAAATATATTGATGAAGTAGAAAACACTTACAAAAATGGGGTGTTGCAATCGTACATGATATAGGTTAGATGTCCACCACCTACCCTATATTAAAAGTAAGGCTAAACTAACAAAACACTAAAATAGTAGAGTGAACAAATAATAATTTAATTGAAACAAATCTAGAATGTTAACAACAAGCAACCCTATCATGTTCTGATGTGATCGGTATAGAATACACTCTAAAACTATGAAATTACAATATAAGAGTTGGGGCATGAGGCCTTAAATAAATACCATGGTTCTCCACGAAACCCATCAAAATCTTTCAGATATCCTCACTCACAAGCCCTAACTCAACAATGGTAGACACTTTACTGGCCATCTCCAAAAACTTGCACATAGTCCTCTGCTTGACAAAATGAGTAGGTGACTAAGAAAAAGGGTACATCAGTATGCTACATACTGATTAAGCCAAGTTGCTCTCGCAATGTACAAAAGCATGCTAATTATCATTCATGACCATAATGTACAACATACGTCATAGTAGGACTTTATGCACATAAATAAGAGTGCATAACATATACCATCTTGTTCAACATCAATACAGTATAATCATCATGCTTATGATACCATAGCACTTTCACATAACCACTTGCATGAGCAATAGCATAGAGTATCCCAACAACCCCTTTAGTTATTTCCACTTAATATAATTTCATTAAGATATGCCATACAATTATGGATATAGGTCATAGGCTAATCATCGTAATTAATGTTCCATACCATAACTGCATAATTAAGTGTATAAGCTCACTTTAACCATTTAGTTAACCTTATCATTACTTCCTTTTTAGAGCCAACTGTCAACCTATCATTTAATTATCATTCATAATTATTAACCACTAATTTCCAAACCATATTTTATTTTCATCGAGAGAAAGATTGTGCACCACCCCATGATCACACATACCATAGAAGACTATCCAAAAAGGGACATAAAGTCTAGGCCAAATCTAACCACCAAAATGAATAGAAGTCTAGGCCGAAGCCAACTAATATGGATAGAAGTTAGATCGAAGCCAACCACCTAGGTAACCATGCCTTTTAATATTGATACTCCTTAGTAGATCATTAGTGTCTGAAGTAGGTAAGGCATAGAGGCCTCTGAAGATCTCACCCGAAGGCACCAAAAATACTTGAATACAAACTAACCATCAGTAGCTAATCAAGGATCAGATACTTTAGACACATACTCAACTTGAATTTCATTCATTTTAAGTGATTAGTATTTTATTCATAAGGGTGAGTGATCATACAAGGGTCATACAAGTAAACAAGGTGAATTCCCATTTTAAACCATATTAATCCTCTTATTCACATTAATTCACTACTTTTTTTAAAAGTGGAAGAATTTAAATTAAAACTTGTGAATTTTGGGGATGTCACCGCCACACTTAGTACCAGACCGGTTCACTCCAATCGTTCCAGTAGCAAGTGCCAACGCTAAAGAAAAGATTGACATTGAATTCAAATCCAGAGTTCATAAAAGAACTAAAAAGAATCATACATCAAAATCAGAGTACGCATAAAGTTAATAATAAGATAGAAATCAGAGTGCAAAATCAAAATTCCTCGGAGGAAACAATCTTATAATCAATAAAAGATTTATTTAAAATACTCAATACAAATAATAATTCATAGAAGGGAAAATCCATTACAAAAGAGATAACTGAATGAGATAAAATAACAAGAAGAGAGAAAATGGACACGAAGCTCTCGAACTTCGAGCCAAAACACTAGCTCAACACTTAGCCCCGACTGATGTCTCGCCCACCTACACAAAGTTAGAAGGGCATACTAATATTGGGAATGAGCAGCACAAAAGAAAAAGGTGATCAGTATGCTACGTGCTAAGTAAGGTAACAAATGCACTAAGGCCGACACATAAGCACATAAAATCATGCAGAAGAATAAAAGATCATAATCATGTTAACATAAATGCATATGACCATCCACGTAAATTTTACAAAGGCTCATTTATAGTCCAGATTAATTACTTAATTAATCTCTAATCAAATCTCATTTCAAACCATCCTTTTTATCAAATTCATGCGAGTACAGGAACACCCCACTATTATAACCGATGGGTCGGTCACACATAGAGCATTATGCCCTAACCACTATTATTACTGGTGGATCAGTCACATATAGGGTAAAACCCTAACCACTGTTATAACTGGAAGATTGGTCACATATAGGGTAAAAACCCTAACCACTATTCCTAATTGGTGGATCGGTTCGGCTCCTGCTCACATAGTATTCCACTGTAAGTAATTAGTATATTTTAAGTGCCTTAACAAAATCTTGTTTGTTTTTATTGAGCTCGAAATCCTCCACTATTATAACCGGTGGGTCAGTCACACATAGGGCATCATGACCTAACCACTATTATAACCGGTGGATCGGTCGCATATAGGGTAAAACCATAACCACTATTATAACCGGCGGATCAGTTGCACATAGGGTAAAATCCCTAACCACTATTCCTGACCGGTGAATCGGCTAGTCCTGTCTCAATATCTTCCACTTTAAGTAATTAATATCTTAAGTATCTTATTTAGAAGCTTTAACCATAGACATGCATGAATCACTCCCCTTACACTTCACACATCGCAAATCATAGATTCCATATTCATTATCATACTTTATTCACCAAGTACACACGTGCTACCATCGAACCCTAGTTAGCCATATCCAAACCTTAGTTAACCACCACAACCCATAGTTAGTCACTCCAAACCCTAGTTAACCACAACACACCATAATTAGCCATTCCAAACCATAATTAGCCACTTTAAATCCTAACTCAGTCTATTACGTACCCATATAGTGCTCTACGTACTATTTTCCATCCAAAGTATTCAACTATCAAAATAACGCTTACATTACTTTTCTCACATCTCAAACCAACATTCCATACGTAAATTTTACTCTCATGCAGACGTTATACATCCTATGCCAACCTTAATACCACCATACAAACCCTAATACTACCATGCAACCATTAATACCACCATGAAAACCCTAATACCACCATGTAACCATCATTAACGCCATGCAACCATTTATACCACCATACATCCATTAATATAACCATGCAAACCCTAATACCACAATGCAAAACCCGAGATTCTGTCATACAAAACCCTAAACTCAATCCACACAAAACCAAAGATTCATCCATACCAATCCCTAGGTTAAAACTATATAAAACCCAAAGATTCATCCTTACCAAACCCTAAATTCAAACCATATAAAACACAAAGATTTATCCATACAAAACCCTACATTAGATCCTCCTATACAAAACCATAAATTAGATTCTCACATACAAAACCATAAATTAGATTCTTCCATACAAGACCATAAATTAGATTCTCCCATACAACATCATAAATCAGATTCGCCCATACAACACCATAAATTAGATTCTCCCATATAAGACCATAAATTAACTTCTTTCACACAAAACCCTAAATTCCCCATTTTATTCTTCCACTCAAGGATCATTAAAATACTTAGGTCAACTGACATCCCTTGGTCAAATTATTTCTCCATTCTCCTTTTTCATCCTTTCTCCCATACAAACCACATTAACATCCTCACATGCATGTCTTATAAGGTCACAAACCATTCATCACATATACATAATACATGTGCCAGGAAAATACACAAAAACATACTTCAATTCCATGTCATACCACATACAAAATAATTAATAATGATAAATATAGAATACATAGCATACGAAGCACATAATGCACATAAGTATACAATAGGCCTTAGAAACACCCTTACCTAAAACGACACCGGTCTTGGAGCACGCTCCTACGTCTCTTTAGGGCTTTGGCAAAATAATAACATATTAATAAAAATTAAATTAACAAATTTCTAAATTTACTAAAGATATAGGAAATATTAGAAAAATTATAAAAGTTGATAATATAAGGTTAAAGACTTTGCCCTAATAATAAGAAAAATGATACTAAAATAATAATGGCGAAGATACTAAAATAATACAAATGATAATATAAATAAGAATAATAATAATTGTAACAATAATAATAATAAAGACATTATTCAAAAACAAAGTGAAATAAGGGCTTCGGACCCTTTAAATAATAATAATAATAATAATAATAATAATAATAATAATAATTGTAAAATAAATAACAAAATTTAGTAATAATAATGATGATGAAATAATAATAACAATAATAATAATAATAATAATAATAATAATAATAATAATAATAATAATAATAATAACAATAATAATAATAATAATATCCAAACTACTAGTAAAGTAGTTGTAATACTAATAATAAAATAATATTAATAGTAATTCAAAATGGTAATAATAAAATAATAATTATAATAATAATAAAATCAAAATAAAAATATAATAGGTCTTCAGCCCTCAACAGAAATAATAATCAAAACATTAATACTAATAATAATAAGAATACATATTAAAAATAGAAATAATAATAATAATAATAGTAGTAGTAGTAGTATTTATATTCAAATAAATGAAATAAAATAATTAAAGGCTTTTAAAAATAGGGAGAAGGGTTGAGAGAGTCTAGGGTTCAACCTTAGGCTGGAGGTGATAGGCGGCACCAGCGATGGTGCATAGCGGCGGCGGCGGTGCTGGGGAAAAGAGAAGAAAAGGGAAAAACTGAGGACTGGGAACAAAATAGGGAGAATGAAGGTGAATGTTGGGGTGTTTAAGATTACCTAGAGGGAGAGGATTTGAATGAAGGTGGCAGCATAGCCAAAGGTGGCGGCGGTAGTGAACGAATAGGGAAGAAGGTAAGAAAGAGAGGAGGAGAGGGAGTAAGAGGAAAAGAAACGTAAGGGAAGGTAGAGGAGGGTCTGCAGAAGAGAATGGGAGGTGAAAGAAGCGGCAGCAACGGCGGAAGAGGTGGCTAAGGGTGGCGTAAAGGGTGGCGGAGGTGGAAGGAAGGGTTATTTGGGAAGGCTACTTCACACAGCCCGATGGCTTGCAAAGGAAGAATCGAGGGATATGGGACATTTAATTAGCTAGGGGGAAGTGTAAGGAAGAGTTTGGTAGGGGGAGTGGCTGGCAGAGTTGGCCTACGACGGTAGGGCTAGCATCTAAAGGGGCAGCAGTGACAAGAGGAGTTTTTCTAGGTTATGGATCAAGAGCTCGATACAAGGCTCAAACCGGGGGTATTTATAGGCTTTAGAAGAGAGGTTAGGGTCTATGGGATGAAGATGGAATAGGGAAAGTAGGGTTAGGGTTAGTAGTGGCGAGGTTGGCTGGTGGGAGTAAGTTTCGGGGCAGGGATTAGTTGCACAGAAAAAGAAGGGAATCGCACAATAATAGGGGAGATTTGGTTGGGTGAAAAGGTCGTCGGTCATCAAGGGAGAGAGAGGAGCGAAATGGCAGCAAAAAATTAGGGCACAAGGGCGGCAGTGCAAGTAATCGACGGTGTTGATAGGGGAAGAAGGAAGAGGAAGATGGGGGGGGATGGACCGAGTGGCTAGGAAAGAAAAGAAAGAAAAGAAAAGAGGGGAGATTGGGCCAGTTGGCACTATGAGGTGGTACTTTAAATGAAACGCGGGGTATAGGGAAAAAGAGAAGCAAAACACAAGGTGGCGAGGGAGAAGGAAAGGAGGCGGCTGCATAGGCTAGGCTCTACTGAAGGAAAGGAAGAAGAGGAGATGGGGACTAAGCCGCGAATTGGCTCAGGTCGGGGTGGAAAAGAAAAAGAAAAAAGAGAAGAAGAAGAAAGATAAAGAAACAAAAAGAAGGAAAAAGGAAGAAAAAAAAGGAAAAAGGGAAAAAGAAAAATAGGAGGGTTGGGTTAATTAAATTAAATATAATATTTGGGATATTTAAAAATAATAATATTTAAATCCCTTTTTAGGCTAAATTAAGATTTTTGAAGGATTTCTCATAAATTTCATTTTAATTAGCAAAACACGGTAATTTTCTCAAATTAAATTATTTATAAAATTCATATTAATTTGGAAATATTTTCACTTTCTTATTTTAAGTAAAATAATTTATGTAATTAATTTCTAAAATAAAATCCTTAATTAGCTAAAATACGCAAAAATTTTCTAATAAAAATTATTTATTATTTTCTTCTTAAATAGCCCTAATTAATTCCTTTTTATTTTAATAAAAATAATTTATTTAATTAAGTTTCATAATAAAACCTCATTTAAATATAATTTTTAAAACAAAAATTTTTTTGGGCATTTCAATATGCGTTTGCCATTTATCCGTAGACAATGAAATTCATATCCACCATTATATACAATTCTAGCCCAAGCTGAGTTCCATTACTCTTTTCTAAGTTACCCTCATTCATCATGAGTGAAATGCCATTTTATCCTTCCATTTCCTATAAGGCATATCATAACCCATGATCCATTTAATATTTTAATTAGGTCAATAATCATGATTGAATTTATAATTTATACATTAAATAACCTTAAAAAAATACTAATCATAGTCGCAAAGCATAACCCAACAAAAAATAAAAAAAAGAGACAAGTGACATAAACTAGTCAATTGGTCTAGCTCAACCTGTGGATCTGTTTAGGTTGACCTATCAATCAGTTTAACTCAACTAAACTATGATTTTCTCAAATCAGTCAATTATTGTGCATAAACTAGTCAGCTAGTCATAGACTAATCAATCAATTTTGTAAAATGAGACAGCAAGTTAAGTAAAGAGCAAGACTAAGGTCTCTATAGGTGTACCAATTGATGGGTTGGGTCAACCAATGGACTATTTTAGAAACCACTCAATTAGTTTGACATAACCAGTCGATGGGTTTGCCCTAACACAACATCTATTCATGAACATGTATCAACATCAACTAAGATGTTTCTAACCAAATATCATGAATTTCTCACGATAACAACATCATAACCTATTTTATCCATTTTCATGATCTTTTCTCAAATTATGTCATATAAACAGGAAAATCAAGCATACAACTACTTTTCTTCATACCAAAAAAAAAAGATATCACCTTTCATGTAGGAACACCTGCAAACATTTTAAGAGAAAGACTTACATACATAATGTAAGCTAAATTCCCTTAGAAATATAAGTTCCAAATCTGTAAAAAAATTTACCTTTAAAAGCTTAAAAGACAAAATCCTAACTTGATTTTATACCGAAACATCATCAAATTTTGAAAACAAAAATAGAAGGGAATATGGACATACCTCCAAGACAGAATAAGGAAAAACTCAACTAGACCACTCAATCTATTAAGAAAATCTAACTTTACCCTAATTAATAGTAAAATAAGATAGAGCTAGGGATAGGATAAGAAGAGTGTGAAATAAATTACCAAGGGCTCGAAGGGTGGAAGAAGAGATGGAGAAAAAATCTTAAGGAATTTTGATGGTTGAAGAAAAGTGAATCGCATAGATAGTTGGGGCTATTTATAAAAAATTAATTGATACACATTTCAATACATGCACATGAATCCATAATCAACCATATAAAAATACAATGTAAAATGTCAACATTCCATGATAGGGCTAGTGTAGGACTACCGCTCCAACCACCACATGTGCTAGTGCCAAGGGGAATTTCTCAAGGATATTCCTTATCCACAACAGTTTGTCTCCTAGGAAAGGGAAAATATGCTAGATTTAGGGTCTTACTTAATCGAATTACATTAACATGAAATCAAATAGTTGTCTATATTCCAAAATTTGGATGAACATAAGATTGTAGCTCCCACCATTACATTAATCTAGTGTTAAGGAAATTTTCTCAGGGATCTTCAACATCTACCACATTTAGTCTCCATGGTGAAGGGATATACATTTAAATGTTTGTATCTCATACCCACAACATAAATTCTAGGGTCAAGGGGCTTTTCTTAGAGATCATCAACATCTGCCACACTTGGTCTCCTAAACTACGAGCTCAAATGATAATGAAACCCCATGTATGCATACAGGGAAGGTCTTTAAGACTCCATTATCAAATTCCAAATATCAAACCAATTTTTTGCTTTAAATGTTGACATCGAACACTAGCTAAGTAACACAAGCCACCAAATTGGGTTATTCAAGGGAATAGGAAAATCAACAAAACAAGGCACCAGAATATTATTATTTTAATCTATATTAAATTAAAATTAATCATGGTTGAAAGCATAAAAAATGGTGTACTTATATAGAACCATTAATATATAAGGGCAACAAGAATAATAGTAGATAATAACAAAACATGGTAAAAATCAATTAGTGGACAAGTCGAATGGTCCCTAGCACCGATTGACTAGTCTATTCATACTAGACCTAAAAAGAAAAGAAAACCAACAGAAAATCAACCGTTTGGTTCTACCAATTAACTATTCATGGGATACCCATCAATCTATTTGATCAAAATGGTAGATGGGTCTAAGATGGGACCGGGCCACTCTTGTCTCAAGGCAACTAGTTGATGGGTTTAACAAATCGAACAACTCCTCATAGGAACCAATTCACTAGTTCATTAAACTAATTGATTATTCCTGTGACATCTAATCAAAATTTTCAAACCGAGCAACTCACAACTAAATGATCCATTCAAGAAACCAATCAACTAATTTAGATAAAATAGCACCCAAAGTTGTGGTCCACTCTTAACTAATTGATCTATTCACCAAACTTTTCCATATTCATTCTCGCATGCTTCTACGATGTAAAATAAATTATAGACATACACTCCATATAAATACACATTAAACATGGTAGAGATCAATACTGAACAAGAACATGCTTTAAGTTCACCAACTAATGAATTATATTAAAAATATTCAAATATGCTCTAAAACTTCATACATCAAAATCTGGCAACATACTCAGAATTAAGAAATCAATCTATTACATATACATCACAAAACATACCAAGAATTCAAAACCCCAACAAACAACACAATACCTTATTCATATTAGATATAAGAATTTTATAACTGAAAGCAAATCTTCTAGCATAAAACTCATTCTTGATGGCTATCTAGTGAGACCTCAATTCCTAAGAGAATCAAAAGAAAAAACTCTTAAAAATCATTTTTGAAAATTCATTAAAATCAAAGAAAATTAGAAGAAGAAGAAGAAGAAGAAGAACCAAAACACAATTCAACCTTTTCTCAAAAATAGAATTACAAGGAAAATGAAGCTGGAATCTTCAACCTTTCTCAACTTCAATCCTTCCTTACTTAAGAGAACAAGGAAGAACTGAATCCAAGATTAGAAGAAGAAAGGAGATCTAATGTTCAGCAAGTCTATATTTCTAAGATTAGAGGAAAAAGGAAGAAAAATAGAGAATACTCAACACTTATCTATTTTAACCATAAGAGAGGATGCAGAGAGCAAGAAAAATAAGTAACAAATTTTAATGAATCAGGAATAGAGTGTGTAGGATAGAGCTACTTGATATCCATAAGCTGGAGAGGAAGGGAGAGAGAGAGAAGACTTTTATGGTTGAGTGTGGGCATCTAAGGTGCAAGAGAAGATATGATTGAGTGAGGGAAGTTGAGTGTAGTTAGAGAGGGAACAATTTTAAAAAAAATGGTAAGTTAGGAAGGATGGACAAAACGTCAAGCACAAAGCACAGTAGCCAGAACAGAGAGAGGAAAGTGAGGGAGAAGAGAGAAGGTGAGATATGCCTCAAAAAGATTTTTTGGGGAAATTTCACTAAATAAACTCATAGAATGATATAAAAAATATAAAAATAATCCCAAAGTACCAAAATATTTGCTTAGCAATAATAGATTCTAGTTTGATGTTTTATGAACATTAGAAATAGATTTGAATCAAAATTAGTAAATGATCTAAACTCATAGGATAACTAGTTGATTGGTTTGAGAAAACTAGTTGACTGGTTTGTTGAGCATAAAATTGTTAAACTCTAAGCATACAAGTTGATCGATAAGGAAAACCAACCAATCAATGCACTGGAAATTCATATTATTAGAATTTAAGCCCTTTTCAAAACCAAAGATAATTTATTTTGTATGAGCATAATTTTCAACAAAATTTAAAGGATTTTAGGATAGGGTATTACAGCACTACAGCGGTAAAAGAGACTTTTCCCCTAAAGTCTAGAAAAGAAACATATTGCTATAAGCTGAAAACATAATAAAACCCTAAGTCATCAACCAAAATGAATACAAAATCTAAGAGTTTGTACACAAGAGAAAGGTACTACCCCCTTGAAGGAGGGGACATTACTCGAGCAATGCACTCAAGCATATAACTCTTGATACTTTGTCTTAATCTCTGCTTTGAACTCCCAAGTGGCCTCTTCTACTCCATAGCGTGACCATAAGATCTTCATTAGTAGGACGACCAAACACATTTCTCTATTCTTGGAATCAAGGATCATCCCCTATCACTTTTCACACGTCAATGAGTCATTGTGCTCAATTGTCTCTGCTTGAATGACTCACGATGGATCCACCAGGTACCTCCTCAACTAAGAGATATGAATGATTTTATTCACGCATAAAAGCTCAACCCAATCAAAAATATTGTAACATCTAATGTCTCAGGTTAAGCTTTCCTTTACGACAAAAATGAACTACTCTGTTAGTGGGAAAGACCCACCTCATACCTATCTATCCTCCTCCATAAGTCTACATAACTATTGTGGGAAACCATCATCCACTCTTTAATTAATCTAATTTATCTGGTAGTGTCCTCCACTATCTCTAGTCCAAACACAAGTCTCTTACTTGAGTCACTCCAACCCACATTACTATAGAACTTTTGTTCATAGAGTGGCCTAAAATGTTTCAACATTACGATACCATGATGATTGTTGTTATAGGATAAGTCTCCCAAATCTAGAAATCCTCCCAACTACCATGAACCTCAAGTAAGCACACCCAAAGTGTATCCTCCAAAGTCTGAATATTCAGCTCAATATGATTATTTGTAGATGGATAGAAAGTAGTGCTCAGCCTTATTTATGTCCTAAAGGCAACTTACAACTTCTCCCAAAATTGCGATAAGAATCTGGAATCTCTATTTGACACAACTTCCTATGGCAACCCATGGTATTGTACCATATGCTTCTTGTAAGTACTACCATCTACTCCATACTCCGAGTCAACTTCACTAGTATAAATACCACCGACTTAGATAATAAGTCAACTACTACCCAAATCGAATCCAAACCACTATAGATCCTTAGTAACCAAACCACTACGTCCAATAAAATGCTATCCCACTTCTACTCAGGAACCTCCAATAGTTTAACCAAGCTTAACAAATGCATGTGCTTGATTTTGACCTTATGATAAATCAATCACGTAAATACGAAGTATGAAACCTCCCATGTCATATGGGGCCACAATAGATCTCATTTAAGTCCTTGTACAACTTATCCCTTCTAACATGGATGAAATATGGTTCACAATGTCCCTTCTCTAGAATATTCCTCTTAATCTCCTCATAACTCTACGAAACACACCATCCTCCTTGAAAATGGATAATACTTTCCTTAAAAATCTTAAACCCCACTACTCTACTCTCTAATAGGGCCCTCTTGATCTACTCAAGCTTAACATCTCCTAGTTAACTAGCTCTAATCTCATCAAAGATGGTCGGTGTGATTATGAGACCGTTCATCCTCATCTCAAGATCTCGAAACCCCAATGATCTCTATTCCCATATCCTGAAGCGTCTGCCAAATCTAATTTGAAACAACCAATGAGCTAAGAGAGTATCAAGTCCTCCTATTGAGAGTATTTACTATAATGCTATACTTACCCTTCTAGTAGATATACTCTAAATCATAGTTTTTCACTAAATCTAGCCATCTTCTCTGTATCATGTTCAGCTCATGCATATTTAATATATACTTGAGGCTCTTATGGTCCATTAAGAACCTACACTATACTTCATACAAGTAATGTCTCCAAATCTTCAAGGCAAAAACCACTCTAGCTAGCTCAAGATCATGTGTATGATAGTTTTGCTCATGCTCCTTCAATTTTTGAGAAGATACATCAATACATACCCTAAACCATGCTTGGATACATCAAATTCCTCCATACCCAATGACACAATAAGCACTAGAGCTAAAGTAACTCTCATCCTCAAGAGCCTCTATGCACTTATAATCCCAATGAAAGCACCTCATCTTCTTCAAAAAGATAATCAAAGGATGAGTGATCCTAGAAAAATTCTAGATGAATCATTTATAGTAGCCACTTAATTCTATAAACCTACTTACCACCCTAATGCTCATTGATGCTAACCACTCTATTGCTACTTAGATCTTTGAAGGAACCATTGACACACCATCTTGACAAAGGACATGATCCAGAAAAACCACCTTATCAAGTCAAAAATCATACTTTGAGTGTTTAGCATATAGTCAACATGTCCCCAACAAAGCTAACTTCTAGCAAAAATGTTGCCGATGATCCTCATGAATCCTAGAGTAAATAATGATATCATCTATGAGGACTATGACAAACTGATCAAGGTGTTGCTAAAACATATGGTTCATATGAGCCATTAACATTGCTAGTGCATTTGTTGAGTCTATAGGACATCACCTTGAACACATAGTGGCCATACTTCTTACAACCTTCTCTAATGGTACTCCAATCTAAGGTCTATCTTTGAAAATACAGCAGCCTCATGCAGCTAATCAAAAAGGTTATCAGTCTAAGGTAAAGGATAATGGTTCTCCACTATAAACCTACTTCAATCCTTAGTAATCAATTTATAGTCTCAACCCACAATCCTTCTTCCCAACAAAAAGAATAAATTCTCCTTAATAGGCATGAATTATATTAATCATATGGACTTTAAGATGAATATTTAATATGATTATATGATGATTTTTTTTCATACTTTAGTCCACTTGTTCTTATTTGCCACCCTTGGTCATATAGGATCAAAAAGAGCTAAAACGCAATAGCTGGAACAAAATAGAAATAAACGTGAGGGCTCAAAGTATGAAAAAGAATAAAGACTTGAAAATCCAACCATGATTTGATATAAATTTGGAAAGGTTTTGAACATAAATGTTGTAGATACTTTTTCACCTTTCCAACACAATAAAAATTAGGTCAATACAAAGTTAAAAGAAGAAGTTATGGCTAAAATACAAAGCATGCACAATGCTGAAGCAGTGACACAACACTGCCATTTTGATTTACATGGCCATGTCAATGGATAGTCACGTATAAATAAACTTATTTTTCATTTAGTTCGATAGGGGAAATGAATGGGATAAAAAGATGATGATTTTTGGAGCACGAAAGAGATATATAGGATTATTTGTTTGGCATCACCCAACCTAATCCTACCCCCAATATATCCATAATCTTCCTTCTCTTGATCTCAACTTCTTGTTCCCATTCGCGTGGATAGAATAGTGAATTTCTCATCTTGAATAATGAGGTTATTGTAATTTTCCTTCTTAATTTTTTTCAATTGATGCAATTCTCTATGTTCAAGATGTTGAGTTTCATGAAAGCTATGATTGGCTAATTGATCTGTGCTAAGGTGAAGGGAAATCCATTAATCTAGATGTGTTGAGAATTTACACTCAGTCCAATCTAATCCCTTGTCATATGTGTTGTACTAACTATTTAATTGGAATAATAGAGAAAATTGATCACTTTTTTAATATTATTTAGAGAAACCTGGCGAGATTTGAGAGATGAGTCAGAGTGGCCTCCATTAGCATGACTAGAGATCAAACCACAATGTCAAGAGACATTGGTTAGCCTCCACAACTAAAGAAAGGGAATATGATACATAAAATGTGATGCCTATTTTTACGTTCGTACTAGAGATAGATGAGCCTTAGTAGACAATAGGGTGTAGTTGCTTGAGAAATTATTACACTACCTACTTTATTTAGCATTCATGATTAAGTGTTTTGGTTTGGGATTTGGGATTAATATTCAATCACATTGGGGTTGAGGGGATTAATTAGAACCTTAGTCTTTTCTCTAACAAAATTTCACTTGTTCTTATATTATAGTTGCATTTAGTTTATACATTTTCTTTTCATTTATAACTAGTCATCATTTGCCCCTATATTTAGTCAAGACGTAGGAAATATTTTTACTATCCCATTACTCACTTCCTAGTTCCCTAGGATTGACCTTGCATGCTACTTCAACACCATGCACTTGCAGTTAGAAGTCATCAAGTTTTTGGCACCGTTGGTGGGGACTAGGCAACAAGCAACCTTGGGATCTAGGAGATTTTCTTCACCTTAGACCTCTGTGTTTCTATTTATTTTATTTTTAATTTTAATTTTATTTTATTTCTTATCCTTCTAAAGTTTTTTCAAGTGGTTTTTTGACTTCATGTAGGATCTCTAGTGCATGACCCATTCTTGTGGGTTTAAACTACAGTCATTTGATTTAGAGATTGAGAGGAATTTCCATAGGTTGCACAGATTAGATAGATGTGCTCAAGGCCGGGAACAAGTTCTTAATCCACAATACCTGCATCCTCCACATGGTTTGAATCAAAATTTACAACACAATCCGCCTCTTCCATAGGCACCATTTTAGGTGTAAGTACAAGCTCTATTAAGTAGGTCTCTTAATGACTATGTGACCCCAAATCTAGAAGCTACAGGTTCTAAAATCATATGGCAAGATGTGCAAGAACACAACTTTGAAATTAAACCAACTATTATTTAGATAATTCAAATAGTAATCCAATTTCGAGCATTGGCAAACAATGACCCAAATGCTAATATTGCTAATTTCCTGAGATTTGTAATACTTTTTGTTAGAATGGGGTTTCTAATGATGCTATAAGGTATAGGCTTTTCCTCTTCTCTCTTAGGGAAAACACTAAGAGTTGGATACAATATTTGCTGATGGGATCAATTACTATGTGGGATGATATGGCTCAGTAATTGGTGTGACCGTAGTCGGCACGCATTTTAAACCCTCTTTTTGTCAATTATAGCACTGGTGAATAAGGGTATCGTTCTAGGCCGGGGATTGAGAGGGCTCAACTTTATTTAACTAGTTTGAAAATAAAACTAAAAATAAAAATAAAAATAAAAATCCTAAATAACATAGAATAAATAAATAAGAAAATACTAATGGGGTTTATAAAAATAAAAACAATAATAAAAGGAGTAAATAAAATAGAATAAGCTAATAATAATAAAAATAATGAAAATAATGAGAAACTGCAGATATGAGAAATATGTTAGGGAAATAAAAATCCATCACTAGATTAGGTCGTAATATAATATTTATTTCTAAGTCAATATTTAATCGTGAGAATGAGATCGACCAAGTTGCACACCAAAAGCAGGTCCATACACCTTATATTACTTCCCTTAATTAATTAATACGACAAAGTGCCAATATTAACCCTATTAAATACTAGCAGTATAGCAGCAACAAGCGGCTCCTATATTTAACTAGATTTAATGCATTAAGTGTAAGTGCAAGGCTGTCAATCTAAGTACCCATACTAGTACAAAACTCATGTCTAGCTGTATTTCCTTTCCTTGACCCACACGTATCGAAACGTTTTACCACTTTGGTTAGAATCACAAAACGATTAGGTGAATTATTATCTAACCTAGCTGCAATCTATACATATAAATTATAGTATATTTAGATGGCCACCTAGCAGGCAAATAATCCTACATATTGTCACTTATGAGGAGCCAGAACAAGGCATGCACCAAATAAACTGTACTTGACAAAATCATACATATAAACTATAGCAATTAACATAGAGTCAAGAAACAATCTCACAAAACAAAGAAAATAAAGTTATAATTCAAATTTTAATCTAGGGTTTCAATTCATTCTCTAACAATAAATATTCTGCCAACCATAATTATAGAATTAATTACACATAAATATATATCTAAAATATAAATTCAAAATAAGAGAAAAAAATAATCGAAATTAATTTTGGATAAAAGATTAAGAATTTATTCAGATAAAAATTAATTTTATCTGAAATAAATTCTACCAGTATAAACTCCTCTCTAATTTTCTCAACTCTTGGTGCCTTTATTTCCGTGCCACTAATTTCTTTTCTCTTTCTTTCTCAGCTGATGGCGTTGTGCTCGTTACGTGCGCTGAGTGCTCCTCGTTTGGCCTCGGTCTCCGTGCTAAAGGCTTTGCTTTTCGTTCCACAAAGCCTCAGAAGGCTCTGCCTTCTACCATCTCCAGACGCGCTCGAGCCTGTGAAGGAAGGCTCTCCTCTCTCTGCCGAGCCTATGAAGGCTCTACCGCCTACCGCCTTGCGTCTCCAATTATTTTCCGCTAGCCTCTTCTATTTATTAACGTGCGGCTGACTCTCTCTCGTCGGTGCCACGTCAGCCCTTTTTTTTCAATTTTTGTGCGTGCATCCGTCGCACTCCTGTGCGCCGTCTTCCACGCCTGCCTTTCCACGCTCTCGCTCCGATCTTTCCTTGTCAGCCCTTCTGCGGCTGACTTTTTCTTTCATTTCACACCTTCTGCTTCTCGAGCGTCCAACCTTTTTTTGCCCGACCTCTTCCATTTTCTTTCCAAGTCAGCTAAGCCGTTGGGCTTCATTTGGTCTCTTGTTTCGGGCCTTTGGGCCTTCGACCTTTGGTCGTTGATCCAAAGGTCTTATTTTTTTTCTTTTATTTAAAAACAAAACCTGCAAAATAAAATTTAATAAATATTAATAAATCGTATTTTGTTCTAAATTTACTTATTTATATCATTTTAGCTCAAATAATGATATTTATGTAATTTTTACTACTTAAGCATAAAAAAATAATTATTCCCCTATATTAATTAAATAAACTACCAAAAACTAAGATTATAAGGGTATAAAATGTGTCAAAATATGAACTCATCACACCCCCACACTTAGCTTCTTCCTTGTCCTCAAGCAAGGTATTACTCTAAACAAATAAAATTAAATTAACTAGCCACTTTCGTAGGTCTCACGGTTACACTTAGCATGTGCAACAAGCCCTTTAAACCCCTAGGTCACCCATCGAGGATGAGTAAGGTCTCGAGAGGGTGTCACAGATGATATACCCACAAAATCACACACAAATAAAATAAAATAAAAATATACCTAACACCCTTAACCATTTTTGTCTCAGAATCTTTTACTTTCAAATGTCAAGATTAGCAATCAATCAAGATTCAGCATTGGGAAATGTAAAGGATCAATTTCAACATATAGTTCACACATAAACATGACAGGTATAAATAGATCAATATTATGGATGAAAATCTACCACGCCTTAGTCACATCAAGATTCATCCTTACTATGGATACCCTTTATATTTTTTCTCTATTAGATTCATGGCTATAAATGTATAGAAACACTCATGTATGTGAGCTAAGATTATAAAAATAACAAACGACTCACATATATAAACAAAGAAAGCTCATGTTCTTGTGGGTAAAACTTCATGAAAGATATCAAATACTTGCCAAATGGACCGAACCATATGCTTAACTCTTGTGACTAATCTCCATCAGATCAAAGGCTGCTCATCTCGAGAATCAAATAGGACTTACTTATTGGTTGTAGCAGGGTTTAAGTTAAAGAAGGGTATGGAGTATTTTAGGTGTGTGGTGCTAAAAAGATAAAGAGCTAGTGGAATCTAATAATTAGATGAAATTTAAGCATAACTCCACATCAAATATTAATGATACACCTCTCCACCTTCACAATAAAATGTGACATAAATAGAACTTTCTCAACATTGTCTCCATAACTCCCTCTCTTCCTTATATCCTAACATTTTTTTTTTCTTTTCTCTTTTGTTTTTTTGACAACTTTCAATTTTTTATATATTTTTTTCTCCACCAAACACAACCAATCCCCTTTATTAGGATAAACACATATATTTCTTTCACATACACACATTCACAACCACTCTTTATATCCATAATGATTTGATTTCCTTCCACTAGCTTTAAGCAAAGGTAAGGACAATAAGGCTTGAAGGTTATTCAATGTGGGTAATAAAAAAAATGTATGTTCCATGTATAGACTCAAAAGGGTTTCTATGGGATGTATATCATGTATAAACAAATCAGGTTAAGCTATTTGGTCATGTGATGGAAAATTCCTAAGCTGCCTTTATCATTTTCTCAATCAGAGCATGTTTTGACTATAAGCTTCGACTAGCACAAGAGTAAGTTCTAGTAATCTCTATAATCCATTACATGATCTATGGAAACTAATTTGATCAAAGCAATTAAACATATATGAGGTTTAGAAAGAAATTTTGAAGCTAAGAAAAATAGATAATTTCGTGTAAATTCGCTCAGAAAAAGAAGGTACATATGGTTCAAAAGCTCACTGAGGAATGTGATGAATCTCAACATGCCATGTCGGTGGTTAGAAAATCATACATGTTCTTTCTCTATTCACATTTAGACACATAGATATATGTTCCCTATATCGAAATCAACACAAAAAATCTCCATTTACTTTATCTCAATTTCATGATCCTCTTTTCGTTAAATTTCAAAGATATATTCCTCATTGACTAATTAAGGGTTCCTACGACTCTAAAAACACTAAACACTCCAAAAAAAAATCTAAAAATATATTTTTTTTCAAAAATATTTTTTTCACATACATAAAACACACTCACCCCCTCACTTAAATCACACATTGTCCTCAATGTGTAAACAACTAAGGAAACATGAAATTTAAAGTATGGAGATAAAAACTAAATAAATAAATAAATAACTAGAGGATAGAAAACTCCCTCATGACATTGGGTTGCCTCACAAGCAGCGCTTGTTTTTATGTCTTCAGCCTAACATGATTTCGGTTTACTCGTTCAAGGTGGATACGTCCACTTGAGAGCTGCTTCACCAAATCCTTCCTCGTTATGATTATCTTTATCCTGCAAGGAAGAAAAATACAAAATGTTAGATTTAATGAAAGATTTGATCCAACAGGAACATAACTTACCTAGCATGGAATTTAAGTAGGTGTGTAAAGAGAGAATATTTTTTCCAATGTCCATGTATCATGATCTCTCTATCGACGGAACATATTTTCCCGTCTCAAAATCTTTAAACACATCCTTCCAGCATAACCTCTCCTTTGGAGCATCACGCTTCTTATTAAATGTATCCAAGATGATTTGATTACTCTCTTCACTCTTGGATCCATACAACCTGCTAAAAGAGGGAAAACAAGGAGTGTGGTCAGCATAAATAAAATCAACGTGGTTCAAAGGCTTACCTTGTGTCTCATGGTCATCTCCAAGCAAAAGTGGGGAATAAATGTTCAAAGATGGTATATGGTAGGTGAAAGTGATAGTGTTGTCATCCATATACTTCTCTTTGTTCACTTGATCTTCATTTTGATGAGATTCTTCTTCTACTTTTACAAGCCCTTCTTCCACCTGATCTTGCTTTTCAATGTTCTCCATGGGAACCTCCTCAACTAGCTCATCCTTACATTCGGATATGGCATCATCACCCTCATAACTCTCACTTGAATTTGGAATTGAAGTACTATAGAGCTCTTCTTGTGCTTGTAATTGATTCATCAGGTTGACCATATAACCCATTTTCTCCTCTAGCACTGACACCCTTTTATTTTGCATACTTTGCATTAGTTGATTTTGGCTTTCTGCCAACTGGTTATGACCATTTATTAGTTCTTCAAGAAGCTTATCCATTTTTTCTGAACTTGAGGGTTCTGAAACTAGAGAAGATGATAATATTTTGAAGCTTCATATTCGCGTGTGTAAGGGTCTTGATATGGAACTTGATAATGATCATTTATCTCTAATCCAAAGTTGAGTTGATGCCTCATTCCAAAATAGTATGTGCTTGTATAGCAATCATGTCCTTGAAAACCATTGAAAGATTGAGCATTAGGTTGTGTCCATCCTCCTCCTCTCATAGCTTTTTCATGGTAGGCATATGGATTTCCTTGTGTATGACACACTCCACTTGTATTCATAACTCTACTAGCTTCAGCTACCTTCAAAACAAGAGCACTGAGTTTGTTAAGTTTATCATAAAGACTACTCGAACTTACCTCATTTACTCTTGCATTAGAATTCATGCAAAGTTTTCCATAACCAAAGGATCCTCTCATAGCCACCTAAAAACACTAACACTTCAAAGGAAAAGGTTAATAACAAAACACACCAAAAATCCTAAGAAAATCTAAAACAAAACTAAAAGAAAAAATACAAAAACACTAAAAATACTAGCAAAATAAAGGTGAAGTTACCAATCCCCAGCAACGGCGCCAAAAGTTTGTGTGACCGTAGCCGGCACGCAATTTAAACCCTCTTGTTGTCAATTGTAGCACTGGTAAATAAGGGTATCATTCTAGGCCGGGGATTGAGAGGGATCAACTTTATTTAACTAGTTTGAAAATAAAACTAAAACCAAAAATAAAAATCCTAAATAACACAAAATAAATAAATAAGAAAATACTAATGGGGTTTATCAAAGTAAAAATAATAATAAAAGGAGTAAATAAAATAGAATAAACTAATAATAATAAAAATAATGAAAATAATGAGAAACCGCAGATATGAGAAATATGTTAGGGAAATAAAAATCCATCACTAGATAAGGTCGTAATATAATATTTATTTCTAAGTCAATATTTAATTGTGAGAATGAGATCGACCAAGTTGCACACCAAAAGCATGTCCATACACCTTATATTACTTCCCTTAATTAATTAATACGACAAAGTTCCAATATTAACCCTATTAAATACTACCAGTATAGCAGTAACAAGCGGCTCCTATATTTAACTAGATTTAATGCATTAAGTGTAAGTGCAAGGCTGTCAATCTAAGTACCCATACTAGTACAAAATGCATGTCTAGCTTTATTTCCTTTCCTTGACCCACACGTATTGAAACGTTTTACCACTTCGGTTAGAATCACAAAACGATTAGGTGAATTGTTATCTAACCTAGCTGCAATCTATACATATAAATTCTAGTATATTTAGATGGCCACCTAGCAGGTAAATAATCCTACATACTGTCACTTATGAGGAACCAGAACAAGGCATGCGCCAAATAAACTATACTTGATAGAATCATACATATAAATGATTGCAATTAACCTAGAGTCAAGAAACAATCTCACGAAACAAAGAAAATAAAATTATAATTCAAATCATAATCTAGGGTTTCAATTCATTCCCTAACAATAAATATTCAGCCAACCATAATTATAGAATTAATTACACAGAAATATATATCTAAAATGTAAATTAAAAATAAGAGAAAGAAATAACCATAATTAATTTTGGATAAAAGATCACGAATTTATTCAGTAAAAACTAATTTTATCTGAAATAAATTCAACCAGTATAAACTCTTCACTAATTTTCTCTTCTCTCGGTGCCTTTATTTCTGTGCCACTAATTTCTGTTCTCTTTCTTTCTCGACTAACGGTGCTGTGCTCTTTACGTGCGTTGAGTGCTCCTTGTTTGACCTCGGTCTCTGTGCGGAAGGCTGCGTCGTCCTTTGCTTTTCGTTCCACAGAGCCTCGAAAGGCTCTACCATCTACCGTCTCTAGACCCGCCCGAGCTTGTGAAGGAAGGCTCTCCTCTCTCTGCCGAGCCTGTGAAGGCTCTACCGCCTACCGCCTTGCGTCTCCAATTATTTTCCGCTAGCCTCTTCTATTTATTAATGTGCAGATGACTCTCTCTTGTCTATGCCACGTCAGCCCTTTTTTTTTCAATTTTTGTGCAGGCATCCGTCGCACTTCTGTGCGCCGTCTTCCATGCCTGCCTTTCCATGCTCTCGCTTCGACCTTTCCACGCCAGCCCTTCTGCGGCTAACTTTTTCTTTCATCTCGTGCGCTCTGCTTCTCGAGCGTCCAGCCCTTTTTCACCCGGTCTCTTCCATTTTCTTTCCAAGTCAACTGAGCCGTTAGGCTTCGTTTGGTCTCTTGTTCTGCGCCTTTGGCCTTTGGCCGTTGATCCAAAGGTCTTATTTTTTTTCTTTTATTTAAAAACAAAAGCTGCAAAATAAAATTTAATATATATTAATAAATCGTATGTTATTCTAAATTTACTTATTTATATCATTTTAGCTCAAATAATAATATTTATGTAATTTTTAATACTTAAGCATAAAACAATAATTATTCCCCTATGTTAGTTAAATAAACTACCAAAAACTAATATTATAAGGGTATAAAATGTGTCAAAATATGAACTCATCATGACCCCAAATCTAGAAGCTACAGGTTCTAGAATCATATGGCTAGCTGTGGAAGAACACAACTTTGAAATTAAACCAACCATTATTTAGATAATTCAGTTAGTAATCCAATTAGGAGCATTGGCAAACAATGACCCAAATGCTAATATTGCTAATTTCCTGAGATTTGTAATACTTTTTGTTAGAATGGGGTTTCTGATGATGCTATAATGTATAAGCTTTTCCCCTTCTCTCTTAGGGATAATACTAAGAGTTGGATACATTCTTTTCTGATGGGATCAATTACTATTGCAGATGATATGGCTCAGTAGTTTCTTGCTAAATTTATTCCACCATCCAAAACTGCTAAGATGAGAAATGATATTACAACTTTTGAGTAGTATGATCAAGAATCATTATATAAAGCATGGGAACGATTTATTGAATTGTTGAGAAAATTTCATCACCATGCTCTACCAATTTTATTGTAGGATGAGACTTTTTATAACTATTTTTTTCCTATTAAACATTCCACGCTTAATGTATTTGTAGGTGGGAAAATCATGAACAAGACCCCAAAAAATGCCTACGATTTTTTTGAGGAGTTAGCAGCTAATAATCATTAGTGGCATATTGAGAGATTACCTAGTATGAGTGTAGGCATCCATTCTGCCAATATGGTCACTACTCTTTTGGCTTAGTTGGATGATTTGATTAAAAAAGTGGCTAACTTGAATGCTTCTATTTTGCAGGTCCCAAATGTGAGGTTTGAGTTATGTGGTGAACCTCACACTAGTACTGAATGGTAGGTGGGTAATCGTTTTTGTACAATCGTCTAATTAGGCTAATTTTGTTTCAAATTTTGGCAGGACTAACAACAATCCTTACTTGAACACCTACAATCCTTGTTGGAGGAATCACCTAAATTTTTCTTTGAGAAATTAAAACCTAACTTAAGCTCAAAGTCAAGTAATACCACCTCCAGGATACCATACCATGTGCCCTGAAAGAAAACCAGGTTTGGAAGAATTACTTACTATGTTCATAAACTAAAGTGAGTTTAGATTCTAAAATCAAGAAACTCAAATGAAAAATTAGGAAGCATCTTTGAAGAACATAGAGGTGTAAGTAGGAAAATTGGGAAATGTGATCTCTAAAAGAGACTGGGGAACCTTGCCTAGTAATACACAAAGGAACCTACAAGAGGATGTAAAGGAAATAACTTTGAGGAGTGGTAAAGATTTGTCTGATATACCATCTTCGAGGCTAGAAGAAAAGGGTAAGGAAAAGGCAATTGATGAGCAACCCATAGAAATTTTTTATTCTCAATAGGAAGTAAGAGATGACCCCACACTTGGTGAGGGTTCACATCATGATTTAAAACCTTATCAACCTCACATCCCATTTCCCCAAAGGTTGAAACAACTAAAATTAGATATACAATTTTCTAAATTCCTTGAAATTTTTAAGAAATTGCATATAAATATTCCATTTGTTGATGCTTTAACCCAAATACATACTTATGCTAAATTTTTAAAGGAAATATTAGCTAAAAAAAGGAAATAGATGATTGTGAGAAGGTTAGACTTAATAAGGAGTATTCTTCTATGCTCTAAAATAAACTACGACCTAAGATAAAAGATCTAGGGAGTTATTCCTTGCAATATCAATAGTTTACATTTGGATAAATTTCTTTGCGATCTTTGTGCAAGCATTAACCTTATTTCATTCTCCATTTTTTAGGAATCTTAGATTAGGTGAACCAAAGGGCACAATCATATCTCTCCAACTAGATGATCGATCAATCAAGTATTCGTATAGTATTATTGAACATGTGCTAGTAAGAGTTGACAAGTTCATCTTTACTATGGAATTTGTAATTTTAGAGATGGAAAAGGACCATTTTTGGCCACTGGAAGAAATCTTATGCATGTTCATATGGGTAAACTAATTTTGATGATTAATGTGAAAAAATTATTTTTAATGTATTTGGTGGTATGAAACACCCTCATGAAGAAGAAACTTTCTTATGTATTTATTCTATTAATGAGTGTGTTATTGAGTATTTTTAAGTCAACATATTAGACGTTCTATTGGAATCATGTCTCACAAATGGACTTGATAAGTATGAGGAATACAAAATCCTTACAAAAGAATTCCACTATTTAAAGGCATCTCCTTCTTATCCTAGATTTTTAAGTCCACTACTTAGAGGCTTAGAGCATGATGAGATAAAAAAAGAATTTGAAAATCCTCCAGCAAAGAGCCTCTTCGTATTGAGCTCAAACCTCTCCCCTCTCATTTAACATATTTATTTTTAGATGGTTCTACCTCTCTTCCAGTGATTATTTCCTCTTCTCTGAGTAGGTTCATGGAAGAGAAGCTAGTTGGGGTGTTGAAGGAGCACAAAAGTGTTTTTGGGTGGATTTTTGCACACTTAAAAGGAATACAAAAGCCTTACAAAAGAATTCCACTATTTAGAGGCATCTCCTTCTTATCTTAGATTTTTAAGTCTACTCCTTAGAGGCTTTGAGCATGATGAGATAAAAAAAAGAATTTGAAAATCCTCTAGCAAAGAGCCTCTTTGTATTGATCTCAAACCTCTCCCCTCCCATTTAACATATCTATTTTTAAATGGTTCTACCTCTCTTCCAGTGATTATTTCCTCTTCTCTGAGTAGGTTCATGGAAGAGAAGCTAGTTGGGGTGTTGAAGGAGCACAGAAGTGTTTTTTGGTGGAAAGAATTCCACTATTTAAAGGCATCTCCATCTATATACATGCATAAAAATTTGATTTAGGAGGATTGTAAGTGAGTGGTGCAACCTCAACGATGACTTAATCCTACAGTGCAATAAGCGATGAAAAAATAGGTGATAAAATTACTCGATGTATGCATAATTTATCCCATATATGATAGTGCGTGGATTAGTCTAGTACGAGTGGTACCTAAAAAAGGAGGTATTACTGTTGTAGCTAATGATAAGAATGAATTGATCCCTACATATACCATAATAGGCTGATGTGTTTGTATCCATTATAGATAAGTAAATGATGCCACTACAAAAGACCATTACCCTCTTCCCTTCATTAATCAGATGATAGAGAGATTGGTAGGCCACGAATTGTACTATTACCTAAAGGGGTATTTGGGGTATGTACAAATCCCTATTACAGATGATCAAGGAAAAACAACATTCACATGTTGTTAGAGTACGTTGCATATAGGAATGCCTTTGAAATTGTGAAATGCTCCGACTACTTTTCAAAGATGTATGATGCCCATTTTTCATGATATGGTGGAAGATTTCATGGAAATTATCATTGATGATTTTTCTATGTTTGGATGTTCTTTTTATACACACATAAATAAATTAGATAATTTTTTGAAAAGATGTGACATCACAAATTTAATCCTTAATTGAGAAAAATGTCATTGTATAGTCTAATAGGGGATTATTCTGCATCACAAAATATCTAATAAGGGTATTCGAGTTGATAAGGTGAAAATTGAAGTAATTAAAAAACTTCCCCCTCACTTTACTGTTAAAGGTGTCAGGAGTTTATTGGGTCATGCTAGCTTTTAGTGAAGGTTCATTAAAGATTGCTCAAAAATAGCTAAGCCCCTATGTGAGTTGCTTATTAAAGATGCTCCTTTCATTTTTTATGATCAGTTGCATACATTCATTACCTTGAAAGAAAATTTGATTAGTGCACCTATTATGGCATTTCCTTATTGGAATTTTCCCTTTGAATTAATGTGCAATACGAGTGATTTTTCTATTGGTGTTATGCTAAGTCAAAGGAAAGATAACCTTTTTCAAACCATTTACTATGATAGTAAATTCTGAATTCTACACAATAAAATTATGCTACTACTGAAAAAGAATTGTTGGTCATAGTATTTGTGTTTGATAAGTGTTGTTCTTACCTCTTGTTAAATAAATTCATTGTTTACACTGACCACTCTATATTAAAGTACTTGTTTACTAAGAAGGATGCTAAGGCTAGGATAGTAAGATGGATATTACTACCCCAAGAGTTCAACTTGGTGATCAAACATAAAAAGGGGAGTGAGAAAAATGTTGTGGATCATCTTTCATGGCTTCTCCAATCTATCATAGAAGAGCTAACAAATTCCAAAAATGAAAAGTTTCTAGATGAGTACCTTTACAACATTCAAATCACACTTACTTTATGGTATGCTGATATAGCCAATTTTTAGGTAGGTAATATCTTACCCAATCATCTTTCATATCACCATAGAAGGATGTTTTTTCCTAAGGTAAATTATTATTTGTGGGATAATCATACTTGTTCAAAATTTATGTTGATCAAGGAATTTGGAGGTGTGTGAATGATGAGGAGATTTATTCCATCTTAGAATATAGTCAATTTAAGGAGGTTGGAGGTCACTTTAGACCAACTAGGACTATATCTAAGAATTCACAATGTGGCTTTTTATTGGCCTAATATTTTTAAGGATGCTCACCGCTTTGTTTCTACTTGTGATAGGTGCAATGGATTGAGAATATATCCCAAAAACATGAATTACCCCTCACTAATATCATGGTTTGTGAGTTATTTGACGTTTGGGGTATAGATATCATGGAACCATTCCCTTATTCTTTTGGTAATGATTATATCCTTGTGTTTTTTGACTACGTGTCCAAATGGGTAGAAACTGTGGCACTTTCTATGAATGACACCAACGTGCTTGCCAAATTCTTAAAGAAAAATATTTTTACGCACTTTGGAACACCTAGAGTTGTCATTAGCGATGAAGGGAAGAATTTTTTCTATTAACAACTTTAATCTCTCCTATCTAAGTATGGAGTCCCACATAAAGTGGCAACTCCGTACCTTCCTTAGATAAGTGGTTAAGTCAAAATAATCAAAATGAAGATTAAATGGATTTCAGAGAAAAATGTAAGTGTAAATTGAAAAGATTAGTTTATCAAGGTAGATGACACACTTTGAGCTTATAGAACAGCATACAAAAATTCAATAGGCATGTCCCCCTACCATTTGGTGTATCGAAAGGCATGTCATCTCCCAATAGAACTTGAACATAAAGCATATTGGTCACTGAAATTTTTGAGTTTTAATTTGAGTGATGCATGTAAGCATAGGAAACTTTAGCTAAAAAAAATGAATGAGTTTCATATTGAGGCATATGAGAATGTAAAGCTTTACAAATAACATACCAAGAAGTTACACGATAAGCATATTTCAAAGAATGAGTTTTTTTAAGGGACAATAGGTGCTTCTACTTAATTCTAGGTGGAGGCTTTCCCCTGGAATGTGAAATCCTGACATTCCATCCCATTCTTGGTCATAAACTTATATCCCTTCGATGAGGTGGAAATTTTACATTTTCAAAAAGGAATGTTCATGGTTAACGATCAATGATTAAAACCATATAATGCTGGTGGTGTTGAAAAACTCAAGACTATTCTTCTCTTAAAAACAAAAATTAGAAATGAGGGAGTCGAGCTAAGACTTTAAATAATCACTTTTTGGGAGGCGACCCAACTTTATTCTTTCATGTACCTAGATTTTTTTTTCACTTTTGATTTTTATACCTCGTAAAACTCACAAATATTTAATGTTTACATTAGTCTTGGTGATGATGTCTGAAAAAGGATGATGTGGGTTCCAAAGAACATCAACAAAAGGAAGGAGAAAAATGAAGATAAAAAAAGTGTTGAAGTGTTATGGGAGATTTTGGGATTTAATAATTAATTGTAGGAAAACCGTATCCAAGGTTTATTCTCCATTTCAAAAAATTAAGGCATTTGATTTCCCAACAACAATTATAGATTACTTATTACCCCAAAGTGATCCAGAAATAGCTAGGGATATGTTTTGTGAGTTATTCTCTTCCCTTTTATCTTGTTAGCACATTGGGGATAATGTGAATTATAGCTATAGGGGATTTGATGGGAATGCATTATGTAAATCCTATGCACTTTAACATGAACATTTAATGTGATTATATGATTATTATTTTTTTCATAATTTAGTCCACTTGTTCTTGTTTACTCCTCTTGATCATATTTTGTAGGTATTTCAAGAATATGTGATTAAAAGGTGCCAAAACGTAATATCTAGAACAAAATAGAAGCAAATGCAAGTCCTCAAAGTATAGAAAGGAATAAAGACTTGAAAATCTAACTATAATGCAATTTAACCTTGGAAAAGTGTTGAATATGAAAGTTGTATATATTTTTGTTAGCTTTCCAACTCATCAAAAATTAGCTCAATCTTAAGTCCTACAAAGCCATTATTGCCGAAATACAAAACATGCACAAAGCTTAAGCAACAACACTACACTACTGTGTTGATTTGCACAGCCATGTCGATGGGCGGTCATGTATATATAAACTTATTTTTCATTAAGTTTGAGAGGGAAAAAAAATGGGATAAAAAGATGAAGATTTTGTAATCACTAAAGAGAGATCTAGGGTTATTTTTATGGCACCACCCAATCCAATCCCACCCCCAATTCATCCACAATCTTCCATCTCATTATCTTAATTTCTTATTCTCGGTTGGACGGACAGAACAGTGATTTTTTATCTTTAATAAAGAGATTATTGTATTTTTCCTTTGTATATTACTTAATTTTTCAATTTATGCAATTCTCTATGTTTAAGATGTTGAACTTAATGAAAGCCATGATTGGTCAATTGATCTATGTCGAGGTAAAGGGAAATTTGTTGATCCGAATGTGTTGAGAATGTTGACCCTCCACATCTAACTCCTTGTCATATATGTTGTGCTAATGATTTAATTGGATTAATACATAAAATTCATCATTTTTCTATTATTATTTAGAGAAACTTGGTGAGATTTAAGAGATGAGTCTGAGTGGGCTCCATTAGCATGACTAGAGATCAAATTAGAAAGTCAAGAGACATTAGTTGGAATCTATAACTAAAAAATGAGAATATGATACATAGTAATGCATTACCTATTTTTGCATTTATACCAGAGATATATGAGCCTTAATAGAAAATACGGTTAATGTTCAATCACATTTGGGAGGGGATTGTCTGGAACCTTAGCCTTTTCTCTAACTAAATTTCACTTGTTCCAATATTATAGTTCGATTTAGTTTACATATTTTCTTATCTTAAGATTTTGACATGATCTGCCCCTATCGTTAGTCTAGACATAGGATATGTTTTCACTATCCCATTACTTACTTCCTAGTCCCTATGGGATCAACCTTATATGCTACTTCAACATCGTGCACTTGTAGTTAAAAGTCATCGTTCCCTAATGAAATACACTCAATTAGATGTATCCCTTTTCCAAAAGCTCTTCCTAATGTGCACAAACTCTACCATGTCAATAGATGCCATGCGGTAAGGTACCTCCAACACAGGCTCTGTCCCAAGTATAAGATCTATTATGAATTCTACCACATGCACTGGTAGGGTACCTAGGATTTCATCAGAAAACGCATCAGGAAACTATCACATCACTAGAATACCCTCAATCAATGGCTTGTAGACATCAAGATCTTGAACATTACATAAGTATAGTGGGTAAACTTTCGATACTAATGTGATGAGCACAATTGGGGTCACCATCCACACTGAGAACCTAGGCTTGCAGCTTTGATAAGAGACCTAAGCTTGTGATGAGAACAAATTTAAAGCTCCATGAGATGTGTCAGTTGTCCAACTCAACTATTGATCAGGGCCACATCTCTATATACCCTAGTACTTGGAAGTGTTGTCCTAGATATGTAAGTAATATACATAAAGGATTTCAAAGTACTCAAGCTGAATAATGCACATGTAGGAAGGGAAAAAACTATAAACATACCCGTGACAACATCAACCTGCCTATCAGCCTTTGACTAACTCATCTCATTCAAGTAACTGCTAAAGGTGGTCCTGCAGCACTATATGAACCTTTCCTTTGCTTAAGATCACATAGCCTCAAAATCCTTTGTTGTAGAGTATTCCTAATATCTCTACTATTTTTCGATTGAGCCCTTTGAGCCGGTGGAATTTGAGCCACATTACCCTATAAATGTGTCTATCCCTGCTTGATATAACCTCTGTTATTCTAACACGTAAAATGGTAATGTACAACTTACCATAGCAATGAAAATGAACTAATTGACAAGTATAGTAAATTCTAAGGTGATTCTTGCAGCATCTCCGACATCCAACAAAGGCCTCCCTAATGGCTAACTCAACTGTCCTTCATAACAAGGTGTGGACCCTAACTAGTGACTACCTACAACCTGGAACTACTTCTCTCCACCTTAGCATTGACTACCCTCAAACCCTCACTTGGCCCTTGACTAGATGCTAAAGGCCTATATAATTCAAGATTCCTCCAAAAATAGTTATACATGGCCTGCAAGTTTTGTGCACAACTCCCCACCAACATCTCCAAAGCAAAATAGACTAGATTCATATTCTAGTTGTAGTATTCCTCTACTACAAATATACCCTAATGCAGCACCATAAACTCATCATAATTGACTATCCTTAGGTTAGTAGGGTAAAAGAGATCCCTAAGTTTCTCAACAAAAGTCTACAACTGATATGTAGTGGCTCCTCTCAACTACTGACCTCTTTGCCGCTCATAAGCATAACCTTGCTAATGGAACACTTAGATGTCTACACACTTATCCTATCGGCAACCACTAGCCATAAAGATATTCTCAAAGTCCCTCAACCAGCATTCTAAAACATCTAGGTAATCCTAACCCTTAAAGATTAGTCAATAGTAAAAATCAAACCTCTAAAGCCTATCCTTTGGCGATAGCGCCAAGAAAGGAGGTGGCATTGGTGGCTATAAAGCCTCATCATGCTGAAACTATTACTTTATACATGCTCAAACCGTCTCCATGAAATACTCGAGTCATCAATTTGCGGCCATTAAAATTCTAAAATACAAAACCACAGTAGAAAAGGATCAACTACTAGCTACACAATTAGTACACATGGAGGTAGTACATTAAAGATAAGGCCAAAGTTAGTTCTCCTTAAGAAATTAAGGCAAAATCCCAACCCAAACCAACACACCTACACAAATGAAACCACATTCTATAAAATCTCAAATAAGGCCAAAGAAATTTGTTTCCACAAAACAACATCATGATTTAAAACCAAGGCTTTGATACTAACTAGTAGCACCCCCAACATTTAGAACTAGAAAATTTCTCCTTGATGATAATGTGGAAGCATTATAAAATCAAAACCAGGGGACATTACCACAACATCAACCATGAGAGAGTTGTGATCATCCACCATACTTCATTTCCTAGGTGAGGGGGTATAAGCTAAATTGGGTACGCCTCACCCAAAGTATATTAGCATAAAATCTACGGTTGTCTACATTCCAAGACTAGGATGAACGTAGGTGTGCAAATCCTACCACTACATCACTCTAGTGCTAAGGGACTTTTCTCAAATATCTTTAACATCCACCATACTTGGTCTCCTAGGTGAGGGGGCATACATTCAATTTTAGATCTATTTTACCCACCATACTAGCTCTAATACTAGGAGTTTTTCTTAGAGATCTTCAACATCCACCACACATAGTCTCCTAGACTAGGGCATTGTAGATAACTAAACCCTATGTATGCATATTTGGAAGGCCTTTAAGATTCTATTATCAAATTCCAAATATCAATCCAATTGAGTGTTTTAACTATTCACACCAAACACTTCCCAAGGCATACAAGCCACCAAATTAGGTATTTCAAGGGAACACAAAACTTAACCAAACAATATGACACAGTATTATCATTTTGATCCATATTCAATTTAGATTAATTATGGTTGAATTCATAATTAAAATGTTATAGTCCCTAGGCCTAGTCTAGTAGTCTTTTCATCTGAAAGGAAAAAAAATCAAGGGACCAATTAAATTGTTGGTTCTACTAGTTAATTGCTCATGGGAGACCAATTAGTTTGACCAAATTAGTTGATGGGTCTAAGTAGAGACCAAGCCACTCTATTTTCAAGGTAATCAACCGATGGGTTGTATAAATTAATCGAATGCTCATAAGGACCATTCAACTAGTTCATCAAACAACTTAATTTTTTCTGTGACCAGCCAATCAAAATTTCCAAACCGAGTAACTAATCATGGTAAAAGAGCACACAAACTTGTGATCTACTAAGAAGAATTTCACCAAACAATACCATATTAATCATAGAATGTGTTTATGTTACAAAAGACATGATCCTTATAAGAATTCATATAAAACATGGTAGGGATCAATACTCAACAAGATCATTCTTGAAGTTCACCAAGTCATGCATAATATTAAAAATACTCTAACATGCTCCAAAACTTCATAAATAAAATTATAGCAACATGCTCAAAATTAATAACTCAGTATATCACATAAACATCATAGAACATACCAAGAACTGAAAACTACAACAAAAAATACAAGACCTTATTCATATTAAAGATAACAAAGCCTTATCTTAAAGAAAATCCTCTCGCACAAAAATCCTACTTGATAGCTATCTAGAAGTTGAAGAAGAAAGAGAAGATGATGATGATGATAATAATGAATGAAAACATAACTCAAACTTTTCTTATAAACATAATTCATAACCTTTCTCAACCTTCATCCTTCCTTGATTAAGAGAATAAGGGATAACTAAGGCTAAGATCTAAAAATGAAAAGAGAGACAATTATTAACTAAGGAAGGAAGAAAACAAGAGCAAGCCTTTGTTATCTCAACAAAGATAAAAAAGGGGGGGGGGGGGAAGAAAATGGAGAATACTCAACACTTAGTAAATTTTACCAAGGAGGAGGAAGAATATAGAAAGAACAATAGGTAGAAATAAAAATAAAAATGAACCAAAATAGAGTGTGTATGAGGTAGAGATTGTCAAAATCCACAAGAGAGATAGATAGATAGATAGATAGATAGATAGATAGATAGATAGATAGATAGATAGATGGGGGGAGAGAGAGAAGACTAGTATGGTTGAGTGTGGCATCCAAGGTGTAAGAGAACACATTATGGATTGGCGTAGGTTGAGTGTAATTAGGGAGGGAAAATTATAGAAGGTTGGTAGTTTAGGAAGGATGGGTAAGACGTCAAACACATAGCTCAGCTACTAGAAGAAAGAGAGGAAATTGAAGGGAAAGAGGAGAATATGAGATTTGCCTCAAAAATTTCCCTTTGGTGAAATTTAAATAAATAAAAACAAAGAATGATCTAAATTCTCACTAGCACAAATATATTCTAATTAAAATTATTTATAAACATTAGAAAGAGATTTAAATCAAAATTAGAAACAGATTTGAAATTTTAGGAGAACTAGTCAATTAGTTTAAGCAATCTAGTTGACTTGTTTTTCGTGGATAGAGTTGTCAATGTCTAAGCATACTAGTTGATCGATTAGGCAAACTAGTCAATCAATACACATGAAGGTCACATTTTTTATTAGAATTTCAAGCCCTTTTCAAAACCAAAACTAATTTATTTTATTTTAACAAAATTTTAAACACATTTTGAAGGATTTTATGATGGGGTATTATAGTAATATTGTTATAATAATTGAATAATTAATTTTTTTACATGCGTAATATGAACAATAAGTTGAGTAAGTGTGATAAATGGAATAATTAAACTATGATATCATATATATTAGTTAATGAGTAAGAATGTGAATTAGAATTATGATATATTTTCTTTTTGAGGAATAAATTAGTAAGTTATTAGGTAAACTAAAGTAAAAGGATTATACATAAATAAGTGAATAGTTATGTGCAAGTGAATGTACTATGTTATTCTTTTATTGTATGTTATCCAATTTTTATATCATACCATGTTATTCAATGAACTCATGCGCTTATAGATTTTTGTATTTTTCCAATGATAGCATGCTAATGTTTATGAATTTCATGTGTAATTCAAGAATCTTTTAGTTACCCTTGATAAAATAATAATATGTGAGCATGTTGTTGATGTTGTTTTCATTAGTGCATGTAAATCTAGTAGCAATTTTCCTATGTCATGATCAAACATAAAATGTGTATATATTATTATTATGATTTGGGTTTCTTACTTTGTACATCATCATTGTGATATTATGCTCATCTATGCCTTTGTGTGTAGGTACTTAATACAAATTAAGTTATGCATGTTATAGGACCTTGTGAGTATGTATTTTGGTATGGTTCTTACATCATTTGAAAGTCATAGGGTGCATTTATCTGATAATTCCTCTAGCCTATTAATTATGCATAAATTACATGAATTTGATTCTAAGTTCCCTATGAATTGACTTCATTAATGGCATTCTAACTTTAAAACCCAAATTTGGTGAAACTTACTTAATTGATATCAATACATCATAAAGGGATGTTTGAACAAATGTATACCTTAGAAAACTCAGCTAAAGGTCAAACCTTTCTAGGGATGCATATTATATCTAACATAACCCATTGGCTATGTAACTATCACCTTCAAACCTACCCAATAAAATGAATCAATGGATCATCTCTTTTAGTTGCATATGATAAACACCAATGGAGTATACAACGACTTAAGTAGGCTCCAATTGACACTTGTCCAAATTTTTACCGCATACAACCTTTAAAATCTCACCTTAAATAAAACTAAAAGGCATTGATCAATGGATCGATCAACAAGAATAGAATAGAACTCACATATAAGAATGAGAGGAAAATTACAAAAAGGGGAAAGAAATGTGTGAGCTAAAGCGGAGTGAATGTAAGTAGAAGAAGTGATTAGGTTGGATAGGGTTTTTTATATCGTGATCCCACCATTCCCTTCCTTTCTTCTTTTTTATTATTTTTATATGTTGGGCATATTAAATCTTAGCATGAGCTAAATTTTCTCAATGGAAGGAGCATCAAATTTATCCTTATACTATAATTTTATGTTTGTGTAATTCAATTAGAGTTTATATGATATTTCATTTCATTGAGCATCAATTAGTTAGCTGTTAAATCTTAGCCATATTGGGTACTTGCATGAATTCTGTGTTAACTATGATAGCAAAGCCAAACAAAAGATGACAAATGGTGGTTGGGTAAGCACCGAAACGTGATGGAACCTTTTCATTAATCCTATGAAATTTATTGTGTAACATAGCTAGGGCCTATACACTAAGATAGAGACAGCCTGAGAGTATACTTCACCTAGAGTGAATTCTAGTGAATCTAGGAGAATTGATATCCTCTAAGATTGGTAGGTTATGATCAGCCATAAGTTATAAGCACTTGGTGATAAGCAACTCCCATTCCCATAAATATATCCCCCTAAGATTATCCTTTGCAATGTGTGACAATATTTGACACACTCTTGTTATTAATTCTTATTGTTATGATTTTTCTACATCCTTTCATATTTCATAGTATAATTTTACTAACTTCACTTACTAGTATTCTTGGATCTTGTGATGTGAGAATTTAATTAAATCCTTATATAAACGATATTTACTCATCAATCTATTACTAGGTTTAATCATGTATAATTGCATATTATTTTTTATTTCTTTTAGATTATTACCCTATCATGCATTGTAGACCTAAGCACACACCAATATACCTATTTAATTCATCTATGATTATTAATTTAATGCTAAGATATAAGTGACTCAGAGTTTTTGTCCCTCAAGGACTTTTGTATTTAATTTTTTAAAATATTTTAAAATTTCAAGAAATAGTGTTGTAAGTTTTATGTGCTCATGTAAATGTCAATTTTTATCCTTGTTGGTTGGTCAAGATTTTCAAATGTGGATTTAACTTCAAGTTGATTATGAATATATCAATGATGACTTTAAAGTCTTTGACTAATTTTACTTGTGATGATTTGGTTCTAATTTTTTGAAGTTAAAGTTTCATGTTTTAGGGGAAAAGTATATATCCTTAACCCTACTAAGAGATATATTATGGACATGTATGTTATGTTATATATGATAATAATATACCCTATTTCTTATTTTGGCTTCTACTTTACTCTTTTGAGAAATTTTTTAGGAATGAAAAAAAAGGGTATTACAAATTGGTGTCAAAGATTTGGTTTCATAAACCCTAAATCTTTTGTGTTTGAAAGTGGTTTCCTAGTAATTTGTAGTCGTTTTGATTTATACATTTGTTTTGAAAACAAGATATATGGCTCTATAATTTATTTTTTTTTGTTTAAGTGTTTTTATTGTACTTTCCATGCTTAAATTTTTTTTAAACTTTGTATCTCCTAAAAAAGGGGTATTACAAATTAATTCCTTTGAAAGTATAGTTACCACATTAGATTGTCTCTAACTTGTGTCCCCTCCTACCATTGGATTAATTTGTGATGTACCTTACCTATTAGATAGTGATGAGAAAAGTATTGGACCATCTTGGTAGGAAAAGTTAAATACATTTGGAGTTTAGAATAGTTTGAGGACTGATCTTATAATGAAGTTTGAGTAGTTGTGATTTTGTTTAGTGGTGACATGATTTTCTTAGATGGCTTATACACTTTGATTCAATTTAGGATGTAGCTTGATAGGGATATTAAGACATATGGGGCTAATTGCATGATAAGTTAAATCATATGATGATGAAGAGTTTTTTATTAGGGTTGTGTAAGTTTAAATCAGACAACTTATTATAGGCTTTACATTACATTAAGCCATAGATGAGCCATAGATATGGGTTTGTGTTAGATTTGAATTTGATCATCACAAATGCTTACACCCTTGGTTGGAATAAAATGTAGGAGATAATAAAATATTTGATAATGAATGATGATGGATAGAGATTTTGATTTACGATCCCGATGAGTGTTTGTCCCTTTTACCGTGGTGAATCAGATGAGATAGGTTAGTCCACTTTTGCAGTAGAGAGATAGTAGAGGATCTTATAAAAGGATTGGACTCATTGATTGATCTTCGAGAGTTAAACTATGGATGCTACTATAGGTTTTTGTGCTTGAAATGTGAGATCATTAATAGTATTCAAGGTAGAGCTAGAGTTGATCTTAGTGATGCATTTTAGGCACTAGTAATATCTTGTTGATAGTTTTGTTTTTCTTCTATATTGGTTGTTTTGCCTATGTTATCCTTGTTGTTTTATATATCATTTTATAGCGTTAAATTCTTTATATAAAGTTTTACATTAAAAAAAATTGTTATCTTTATGTGTTGTGTTTTCATTTACTCCTTTCTTTCCTTTTCTATCATACTTATAAGAATTTATTTATTTCATTTTACTTTATTTCATTTATACTTTTCTTGACTCCTTTTAGTTGAATCATGATTCCTTGTTTTAGATAAACTTCTGAATTCTTTCCTTGTCCTTCATGAACATTGGGACAATGTTCATTTTAAAGGGGTAGCAATGTAACACCTTCACTCTTTGAAAAACTAATTTTTACAAATTATCTATTTTGATTTTTGAATTTTGACATTTAATTGTATTTAGATTTGATTATTTAATTTAAATCACGTTTCTTAAAACATTTGATAGGTTTGTGATTTGTTTTGAGGTTTTATTTTCAATTTCGAGTTCTTGTATTTAATTGTTTGTCATTACAAATAATTCTAGATAAACATTCCTACGACTATGATTTTATTAGATTCATATGATTTACTTTCTAGATTTAATATATTTTTTATTTTTTTAGTGTTTTTATTTTAATATATTAAATTCAATTCCAATTTTGACTTTCTCATACGATTAAGACTTTATTTTGGAGTTATATGTTATTAACATAAATAAATATTTTTTAATTATGATATCTTTTTAAAGTATTAAAATCATTTTAATTGTTTTTATCCATAGAAAATATTTTCATCTTTGTTTTATTAGTTTCTATGAGGTTTTCAAAACTTTGGAAAATTTTGTGTTAAAGCTTTTCATAACTTTTTTATGATTTTCTTTTCAATATTCATTTTCTTTTGTTTTCCTTTTTTTTGCATTCAAAAATGTATAAAATTATTTATAGTCACTCTAAAATTTATAATGTTTTTATTAAGATTTATTTTAATAATATTTTGGATTTTTTTTACTTTTATTAAAAATGTTAATAATTATATTAAATAAAAATTTGTAAGGGTTAAATTTGATTTTTCTTTGAAAATCTATTTATAGATTTTGATGGGATTCTTTTCTTAAAATTTATCCTATTTGAAAATATATTTTATCTATCTTATGATATTAGATATTCGTTATGGTAAAATAGTTTTTTTTTGTAAAAAAAAAAATAGTATCCCAACCACCACCAACCCCTTCCCCATTGGCTTCTCTCTCTTGTTCTTTTTTTTGTTTGGAAACTTTTGAAAACCCAAACCCCTACCTTAGCTCTCTTTCTCCCTCTTTATCTTCAACAAACAGCCACACCACCATGCTACCATTGTTCTCTAGGTCAACACCTTCACCACTAGGCTGCCTTGAGCGATAATAATAACAATACACAACTTTAGCACTCTTCTTCATATATCACCATCATCCTCCACCAACATCAAAGAAATGAAGCCAAAAAATAATTCCATCCCAGAACTCCACCACCGTATATATCTATTAACAAAAAATGTAGGATAACATAGTAATTCTCAATGATTAGACTAGCTATGACTGTAATGCCCAACGCAATTTCCAGCGGTGACATAGTGTAACTAGCACATCAAATTTGATGAATGGTGATGAAAAACACAACCAATGATGTAGGTGAGCTTCTGCTAGCTCTCCTACTTTCCTAAAATGAGTCATCTAAGATTTTAATGACATGTTTCATTTGATATAGCTCTAAAACCCCTACTCAGATTTGAGGTTTAATTTATGTCAATTAGCTTTCATTAAGCTAACTTGATTATAGGATTAAGTATATATGAGTTATATTATTGATTCAAATGGGTTGATTGTGGTGTATGTGGTTTATATATGAAATTTGTAATTTTTTAATATGATTATGTTTGGATTATTTTGATTTATTCAACTAAGCTACTTTTGATAGATCAATGATACAATATGTGTTAAAATGTATTTAATTTCATGTTAGTAGTGTCAATATGAGAAAATCATGTAAAATTTATTAGAAGTAGATTTATAGGTCAAAACTCTTATGGTCTTTAAATTAGATTACTCCTTCCATTATTTTATTAAATTAACTATATAACTTGCATTAAAATATTTAAAAAAAAATTTTAACCGCCAAAGAAAATATTTTATAAAAATTATACTAAATTTGCATTTCGGGCTCAAGGATCCAAATTAAGTTAAATTGGTTAACCAAGAAAGTTAACAATTTTAATTTTTTTTTACTCAATTCATTATACAATATGCTACAAAAATTTTCTAATTTCATTTATAAACCCTCAATTTGGTTAAATTAATAACATTTAACAAAAAAAAATTAGTCCCAAATACCAATTTCTAAGAGTAGTCTTTTGAAATTAAATTTTGCATGATTCTTTTATCTTGTTAATTATTAGTTTTGATTTAAAAACAAATGAATTGTACTTTCAATACATTATTTTAAATCAACACACTGAAGTTAATAAATTTGATATTTCAGTTGTACATCCTAAATGCTTAAGTTGTTTTAAATAAAATTTATCTATTTTCTATTAATTTTATCCACCATAAATAATTTTTAACTTGGTCCCATGGAAGAAATTCTAGTGGATCTTGAAAGATAGGATTTCCTTCCTCTTATGTTAGAATAGCTCGAAAGCTATGTAAATTTCATACCCCAAAATTATAAAACTTAGAATTTAATATTAAATCCATATTTGAAATAATTTAATTTTAATTTATTAATTTAATTTTAAATTATTAATTTAATTATTATATAGACCTTTGATTTATAAAAATCAATATGACTATTTAATAAATTAAAATAAATATCTTATTATTTTATCATACTCCTTTTATTTAAATAATATTCCAAACCCATGTTTTACTAAAATTGTCCTATTAAGTTAATATATTATATTTTAAATTAATTAATTCATTAAAATAATTTCTCCATATAAATTAATTTTAACCCTAACTCTAAAAATTATTTTATTTTTCTCCGTTTTGCTTCCTTTTTCCTTTTCCTTCTTTTCTCCTTTCCTTGGGCTGATCAACCCTCTTCTTCCTTCCCCCCTACTAAGATGTTGGTCTTCTCCTCCCTCTTTGCCAGTCTAAAATCCCCTCCTTTCTTTTTTTTTTCTTCTTTCTTTCCTCCCCCAATTGGGCCAGCCCAACCCTATTTTCTTTCTTTCCCTTTCCCCTCACACACAGGTTAGCCTCTTCTTTTCTCCTCACCCAATTGACCTACCTTCCTCCTCTTCTTCTTCTTCTTCTTTGTCTTCCTTCTTCACCCATTAAACCAAACAACCCCCTCCCCATACCTACACCTACTCCCCCCGTAATGTCCCCTTCCCCATTTTAACCCTACCCTCTCCCTCTCTCTCCCATCCTTTTCCTTCCTTTATTAGCTATATACACCCCTTGCACTGCCCTCACACATGCCTTGCCCTTCCCTTTCTTCTCCCCCTCCCTACCACCCTGCACACCCTAACCTGCAGCCTCTCCACCCCTACCTAACTCGATAGGACATGCCCTCCTCTCCCTCTTCTTTTTCTTGCTCTCTTCTACCCATTTTTCTCCCTCCCTTGGTCTGCCCTTCTCCCTCTACCGAGCCTTCTTCTCCTATCTTTTCATCTTCTCTTCTCCCCTATTTTTTCTTTGTTGCCTCCAACAACGATCTCAACCGCCCAATCAACCACCACTCCAACTCCCTAGCCTCCCCTATTTCCTCCCTACATCACCAGTTAGCCACCACTAGCCATTGTAGTCCACTTTTCCCCTTCCTTTCCATTTCTTCTCCTTCTTGACCCCTACACTACACCACCACCTTGCGTTGTCGTCTCCCCTCTTCCACCACCTCCAAAGCCAAACTTCAACCAACTAACACCACCCTTACTCCCCTCTACCTCAGCTTACTTGAGATCTCCCCTACAACTCCTCATTTCTCCTCTTATTTTTTCTTCCTTATTCTTCTTCTCCCTTCCTTGCACCTACTTTCGAGCCCCTACCGCCATAGTCTCTACCTCCTTAAGACACCACTCTCTGACCTTAGGCCACCACTTAGACCTTTCCACCCTTCCTAAACCCAGCCACTACCCCAACTCCCCTCCCACACTCCCTCAATTCCCTTACCCGAAACCTATCCCCCTTTTGTGCAAGCACCTCCCTTTCTCCCATTTCTACCCTTTCCTTTCATGCATCTAGCTTACGCTACCCAAGCAGCGTGAGTGTTACTGCACATTATAGTTTAATTTAATAAGATTTTTGATAAAAAAAATATCCTTTTAAATTTTTTTCCTACTAATACACTAATTTTGATATTATTCTTAGGAGAAATTTTTTACTAGTCAAGCTTAATCTTTCAACTGGGATAATAGTAGAGTTTAGTTATTGCTGAAAATAAGGTAACCATTATACCTAACAAAAAATTGTGGATATATGTATGCTAACACACTAGAGTTTTGGAATATATTTGTTTGCATAGTATGTGATGTTAAACATATCGTGATTTGTAATGTATGATGGAAGTTTGAATGAAAAAAATCCTATATTATGAAATCTTTCATGTGTAGAAATGATGATTAAGAAATAAGCCTTGTTATTAATAATGATATTAGATACATGTATGTATGAAGATAAGTAAATATAGCCACTTGTACTAGAAATAATACTAAAAGAAGCCCTAGGGGTATTGTTGTAATTTTAATTGCATATAAGGAGTGACCTAAATAAATATGCATGGCAGATAATAATGGATATTAATAATGAATAGTAAGGGTTTATGGTGTTAGATGATGCATGCAAACCATGAGTGTAATATTTTATTTGTTAAGGGTATTTTGGCAATTTTGGCATAAAAAGGGGTAAATTGGTAATTTTATAAATAAAGAGGGTAATTTGATAATTTAATAAGTAAGAAGGGTAATTTGGTAATTTGGCATAATAAAGGGGTAATTTGGTAAGTTAGTAAGTAAGAAGGGTATTTTTGTAATTTTGCATGAGAAAGGGGAAACTTGGAAATTTATTAATAAAAAGGTTAAATTTGTAATTAAACCACTCAAAAGGGTAGATTGGTAATTTAACAACTAAAAAGGGTATTTTGATAATTATACAAGTATTAAGGATAAATTGGTAATTTAACAAGTATGATGGGTATTTTGGTAATTTTAATTATAAAGGGTGAATTAGTAATTTAATAAGTATTGCGGGTATTTTGGTAATAATAAAATGATGAAGAGTAATTTGGTAATTATACAAGTATGAAGGGTATTTGAGTAAATACACAAGCAAGATGGTTAATTTAGTAATTATATAAGTGAAAAAGGGTAAATCAGTAATTTGTATATAATATGGCAATTAGTTTAATGAGCCTCCATAATAAGTCATAAGTGATGTTAAGTAATAGAATAAAGGTTATGGCCTTAGTATATCTTATTTATGTATAATCATGTATATTATGAGGATAAGAGTATTTTAACAAATTGGTATGTATCACAAGAAAAATGTATGGTGCAGGGTTGAATGGATAATTAAGGTTGTTAAAATGTCAATTTCATAATCATGCAAGAGGTGTCTTAATTGTTAATTATGCAAGAGGTGCCTTAATTGTTAATTATGCATGAAAATGTGTGTTGGATGTGCTAGAAGTACATGGTATGGTTTATGTGTATTTAATGAGCCTTGGTATGTGAAGTACTTAATTCCATGACCAGTAATATAACTATGATATGATAAGCTATTATGACATGTGGATAAACAAAAATGAAGTATATGACGAAAGTAGATGATAAGAGGAAGATTTAGCCTTAGGGGCATTTTGGTCATTTTAATTTAAGGTACCTAAGAATAAGAATTGGAACCTAGGATGGTCTTAGTGGACTATGGGAGTTAGCATGGATAATAATACTACTAAAGATTACTTAATAATAACATAAATAGATAAAAATGAATAAGTATATGATTAATGTGTTTCACGTGGTCACCTTAATTAAGATGTTATTAATTAAAGTAAAAGACCTCGAGATTGGGGATGATGGATCTTTAAGGGTCACTACCCTAAATATGTGGTTTAGCCCACAATTATTTAAGATTGTGGTGGTGTACTTTAGTACCCCCAACTAAGCCCTACTTCTTATTTTATTTAGCTCTATGGACCTACTTAGGGGGCATGCATACTTGTGCATTAGGTGTATGCATACTTATGTATTAGGTGTCCTTATCAGTAAGGTATTGTGTGTTCTCATGCTCTAGTGTGACCAAGTTACCTTTGTGTCCCTAGGTTGATGGGTGACAGGTACTATGCTACTTATATGTGCCAGTATAACCGATGCACCTTTGTGTCTCCGGGTTTGTGATATCCCTCTAGAGTTAAATAAATGAAATTGTTATGTTAATTAGATGGAAAAATATTACTGACTTAAAGTGAAGGATTATTGAGCCAGGCCTTAACTGATACATAAGTGAGAATAGTGGCCAGGAGAATTTTTCCTTAGAGACCACTCCACGGGCAAATAATAGTGGCTAGGTGCATTACGCCCTCAAGTTGTATTTTTGATCAACCGACTATAAGAGTGGAAGATCCTAAGATTAATAACCAATCTTTGGATGATAATAATTTACGGTAAAGATACTAATTAATTTTAGTGGAACACCGTATGAGTTAGGGCCAGACCGATCCACTGGTGAAAATAGTGGCCAAGAGCATTCTGCTAAAGAGATTGATAAACCAAAAAATAATAGTGGGCAGGTGTGTTCTACCTTAAAATGCATCTCCAATCAACCGAATATAGAAGTGGGGCTCTTGTACTCATGTAGATATAATTCAAGAGATGATTCATAATATTTAATTAATGGCTTACGACTAGATAATGTTATTTTCACCATTATGATCGATTATTATGGTATAAATGTGGCCTTGGTGTCTATATATAATGGTGAGTGCTAGAAGTGCTAAGTAAATAGGCTTTTATGATGATTTTTGGGGTATGAGTCCATCCTATGTTGTTGTGTTTATTTCTATGCATTGTGTATGTTATCATTCTTATGTTTGAATGATGTGTTTCATGCAGCCCTTCCTTTTAGTTTTGTATAAAGGGTTACTCAATAATATAGTACTCAAAGGTTCCTTTTGTTGGCCCCTACAAATTCAATAGATAATATCTCTTACAGGTTAGCCCATAGGTGCTATTCGAGTTTCCTGTTGAGATGAGAGCATAAGGATTATTTAGGAGCTTTTAGGGTTTCTCTTTTAACCTTCTTATTCTTTTGTTTAATTATTTCATTTTTATAACCACTAATGGTGGATTTTTATTCTTGTAATGTAATTTAACATGCTACTCTAATTTAGGTTTACAACTTGGTTTTGTATAAATTCTTTTAATCCTTAGCACTTAGTAGTGGAACGATAGAAGGCAACTAGTTTGGTACTAAGAGTGGCAGCAGCATCCTCAAAATTTACTCTATTATCTTTCGCTTAACTTTTAATAAATTGAAAATTTTCAATATTAAATTTTGGGGGTTTTACACTAAACCTCCTTAATTCATAGTTAATAGGCCCTTATGTGTTGATATGTATTGTTCCATATATTGTTTATTCTTAGAGTATGTTAGGGTTTGTTACTAGAAACTTGTATTTTGTGTATTATGATTATGATATGGGTTATGTAAGTGTTTTTTGTTTAGCATGGAAGCATGGATATTGTGTATTCTAAGTATTTCAAACACAGGTGATATCACATTAATTTGTATATCAAACGAAAAAGGATGGTCATGTTTGTGTGTTTCCACCATTTCATTATTTTGATGTTCTTATCATGCATTGACTTTATTGTGGAATAAAAAGTATTTCTTTATAAGTATCAATCATGATTCTTTGTAATTACATTTTATAAGTCATACATGCCTTAAAAAAGTTATGATGTCTAAACTTGAGTGTATGTGTAAATGATTTGTCATCATATACACATAAAATTTAACCCTAATTTTCAAATAAATAGTGGTAAGTGGGAGTCAAATCCCTAAAGGAATAAGATATAATTGAGAATTCCTTAATTAATGTTAAAAATCAATTTGTTAAAAAAATATTTATTTCTATTACTAATCACTAGACTAAAACTATCTAATATAACAACAGATTCACTAATGTGAAAATAGGATAAGAGATAATCAACCATAAAACCAAAAACTCAAATGATCATATGGAAAAGGAAAATTATATGTGTTATAATGGTGACCTTTAGAAGCTTATACACTTATGCTTCTTATTTTTCTTTCATCACAAATAAATAAAACAACTCTTGATTTATTTCCTAATTGATTAATAAACTAGGTTATGAATCATATATTTAATTAATAATCAAATAATCAAGGTGATCATTCTAATTAAATCAAATTATAAATCTTTGATCGATAATCTTTTAATTATGTTTATTAAGCCAATTAAATACACTTAAAATTTACAAATGAAGTTTTATTTCATGTTATAATCCCTGGTTCATGATTAAAATCCTCATATCTTATATAAATCTACTCAAACATATTTATAATATAACAATTCACAACAATTAGTATTAATTGTCCAAAAGAAAAATATTAGTGAATTAAAGATAAAATAAAGAGAATAACTGCCTACGAGAAAAATACTTGTATTCACTAGAAATCAATAATTCAAATAAAAAGTTATTGAGACCAACTTATGTAACACCCCCAAATTTACTACTGAAAAATTTCATTTCAATAAGAGGTTTTACAAACGCGAAATGATAAAACCGTAAACTTGGGGGCATTACCGCCACACTTAGTACCAGATCGGTTCACTCCTACCGTTCCAGTACTAAGTGATAAGGCTAAACAAGGTCAACATCAACCACAAGCCATTAATAAAACACAAGTCATATAGAAATCAGAGTGCGGATTCGGATTACAACCCAAAGAGTAGTTAAATAAGTTTTTCGAATACATAAACACAGTACGATAAAGTAAAATGATACATCGCAAAAGTAGAATAGAGTCTGGTCAATCACTCTCGACCCCCAAGACAAGTTTAGGTTCAACACTCAGCCCTGCCCGATGCCTCGTAGGTGTCGTAGGCATCAAAGACATTGTCCCCTACCTGCACAAACTCAGACGGCTCTTCTGCTCGTGGGAATGAGCAGCACCCATGAAACAGGTGATTAATACGCTATGTACTGAGTAAGATAATAGATGCGCTAAGGCCAAGCATACAAATCATACAACGTAGCATACATGGCATAATCACATAAGCAGCATGTAGTAATACAAATGATAAAGGCCGGATATGGACCAAGTAGACTCATTCATTAGATCTTTACTTAATATAGTTGATTCACATTATAGTCTTTATCAATCCATGTGAGTGCAGGAACCCTACTATTATAGCTGGTGGATCAGTCACTTATAAGGCAAAATGCACCTAACCACTATTTTATGCCGGTGGATCGGTCTCAAAGGCAAAATGCTCTTGGCCACTATCATGCCGGTGGATCGGTCTGGCACCGACTCTCATGGTGTTTCGCTGTAATTATATAGTAGGTTCCCCATGATTTATTAGCAACATAATGTTTGGTTTGTTGAGCTCAGGATCCACCACTATTATAGCCGGTGGATCAGTCACTTATAGGGCCGAACACACCTAACCACTATTATATGCCGGTGGATCGGTCTCCAGGGCACCCCGGCACCTGGCCACTATTATGCCGGTGGATCGGTCTAGGCCCGGCTCAACAATCATACTCTTTAAGTGATTAGTATCTTATTTGTGTCTTATTAGATAAAGCTTTTCACCCTTGACATGCATATCAACTACCTTCTACTTCTATTCTCCCAAGGGGTCCATCCCATATCTTGAGACTCCTACGTGCCTTATCACACCCCGACACCCATTTCCCTGTACACATAAACTTAATGAAAAACCCAACTCCTACGGGTGTGGGTTAGGCCCAACACCTTATAACATCAACTCTACCTACTATCACCCTCTAGGGTTTTCCCTTTAAAACCCTAATTGGACCTATGTGGCCCAACTTTCTCCCACTTACACTACCGTTAGTTCATTTATCACCCCACACCTTATCTCATTTAGATCCAATCCCAAATCATATCGCCTTACCCCTTGATTAAACATGTGACCGGAAAAACCCTGGTTGGTCACTTCAATCCCTAGTACCTTTCTTCTCCCATGAGTAACCTCTCTCTTTTTCAACCAATATCTCTCCTCTCCTATGGCACCCATAATTACCCCTTATACAATAAATTTCCACTCTTAACCGGTACTCCACTCTCCCTTAATCATTTTTACTTCCAAATTTTCCAAATTAGTGCTTTATCCCCAAAACCCTAATTGGGTCCCTTCTACACCCTTACCCCAACCTACGTACTATTTTTCTTCCCAAGTCTCCAATCACTCCATAACTCTTCCCTTGGCTTATTTACACCATAATACAACTTTTCTCACGTAAAGATCATCCCCATGTAAGATTTATCCACTCCATGCAAACTCTGAAAGTCCCCATGCAAATTTTAAGACTCCCATACATGGTTCCCATCTCTCATTCATTTTGGCCATTCCTCCCTCTTTAATTTCCTCTCATAGATCATTAGGTATTTTGGTGAACCTCATATCCCCCTTAGTGAACCCACTTCCCATTTTCTTACTTTTTGTCCTTTCATTTCCATATCATATTATCAATGATCCTATCATGCATGTCCTAGAGGGACATAACATATCACATCATAATCACCATATATACATATAACACAAATGTCACAAGAAAACATATACACACATACCTTAACTCAAGGCTGCGCTACACATAAGACAAGTTAATAACAATCATGTAATACATGACGTAGCATGATATAAATCATCCAAGGCATACAAGTCACACAACACATATGGGCCTTACCTACATCCTTACCTAAAACGATGCCGGGCTTGGAGCACGCTCCTACGCCTCCCTAGAGTTTTGGCTTTGTTCACCTATAAGAGAGTAAGACTAATGATTAGTTTCCCTTCTACCTAAAATACTATTATTTCTTATTTTAGTCTAAGATTAGGGTTGTTATTATTACAGGGAGTTTTATAAGTGAAAAATAGGGTTTTTACCATCAAGTTCGCTTACTATATATTACTAGTCAAAATATACTTATGTTAATATTCATAAATATATTTACATCATTAAACCTAATAGCTTTATTTCTTCTAATAATAGTACTAATACAAGTTAAATAAAATAGTAATAATAATAATAATAATAATAATAGTATTACTAACGATAATAGTATTAATACTCCTAGAATAGAAGTCCTATTATTTTTAAGGCCAAGGTTAATAATATTTTTAGGGATAAAATAATAATATAATATTAGTAATAATAACAAAATACTAATACTACTAAAGATAATAATGATAGTATTTATATTTGGAATAATAATAATAATAAGGGTTCGAATGTTTCTATCACAATAATATTAATAAATTACTAACAATAATAATAGTGATACTAATAATGATACCTTAGTAGTAATCTTAGTAACAAAGGCATTAAGAATAATATTAGTAGTAGTAGTAATAATAATAATAATAATAATAATAATAATAATACTATGGTTAGGTATTCTTCTTCTATAGTAACAAAAGGGTAACATACCGAATTCGGTTTCAATAACATTAATAATGATAAAAATAATATTAGTAATAATAACAACAACAACGATAATAATAATAATAATAATAATAATAATAATAATAATAATAATAATAATAATAATAATAATGATGATGATGATGATGATGATGATGATGATTATGATGATGATGTTAAGCATAATAATCATAATAAAAATAACAATAATATAGTAACGGACTGATCATAATAATACAAGGGTCCAAATATTTATATTAATAATAAAATGGGATAATGGATAAAGTTAGTATTAACAATATTAGCAAGAAAATGGTAATAATAACAATAAAAATAATAATAATAGTAATAATAATAACAATAATAATAACAAGGGTTATCATGATAATACTAAAACTATAGATCTCCATAAATAGTAGCATTAGTTATAAATATTTCAAAGGTTAGTTTAAGTAATAATAATAATGATAATAATAATAATAATAATAATAATGATAATAATAATGATAATAATAATAATAATAATAATATTATAGATAATACCATTAATATTGTTAAATAACTAATACTTGTATAAAGTGAGTTTAAGGGTTGGGAAGGTTAGAGAACCACCTAAGGTAGTGGTGGCATCGGCGGCGGCAGTTGTGGAAATTTGAGGTGGTGGAAGGAGGAGAAAGGATGGAAGAGGATAAAGGAGGGAGGAGGAAGAAAGAGAGGAGTGGGGAGGTAGAGGAGGCTCCTGTTGTTGTTTTGGAGGGTAGAGGTGGCGTTGGTGGCGGCGCGTGGCGGTGCGAAGGGTGGTAGGGACTGAAGTTGGTCGTTTGGGGAGGGAGACTTTGCACGGCAAGGTGGATGTTGTAGGGGAAATCAAGGGACGAGGAGGGTTTGGTTAGGTAGAGGGTGGTGCAAGGAGTAGTTTTGGGGGTGGTTTGGCTGGCGGTGATGGGCAACGGTTGTGATTTGCTCATCTAAAGAGGCAGAGGCGAGAAGGGCTGTTTTTGGATTTTTGAAATCAAAATTCAAATTGAGGTAGGCTATGGGGTATTTATAGATCAATTGGTTAGGAAAAGATAAGGGGAATAAGACAAGGGAGGTGTAGATGCTAGGTATGCCGCCCAGTGGCGGCAGTCGAGGCGGTTCTGCCATGGCAGGGGTAGTAGAGTCGAGGGAAGAGGGAAAGGGAAAGGGACAAGGTGCTCGGGAGAGGGGAATAGGTTGGTTGGGGTCGAAAATGTGAAAGAAAGCGACAGGACAGGGAGGGAAGGACTGTGGAAGTGATGGTGGCCGACAAAGTGCTGGGTTGCAGCTCCTCAATTGCCGCCCACTCCTCAGGGAAGAGGACCAGGTCGAGATCGGGCGGCTTAGGGAGAAAGAACCGGACTAGCCGGGAAGGAATAAAAAAAAAGAGGAAATGGCACTGGCCTGGGCTATGCAGGGGAAGCTAGGCTGCACAACAGGATGACCCAAGTTGAGGGGGGGGAGAAAAAAGAAAAGGGAAAGAGAGGAAGAAAAGAGAAAGGGAAAAAGAGGTAGAAAAGAAAGAAAAGAAAAGAAACGAAAGGGAAAATATGTGGGTTGGGTATTTTGATATTTTTAGGTTATTTAGAATAATAATATTTATAAAATAATAATTAATTCCTTTTTAGCTTAATTTAGGCTATTTTGGATAATTTTTCTTTTAATCCCATATAAATTAGCATTACTCCCTAATTTTTCCTCATTAACCTATTTATCATTTTTTTCCTTGATTGTCCCTAAATATCTCCCTATATTTTAATAAAATAATTAATTTAATTAATTTTCTTAATAAATCTTTATTTAGCCATAATTTTTCAGAATTAGAATTTTTGGGTATTTCAACTTATTATCATTTATTAACAATTTTCCAATCTTCTACATGATCACAAAATAAAATAGATTTTTTTAATTTAATATAATAAGAAATAAAGATAGAATAATTTTCATCTCTAAAATGATTAGAGTGAAGTTGTTTTTCAAAATTTGAAGAAGAAAATTAAAAAGGAAAAAATCCTACATGGGTGGTTATAAGAAGAATAGATAAACACAGTCTGTGTTTCATAACACAAACCCCTTGTGTCATTTTAACAAGCCTCTTCTTTATGAAAATTGATTTGATGGAGAAACATGGGTTCTATTTAATATACACTAGGGCCCTATGTTTTTCCTCTAATGGGCATTCTCTTCCATAATCTTAAGCATAAACTTATTTTTATGAACCTTATCATAAACTAGTATTTTTATCTTTGACTCCAAGTTCTCCCACATCTTGGATCCTTTTTTCAGTCCTCTTTTCTATTAATTCATCCTTTGATTTCTTCATTTTATTCATTTACAATTTCATGAATCTAATAAAGAAGAACTTGAGGCAAAATGATTTAGTATAAACAATAAGGCAACTATGATATTTTTTCATCAAATATCGACATAAAAAAATAGTACATTGGTAAGTGTACCATAATCTATCCTTTTGGTAATGAAAATGGTAAGAGGTTGATTTATTTATTATTAATCATATATAATTTTGTTAAAAACATTAGTATACTTCTATGTTTGATGAATATGTAGTTATGGGAATTGTGTCATGGGCCACCATAGTGTGCATACCATGTGGTTTTAGTCTTACCATTGGATTTGCCATAACTCACCATAGTGGCCATAACTAGAGGTTCTACATAGTCCACATTGAGTAGCCTTAATATAGCCATTAAGGTGAGGTTATGCGGTGGATTAATTCCTTATGATTTTATATGTGTAATCTCCATTGAGCATTAGTGAAGTCTTTCTCTTTACTCTACATGTGACCTATGAGTCCTATAGGTGGTATCAATATTTAACGGTTAGGGTTTCCTAAGTAGTTTTGTTTTACCTAGCAGGTTGTGCTATAGGAAATGATGTATGCCATAGCTAGTAGTGTTATAGGTATTGTAGTTCCATAGATGTTTATCTTTTATATGGTTTCTTTAGTCATCATGCCTTAGATGTAGTTCATTATCTATTAAGCTATGGATATAGGATCCATAACCAATGTGCTCTAGATATTGGTAAAACTATTGAAATAAGTTTATGAAGAACTATATACCACGTGGAATATGAAGAATAATTGGAATAATTGAGATAATTGAACTATGATATTATATATAATGAAATGAGTAATAATGTTGGTGCATTTCCTTTCTTATTTCTTTTGATGTTGTTATTATATGAGGCATATGTTAATATAATTATTGTTAGTTCTATTTTTAGGTAAAAAGGAGGTTAGTGGAGCCTAATAATTTATATTAGTTTACTTATACATGTGTTTTTTGTTGCAAATCATATAATCCATATGCCTTACTAAAATATATATCACATGATAGCATATTAGTATTTTGATGTGTTAAGTCATGATTATTATATTAATCATCTCTTGTTATGTTGTAATGATTTGTCTATGTATTCTAGCATGAAATTATGTACAATAGAGTATATTGAATTGTTAATAATATTATGGTTGTGACAACATGCTAGAATAGATTTAATGTTTTGGGTAAATTATGTATAATGTATGCATATAATATGATAGATTGAGTATGTTTAGGCATATTTTTGCATGATCATTATCATTGTATACACTAGGAGTAATTTGGCCTTTTTAAAGCATATAATGTTATTTCTTCCACTATATATGCCTAATAGGTATTATATAATTTCAAGTATTGAAGCATGTGATTTAATGAATTAGAAATGCATATTAGGGTTTTACATACTAAACCATGTGGAAGGGTAAAATTTTCATTTAACATGCCTCATAATTCGCTTGTGATGCTAAAATATTTTAATTATTGAATTAAGCCTTTTATTGATAAATTATTTAAAATATATAAAATAGTTTTTAAAATGGATAATAATGTAGTACCTAAGATATTAATGGAAGTTTGGTAAATTTCAACCTAACGCACTTAAATGCAAAAATATTGAATCCAGAATGGCCTTAGTAGACTATTAGGTTGACCTTAGTGTTGGCTTTAATTGTGTTAACTTGAATAATTGAAAATAGTTAAAACTTGTGAGTATAGAAATTTCATTTGTTTCTATTTTATGTTATCACATGGTTGCTTTAATAAAGTATTTTTATTTAAAGTGAAAGACCTTGATATTAGAAATGGAAAATTTTAGGGGGTAAATACCTTAGAGACATAGTTTACCCAACTACTTGTTTTAGATTTTTCGGTGTGCCTTTGTGCACAAACCAAGCCCTATACCTTACTCTAATTAGCTCTTCCAACTTCTTAGAGGGTATACATACTTTTGGATTAGGTATCCTTGTGGATAGGGTGTTTTTCTTCCTTTATGTGCTAGTGCAACTAAGGTACCTTAGTATCATTGGGTTAATAGTTGGAAGAATAATGTGTTGCCATTGTGTGTCTGTATAACTGAAGTACCTTAGTGTCTCTTGTTTGATATGATATCCCTTTGATTAAATAAAAATGGAAGTAATTGTTATTATTTTGCATAGATATTAAAGTAGTGGGTCGGTAGTTGCCTTCATACCGTACATGTGGTCGATTGTTACCTCCATGCCGACCTATGGTTGATATTTGTGTTCATTCCATACCTATAGTTAGTAGTCATCTTTGTGCCCTACATATATTGCATATATTATGTGTAACACCCCAAAATTCACTAATTTTTTTTTTCTTAAAAGCGGAAGCAATTAAATTAGAAGTACTTAAAACCCGTGAATTCTGGAAATGTTACCGCCACACTTAGTACCAGACCGGTTCTCTCCGACCGTTCCAGTACCAAGTGCTAAGGCTAAAGAAAAGATTTACATTAAATTCAAATCAACAGTTCATAAAAGAACTCGAAAGATCATACCTTAAAATCAGAGTACGCATAAACATTTATAAACGTAATAAAATAGAAATCAGAGTGCGAAATCAAAGAGAATAAATACTCCAATACAAAGAAATAATAGCAGGAAATAAAATTACATAAATACTGAAATACGGCCACGACACTCTCGAACTTGAGCCAAACACGCTCAACACTCAGCCCCAACTGATATCTCGCCCACCTGCACAAATCAAAAGGGCATACTACTCGTGGGAATGAGCAACACCCATAAAAAGGGTGATCAGTACGCTACGTACTAAGTAAGGTAACCGAGCACTAAGTCCAACACACAAGCACATAATCCATGCAGATTAATAACAAGGCATAATCCAACATAACAATATAAAGGTATATGAACAATTCAGGTAAAAGTACAAAGGCCCAATCATAGTCTAGATTAATTACTTAATTAATCTTTTATCGGAATTCGATACACATCATGTCTTTTTATCAAATCCATGCGAAAACGGAAGCCCCCACTATTATAGCCGGTGGATCGGAGGCGCATAGGGTATCATACCCTAACCACTATTATAGCCGGTGGATCGGATACACATAGGACTACGCGTCCTAACCACTATTCCTAACCGGTGGATCGGTTGGCTCCGGCACGCATGGTGTTCCACTGTAAGTAATTAGTATCTTTTAGGCATTTTAACAAAATTCTGGTTTGCGGTTGTTGAACTCGGGAACCCCCACTATTATAACCGGTGGATCGGTTACGCATAGGACATCATGCCCTAACCACTATTATAACCGATGGATCGGTCACACATAGGGTAAACACCCTAACCACTATTATTACCGGTGGATCGGTTGCATATAGGGTAAGAACCCTAACCACTATTCCGAACCGGTGGATCGGTTGGTCCTGTCTCAACGATCTTCCACTTTACATAATTAGTGTCTTAAGTATCTTATTCAACGACTTTCACCCTAGACATGCATGAATCACTCCTTTAACACTTCACACATTGTAACTCATAAATTCCATCCTCATGACTCCACTTTAATCACCAAAAAAAACACCTGATACCTCAAAAACCCTAAGCAGTTGCACCAAACCCTAATTATCCACACGAACCCTAGCTCGGTTTCCTACGTACTCATATAATGCTCCACGCACTATTTTCCCTTCAAATGTTCAATCACCCAAACAACACTTACATTACTTTCCTCAAATCCCAAATCAGCGTTCCATACGTAAACTTCACTCTCATACAGACTTTACACATCCCATGCAATTATTAACTTCCATGCAAACCCTAATACCACCATACAACCATTAACCATTATGCAAAACCCAAAATCTCATCATACAAAACCCTAAATTCATTCCACATAACCCAAAGATCCATTCATACCAAACCCTAGATTCAAACCATATAAAACCCAAAGATTCATCCATACCAAACTAAGTATCCATCCTTACCAAACCCTAAGTTCAAACCATATACAACCCAAAGATTCATTCACACAAAACCCTAAATTCAATCCATACCAACACAAAGATTCAAATCATATAAAACCCAAAGATTTTTCCACATAATACAATTGATTAGATTCTCCCCTTTCATAACCACAAATTATATTCTCCCATACAAGACTATAAGTTAGATTCTCCCACATAAAATCATAAATTAGAATCTCCCAAGCAAAACCATAATTTGGATTAATTGGATTCCCCCAAACAAATCATAAATTAGATTCTCCCAATCAAATCATAATTTAGGTTCTCCCATATAATGTTCATAAATTACATTCTCCCCAAATAACGTCTTAAATTAGATTCTCCCTAACAAACCATAAATTCAATTCGCCCATATAATATCATAAATTATATTGTCTCCCACAAAACCATACAAAACCATAAATTAAACTTCCCCATATAAAACCATAAATTATATTCTCCATACAAAACCTCAAAAATCATAAATCAGATTCTCACACACGAAACCCTAAAATTCTCCATTTTATTCCTTTACTCATGAATCAATGGAATACTTAGGTCAACTCACATCCCTTAATCAACTTCTTTCTCCATCCTCCTTTTTCATCCTTTCTCCAACATAAAATCATATCAACATCCTCACATGCATGTCTTACAGGGTCATACACAAATAATACACATGCCATACGAAAACATACTTCAACTCCATGTCATAGCATATACGGCATAATTAATAATCATAAACATATAATGCATAGCATACGAGGCACACAATGCACATTAGCACATAAAAGGCCTTAGCACCCCTTACCTGAAACGACACCGGTCTTGGAGCACGTTCCTACGCCTCCTTAGGGCTTTGACCAAATAATAACATACTAATAAAATAACCTTAACAAAATTCTAACTTTGATAAAGACATAAAAATAATAGAGATATTATAACCCTTGATAATATAGGGTTAAAGATTTTACCCTTATGATAATAATGATACTAATATAATAATATCAAGGATAATAAAACTAATATCAATAAGAATATAAATAATAATAACAATAATAATAATATTAATACCAATAACGATAACATATAAGCTTTTAAAATAACTAATGAATTACCATTTATTTAATATTAATAATAAAATTAATAACCTATACAATAATATTAAAATAATAAAGATAATGATAATATTATTATTAATGGTTATAATAACAGTAGAAATAATAATACTAAAATAAATAAGTGCAAATGTTAATACAAAATTAGGGCCTAAGATTTTCCAGAATAATTAATAAAATGATAATAATAATTATTCTAATAATTATAATATTAATAATAATAATAATAAGAATAAGAATGATAATAGTCCCATAATAATTTAATTAATAACTTAAAATTCAAAACTAACAATAATATTGTTTTATTACCACTCTCTACCCTGCAAGTACAATTCAGAATAAAATTTCTCATCAAATAATAATAAAACATATTAAGAATATAAATATTAAGAATAATAATAATGGTAATTATATGCAAATAATTGAAATAAATTAAATCAAGGCTTATAATAATATGGAAAATGGTTGAGAGGGTCTAGGGTTCAACCTTAAGCTGGTGGGGATAGGTGGCACCGGCGGTGGTTCACGGCGGCGGCGGCGATGGCCGGAAAATTAGAAGAAAAAGGGGAAAGATGGATGTTGGGAAAAAGATAGGGAGAATTGAGGTGATATAAGAGGTGTTTATTGTTGCCCAAGAGGAGAGGGACAAAATGATGGTGGTGGTGCAGCCAAAGGTGGCGGCGCACAGCGGTGGACGGTGGTTTAAGGCTTCGGGGTCAAAATTCCGGCGAGAACGAGCATCTAACTTTGCATGATTATTAAGGCTCGTACAGGAAGAATCGAGAGGTAAAAATAGTTTGGTTAACTAGCGAAACTTTCAAGGAAGAGAATGGAATGTTTCGGTGGCGCTGATGTTGGCCGAAGGCGGCGGAAGAGGCGTCTGAAGTTGGGGTGGCGGCAGCTCAGGCCAAGGGTTTCGGGGAAGAAAAAACTCTAAAAACTCCTATAACAAGGCTATTTATAGATGTTGGAATGGATAATGAGGAGCTGGAGGTCGAAATGGAAGTTTTAAATGCAATAATTTAGGCAGCCGGCGTCGGAAAACGGTCGGTCGACGTTTGGGTTGGTTCGAAGGTTCGCGACGTTGGGGAGAAGAAACGGGCGAGATTTAACGTCGAATAATTATGAAAGTTTATTTCTGGAGTTAAGAGGAAGACAATGAGGCAAGAAACGGACGGTATTAATCACTGTAGCCGGAGAAGCCATTGACGGGGGAGGGAGTTGCAGCGGCGTCGACGAAGGAGAAAGGAGGAAGAAGGAAGAAGAAGAGGAGGCGGACCGGTCGGCCGGGAAAGAAAAGAAAAAGGGGAGACCGGGCGGTCGGGCGCGGGTCGAGGGTGCGACTAAATGGAACGACGAGGTTCAAGCGTAAAAGAGGCGAAACGCAACGTTCCACGGGCGGAGGAAGGATACGCGGCGCGGGCTGGGCTGCGCCGAAGGAAAGGAAAGAAAAGGGAAGTGGGCCGCGGCTGGCCCATTCGGGGAAAAGAAGAGGAAAAAGAAAAAGAAGAAAAAGAAAGAAAAAGAAAGGAAAAAGGAAGAAAGAAAAGAAAAAGGGAAAAAGTAAAAGAGAAAATAATTAGATTAGGGCCAATTAAATTAATCTGAATATTTAGGATATTTAAAATAATAATATTTAAATAAAATAATATTTAAATCCCTTTTTAGGCTAAATTAGGATATTTAAAATATTTTCCATAAATTCCATTTTAATTAGCAAAACACCCTAATTTTCTTCCATTAATTTATTTATAAAATTAAAATTAATTTGAAACTATTTTCTCCTCATTATTTTAAATAAAATAATTTATTTAAATAAATTCCCAAATTAAAATCCTTAATTAGTTCAAATACCCAAATTCCTCCTAATTAAAATACTTATAACTTTATTCTTGATTTTTCCTAATAAATTTTCTTTTATTTTAATTAAAATAATTTATTTAATTAATCTTTATGATAAAACCTCATTTAAATATAATATTTAAGATTACAATTTTTCGGGGTATTTCATTATGGATGATGAATTTATGAGATATAATCAGAATATTATGGAAATTGGTTAAGATTGGGACAATGTCCTCCTTTTGGAAAACAACCTTGGTATGCTTTGGTTGTTAAATTTCATTTTTTGGTTTAAGTGAAATGGTATGAGGAGCATCTGGCCTTAGTGATAATTATTTATCCTGTATGGTTATTACTTTTTGTTATCACTTATATGACTTAGTATTTTTGTACCATGTTCTCCTATAATACATTCTATATGCTCTATTTGACCTTTACATTGTTAGTTTTGTATAGTGGGTTAGTTAATATCATTGTACTAATAGGTTTTGTTTCATGGTCCCTTATCTATTGAATTGGAAATTATGATTTTACAAGACTACTTGTGAGTTCACTTTAAAGGCTAGTATTTTTTTTGGCTAAGAGTTAGGACTATCATCTGTCCTGTTTGGCATCTTTTGATCTCAATATCCCTAAACTCTTATGTTCTTTTTATATTTCTTTTCATTTGAATTTTGTAACTGCTACTCGATCTTGTATTATCTAATTGATGTTAACCTGTTATGTAATCTCTATTCTATTTATCATTATTGTGTTATTAATTTAAGTAGAGTAACATTTTAGTCTAAGCACTTGGTATAATAATATTAGAGATAACAAGACTTGTATTATGTGTAGTGGTAATACCCTATATTTTAACTTGTTTAGCTTCTACAACTAACTCTTTAAAATAAAATTTTTAAATGCTAAAAGTTGAGGTGTTACACGCGATATCCTTTAAGTATTAATATTTCATAATAAGGCTCATACAGCACTTATAGAACTTCATTGACGTAATACTAGTGTAACACATACAAAATTATAAGGAAGGATTCTACCACACAACCCTACCTCAGAAGCCATCTAAGGATACTCAAGGTGGACTATTGATGTATGAAATTTAACTACTATTATTCTATATAAAAATGACATTTATTCCCCATTATGTTTACAAAATTTGATATTTTCTCAAGTTTTCCTCTTTTGGATATATTTTACAAGAAAAGATAAAAATAAATAAATTCAAAGGAGAAATCAAAGGGAAAAGGAAAAGAAGCAAGGAAAACATCAAGAAATCATGGAATCAATGGAAGAAAATACAAAAAACGGATAAAAAAACATCCAAGGAAATATTATGCTAACATTTCAAGAAGAAAAAGTAAAGGAGGAGGAAACACGGTACCCTTTAAGAAAAAGAAAAAGGTACACTAGTGTTATAAAAACATGAACCATGTTTCTCTAAAATTATATAACTACTCATCCAAGCTTGTCCATTATTTATTTTTTTCTGTTTTCATATATTCAAAAAAAATCATCTATTTATTCTAAAAACTAGACTCTATCTTTTTCTCTATATTAGACATATTTCATACTTTCAATTCCATTATTGTTATTATACTATTAATTTTCTACAATTCAAGTCAATAAGTTTGTTTCAATTCATCTCTTAATTTCAAAAGTTTGATTTTTTGTTTGAATGCAACTATTTGCTTTTCATTCCATTATTATTTTATTAACATTTAAAAATCTTTTTGTGTTGTGTTATTCATTATTGGTAGTAATTTTGAAGTATTGAATTAAATTTTTTTGGTTATAATTATGAAGATGATAGCATAAATTCTTAGAGGATAGGAGGAATTAATGATAGGATTAGGGTTTCAGATATGAAAAGCAACCTTAATTTACGATTCTAAGCATAATCTAATTATTAAATTAATAGACAGAATTGAAAAATTTTGTGACATAGATTATGAGTTTGAACTAATTAGATTGATTACCTCATTAGTGTAAATTCTAATCAAAGCTAAGATGATGGAATTAATAGGTATTTTTTTAATTATACCCCGAAGTAGAAGAAGATCAACCATTAATCTTGTCTATTAATTCATACAATTATATGATCCGAGCTTATGTGGTTATGGTTGTAGTTGATTGCTTCCTAATCATAATATTACCATTAGTTAGATCTAGTGTTCTCAAGCTAGGTTATTAATTTGCTAAATGGTAAATTGAGTGCTTATTCAATTTACTAGAATTAAAGGAAAGCAACAAAATGAACTCCATTAGTACCCTAAAAAACAAGAATCACTATCATTGCAAAACACAAAGGAGAGATGGTTCCTACATGGTTGGAGGGTGTTTTTGGATTATAGGAAGTTGAATTCCATGAGTAGGAAGGATTAGTTTTGTAACATCCTAAAATTTACTACTGAGAAATTTCATTTGTAGAGTTAAGTGTGGAAGCTAAAATAATTAAAACGAAGGGTGTTATCACCGTACTTGGTACAAGTCCAATTTCCTCTACCATTCTCATACCAAGTACTAAGGCTGATATTATTACTTCGCTTAAATTGATAACATGATTAAAGAAATCTGAATAGAGAAAATATTAGATAAATACTGTGCTAATTAAAAATAATATCAGCAATTTACAAAACTCAAGAGAGAAATTATAGGGGGACATAAGGGTCCAAATACAACTGGAAATAAGATAGCAAAAGAGACACCGGATAGCCTTAAGCTCCCAAATCCGAACTATCAACATTTGACTGAATTTGGAGGTTGACCTACAAAGTCTGCTGCACATTAAATAGGAAGGGGCCCATGAGAATGAACCCTTCAATACTACGGTACTAAGCAACCCATTATACTGAACTAATATGATAAAGCAATATGGAACACATGCAAGGCATACAACTAACATGGTATAAGGCCTATACATATGCATATAATGATTGAGATACATTAATCATTTAGATAATCAAATTCTATCAAGGTCACATATTACTCATATTCATTCACCTAAAACAACCAAACTTACTAATAAACATCCCAGAGATACTCTCTAAAGCAATAATTAAAACCCAACTCTACACCACAATATTAACCTTCATAGCATAGTTCGTGTCTCAGCATAAATCTCAACCAATAGATAACATTATAGGTACGATCATAGGTATGTACAATATAATAAAATCCAAAACATCATAGGTATGCTCATAGTTACAACATAATAAAATCCATGACATCACATGTACGCTCACAGACATAATACCAATGCAGGTAGGCACGAAGGCTACTATCGAAACAACAGGAAACCGTAGGTAGGCACAAAGGCTACTACCAAAATCATAGGTAGGTGCAAATTCTACTACCAAAACCGTAGGTAGGAACAAACACTGCTACCGAAACCACAAGAAACCATAGGTAGGCACAAACGCTATCACCAAAACCACAAGTAAGCACAAAGGGTGCTATTGAAACCACAGGTAGGAACAAAGGCTATTGTAAAATCCATAAATAGGCACAAAGGCTACTACCAAAACCACAGGTAGGCATGAAGGTTACTAACAAAACCATAGGTAGCATGAAGGTTGCTATCGAACAATCTAATAATGTAATAATCATTATTTCAATCAAATCATATCATTTCTATTTTTCTTTACTTTCTCGAGGGGAGATTAATCAACTTAAAGACACAAAGGTACTCCAGTCCTATCAATGCAACAAGGTAACATAGTATCCTACCAACTATCAACCTAAGGATGCAAAGGTACCCTGGTTGCACTAGTACACGAAGATAACATGGTACCCTACCGACAAGGATACCTAATCTATAAGTATGCATACCCCTATTAGTCTACAGAACAGAATAAAGTAAGATGTAGGGCCTAACTTGGACACTAAGGCACATCGGCAAAAATCCATAATATTGACCATGGGCTAAACCATTTCCTTAGGGTAGCGATCCCTGAGGAGACACCATGTTCAATATCAAGGTCTTTCAGTTTAAGTATTATTATTTTATTAAGGTGATCACAAAATCGCATACAGTACTGATAAATATAATTTCCACACTTAACCATTTTTGCTCATTTCTAATCAACTGAGAAAACCATAATCAAAGTCAATATCAAGGCCAAAATTAAAATATACTAAGGTCATCCAAGGCTCAATTATTTGCATTTGGACACTTTAGGCAAAAAATGACAAAAATACCCCTAAGACCAAAATGTTCAAGATCATAGTCTATTTAAATACTAATACTATTTTATTTATTAAATTGTCATGAATAGGCTAAAACACCATAAATAAATTATGTATTATGTGATTTAAATTATCAGATATGTCAAATGACCATTTTGCCCTTATACACAATTTTGCACATAAAATCATTTTGTGCACCTTTCATCCATCCAAAACACATACTTACATACTCAACAACAACTAATACACATTAAACATGATTTTTAGGATAAATATCATAATGCACAAAAATGACCAAATTGCCCCTATGGCACACATCCATAATAATTATTCCATAATTATATCTAAGCATGCTCAACCTATCATTTTATGGATAATTATCGTACAAGTTATTTTTCTGTCATTAGAACCATTTTAATCATACTTTTTTTACCCAACATAATTTATATTAGTTAATATGCTCATTGTACCCGTTTTCATGATAATAATAATTAACATATAATTATAATGTAACAAATCATATTTAACATATTTCATACACCAAAACCTATTGTAATATCACGTAATATTTATAATTTTAGTATGGTATAATGGTTACTTGAATTCCAACAAAAATGCAAAAATAGCAATATTCTACTTAAGTTATTGAATCCGCTAATAAACCTTTTGTACCTAAAATAATACCGTAATTACTAAATTAATATATATTAGATAAAATAATAGTTATAATAATAATAAATATTTTTTAAAAAAATTACCGAAATACCCTTACACTTCAAATGGGTACCAATATTTTTAAAATAACTCACACAACTAACGTTGCATGCAACGTGAGTCATACGAGAGAAGGAAGGGGGTTGGGCTTGGGGCCTACTGTGATGGGTTAGCTACAAGAGGTAGCAAGGTAGATAGGTATAGAGTAGCAGCTGGTGGCAATTGGTGGTGATTGCAGGGCTAGTATACGGTAGTGGTGCTAGGTGATAGTGGAGAGTAGCTCGGCCATAATGGTTCAAAGGGGAGTGTAGAGAGGAAGGGTAAGGGAGCTGTGGTCATGGTTAGGAAATCCAACTGAGGCAGAGAGGGGGATGAGGGATGTTTGGTTCGGAGAGGGGTGACGGTGGTTGAGACCAAACGGGGTTGAGAGAAGAGAGAAGGGGAAGAGGGTAGTGGTTCGGTGGTGATGGCTAGTGGTAAAGGCAAAGGAAGAATATGGCAATAGGCGATGGCATTAGATTTGTTGGCTATGCTGGAAGTGGAGGTGGGAAAGGGGTTATATAGGCTGAGGTAGTGAGGATGGGCTAGAGGATCAGTGGCTACTAGGTACTTTTGGGTTGAGGGCGATGGTGTAGAGGCTAGCCAACGTAGGAGGAGGAGAATAGTGGGCTAGGTTTAGTGGTGGCAAAGGTTAGGGTTCTTTTGGACCCTAGAGTTGTAGTAGTGCCCTGGTAGGCAAATAAAAATGGAGGGGAGCAAGGGCAGGGATGCCAAGAAGATATAGAGGGAAATGGAGAAGGTTGTGGAGTTAGGATATGTTAGTGCATGTGTGTATATGTATAATATAGGGTGTTGTTTGGTTAAGTGTGGTTGAAGGCAAAAAATGCAATGGGGGATAGGGAGCTATAGGAATAGGGTTTTTTGGTTGGGGGATATGGTTTGCTAGAGTTTCTCAGGTTATTACAATTTTGCTTTATTAGTTATGGATTAGTTATTAGAGAGGTTAGCAGGTAATGCGTATTATTGCTTTTTGGATGGATATTCTAAATATGTGTAAGTTTCCATAGGTCTAGAAGATTAGGAGAAGACAACAATCACATGTTCTTATGGTACATTTGTGTATTGTCATATTTTATTTGGTTTATGCAATGCCCCTACCACATTTTAGAGATGTATGGTAAGCACAAAAATTAATAAGGTATTCATGGATGATTTTAGTATACACCATGATACTTTTGACCAATTCTTAGATAATTTGACTTTCATCTTAAAAAGATGTCTGGAAGCTAATATTGTGCTAAAATCTGAGAAATGCCATTTTATGATTCAATAAGGGATATTCTTAGGACATGTCATTTATACTAAATGAATTGAAGTTTATGAAGCAATGATTGTTCTTGTTGCTTCTTTAACCTTCCCCTCTACTATTAAGGAAGTGCAATAGTTTCTAGGTATACTAGAATTTATTGTAGATTCAATAAATATGTTTTTAAGATAGCTCAACCTTTGTGTCAGCTTCTTTAGAAAGAAACTAAGTTGAAATTTGATGATGTATTTAATAAATCATTTGATCATTTAAAGGATAAATTGATTAGCACACCCATACTTCAACCACCTAATTGAAATTTCCCTTTTGAGTTAATGCATGATGCATCTAACTATGTTGTTGGTGTAGTTTTAGCTCAAAGGACTTGGAAAAATCCACATGTAGTATACTACACATCAGGCACTTTGAATGAGGCTCAACCATTGAGAAGGAGTTTCTTGCCATCATCTTTGCTTTAAATTTCTAAGCACTAATATTATTATTTACTTTAACCATGCAACCTTAATGTATCTACTAGAAAAGAAGGAAGGAAAAGTAAGGTTGATTAGATAGATGCTCTTACTTCAAGAGTTCAATATTCACATTAAGGACAAGAAAGGAACGAAAATGTAGCAGATCATCTAAGTAGGTTGATCAAGTATATAAAGCGGAGTCACCTCTCAATAAATCATTTCAAGGGGAAAAAAATTCATGAAGTTATGTGTAAAATACCATCGTATGCTGACATGGTTAATTTTTTGGTCACAAAGGTATTCCCTTCACATTTTACTAAGTTACAAAAGGATAGAATGAAGAGTTAATTATTTTTTATTGGAAGATCCCTATTTGTTGAAACAATGTGCTGACCAAATCATTAAAATATATATTTTCAATAGTGAGTTTCTTTCCATTTTAACATTTGTCCATAACCATACATATAGGGGTCATTTTAATCCAAAAAGAACAATACAAAAAATTCTAGAGAGTGATTTTATTGGCCCATCTTGGTTAAGAAATCTTATGAGTTTTGTAAAACATGTGAAAGCTATCAAAAGACTAGAGGATAGCTCTTAGAAATAAAATGCCACAAAACCCCATAAGCATGTGAAATTGTCGATGTTTGGGATATGAATTTTATGGGTCCTTTTCCATCATATTTTGGTCTCAAATACATTCTTGTTGTTATAGATTATGTGCCAAACTGAGTGGAGGAAAAATCCACCAAACCAGATGATGCTAAAGTTGTTGTAGATTTTCTTTGAACTAACATTTTTCCAAGGTTTGGCTTGCCAAAAGCTAAAATCAATGACAAGGGTTCCCACTTCTGCAACAAAATAGTGGAAACATTTTAAAGAAAGCATCATGTTACACATCTAATCTCTACAGCATATCATCTTCAAACAAATGATCAAGCTAAAATCTCAAATCATGAAATAAAATCAATCATCAAAAAGAAGGTGAAAATAATAAGAAAGGACTAGAATTTACATCTTGATGATTCTCTTGGGGCATATCTCATAGTATACAAGACTCCAATTGGTATATCACCATATCGGTTAGTTTATGGTAAATCATGTGACCTTAAAGTTGAATTAGATCATAAGGCTTTAATGGCTACAAAGACATGTAATATGGAGTCAAATAATGTTGGTAAACATAGAAAACTTCAGTTATAAGAATTTTAGGGACTATGAAATGAATATTTTGAAAATGCATTGAGATATGAAGATCAAACTAAGGTAGTTCATGATACGTTAATTCTTAGGAAGAATTTTTAAATTGGTTAAAAAGTATTATTGTATCATTCTAGTCTAAAACTCTTTCCTAGGAAATTAAGGTTGAGATAGAGTAAGCCATTTATTGTGACTAATGTCTTTCCTCATGGTTAAGTAGAAATCAAGAATGAGAAAGTGGAAAAGGTGTGGAAAGTGAATGCACACCATCTTGAACCTTTTTACAAAGGGAACTGTCTGAAAAACTTGGAAGTGGTAGATCTTACTACTCTTAGTTATACATGATGAAATTATCGAGAGGATGCTACTTAGGATATGTCTTAAGTGTTGTAGATAATTAAGTGTGGTTGTGTGCTATATATATATACAAGAACATGGAATTTAACATAGGGATACCATGTTTATAAACACACCCTATGTTTCTTTTCAAAAAAATTTCTACAAAAAGCAGAGAGCAACAGATTTAACATGGGGCTACCATTTATAATTTTAGAAAAAAAAAATTATAGGAAAGCTGAGAGTAACAAAAAATACACAAGACCACCATGTTTATATTCAAAATATTTTTCCGAGGAGGAAAAATAAAACTAACACGAGGCTACCATTTTGTGCAACATAGTGTGTGTTTTGTTAAAATATTTTAACTGCCCCATGTTTTTCTTTAGACACCTTCATTTTTTATTTTTTCTCCTCTTACTCCTAATACCTTTATTTTGGAATTTTACCTCTCCAATTCCATCATCTTCTACCCTATTACTCGATTTAATTTATCAATCAGCAATTAAACCATCAAATCCATATGATGCATGATTCACCAGCCGGTTTTGTTAAGTTTATTATTTTTTCATGTGTGAAACCTAAATTTTTTTTAAGAACCCTAACTTTATCCCTTTATTAATTTTTTTGAAAATTTCACTGAATTAGTTTAGGGTTCTTGCCTCATTCAACTTTTCAAGCATTATCTAAGTATATTTAGCAAAGAAATTCATTTTCGAGTGAAGGGTAAATGCAATTGTCATATGCTATGTTCGAGCGTGTACTAATATATTCATACTTATGCATTTTTCTATTTTTGAACTTATGCTTAATTTGTGAGATTACTTGGAACAACTGGCTTACTAAGATGTTTTCTCTAGTTTTGGGTAATTGACTAAAACTTTTAGTGCACAAATATTGTTCATAACTCCAATATATTTTTAAATGAATTTCTAATCCTTTCAATGTTCATGAGTATCTCAATGAATTTTTCTCTTGACTAGAACATATAAAATGCAGAACACAACTTGTTTCATGCCATTTAGAGTGTCATTGCCTCTGTATTATGTGGATTGAAAGTGAACTTGATGAGATTTGTTCTCTTTCCTTTTAGAATGGCAACAAAAAAAAGTAGAGACCTAAAGGCAAATCTTCTAGGTGGCATAACTCACCATTAAGACAATACAATTGATGGAATCCACAAAATGAGTTAGGTATATAGTCTTTGTTAAAATTGAGCAACAATAAAGGTGTGATTATGAAATGCCCCGAAAGTTTCTAATTTTATAAATTATATTTAAGTGAGGTTTTATTAGAAAATTATTTAAATAAATTATTTTTAATTAAATAAAAGGATATTTAATTAAGGAAAATCAAGAAGAGATTTATAAGTATTTTAATTTGGAGGAATTTGGGTATTTTAGCTAATTAAGCATTTTATTTTAAAAATTAATTAAATAAATTATTTTATCTAAAATAAGAATGAGAAAATAGTTTCAAAATTATTAATAATTTTATAAGTAATTTAATTGGAGAAAATTAAGGTGTTTGCTAATTAAAAAGGAATTTATGAAAAATCTTTTAAAAATCCTAATTTAGCCTAAAAAGGGATTTAAATATTATTATTTTTAAATATTCCAAATATTTTAATTAATTTAAATACCAAGACTAATTATTTTTCCCTTTTCCCTTTTCTTTTTTCCTTTTCTTTCTTTCTTTTTCTTTCTTTTCTTCTTTTTCTTTTTCCTCTCTTTTTTTCCCCGTTTGGGCTGCCTCCCCACGGCCCAATCCCCTCACTCCTTCCTTCCTTCGGCGCGGTCCAGCCCGTGCGACCGGCGTCCTTTACCGTCCCTCACTGCCCCGTGTTTTCCTTCATTTCTCACTAAAATACCATGTTTTATTTAATCAACCTTCACCCAGCCGAACTGCCCAGTCTCCCCTCTTTTCTTTCCTTTCTTTTCCTTCGCGAACCGCCTGGCCCAGACCCCCGTCTTCTTCTTCCCCAGCCTTCCCCGATGTCGAGCACTTGCAACGTCGCCGCCGCCACGCCCTAGATTTTCTCCGGCGATCTCGCTTGTTTTGACCGGCCGATCTCCTCCTTTTATCTTCCACCTGATTCGGCGATCACACAGACCCATCCACCTCCCTTCCTTCTCGCGAGATTTTTCCCCTTTTTCTTGCGCGTAACCCCTGCCCGTTTTGTCTCCCACTGGCCGACCACTCCACTACCGACTGGAACCCTACCTTCCCTATCTACTAGCCGAACCATAGAACCCTAGCCTCCCTTCGAAGCCTATAAATACCCTCGTAAGAAGTTGTGTATCGAGCTCTTGATCCTCCAACCCAGAATTTTCCCTTTTTCACCGCCACTCTTTTAGACGCCTCGTTCGCCGCCTCTGGCCAACTACGCCGCCTTATCTAGCCACCCGTGCACTCCTTGCACCTTCCTCTAGCTAACCAAACATTCCATATACCTCGATTCTTCCTGCACAAGCCAAACCGGCTGTGCGAAATAACCCCGTCGACCAACCTGTTTTCCAGCTCCGCCACCCCTTGCGCCGCCCTTATCCACCTCTTCCGCCGCTTCCACCGATTCTTTTACCGCTAAAATTGTTCTGCAGACCATCCTCTAACTTCTCTACCTTTCTTTTCCTCTTTCTCCCTCTCTTCCCCTCTTTCTCTCCTTCTTCCCCATTTGGCCACCACCTCCGCCGGCGTGTGCCGCCACCTTTGGCTGTGCCAACACCTTCTTTCTGTCCCTCTCCTTCTGGGCAACTCAAAACACCCCAGCTCCCATCTTAACTCTCCCTATCTTATTCCCATCATGCAACTTTCCCCTCTTTCTTTTCTTTTTCCGGCCACTGCCGCCGCCGCTGTGAACCGCCGCCGGTGTCGCCTATCCCCACCAGCCTATGGTTGAACCCTAGACCCTCTCAGCTATTTTCCCTATTTTTATAACCCTTAAATTATTTTATTTCAATTATTTGCATATAAATACTATTATTATTATTCTTAATATTTATATTTTTAATATGCATTATTATTATTATTATTTTAATATTTTATCAAAGCCTAGTCTTATATTAAGTTAGTTTTTAATAGTATTTTTGATAGGAGGGAGTCTAATTTTAGCTTTTCCCTCATAATAGGTGAGACCAGTCAAAGCCCTAAGGAGGCATAGGATCGTGCTCCAAGACCGGTGTCGTTTTAGGTAAGGGGTGCTAAGGCCGTTTGTGTGCTTATATGCATTATGTGTTTCGCATGCTATGTATCATATGTCTATCATTATTAATTATTTTGTATGTGGTATGACATGGATTTGAAGTATGTTTTTGTATGGCATGTGTACTATGTGTATGTGACGATATGTGTTGTGACCCTGTAAGACATGCATGAGCGGATGTCGATGTGGGTTGTGTGGGAGAAAGGATGAAAAAGGAGGATGGGGAAAGAGGTTGACCAAGGGAGGTGAGTTGACCTAATTATTTTAGTGATTCATGAGTGACAAAATAAAATGGAGAATTTTAAGTGTTTCTATTTTAATTGCTTCCGCTTTTAAAAAAAATTAGTGAATTTTGGGGTGTTACAGATTATTTATCTCATAGGTGACTCAGAGGTACAAGTTATTTGGTTGATGGATGCCTCAATACACTAGGACTTCATGAACAAGTTACAAAACTACCAAGAAATGTTGGTATGCAAAAATTTATATATTGTACTAATCATACATATAGATGATTAAATTGAGAGTTGCTTAGCACTTTTGAATTTTATGCCAAATGTTCCACACAAAAATGTGGTGGCATATTCTTTTTCTTGTTTAATGTTGATCACCAAATCACTTTGCATGAGCTACCCAAAATTTTTATGTTATCATGTGGAGGTTTACGTATCATACCCCCATAATTTAATGTGGATCATTTATTCTCTAAGATTAATGAGACTTTAAACATGCAAACTCAACCACTTTCATAATTTCAAAATAGAAGGCTTTGAGAATTTACAATCTTATCTTTTATTATTTACAATGCCTTCTAGCTTGAATTATTTTAGAAAGGGGATAGTACCGGTGTGGTTAGGATCACCAAGAGTTTTTTTTTCTTATTGACTCCATATTAACTTGCACAAAGATTGATAAATATTATTATCTAGCTAAGCAGTTCATGACGCTAAGCGACTCTAAGCAAGGATACATTGTCATAGGTGGTTTGATGACCACTATTTACTTGATGACAAGCTAGTCGAAGCTTTAATCATGTGCATCAACATTCAAAATTGTTGTTTGGTGCATTTCATTAAGCGTAGAAATAATACATGGCATCTTCACTATGAAGGTCATGCAGACTTTTAGTTACCTAATACTAATAAGACTAACCCTTTATACCATAGGACTTGGCAACCTTCAAATAACTATGTTGATCAAACTCATCTCACCATAGAGCAACATTATCCCCATCCTTATGAACAAATAACACCTCCTTCTCCTCCTCATCACCATTCGCATGCTTGTTCATCATCTTCTATCCCTTATTGGCATCTCTAGTTTCAAATTCGTGTCAACTCATAGTTTCAAGATGTATTCTTTCAAATGACTACCACCTCTATAAATCCCTTCATATTCCATCTTTCTATTGTCTACATTAGTTCATTTAGGACAATGCAAAATCTAATTAGGGGATGATGCACATTGTTTGGTATGTTTAGTTTGACTTACTTTCGGTTTGTTCAAATTATTTTCTATTTTTGTGGTTTGCTTCAATGTTTTTTTTTTAATTTTGTGGTGTGCATTTTCTTTTTTCTAAAAAAACCTCTTTGTTAATAAGAAGTGTGATGCAAGTGCATCTATAGAATATCATGATACATCCAAGGAATCTCATACAAATGAGGATTTTGCATTATTAACAATAGAGCCTATTACGATATGTGTCTTTCATGATGTAACTTTGACTAACCATTCCAAGTTATTCTTCAATGTATGTCACATATTTTTAAGGAGAATATTCAAGAAGTCAAACCACTTAAGATTATTTCTTATGTTATAAGTTATTACAAATAAAAGGAGCTATCATACATGGAAGTCAGAATTCTAAGTAAAGAAGACTTAGTTATCATTTTTATGTAATTTATGACTTTTTGTTAGTTATTTTTATTATTGCCTAAGTTTGTTTGTAATAATTTGTTGTTCAATTCATATAATGTACAGGTTAGTAATGTGGTGTTATTGAAGGTTAGTGTGCTAGTTATACATGTTTGCATTAGCTTGGCTATCCTAATGTGCTACTTAAAAAAGTATAACTACCTATATATATACATATGTTGTTATACTTGTAACATGACAAGAAGAATAGTTGAAATATTTGAAAGAAATAACAAGTTAATACTTCATTACCTCTCTCTTTTGAGTGAATTATGTCCTAAGACTAATTAGTGTAATCTTAGATGGAGCCTTTAGATGTGTTATTGGAGAATCATTCAAAGATCCCTTATTGTTGAATATCATTTGAAGATTCATAGTTTTATTTGAATCTTACTTGAACATTCACATTCCTCACCTTAATCTTTAACCCATCAAATCAAACTACTTTTTAAGCCTTAGATTTCTCTCTCAGACATTAAAGATCCATATCATTATTTTTATCAAAGTTGGGTTTCTAATTTCTATATTCTAATAGCCAACCCCATCTTCATCTTTTCCTTCGTGCAAATCATACATGAAACTACAGGTAACAAAGCCAACCAAACATCTAGTGTATCTTTAAAGTCTTATTCATATCTTCAACCTTTAAAGTTTAATTTCTATGTTTTTATGTTATTTTTTTCAATTTGCATGAATATCCTTTAGATATTTAGGGTAAATTCATCTTCCTTTCATCCCTTTTAAGTTTGAAGACTCAACTTAATTGATTCCTCATTCTTTCTTCCAACATACATTGAAAACATTGAGTGTTTTATTTCAAGAAAGAAGAATCTTCGATACTTCCAACAGTAATTGAGCATTATTTGAATCTTATTTCTCCTCCATTCTTCACTTTCGTTCACACATTAGTAAGAAAATGAAACCATTCTTAAGGTTCCATTAGATATCATCAAGTTCATTACTTGATTCTTATTCATGCACATCTGATTGTATTCTCCATCAAGAACTCTTCTTTGTGCATAAAAAATGAATAATGATCTTCTCAACCAATTCCCTTCTATTCCTACTCCATCTTGTAGGCAAAGTGTTGTAGAAATGGATGAGGAAGTTTCAATGAAGCATATGTTCAACACCCTTCAACAGCTATCAGCAATTTTTCATGCCACTAACACATAGCTACAACAACTCCCTTCCATTCAAAGCCAACTTCGCTAGCTAGAGATAAGGGTATCCAAGTAAGAGACCCTTCAACACATGCACAATACCATGGAAGACACCTGTGATCAAGTTGAGGGCATGGAAAGAAGATTCATCAAAGCACAAGGAGACCACATCAACAACCGAATGGAATATGAAGAAATGATGAACAAAAATGGATCTAATGAGTTCATAGACAATAAAAGAGCCCATGAAAATCATTAACAATGGCATAACCATATTGAAGATAAAGGTATTAAACTCAAACTCCTATTATAAATTAGATGTTGTGTTATTTTTAAATGGTTGCATAGAATAGAAGATATTTTTTAATTTAAAGATTATGATGATGACCATAAATGTAAGTTAACTTCTAAAATTTTAAAAAAAATTCTAAGTTTTGGTATGACAATCTCAAGAGAACTCATGAAAGGAAAGAAAAGAGTAAAATCAAGCCATGTGATAAATTAAAAAAACACCTAAGGGAGAAATTTGTTTCTAAAGAGTATAAAAAAATATATATATATTAAATTGAATACACTTAGGAAAGGATTACTTATTATATAGGAATAAACTAAGAAATTTAAAATGCTAACACTCTTGTGTGACATGCAAAAAAGAAAAGATTAAAAATGTGTTATATACTTAGGTGGCCTTAATAACTTATTTAGAGAAAAATTTGAAATGTTTTCCTATTATTATCTTGTTGATTTAACTAAGTTAGCTTTAAAATAGGAAACAAAAACTAATTCTACCAAGTCCTATGCAAACACTAATGCTTCGAATTCTACTTCAACTAAAAACTATTCAAATACATATTTATCGAAATATAGAATAAATGTATCTTAAGCTAATGATAAGAAACTAAACCCTTAAATATATGGAAAAAGCTAAAAAAAGATAAATTAAATGTATAACAAATAATATTTTAAGTTTAAAGGATATGGTCATTTTTCTAGGGAATATCCTAAGCAAAGAGTTTAAACCTTACATGAAATAGCAACTATTAAACAATGTGATGATCATGATGACCTAGAGACTGAATCTAATGAAGATACCTTTAAATATGTATGCAGAATATGATAGTCCATGTTTTTTACTTTAAAGGGTTTTACAAATCCAACCTAATAATCCACTTACACAATGGGATAAAAAATTTAAACTAAGTATATAATTGGTGATAAGGTTTGCAGAGTCATCATAGATAGGGGTTCATATACTAATGTTGCTAGTGAATGATAGTTAAATAGTTATGTTTAGTGACTACAAATCATCCTAAACCACATTATTTACAATATCTTGATAAAGATAAAGGTGATAAAGTAGATAAGAAAATCCCAATTACTTTTCATATTAGTGACTATCATGATAAAGTATTATGTGATGCATTGCCTATGGATGCTTTTATTAGGAATACTATGGAAATATGATAGAAATCAAATTCATGATGGTGTGAATAATGAATATTTTTCTTAAAGATAAAAAGAAATATAAATTGAAACCATCTCAGAGTGATCATATGTAACTTGTTGAGACTAAGAATAGTTTCTTCTTAGGTAAAAAGGATAAGATCAATTGCATTTAGGATGAAGGTATTTTATATGCTTTAATACTAAATGTAATACCCCGTATTTTTAAAATCTAATTTTATTAAGCCTAATGATTTTATTAGCGTAATTTGATGTGAATATTTAATCATTTTAATTTTGATTCATTTTATGGATTTATCAAGGATTTCGAATTCATATTTTAATGTAATTAATAATAAATTCGTTCACGACCATGATTTTATTATATTCTTATGATTTCAATTTTCGGTTAAAAATATGTATTCCCGTTCTTTCTCGTATTTTTATTTTTAATATTTTAGATTTGTTCTCGATTATAACTTTGTCATGTGATTACGGCGTTAGTTATATTTCATTGACGAAATATATTATTTAAATTATAGAATTTCTGTTTAAATAGTCAAAGTTATTTTAATGATTTTATTTGTAGAAAATATTTTAGACTTTAAATTTATTCGATTCTAGAAATCTTTAATATTTTCGGGAAGTTTAAATTAAAAATATTTTCGGAGCTTATTTGAGGATTTCTTTTTAAAATTAATTTTCTTCCGTTTTACGCTTTTTAGTTTGCGAAAAACCGATTTCGAAAATTATTAAAATTAGTTTCGGTTTATAGATCTTGACTTATATATTTTATTATATGCTTTAAATATTATTTCGGGGTCTTATAATGTATTTCCGTAAATAATATAAATTTTTACGTTCGTTGGTAAATTCTTCCGAAAATGTTTCCGAAATTTTGTATATAGTTCTTTTATTTATTTTAAGCTTTTGGAACTTTACGAAATAATTTTCATCTAATAAATTTTAAATAAAATCTTCCAATAACAATTTTAGATAATTAGTATTTCGTTTTATAATTGTATTTGTAAAAACAAAATGAGCTTTACCCCGTCGGACCCCCCTCTTCTTTTCCTTTTCTCTCTTCTTTCCCTTATCTTCCCTTTCCTTGTTCCCCGACTCCCTGCTCCTGTCCAGCAACCCTAGCTGCCTCCTTCTCCCCAGCTCCTCCTCCCTGCTCCTCCTTCGTCAGTCACCGGCCTCCAACCAGCTGCCACCGTAGCCAGCCGCAACAGCAACCGCAGCAACAGCCGCCGAGGCAGTGCATCAGCAGCCACCGAACGCTGCAGCAGCAACGCAGGCTACGCAACCATCGTCTGGTCACCAGCGAGAGTCGCTTACCACCAATGAGCCACCCCCAACCTCCGACTAAGCTTCCTAGGCCTTCCTTTGATCCGATTTTGTTCATTTTTTTTTGTATAAATTTCTGAAAAGCCCTAATATAGATTTCATTAATTGAGTATGATTTAGCTTGTAATAAGCTAAATTAATTGATTGCTAATGTATATATGTGTTGTGAGATTGTTTTGGATAAGTTAATTGTATGGTTTAGGATGGAATTTTAGAAATTGAATTTTTGGCTGGGTTATGCCCGAATTTTGATATTCGTCCGATTTAGCTATTTTGGGTAAATTGATTATACAATATGTTTTAAAATGTATCTGATTTTATGTTGGAACTGCCGATTTGAGAAATTTATGCATGTTTTATCAAAATTTGATTCCTAGGTCAAAATTCGGGTGTAATGAAATTGGGTCGTATAATTTAGCCGTTTCGCTCAAGTGAATTTATAATATCGTTTAAAATGTATTTAATTTTATATTAGAAGTGTTGATTTGGGAAAATTGCACGTAATTGATCGGAATTCGACTTTTAGGTCAAAACTCTGAGGGGTCTAAATTGGATTGTGTAATCGGGTCATTTTATTCAATTGACTATACAATTTATATTAGAATATATTTAATTACATTTTCGAACCGCTAATTTATATATTTTAGTAAGAATTGATCGGATTTGTATTCCGGGCTCAAAAACCCTAATTGTGCTAAATTGGGTATTTTTTTTAATGATTTTGATCAATTGATTATTCGACATGTTATAAAATGTGTTTAATTGCATTTCTAAACATTCAATTTGATTAAATTAATAGAATTCAACTGAATTGTATTTTCGGGCCTAAAACCCTAGATTTTAAGTGAGATTATGAAATTGGTTAATTGTATAGTTGTTTTTCTAAAATTAAATTTATAGAAGTAGTTGAAATGATCCTAATTATATTCTAATACCTTTAATTGGAATTAATTGATTTGAATTACCCGAGTTTGTGTCGCGGGCTTTAAAACCCTAATTTTGAAAACGGATCGTCTTAAATTGGGTAGTCGGAAGATTGTTTTGTTGAAGTTGATTATCTAGATTTATCTAAAACTAGTTTGATTGTGCTTTAAAACTATCAATTTGAGGTAATCGAAGTGATTTGGTCGATTCGTAGTTTAGACATTAAAAACCCTAATCTTCGGAGGTGATTTTATAAAATTGATTTTTTCTATGCGTCTTCTATCTAATCGATTCCTATCTTTGGGTTTTAAATCATTTAAATTATGTTTTAATCTTATCGGTTTGGATTTGGTTCTATATAAATGGTTGGGTTACCTATTTAGTTGTAAAACCTAATGAATAAGTTATTTTCGATAAATTAATTTATGATTGATTATTCTTTCTCGGTCTTTCCAAGTTAATTGGAAATGTCCTAAGTGGTATTTGTATTAATTCGTTTTGATTTATATTTAATCTTAAATATTGATAGAGCTATACTTTTGAGTCCTAAGTTTTGGACACGTTTTCCAAGAAAGATCGTTGTATTTGTTTGCGCTTGTTTAATTATAATATGTGAATTATTAATTGATAAGATAGTTTCTAACCTAGTTTCGATTTCTATCGGCGATCTAGGAAAGCTTTATTGTGGATCCTCAAGCTAGTAATCTTCTCTCTCCCTCTTATCTCGCTTAGCTAGCTTCAGATTTAGGTAAGTCTCTACTTACCTCCACTTATGGGTGTTTCGTAAGGATGTCGCTAAGGTCCCTACGTGTTATGTGACTTGCATGCCTTGGATGCTTTTTATATATATCATGTCCTGTTGTGTATCACATGATTTTCCTTAACGTGTTTTATGCGTAGCGCAGTTTGGAGTTAAGGTATGTGGTATGTGTTTTTCTTATGACATGAATGTGATATCCATATGTGATGATTATGATGTGCTGTGACATGATATAACCCTCTAGGACATGCATGCTAGGGTGATTGTTATTATGATATAGGAATGAAAGGATAAAAAGAAATAAATGGGAAGTGAGTTGCTAAGGGGGATATGAGGTTGGCCAAAATGAATAAGAGATGAGAACTATGCATGGGAATTCTAGGGTTTGCATCAATTGGATAAAACTTGCATGGGGATGATCGTTACATGAGAAAAGTTGTATTAAGGTGTAAATAATCTAAAGGAAGAGTTGTGGGGTGTTTGGAGACTTGGGATGAAAAATAATAGGTAGGTTGGTGTAAGGGTGTATAAGGGATCCGATTAGGGTTTTGGGAGAAAGTAGTAATTCGGAGCATGTGAAAGTAAAAATGATTAAGGGAGAGTGGAGTATGGATTAAGAGGTAAATTGTGGTATAAGGGGTGATTATGGGTGTTGTGGGAGAGAAGAGATATTGGGTGAAAAAAAAGAGAGGGGTTACTTGTGGGAGAAGAAAAGTATTAGGGTTGAAGTGGCCAACTAGGAATTTTTTTGGTTACATGCGGAATCAAGGGGTAAAGCAAGATGATTTGGGATTGGATCTAAATGAGACGAGGTGTGGGATGATAAATGGAGTAATGGTAGTGTAAGTGAGAGAAAGTTGGGTCACATAGGTTCAATTAAGGTTTCCAAGGGAAAACCCTAGAGGGAGATAGCATGTGGAGTGGATGTCATGAGGTTTTGGGCCTTAACCCACCCCCATAGGAGTTGGTTTCCATTATGTGTAAGTGTAAAGGGGAATGGATATCGAGGCGTGATAAGGGGTGCAAGAGTCCCAAGATATGGGACGGGCCCTCTTGGGAGGATAAGTGTGGATATAGTTAGCCATGCATGTCAAGGGTGTAATGTTTATCGAATAAGACACGAATAAAATACTAATCACTTAAAGAGGAAGATTTTTGATCCGGGCCCAAACCGATCCACCGGAATAATAGTGGCCAGGTGCCGGGGTGCCCTGGATATCGATCCATCGGTATATAATAGTGGTTAGGTGCGTTTTGCCCTATAAGTGACCGATCCACCAGCTATAATAGTGGGGGATCCCAAGCTCAACAAACCAAAAATTAACTTACAAATAAATCATGGAAAGATACGTTATAATTACAGTGAAACACCATGAGAGTCGAAGCCATACCGATCCACTAGCATAATAGTGGCCAGGAGCGTTCTGCCTTGGAGACCGATCCACCGGCATAAAATAGTGGTTAGGTGCGTTCTTCCCTATAAGTGACAGATCCACCGGCTATAATAGTGGGGTTCCCGCACTCTCATGGATTCATAACAATTATGATGCGAATCGACTATATTTACAAGAGATCTAAAGAATGAGTCTACCCGGACCATAGTCGGCTCTTATTATCCGTATTACTGCATGCGGCTTATGTGATTGTGGCCATTTAATGAGTTGTCAATAATATGGATTATTCCTACCTGAGGCGCATGAGCTACTTTATATTTCGGTCATACCACTTATATGTTTAAATAGGATGTTACATATGTTTCACATGTTATTATATGTGTATGGTAGGACTTGTGATGTGGGTTTTGAGTATGCGTAATATTGTATCAACGTATTGCACCATGATTTAATATGCACTTGATGTTATAGTTTACATCTCTCCCATAAGATAAGGTAGTGGGATTTACTCAGTATTGGACCCGTACTGATACTACCTTGGTTGAATGGGTCCTGTGATGATCCACTGATGGTGGGGAGCAGACCTCTTGTGCAGGTTTAAGATCGGATACTGTTTTGGGGTGGAAGGCTTGACTTGAGTGAGTAGGCAATCCGGATATTGATCCTTCGGGTTTTTTTTTGTTTTACTGTATTCCTCTTTGGAAGTTACGAGTATTGCATTTAAATTTTCAAGGGTATTGTAATTAACTTTCAATTTCTCATACTCTGATAAGCTTTTCAAATTCGGATTTATTTCACAGATTCCGCCGATGAGCTCAGCGATGATTTCATTTTGATGTCTGAGATTGTTTGATAGGTTTTAGCCTTGCATCTAGCATGAGATAGATGGTGGACATTTATCTTGTGTTAAATGTGGCAGTAACATTCCCCAAATTCTCTTCTAGCTTCTGCTTTATTCTTTCAAAAAAAAATTCAGGAGTGAATTTTGGGAGCGTTACACTAAAATAATCTCAATTTGGGGACAATAATTCTAACAATCAAAACCTTACGAGATTACTTGATGAATACAATAATGTATTTCCCAATGAATTACCTCCTTAACAATCGCCTATTAGATGTATGGAGCATGTTGTAGATTTAATTCCTAAAATGTCTTTACCTAATAAACCTACTTATAGATGTAATCTACAACAAGCTAAGGAATTAGAAACTCTTTCTCCAAGGTTTAAATTACTTGTTATATTATATGCTAAATTGTTGGGTTTTGAAATGTTAAAAGAATTATATAATAAAGACAAAGACTTTAGTGATGAATATAAGGGATGTAAAGAAAATGGATATCATGGAAATCATTCATTACAAGATAGATTTTTGTTTAAACATAATATACTTTGTATACCAAGATGAACTATAAGAGATTTACTTAATTAAAAAAGTACATGAAGGAGCTATGGTGGGACATTTTGGTACTCAAAAGGCATTAGAACTCTTATAAGAGAATTTTGATTACCCATGCATGATAAAAAGTGTACAACTTATAGCAAACTAATGTAATACTTATAAAAGAGTAGAAGTTTTTTCACAAAGGTTTATATACACCATTACCTGTATCTAGTCAACTATGAGAAGAATTTAGTATGGATTTTATCTTAAGGTCTCCTAGAACACAATGAGATAAAGATTCTATTATGGTTATGGAAGATATACTTTTCTAAAATGACTCATTTTGTTCCATGTAATAAAACTAATTATACTACACGTGTCATTCACTTTTATTTCAAAGAAATTATAAAATTACATGGCATCCCTAAAAATATTATTGAATAGAGATGTCAGGTTTCTTATTTACTTTTGGAAGACATTATGGCACATGTTAGGATCTAAGTTTTTATTTAGTACTTCACATCATCCACAAACTGATGGAATAACTTAAGGTACATACCATAGTGTTGGCACTTTGTTAAGAGGATTGGTAAGTAGAAGTAAAAATGATTAGAATATTAAGTTATCTCATGATGAGTTTGCCTAAAATCGAAGTCTTCTAGTACTAGTCGCTCAAGTCCATTCGAGATTCTATACGGGGTGAATCCATACATGCCAGTTGACATGGTATCCTTACAAAAAAGGTGAGTTTAAAAACTATGAATCCAATGAATGAGTTGAATTCTTTCAAAAGCTTCACTAAAAAATCAAGGGAAATATTGAATAAGGAGCTGAAAGGTATCAAAAGTAAGCTAACAAACATCAAAATACACAATTATTTTCTCCTGGTGATTTAGTTTGGTTACATTTAATCTAAAAAAAACATAAAATAATGACAATAGCAGATGGACCATTTAAAATCCTTAGAAAATTTAGAGAAAGTGCTCTTAAACTTGAACTTCCAAAATCATATGGCAGTATTTCAAGGACATTTAATATTAGTGATTTATCTCCTTATTATAGTGATGTCAATTTAAGGACAAATTCTTCTCAAGTTGGGAAAAATGATGTAGGAGCATCTATGGATTCTCATAATGCATCTAAGGATTCTCATGCAAATGAGGATTTAGCATTATTAATAATGGAGCCTAGTACCATATGTGTCTTTGATGATATAACTTAAGCTAATCATAATAAATATATTCTAAGTGATTCTTATAGGGTTGTCACATAATTGCAAGGAAAAGATTCAAGAAGTGAAACTACTTAAGATTGTTTCCTATGTTACTAGTTATTTCAAGTAAAAGGAGTTATTATGCATCAAAGTTAAAATTTCAAGTCAAAGAAGGTCTAGTTATCATTTTATGTAAATTAAGACTTTATTTTTTTTCATGTAATAATTAGCTACATTTGTTTGTAATCATTTGTTGTTTGGTTCATGTATTATATAGTTTACAAATATAGTGCAATTAGATGTTAGTGTGCTTGTTAGGCATGTGTGCATTATCTTCGATATCATATTGTGCTTCTTAGCAAAGTATAGCTACCAATATATATACATATATGTCGACACACTTGTAACATGAGAAGAAGAATATTTGAAATATTCAAATGAAATAACAAGTTAATACTTGGTTATCTCTCTCTTTTGAAAGAATTTGTTCCTTAAACTACTTGGTGTAATAGTAGTTACAACCTTTGAATGTGCTCTTGGAAAAACATTCAAATATCCAATGTTATTGAATCTTGTTTGATGATTCATAGTTTTCTTTAAGTCTTGGTTGAATCTTGCTTGAGGATTCACATTCTTCTCCTTAATCTCCAACCCATCAAACCACAATTCCTTTTAAACCTTTAATTTCTCTCTTAGACTTTGAAGATCCACATCAAAGTCTCATACCAAGTTTATTTATTCATTGGGTAATCAAAGTAAAGGGAATAAATCTTTTAATGAATCGATTTGCTCACCATCTTGAAAACCTTAAAAATAGAAATTGAGACTTTGATAGTGGTGAAGAAAGGAGAGTTAGAATGATTAGGAATCAACCTATTCACTAATTGAGATTGAGATGAAATGATATTTATAGTTGGTAGAAATAATTTTGTAAGCGTTTGAGCTTATTTGTTGGACACATTATATATCTAAAATTATTTTTTTATTTATGTATCATATAATGATATGTAAAATAAGAATTTGCCATTATTACTCTTCAAGATTGCATAGGACTTTAAGATATTCAAAAATCATAGAAAAATTTTCATTTCTTTTCTAGCAATGAACCAAATGGCGTAACTTTGTAATTTTTTTCCATTGTATAACTCCTTTGAGCCTTAAACCTTATTCCATTGATCTAACCTATGTTTGCAACTATTATCCATGTGTATTTTCCTTCCTACTCTATAGCTTGTGGAGCAATAGTTTTTGAAAAAGAATGTTGTTTTGCTAATATGGTGAGATCTAAGCATAAGGTTTTTGGTGTTTAGGAAATAATTAATGGAGTAGATAAATATTTCAAAATACATGAATTAACTTGTTTACAGTTTTATAAGTTATTTTCAAAATAAAAGGAAAAGAATAAAAGTTCATGTCGTTTATTTGAAATTTGGTTGAATAAAAAGGGGTTGAGACTATAATTAGTTTATGTTTTTAAAAGGGAGGAAGTGAATCAAAGAAAAAGAGAAGGATTTAAAAAATTAAAAAAATAAAAATAAATAAATTTTTTATTGAAAGAATAGAGTTTAGCTACAATCCCAAACTTATATCCCACCTTAAAATCCTAGTCCCATTACAATCGAATTTAATACCTCTTGATTCTTATATACTCTAGTTCTCTTAAGTGGTGGCAAATTAAGAGTAATGGAAAACATATGGGTAATTATAATCATTTGGAGAAACTTGAGAGTAAACACAGTTTACCCTAGATATATGAGGGTGAATGTTTACATGTGCCAAAAGTGGGCACCTACAAATTTAACTTTCATTATTCTTAATGTAGATTTGAATGATGAGATGCTAATTTTACTAATTATCCTTCCCTAATCACTTGCGATTTTGATAAAACTTCTAATTTGGTATGTTTGATGAGTGGTCCAAAATATTTTTGAATTTTTTCTATCTTTCTATTTTTACAAATTTTGTGAGTCCCACTGCATTGCTAACATTGATGAATGAATATATCCAAACTTGTAATTCATGTTGATCAAAACTTAATTCAATTGTACTTCTTGATTTTTCTGTTGTGCATGATATGATGTAGTTGCTTAGAGACAAGCAACGATCTAAGCATGGAGGTATTTGATATATGAAATTTATATGCAACTATCCTATGTAAATAGTCATTTATTCCCTTTTTTTAAAAGATATATTTTCTTTATTTTTTCTCTTTTTGGACAAATATTATAGGAAATGTTAAAAATGAAGAAATTCAAAGGAGAAATCAAAGGAAAGAGGAAAATTAGTAAGGAACACATTAAGAGAACATAGAATCAATGGAAGAAAAGACTGCAAATGAAAAAAATTAACATTCAACTAGATCTTGTGCTGAAGTTTAAAGAAGAGAAAGTAAAGGAAGAAGAATCATGGTACCCTCATGCTTATTAACATTGGGGGGCGTGTTTTTCCATCAAATTAAGAAAATTCATTTTTCAAATTTTAGTGAGTTCTAGAAAAATAATATGGCACCACTATTTTACAAACGCAAAATGTGCATCTCTAAAATTATGTAACCATTCGCACGAGCTTTGCCCTAATATATTTTTCCTCTTTCTATATATTTGAATAGTTTATCTATCTTTTCTCTTTTTTTTTTTTTTAACCAAACTCTCTCTTTATCTATATATTAGATATATTTCACAATTTTAATTCCATTATTGTTATCCATTGTAATCAATCGTACTACTAGTGTTATGCATTTCAATTCGATAAGTTCTTCTCCTTTCACCTATCAATTGCAAAATTCTTATTTTTGTTTGAATGCAAGTATATTATTTTTATTCTATTATTATTTTTTTGAAATTTATAAACTATTTTTTATTATGTTATTAATAATTAATATTAATTATGTAGTATTGCATTAAATTTTGTGTTGTTATAATTATGAAGATGATGGCGTAAATTAGTTGAGGATAGGAGGAATCAATAATGAGATTAGGGTTTCGAATATGAAATGTAACTTTAATTTATGATTCTAAGCATGATCTAATTGAATTAATAGATAGAATTAAATGATATTGTTACATATATTATGAGTTTGAACTAATTAAATTGATCACCACATAGTCTAAATTCTAATCAAAGATAGGATGATGGAATTAATACGTATTTATTAATTATAATCACTGTAGTAGAAAATGGTTAATGATTAATATTTTCTATTAATTCATATAATTGCATGATCCATGTGGTTATGGTTATAGTTGATCTCTTTCTATTCATAATGCTACTGCTAATTAGATCTAGTGTTCTCAACCTAGGTTATTAATTGGTTAGTTGGTAAGTTAAGAGCTTATTCAATTTACCATAATTGAAGTGAAGAGAGGAAATGAATTATTGTGAGCTTCCATAGGTCAATATTAGAGCAATTAGAATTAATATTTTCTAGATAATTATTCATTATCCTAAATCCATAATTGATTATCTCTCATCCTTATTCATTCATTAATGAGTATAGCATTTTATTACTTGTCAATAATATAGAAATTAGTGGTAGAAATGATTACTATTAGATAAATGGGGTGTTGAAATTAATCATAGAATCCTTGATTATAAATGATTCCCTGTGGGTTCGAATCCTACTTGCCGTTTACAATATATTTTGGATTAGGATTTAATTTTTAAATTTGTTATACATATAATATTGCATCACCTATTTGCAATATCCAGCTATGCTCACTATGGTGACCTATAGCACGAAAAATCCTTAATTCTTTACTTTCACTTATCATTAGAATTATTTATAATTTATGCCCATGACCACATACTCCATAAACATAGCACATCAAAATTGTTCTTCATAAAATTAGATATGATTAATAATAAGGGAATAAATCATTTTACATTAGTGTCAACATAAGACTAAAACAAAATATCATGGCACACTTAAGCCTATATTCTCATTATTAAATATAATAACAAACTCAAGGCATATGTAATATGTTCACACCAATCATCTATATGATATAACTATTATGATTCAAATCATGTGATATCACTTATAAAATATAATTACAAAGAACCACAATTCATATGCCCGAAGGACCACATGATATATCACACCACAAATAAGAGAAGAAAGCCACCTAAGGTCCACAAACTTAAATTAAACTCAAATATCCTAACATATGCCTATATAAATTAAGATTTTAGGATCAAAGTAAGAGCCAGAGGTTGAATGTAAGACCCCAACATTTTGAAACCCTTTTTTTAGCGTTTAACCTTTTATTCGAAACCTAACCTCTAAACTCCAACTTAATTATTTTTGTTAACCCTTGGTTTGTAACCCAAACAATTTCATAAATTAATTTATCATAATCATTTTTATCTTTGTCCTTTATTATTAAACCTAGATAAAAATAGTTAATTTTTCTTAATTGAACAACCAAACCCCAAATGATTGATAAATTACCTTTACCCAAATTTATTAATCCTACATTAAAATATAATTCGAATTCTAACCCTAAATTTCTTTTCATTTCCTTTTTTATTCTTTATTTTCCTTTATTTTATATATATGTTTTGTTCCTTCTACACTATCTTGGTTGACTTAGTACCATTTCCCCTTCAAACCATGCATCCTTCCTTGAATGGCCTCCCCTCCCTTTCTTTTTCCTTTCATTCTTGTCTACTACCATTTACATACTCCCCACACCTAACTACACCACCATACCATGCCTTTACCTTATCTAAGAATGCATTTCCAACCTTACACCCTCACCTCACCTGTTTGTTCAAGCCATCTTTTAAAACCATCTCTATGTATATATATTCACTCATACTCTTCCCCTCCATTTTTCTTTAAAGCAAGTGAGCCCCTTTGCTCCCATCTTTTCTTCTCATTCTTCCCTTCTTCTTCTTTCTTTTCCCATACCCTCACACAGTTTCTTCCTTTCCTCTCTCCTTCTTCTTTCTCCTAGCCCTATCCTCATTGTGTGCATTGAAAGGATGTGTACTAACCCTTGAACTACTATTTTGCTTCTTCCATGACCCTATCGAATGTGTACTCCACAACCATTATAGCCGCCTCAGGCCCAACAACTATCACCACCACCAACCACTAGCTCCATTTTCCTTACCTTCCTTCTCCATTATCTCCCTTCACCACCATTCCTATGTCACTATCACCAACAGAACTAGTAGCCTTACCCAATGTCATCCTCACTTCCTTACACTAGTAACCCTTTTCCCCATCATCACCTTCTCTACTTTGACCTCTCCTTCATCAACTCCAATACCACCACCATCTCTTAGTGTCACCTCCTCATTCAGCTACTTCACTCCCATGTCAATTGTTCCTGCACTCTCAAACCACTTATGTCACCCTCTCCACACGAACCCTGGCCCAATTATGTTGTAGCCTCACACTAACACCTTCATGCAGTGTGAGTGTAGTTTTTTCTCTTGTGCCAAAATTTAGGGCAATTTGGTGATTCTACAATGATAAATAATTTAATATATATTGATATTTTATGATTTAGATAATAACATAGTTAATTTTGATTTTATTTTTAAGTCATAGAGGTTGATTTGTAGAGCCTAATAATTTTAGTAGATTTCTTATATTTTTTATTTTGGTGGAAATCATGTATTTCATATAATATACTAAAATTTTAGATATTTCATTATAACTCATTAGGGTTTTATATATAATTTGTATTAATTATGCTTGTTACATTATAATTATCTATCTAATACTTTTAGAATAAATTTTGATTAAATGAAGCATGTTGGTTTGTGTAAATTATTATATGTATTAAAGCATGTTAAAATGGGTTTAGTTCTCAAAATAAATTATGTATGTCATGTATTTCTAATGTTATAGGTTGAGTATGCTTCGGGGTATTTTTGGCATAATTATTATCATTGTATGCCTAAAGGCAATTTGGCCTTTTTAAGTGTACCATATTATTTATTCCATTAAGTTATGCCAAATGTGTATCATTACTATTGAGCATGGAACTATGTAAATTGATGTTTTAGAAATGCATGTTAGGGTTTTACGTGCTAAATTATATATAAGGGCAAAATGATCACTTATCATGTTTGATAATTTATTTGCATGCTAAAGTAATTTAAATGCTATACTTTATCCTTTTCATAAAAATTTATTAAATAATATGAAATTAGTAAAGTGAATAATAATGTAGTAATTATTATCTAAAGAGAATTTTGGTTATCTTGGCCTAATGCACTTAAAAATAGATAACTAAATCTAAGATGGCCTTAGTAGATTTTTGAGTTGACCTTAGTGCTAACCTTGATTATGATTATCTTAAATAATTAAAATGATAAAAAAAAATGGTTAAATATAGAAATTACGTATAATTTTGCATTATATGATATTGTGATCACCTTAATAAAATACTAATATTCAAAGTGAAAGACTTTGAGATTGAGAATGGTAGCATTTTAGGGTTCATTATCTTAAAGATGTGGTTTAGCTCATGATTGGTTATGGAGTTTTACTAGTGTACCTTAGTGCCCTAGCCATAGCTTATATCTTACTCAATTTATCTCTGTAGACTTAGAGAGGGTATGCATACTTATGAATTCGGTGTCCTTTTAAGTAGAGCATTATACTTCCTTCGTGTACTAGGTTGACCTAAGAACCATAGTATCCTTGGGTTGATAGTCAATTTGATTCTATATTACCTTTGTGTGCTAGTATAACCAAAGTACCTTAGTTTCTCTAGATTGATATAATCTCCCATCAAGTAAAATAGAAATAATTATTATTGTTTTGGATGATTATTGAATTGATTCTGTAGTGGCCTTTTTACCTACCTGTTATTCAATAGTAGCCTTTGTGTATACTTGTGCTTTGGTAGTTGCATTTGAGCTCTACTTGTGGTGTTATGGTTTTGTTTTGGTATTGATGTTGAGATATAAGATACATTATGAATTTTATAGTTATTGGGTTGAGATGGATCTTAATTATTACTTTAAAGAGTATCCCTTAAATGCATATTTGGTAAGTTTCATTATGTTCTAAATGATCAGGCATGAGTTGTATATGGCCTTGGTAATATTTCTTATGATGAAACTTGGATAGGTTTCACAAGTTTTCACAAGATCGAAAAATCCAGTGCAAGGTTCGATTCACCAAGATAATCAGCCTAAGGGTTTTAATCCAAAGGAAGATTAGAAAACTCATAGCATAGTTGAATTAACGGCTGCTGAAGTTGTAGAATAGAAAAGATCGAGAAGCAGATCAAGGAAGAAGGTCGGGGAAGAAGAAGAAGATGCAAACGAGAAGGTCACGAGAGAGAGAGAGAAGTCAAGAGAGAATTCCAGAATTCAATCAGAAATATATTTCGACCAAAGTAAGTGTTTCGTACAAATGTGTATACACCTTTTATATGGCGTATATAATACCAATGATACAACTGTATACGGATGATGGGCTCACACTTAATTTACAACAGATTAGCCCAAACACATCCCAAAATCAGCCGAAACAAATACACATCAGGGATCGAAGAGTTGGGGCAAAGAAATAGCCCAACTCCAATAAAATAACTACAATGTACAATAATCCCAATTAATGGATTTACAATTAATTCCCATCATTGAAAATCTGTTAGCTAATCATGGTTACCAAGGGTTGAGTAATCCACATTCCAGCTAACCCAATAAATATGATTCAGGTGGTAGATTACACATCCAACATAATTCCCATTAGCCAAATATGCCGGCGAATGCATCATATGGGATAATCACAAATTAATACAACACATTTTTTGTAACAGCACCCAACAGCGGCTACACAGCAATCATCTTCATCCACTCCCATGTTCTGAGTTAATTTCCTAAATAATCACACAATAAGAAAAGTAATTATATGTGCAACATAAATTATAACAATTAATAGAATTATTTAAATACAAATTTTGGAGATATATATCATTCCCCTCTTCTTTGTGAGGTTTCATCTCTAAAACCTGATTAATACCCACCAAAGGACTGAGATCAAAAACATTAAAAGAATCACTAACATTACCAAATGTAGCAGGTAAATCAACTTTATAAGCATTATCATTAATTCTTTCTAATACAGTAAAAGGTCCATCTCCCTTAGGATCCAATTTTTATTTTCTAAGATTTGGAAAACGTTTTTTCCTAAGGTGTACCCAAACTAAATCTCTTGGTTGAAAAACCATTTTCTTTCTCTTTCTATTAGCACTTTCAGCCATTTGTTGAACCCTTTTAGCAATTTGTTGAATCACAGATTCATGTAATTTCTTTATGTTTACAACACGAGATTCAACATCAAAATTAAACAACTCAGAATGAGGCAAAGGGCTCAATTCAAGGGGAGTCAAAGGATTAAAGCCATACACAATCTCAAATGGGGTCTTTTTAGTTTTAGAGTGTAATGTTTTATTATAAGCAAATTCTACCTGAGGTAATATAGTTTCCCATTGTTTAAGATTTTTTCCAATGACAGCTCTCAACATATTACCTAATGTTCTATTTACTACCCCTATTTGTCCATCTATTTGAGGGTGACATGCGGTTGAAAATAATAGTTTAGTTCCCAATTTACTCCACAAAACCTTCCAAAAATGACTCAGAAATTTAACATCCCTATGTAAAATTATTGTTTTAGGTATTCCATGCAATTTAACTATATGAGAAAAGAATAATTCAGCTACAGTCACATCATCATTAGTTTTATTACATGGTACAAAATGGGTCATCTTACTAAACCTATCTACTACAACCATTATTGAATCTTTGGCTCTATTAGTCCTAGCCAATCCTAAAATGAAATCCAAGGAAACATCAGTCCAGGGCTGATTAGGAACAGACAATGGAGTATACAATCCAAAAGGTTTTGATGTGGACTTAGCCTGTCTATAAGCTATACAATTAACACAATATTTTAACACATCTTTTTTCATATGGGGCCAACAGAAATGATCAAATAGTATATCTAAAGTCTTTTGAAATCCTAAATGTGCCATTAGTTCACCATTATGGGCTTCATGAATTAATAATCCTCTATATGAGCAATCAGGAATACAAAGTCTATTTTCTCTAAATAAGTAACCCTCAGAGATATAATATTTCCCTTGTGTAGCATTTTCACAATTTTTATATATTTCTTTAAAATCATGATCCTCCAAATATAAAAGTTTGATACAAGAAAATCCCAACAAAGTAGTATCTACAACATTTAACAATGCATGTCTCCTAGATAAGGCATCTGCCACTACATTATCACCTCCCTTTTTATACTTCATTATATAAGGAAAAATTTCAATAAATTCAATCCACCTACCCTGTCTTCTATTTAATTTTGACTGACTTTTTAAATATTTGATAGCTTCTTGATAAGTGTTTATAACAAACTATCTAGGCCATAAATAATGTTGCCAAACTTCTAATGCTCTTACTAATGCAAATTATTCTTTTTCATAAGTAGAGTAATTTAAAGTACTACCATTTAATTTTTCACTAAAATAAGCTATGGGTCTACCCTCTTGAGAAAGTATAGCCACTATTCCCAACCCTAAAGCATCACAATCTAATTCAAACATCTTTTCAAAGTTAGGAAGAGTTAATATAGGCGCTTGGGTTAGCTTAGCTTTAAGAGTTCCAAAAGATGTTTGTTGTTCTAAGTCCCATTTAAAACCATTTTCCTTTTTTGTTATTGCTGTTAAGGGAGCAGCTATAGTACTAAAATTCCTAACCAATCTACGATAAAAAGAACACAAACCATGGAAACTTTGAACTTCAGTCACAGTTTTTGGTACAGGCCACTCCTTAATAGCTTTAATCTTTTCTTTATCAACAGATATGTCATCCTTACCCACAAAAAATCCTAGGAATACTACACTTTTTAAACAAAACCTAGACTTAGCTAAATTAGCATACAACTATTCTGTTTTAAACACATCTCGAATAATTCTTAAATTTTTGAAATGCTCTTCTAAAGATTTGCTGTAAATAAGTATGTCATCAAAATAAACAACTACAAATTTTCCAATAAAATTTCTAAGCACATGATTCATAAGTCTCATAAAGGTACTGGGAGCATTGTATGACCCAAATGGCATAACTAACCATTCATATCACCCAAAGTTTGTTTTAAGGCTGTCTTCCACTCATCTCCTGGTTTCATCCTAATTTGATGATATCCACTCTTTAAGTCTATTTTTGAAAACATCACAGCACCATGGAGAAGATCTAACATTTCATCTAATCTTGGTATAGGATATCTATACTTAATGGTTATTTTGTTTACTGTCCTGCTATCTATGCACATCCTCCAACTTCCATCTTTCTTAGGTACTAATAGTACTGGGACTGCACAAGGACTCATTGATTGCTTAATATAGCCCTTACTCAATAACTTAGAAACCTACCTCTTTAACTCCTTAACTTCTTAAGGGTTAGCTCTATAAGTAGGCCTATTTAGAATAACAGCTCCTGGTACAAATTCTATTTAATGTTCTATCCCCCTTAATGGAGGTAATCCATGGGGAATCTCCTTAGGAAACAACTCACTATATTCCTCTAACAACTTCCTAACATTAGTAGGCACTTCCTCGCTTAACTCCAATTGACATTCATAGCATTCTTTATAAACCATCAAATATACACTTGCTTGTCATATAATAGCCTTCAACATCTCCATTCTTAGCATAAAACCCAGATGACCTTTTAACTTCCTTTGAACTAGTTCCAGTCTCTACACTCTGTTTGGATAATTCCTTATAATCAAACTTTATTTTAATTTGGTCATCGAAGATTTATTTTGGAGTCATAGGCGCTAAAATAATTTTCTTATCATCCTTATATACAATATATCTATTTTTATACCCATCATGTGTTACTCTCCTATCATATTGCCAAGGTCTTCCTAATAATAAATGAGCAGCATGCATTGGGACAATATCACACAAAACAAAATCTTCATACTTACCTAACTTTAAATTTATTAGAACCTGTTGACTAACCTTAACATCCCCTAACTCATTTAACCACTGTAATCTATAAGGTTTTGGATGTCTAGTAGTTGGTAAGCCTAATTAAGATACTAATAAAGTACTAGCAGCATTGATACAACTACCACTACCTATTGCCATGTTAAAACACTTATCATCAATCAAACATCGAGTATGAAATATATTTTCTCTTTGAATTACATTTGAATAAGGTAATTTATTACTATTTAATGCCCTACATACCACAAAAAGATCTCTACTTATTGGAAGTTCTATCTCTTCTTCTGATTCACTAATATCATCCCTAATCAAGTTAACCTACAATTCTTCCTCTTCAGATTCAGACTCTATATCTCCAGAATCTCTAATCAAGATATTCCTCTTATTAGGACACTCAAAAGCTATGTGACCTAATCCCCCACACTTAAAACATTTTATGTCTCTAGTTATGTTGGAACCACTAGTAGGATTAGCTGTTATAGTCTTCCCCTTCTCAGTCTTGTTTCCTACCTTAACCTCATTACCCTTACCTCTAGATTCAAACCTCCAATTATTCTTCCAGTTTCCAGAATTAGGTCCTCCAAATTTCCTTTTTAGGGTACTCCTAATCCCAATTCTAGTGGGTTTATACTGCCTAGTTCTCCTTATTTGACTCTCTGTCTTGGTAGCTATATTAACCATTTCACTCAAGGTTCCACAAGGATATAACTCTACCTTAGCAGCTACCTCAGAGTTTAATCCACTTAAGAATCTAGCCATTGTAGCATCATCATCCTCAACAATTCCTGTTTTGATCATTAATACCTCTAGTTCCTTAAAGTATTCATCTACAGATCTATTCCCTTGATTTAATGTCTGTAAATTTTTATGTAATTCCCTATAATAGTTACTTGGAACAAACCTTTTTCCCTCATCAAAATCTTAAATTCATCCCATTTTTGTATAGGTGGCTCTCTACTCCTATGCCTAGTTAAGATAAGATTATGATACCAAAAAGATTCATACTCTGTGAATTCTACTACTGCCACTTTAATTTTCTTCTCATCAGAATAATTATGGCATTCAAACACTAATTCTATCTTTCTTTCCCATTCAAAGTAATACTCAGGGTCATTTCTCCTATTGAATCCAGGTATATTAAATTTAAGGTTACCTAGATTCCTATCAACTAAATCTAACTCTCTTTCCTGCCTATTATTTTGTCTGGGCCTCCTATCACTATTATTGGATATTTGATCTTCTAGTTCTTCTAAATTATTTAAGGGTGGAATCCTAGTTCTAGGGTCTATGGGAGCCCTTCCTAATACCCTAGCATGTTGGTTATCTTTTATGTTATTCTACAATTCATTGATTCTCATTTCTTGTTCTCCTATCCTCTGTTCTAGGTTAGAAGATAAAACAACTAGTTGAGCAGTCATTTGTTCTTGAAAAGTTCTAAGGGTCACTAATAAATCATTGCTAGATACCGATACAAATTGATTCACAGATTGGTTGTTATTAGACATTATAAACCCTATTGAGGTTTACTTTATCAAGTTCAAGAAAAGAACACAAATAACAATCAATCTATAGCCAAGATCACACCTTACTATAAATCCAATCAAAACAATAATTTGATCACAATTATATAAAAGGGATCGTAGCACAATCACAAGATTAAAGAGTCTACTAGAACAACACAGAACAACAAAATAATTTAGCAGTCGTTAAACCAAACAAGGCAGAGAAATTTAAAGAAAGGAACAAGATTACCGCGATAGAAAATTGTGAAATTAAGCCAATTAATGAGACAGGACCCCTCTTCTTGGAGTCCTTATCCCTTTCTAGAACCAAGGGTTCACCGGAACTTAACTACTACTTGTGCACTCTTTCAAGTGTAAGCAGAGTATCAACTCATAATAAGAATGTTAAGCTGATGTCTAGTAATTGCAGTAATTAGTAATAGTAAGGCTCGAGTTTACCGATCGAGAAGTATTTCTCGAATATTGTCAAGATTCAAGAATATTGACCAAACCTTAACAGCGAATTTGTGCCAACACTTATTTAGGGTTTCCTAAATAGTTCTGCCTCTATCAGAACAACTTTCTTTGTCGCCGGCTTAATCGCGACAAGAATCATTTGATTCTTGTCAGTCGCAAACCCTAGAATCAACACTTCATAACCACGGGTTAGCGAACTCAAGAATTAAGAATATAACAACAATTTTTAGTAACAAATAAATTAAACCACGAGCACTTGAAATTCGAGGCTCTAATACCAAATGATGAAACCTAGATAGGTTTCACAAGTTTTCACCAGATCAAAAAATCGAGTGCGGGGTTCCATGTGCCAAGATAATCAGCCTAAGGGTTTTAATCCAAAGGAAGATTAGAAAACTCAGAGCACAGTTGAATTAACGGTTGCTGAAGTTGTAGAACAAAAAAGATCGAGAAGCAGATCAAGGAAGAAGATTGGGGAAGAAGAAGAAGATGTGAACGAGAAGGTGGCAAGAGAGAATTCCAGAAATTCAATCAGAAATGTATTTTGACCAAAGTAAGTGTTTCGTACAAACATGTATATGCCTTTTATATGGCGTATATAATACCAATGATATAACCGTATACAGACGATGAGCTCATGCTTAATTTACAACATATTAGCCCAAACACAGCCCAAAATTAGCCGAAACAAATACACATCAGGGATCGAAGAGTTGGGGCAAAGAAACAGCCCAAATCCAACAAAATAACTACAATGTACAATAATCCCAATTAATGGATTTACAATTAATTCCCATCAGCGAAAATCTATTAGCAAATCATGGTTACCAAGGGTTGAGTAATCCACATTCCAACTAACCTAATAAATATGGGTTGGGTGGCAGATTACACATCCAACATAATTCCCATTAGCCAAATATGCCGGCAAATGCATCACATGGGATAATCACAAATTAATATAACACATTTTTTGTAACAGCACCCAGCAACAACTACACAGCAATCATCTTGATCCACTCCCATGTTCAGAGTTAATTTCTTAAATAATCACACAATAAGAAAAGTAACTATATGTGCAACATAAATTATAACAATTAATAGAATTATTTAAATACAAATTTTGGAGATATATATCATCTTATTTGATATAATTATCATAATTTGGCCCTTGAATATATTTTAGTATTTTATACCATGCGAGTTTTTTATGTTAGTTTTATATAATAGGTTACTCAGTATCATTATACTGATGAGTTCCACTTCATGGGCCCTACTTAAATCATGGGCAATGGTCTTTGTATATTAGCTTGTAATATTCGTTAAAGGCTAGTGTTTAGGGATGAGATTTAAAACTATTTAGTATTCTACCCAAGTATCTTTTGATCAACATATTCTTGGGCTCTTATGTCCTTCTATAATTCCTCCCATTTAAAATTTGTAATTGTTGAAAAATTGTCTTTTTTATATTCAAATTTCCTCTTTATTTTGGTTCTTATAATTGTGTTGTTAATTTAAGCAGAGTAATGTTTTACCTTTATAATAATGGTGAAGGGAACCAAACTATACCAAGTGTGGAGGTAACACCTTGTATATTTACTATTTTATCTTCCACGATTAACTCTTTAAACAAAGTTTTTAAGCCCCAAAAATTAGGGTGTTACAATGAGAACATGCTTAGGAAAAATTATCCATTCCATATCATACACGTGAACACGTTTTAAGCACACAATATCTATATTCCCATACATTCATGCTCAATGAAAAAGTCTTCTACAAACCCTATTATACTCACATAACACCATTATACATGTTTCATCAACTAAAATCTTAACATGCCCCTAACATAACCAAGACATGAAAAGACAAATATCAACATCTATGGTCTATTAGTTAAGTGTTTAGGATGCTTACCTAACTTTTGAGCTATACTAGCATAAGAAGAAGGAAATCCTAGCTTTAAAAATTACTATACTTCTTTTTTAGATAGCCTTTGAAAATCATAGGCTTAAGTTAGAAGAAACTAATTGAAACAAAGGAAAAAAAAAAGAAAACAAGTGATTTTTATTTAAAAAAAATGACTTAAATTATTAAGTTTTAAAACCAAAAAGTAAAAACTATCATTTTGAAGAATTCATCCAAATTAATAAGATATAAATGTCATTAGATTGATTGAAAATTAAAACTAGTAATCAATTTACTTAAAAGATCCCACGCAACTCAAATTTTGAAAAACTATTTCTATAAATTAGAGCTTTCAAGCCTGAAATTCAAATTGCTCAATTCAAAATAGTTGCTTCAAATTGAATATTCAAAAGTACTATTCAATCATTTTTAAATATATTCGGGTAATCAATTTTAGTAAACAAAAAAATCAATTAAATTTAGAAAATTACTATTAAATAGGGTTATCAAATAAAAAAATTGCTAAATTAATTAAATTGGTGGTCCAAAATGAAATGAATAAAATTCCAATGCATATTGTATAATCAATTTAATAAAATAACTCAAGGATCAATCAAATTTCAATCCACAAGATTATAATTAAGGTTTTAACCTATAAATCCAATTATGATTGATTTTGAGCAAATTTCTAAAATCAGTACTCCTAACACACAATCAGATGCATTTGGGGACATTTTATTCAATCAATTTATAAAACTTCCTTTTATTAGATGAACTAGAGCTATATTGATATATCCAGATTAAAAACCAAAACCTTAAAATCAAAAAAAACTTACAACAACTAATCCACTAAAATTACTCATTAAATATAAACAAATGTATTCTAATAACTAATTCAGCTAACCAAATCCATATCACATAAATTATTTAGAAAATGGTGAGATAAGGGTTTGAAATATACCACAACAAGTAATCAATCAATGACGAAGAAAAAGGCTTGTCATCACTCACTCGAGCTTAGAGGTTTGAAGTCATTGTCTAACAGTCATTGATGGAGCATCCCTATTGTCAACACCGTCTTTGTTGTTGTCATATGTCCCTTGTATAGGTGTATTGTTATTGTTGCTCACATTGGCTAGAGACCATGGTGGTTTGCTTTCATGGTGGGGTTCGCTCCCTTGATTTTTGTGTAGTGGTGGTAAACTATTGTAGTGGTGGCTAATAGGTTAAGGAGGAATGGAATAAGAGGGTTGAGCAAGATGAACAGAGTAGGGTTAGGGTGTTTATACCTAAAAAAATAACAAGATAAAGAAAGAAAACATAGTAAGAAAGGAAGTTATTGGTAGGGATTAGTGTTTAGTTTTTCTTCTTCTAAACAATACATATAGAAAACTAAAATAGAAAAAAAAAATATCAAAAGTAAGATAATTGAAATTTTTTTTCAAAAAAGGATAAAGTTCAATAAAAAAATTTTGAAAAATTTGTAAATAGCTTTTTCATATGAAAATTAAATGGGTTACTCAATTAAACATTATTGTTTAAAATAAAATAAAACACTTATTTAAATATAAATAACATTTTTAAATAATATTAAAAATACATTAGAGCAACATTTTATAAAAAAAATTGTAGCTATAAATAATTGAAAACACTTCCGAAAATGTTCTGTGTAAACCAAAATTATAAAAAATGAAAAAATTATTTAGGAAAGAAAAAAAATAAGTTGCAAAAACCTTTATTTAGAATTTTTTGAAGATTCTGTTGACCTCATAAAATGAATCAAAAACTTTAACAAATATTTATGAGAATCATAATTTAAATAAAATAAACAAATATAAATGAAATATCATAAATTAAAATTGATATTTTAGGCAAATTAGAATTTTGAAAAGAGGAGTAGTACAATGTTAGCCATAAAAGTATGTTTTTTTATGGTAAATTCATGATGAGAGGGCCATAAAAGTTTTTTTTTTTTTTTAGTAAATTTGTAGTGAGATGGCAACAAATTAAAAGAACTTTCTCACAACAATTAACAAGAAGTTAGGAGCAAATATTTTCTCTTTAAATTTATAATAATTTGGTCACAAAAATATTTTTTTTTATATGATAATATTTCACCAACAATGTTAGTGAAACACCTTAGGGTGTTTTTTCGTCAAATGTGTGATGATTTTTAATTTGGTAGATATTTATGTACCTTTTTTTAATTCATTTATAATAATAGTGTTGATAAATTTTTTAAAATTATTTTTGACATAATTGTATTTTTTTCAATAATTAAGAATAAAGATAATGTATTTACAAAAAAAAAAAAAAAGTTAGTTGAGCTTCATTATAAAAATATCACGGGTTGCAGTGATTATTTTATAAAATGTCGTGATACACGTCTTTGCCGTACAGTGGACTGCTTCAAGTTTTTGGGAATAACTAGAACCTCTAGCCCTTGATTAAGAGATGAAAGTCGGAGACATGTTCACGTGGCTGTGACATGTATTAACTTTTGCATGGTGTGGAAGGTTACAACTTACAAGAAAGCACCAGATTCGCATTCGCTCTTTCTGGAAACGAGCATCTTCTTCTTCTTCTTCGATCTGAGGAAGCTACCCAAGACCCAAGTCCAGTAGCATCATTCCCTATCAGAAAGGCTGTTGCTCTCGTCTCGGTGCGCTCAAGATTCTTTTGGAAATCTGGTCCTAAAACCGAGCGTTTTAACGCAAGTGCTTCAGTGTTTTACATATATTTTACAAAATTTATTTTCTTAATAATACATAGTACGTAGGACAAATATATGTAAGGGCTCGAAAAAGTTGTGCTGGATTGATATTTCAAGAATATATTGTCCCTTCAATAGTATATTCGGAAATGGAAAAAAAAAGTACTATTAAAAAATTATTAGAATATGAGATAGATATTCTCTCCATATTAAAAAAATAAATTATTCTATCAGATGTAGTCGAGCCTTCACTTAATTAGGTATATGTAGTCGAGCGTCGAATTCTAACATTTTTATTCATGTTGTTAGGCTGTTAGCACGCGGAAAGAATTTTGTTTCTTCTCTGTGAAAGAAGAGAGAGGCTCTTTACTTGAACTGTAACACACACACCCCCCCGCCCCGACGAAAAGCCTAACTCGTAATCTGGCTCAGATTTGACTGAAGATTCTTTCCTTGGATTAATGACCAATCAGTAATTTACAGATCCTGCCAGTTATTCTATATTACCTGTACCTCTTCTCAGGTGGAGAATTTACCTTTCTTTCTTGTCGAAAACTCAGGCCAATTAATATATATACAATACAATGGCCTGCTGTACAATTAATATATATATATTCTTTATGAGCTCGGCCGCCCATCCCTCCTCATCTTTCTCCAGCTTCAATCCAGTAAAAGGGAAAAAGACTATGAAAACCAACACTATAGCATGCTGGTTGCTGTTCAACCTTGTGTTTGTTGGCACATCGTATCCATCCTCGGAAGCCTCGTCTAATGCGATATCTGAGCAACTACAAGGTAAAGTGCAGTTTAATTTCATACTGCAACGTTTCTATTTCTTTCCTTTTTGTTTTTTCTCTCTCTTTCCCGTAGCTTTTTCCGCCATCGCATTTTGCGCCGAATAACAGTGTAAAAGCAAAATATATGCAGGATTAAATAGGTCAACGAGAATTCCACAAGTCGGAAATCGGAAAACAACAGGATACGAAGGAAAGGAAGTACGGTTCCATTCAAGAGAACGTCATACCCAGAATGAAGACGAGGGCATAACAGAACACACCCATATTTTCAGAAGAAAAGGAGGTCATGGCAGTCATGGTGGGGGACCGTCCGCAGGTCGTCACGGATCTCCTAAGAAAAATCAAGCTTCATCAATTCTGCAACGTTCTTCCTTCATTCTTCTATTAGTTTTCTTATTATCTTCCTCCTCCTTATTCTGCTTATCAATCGACTGATCATTAGGTTATGCCTTTTGCTTAGCCTGACTGATTGTACATCATCAGACTTCTTGAAGAAGTCACGCTATCACCCCCCAACCACCCTTGCCGCCGCCCTCCCCCAAGAAAACCCAACGTCGCAGCAAATGTTGTTCAATATTTCGCTCCTTGATTTTTTGATGTATCCGCATGTGTGCTTGAAAGTTCTTCCAACCTGAGGCTATGTTCTGTTTTTCTGGATTTGTTTCCTACGGGAATGTTTCCCATCCAATTTACAGCTCCTCACAGTCTAAATCATGAACCGAATTAAACTAAAACATAAAATATGATTTAAGGTTATAAAAAAAAAATTACAGTTCTACTTATAATTTTATAAAAAAAAAATGATTACATTTTCAAGAATTAAATTATATCTATCAACAATAAATCATATATTTGAAGTATTGCATGCCACAACTTGTGTTGAGCTCTAACTTACCATTCTAATTTTAATATTTTTTTTTGTATCTTACATGTCCGTTTTACATGTTTTTATTCTCCTTTTTTGTAGGTATTATTGTAATGCTTCAAATTTTAGAACTAAAAATTTTCATTTAAACAAAATCATAAAACAATCATACATCATTGTTATCATGGTAATTAACATATATCTGGTTTACAAACTATCGTCACATCAATTAAAAGACAAAATAGTTTAGGAGAAAAAACATAATAAACATAAAACGAAAAGTTTTCATAAACATAAGTATAAATTTTAGAGGCCAACTCCAAATATAAGACTCAAATGTATAAAGGAAGTATTCAGGGAAAATTTCAAAAGGGTTTCCAATTCAAAATAAGAACCAGATAATATAACACTTCGTTTTTCAAACCCCATACATAAGATATAATCACTTTACCCCAATCAGAGCAACATAAGTAACATAATTTTCTAGCGGATCCTCAACAACCAGCATAAACTCAACCAGATATTTTACTTGTGGGAATAAGTGGTGCACATGAAAAGAGATTACCAGTAGAGAGTATGGCCAAATAGAGACGGAAGAGCCTGCAACAGAATAGGGAGCTCTTGAAGAAGAAGGGATTAACGCTTAGAACTACCCAAGTTTTTCTATGAAGAGGAGGTTCAATGTGAATTGAGATAGCATTTACATCCATCACTCCTTTCTGATCTTCTCCAAGCACAAACTGACTCAAGTGTCAATTGTAGTCAAATATATCTATTGGAGTCATTTTGCTCCCCCTGAGATTTCAATGGCATTGTCTTTTCCTTTTCATAGTAATCTCGAATTCTGAACTAGTACAAAATGTGGATGAAAGCTCTAAGGCAAAATAACATTCAACATATGTGAACATCAAACTTGAACTTACCTCAAGTCCTGTTGCTTAAGTAAGGCATGGTCATGTGGTGCAAATTGATGATAGCTTTTAATCACTGAAAAAACTCCTTTTTGCTTTTCTCTTGGGATCTGCTTTGAATACGAAACCACATTTCAGCTAAAATCAAGCCAAACCCTTACCCTTGAGAGTTAGGGTTAGTTTAGTACACTACGTACTCAGCAAGGTAATAATAAACATAATCAAGTACACATAACATAAAGTTTATAGAAGCGTAGACAAGTATGTTACATAAGGTAAGAAAATACTAATACTAGAAATCTATCATTAATTAAAATTATAAATCTATATTTTAAATACACTGAGATCAATTATCCCACTATCCTTAAGCCGGTGGAATGGTCTGAAATACCTCTTAGGAAAAATACAACTGAGCCACTATTATTATCTGGTAGAATTGTTTGAAATACCTCTCAGGAAAAAAAACATACCTCAGCTGCTATTATTGTTTGGTAGAACGGACCTAAGTCTCGACTCATGTAGTCTTTTACTTTAAGTGTTTAATATCTTATTCATTATTCTTATCTCAAAATCATGTTCTAGTTTACATTAAGAATAGGAACCCCACTAATTTTAAATCTGTGGAATGGTCTGGAGCACCTCGAAAGGAAAATACACCCTAACCGCTATTATAATTTTGTGGAATGAACATACAACACTTCGGCCCTCGACTCATGTAATATTTCTCTTTAAATAAGTAGTTTCTTATTCAAGGTTGTACTTCTCTAGGTCCTCATATGTATGCATATGTAGGAATGCAAACATACATGATGTTTCTAAACATTATCATTTGAAACATATAGGACACAACTACGTGAATACCACTACACTTTTCTAAAGACAATGCCACACTCCTCCTAGGAAACCTTAATTTTCATAAGCCAACCATAACTTCTTCCTTAGTACTCATTTTATCACCATTTTTAATACTCATCCTTAAAATATTATTATTAATAGCATACCTAACAAATTATGGCCTAAATCCAACATTTTACACATACAAGAATAGCCTACTCTTAGGGTTGCTATTCACAAATTTCCCCAAAACCCTAATTTCAGAAATTAAGCTTAATTCTTCCCATAAGAATCATATCACCACTAAATTTAATACACATATCTATGATTCCATTACTAATAACATATCTAAAATTGAAGTCCTAACTCTGACATGTCACATATGTGATAATGAAGTCGCCTTTTGGATTACTATTCCCATTTTCGCCATTTTTATCATTTATTGACCTTAAATAATTCATAATCACTCCAAGTATTTATAACTATTTAACACATTATAATACCAAAGATCTCATGTTTAACCCATATGGACCACAATACCCTTAAACTAGCTAACACACCCATTTTCACCAAACAAAAAATAAAAACATAATAGGACCCAATATGGATGGTTCCCAAATTCCATTATATCATCATGATACTACTTACCACATTATTTAAAATCATTATACACCTAGAGAACCATATGAAATTACCATAGGTTACATACTCACACTTAGGGTTATAAAGCGAGACTTATCGCAACAACAATATTTAAGGTTATGCTTTTCACATATTCACACTTACATAGATTTGATACGACATCATTATACCATAATAATATCAACATTACATTATCACCATGATAATATTGAATATGACATATCATATAAGACACACATTACACACAGAAATTATAGTTACGACATATATCTTTACCAAAGTGTCTTTTGTCTCTATGCACATATATCATAAGATGCCTCCTCCAAGATAATGGGAATAACATATAACAATTATTAAAAATAAAACATTAGAAATCATGGAATAACCAAGGAAAATGTAAGGTAAAAGGAAAGAAAAAGGGATAAAAACCAAGCTAACCCAAGTGAATGGCCTACGATTGAAGGTTGTTCTAACAATGAGTGAGCAATAACACTTGTTGCCATTGCTATGGAAAGGAGAATAGAAAGGAGGGTTGAAGCATAGGGGAGGGATCCATGGTAGGGACTACATGCAAAGGTAATAGATTTGTGGTTGCTACTAAGGACAAAAGGAGGATCGATGTTTGTGCCAAAGGAAGGGGTATATCGATGGTAATGGCTGAAGCTTAGGCTTGAGATGCAGATTTTGGGGCCAATGGTAGAGTGCGAGTTGTGGTGTTAGTGATTATTGGTTAGGGTATGGGAACTGCAGGGGGATTTGTTACTATGGAAGTTATCGAGCTTGGCCCCTATGAGGCAAGGAGAAAGGAAGAGAAGGAAGAACGAAGAAATATCCAGTGCTCGACGACGATGGAAATGGACATTGTAGAAGGGAAAGGATAGGTATGTCTTGTGTGTGTATAAAAGGAGATGAAGTGGAGGTAGGAGAATATATCTATAGATGAGGGTGAGGCATATGATATTTTAACTAGTTGAGAAGTTGAAGATCAGGGGTTAGCATGGCTTGGCAAGATCAGAAAAAAAGGATCAAGTGAATGGTGTAGGGTTATAGTAAGTAGGTGGTTGTTGCAGTATAGGTGCAAAGGTAGCAATACATGGTTGGGAGAGGGGTCATGTGGGAGGAGATATGCATGCCTAAAAGGGGAATGAGGAGAAGGGATTGATTGGGGTGGGGATAAAAAATAAAGAAAAAGGAAAAAAGAAATAAAATAATTTTTTAAGTTAGGTTTAGAGTTAAGATTTGATTTTAGATTAGGGGATTAGGATTAGGCTAATATTAATTTAACCATTATTTTGAGGTTAGGGTTAGGTAAAAATATGAAATAATTGGGATTGGGACTAGATAAAAATTTAGGGTATTACATTACTTCCCCCTTAAAAGAGAATTTATCCTCAAAGTCAAAGGTCAAGGTTAGGGAAGATGAGAAGAAGGATGTAAGGGAAGGTTATCTCGGTGGTTATTTCTAATGGAGCTTATGCTACTCTATAGATAAATACTCTCTTAAAAGAGAAAGGACCCTGAAACCTAATGCACATGTGCTAAATAGCTTGGGATGCATCTCATGCATACCTTTCTCTACCTCCCTAGTCACTTCCTCTTCTTCATGGGAGCTCCAAAGACTCTTCATGAGTGGAACAGAGCTCAATTAGGTCCACTGTGCCTTAGTGTCAATATTCTACAAGGGCCTCTCCTTATTTGATAACAAATCATCAAGCTCAATCTTGATTGATCTAATCACAAAGGAAGGATTTGCAACATTCTTCCATGGCTATGAGATGTGGAAGATGTTATGAATTTAAGCCAACTCTGGTGCAAGTGCCAAGTGGTAAGTGACCTCACCAAATATATCTAAAATCTCATAAGTACCAATATACCTCAGACTCAGTTTGTCCTTCCTATAAGATCTCTACACCCCTTAGGTGGGAGAGACCATGTATAAAACTTTATCTCCTACCACAAACCCATCATTATGATGCTTCTGATTCACATAGCTCTTCTATCAACTCTAAGCTGCGAACATCATATCTTGAATTAACCAAATATACCGAGTTTTCTTGATCATATTCTATCCGTACAATGGCCTCCAACATAAAGGTGTTCAACACTAACATCCATACAATGCCTTAAAAGGATCCATCCCTATGCTAATGTGATAACTATTATTACGAGAACTCCACCAAATGTCAATGATCCTCCTAACTACCTTGGAAATCTATATGATATGCTTATAATATGTCCTTGAGTGTTTGGATCATCATCTCAATCATCAATTTTTGTGAGTGAAAGATAATAATCATCATCAATTTTTATGCCTATAGCCTTCTATAAATTCCCACTAGAAGTGAGAAAGAAATCTTAAATCCTTATTTAAGACTATGTTGATAGGTACCACAAAACTAATGTAAACATTGACCAACTAATACATGCTCTAGGTTAAATTCATTGATACAAGGATTATTTTAGTCAATTTCTCCATGATGACCTAGATCATGTTGCACTCTCTACGAATCCTCAGTAGTTCACTCACAAAATCCATAGAAATGGAGTCCCACTTCCATCTCAGCACATCTAAAGGCAGGACTAACCTTTCAGGCCTATGCTACTCTATCTTGACCTTCTAATAGGTTAGGTATGTCAATACAAACTTTGCTAACTCTCACTTTATAAGAGGCCACTAATAAAGCTACATAAGCTCATTGTATAAGGTATCCCCTACTGGGTGCAAATAATAGGGAGTATAATAACCTTTTCAAAAATTCTACCCTTTAGATCAACATAACTCTGGGGTACACACCAACGACCCTTGTAGCGAATGCTACCATCCTTGTGAACGTAAAATACCTCTCTTCAACCATTCCTTATCTTTTTCCAAACCCTCTTGAGCTTAATGTCCCTAGACTATCCTAATTAGATCTCATCAAAAACCATTAAAGTATTCATCAAAGCGCCTAACCTAATATCCAAATCACCCTATTGGATTAGCTCTATCCTCATCTCATTAAGCTCATCTAGCAACTGATTAGCCACCACCTAAGAATTAAAAAAATGTGATGTCTTCCTACTCAAGGTAATTGCAACAAAATTGGCCTTACCCACATGGTAGTTCAAGTCAATGTTTTATTCCTTCACAAACTCTAACCATCTCCTTTGCCTCATATTTAAATCCTTCATAGTGAATATATACTTGAGGCTCTTATTGTTAATGAAGAATTTTCACTAGGTCTTATACATATAATGCTCCCAGATCTTAATGGTAAAGATGACTATGAACAACTAAAATATTATGCATTGGGTAGTATTGTTCATGTTGCTTTAACTAATAAGAATCATAAGCAATTACCTTACCATGTTTCATCAATATACAACTCAATCTGTGCTTTGAAGCATCACTATAAACCTCTAAACTATCTGATCTAGATGGTAGAATCAAAATTGGTTTTGTAATCAAACATTTCTTCAACTCTTATAACATACCTTCCCAAGTATCATCTCATTTAAACTTGTTGGTCTTCTTTAAAAGGTTCATCAAAGGACGAGCTACCTTCAAGAATTCCTAAACAAAGTGCTTGTAGTACTCGGCCAAACACAAGATACTACGAACCTTGAGAAATCTAGTAGGCTCCTTCCACTCTGTAACTGCCACTATCTTTAATAGATCCATGATGACTCCTCCTACTGATGCCACATTTCATAAAAACGAAACTTCCTTATGCCATAACTCACATTCAAAGAGTTTGGATTATAACCTATGCTATCTAAGGAGTGAAAAATGGTGCACAAGTGTTTTTCTAGCTTCCCTCTACTTTGAGAGTACAGTAGAATATCATTAATGAATACAACCATAAATTGATAAAGGAATGGCCAAAAAATCTTTTCATTAAGCCTATAAATATAATAGGCACATTAGTGAGCCCAAAAGGAAGCATATTGAACTTATAATGCATATATTATGTCGTAAAGGCCATCTTCAAGATGTCCACATTTGCAATACGCAATTGGTGCTAACCTAACCTCATGTTAATATTCAAGAAGATCATAACACCCCAAAGTTGGTTGAATAGATCATCAATTCTCAAGAGCATATACCAATTCTTCACAGTCAACTGATATAGTCCCCAATATTCAATACACAAAAAAAATGACTCCCATTGATCTTCTTTATGCATAGACAAATTCTCCATATGGAGACACACTTAGGCTAATGTAACCATGAGTCATCAAATCCTCCAACTAGGTATTCAACTCCTACAACTTTATTGGTTCCATCTAATAAGGTGTCTTCAACACTGGCTCCATCCATAGTACTAGCTAAACGGGGAATTTGATCTAATGCACTAGAGGCATACCAAGTATCTCCTCAAGTAATATGTTTAGAAAGTTCAAAGCAACTATAATATCTTCTAATGATGCCACATCATTTTTTTTCAATTCATGAACACTATATAGGTACATAGGGCAACATATTTGCACCAAATAATACAACATAGGGGTAGACACAACCTTCATCGTAGGTCTAGGATTGCATCTTTTATAGGAGACCCTAGTACCCTAAGGTTCCCACATCACTACTCACTCCTCTATGTAGTTTATCACTACTTTGTATATCCCTAACATATTAATCCCTAACATGGCATTGAAGTCTTATAGATCTATATCAGATAAGTACACTAGGAAGTCTACCCCATATGTCTCTAAAGCTAAGCTCGAGTAAAGCCTAGTGTAATCCAAACTATGCCCAAAAGTACACTAGTAGATGGAGATAAGGCAGCTCTAGTAATAAAGGCAGTAAACACTAATGACAAAGAAGCATATGAATCAAATAACATATATATTGGTAATGAATGGTGAACATACTAGTGACTACGTTTGACTGTTGATCCACCTATGCCTCGGTTATGACCTTTAGGTGCATGCATGATTGCTCTCCCTAGTATCCTCTTTGATACCCTTTGTCACCCTAAGTTTGTCCTCCTCTATAAGGGAATGGAAAAGGCCCCTTATCCTCCTTAGGCTATGCACCGGCTAGGGTAAGTTCCCTATACTAAACTATTATGGCAGCTACTAGTATATATATTGCTGATAAGCCTGCTATTATTGTATCATCAATCCCCTGTGTAGGAAGAGGTTTAAATTGGTCCCTCTAATGCTAAATAGATGACCCAAATGATCACAAGCTTGGCACTAAATAGCTACATCTTTGTAATTGGGACTATGATGATCTTTGCCATAGAAGTGACAAATAAGATGCCTTGGTGATCTCTAGTAGGAACACCCGATTAAGTCTTTTGCTAGAACCCCAAAGGTTAACCTTCTCAGTTCTAGATCTTTCCTTCAAAACCTTGCATCTCTCGCTTCCTCTTACGTACTATGGAATCATGCTCTTGGATCATTGTAGCAACAACACACACCTACTCATTCAAGGTGGCTAAGTTCTGGAAGGCTACTATACCCGTTATCCCATGGATGCTTAAATGGATCCCCTTATCAAACTGGTAGACTACTATTGATTCACTAGCTACTATACTTGGCACGAACATTAGCAAATCCATGGAATGGGTGTGCCGCTGCCTCAAAATCATGGTTCACTAAGTAAGCTGCATGAATTCCTTTAACACATCCCTCTTGAGGTTTTCTAGATAAAAATTGGTATGGATCATCATCTTAAGGCCCTTTTAGGATATTTGTGGTCCTCTCAACATATGATGACCTACCCACCAAGTGTCTATGACTCCATAGAGAAAGAACGCTGCTATGCTCACCTTCCAAATAGGTAGACAGCTAACAACCTTATGGTCTTATTCATATCCTAGATCCATCCCTTCATAATGATCAAATCCTCATCATCGACATAGATTAGAAGGAGGTTTCTCCTAACCCTCAAAATTCGGTCTTCTTTCATACTCTCCTATAGGTAATGTGGAGGTAGTGGTGATAGCTAAGGTTGAGGCAGTGGTGGAGCGCAAATACTAAACTCAATAAAGGCCTAAAAGGTCTCCTCCATTTGACAAATATGACCATTCTAGGCCATGGTGAGATAGCTATAAAATAGAAAATGTGTTAGGATAAAAATTTCCTAGCTTAATATCATATGTCACACTCAACACATTTAAAGACCAGCTAGGCTACCTGTTTTTGATTCCTCCCAAGTTACTAAGTTTTTGAAGAATAAATATTTGTGAAATATAAAATATACCAATAAAATCATATAGGAGATCGTTTGAAAACTAACTTTTTGAAAAGAAAACATGTTGATAAAAACTTAAGCCCTAATACCAACTTATAAACCTTAATTTTAGAATAGAAAATTTTCACTTAAGTAGAAGTACAAAAAATCATACATGGGTGTTACCACTGTAATTAACATTAGTATAGCTCACTAACCATACTTACATTAGTTATAAGAAAAAATAGTTTTAAATGCAAAACATAAAGTCAGGAAAATTTGATAAACATAAGGAAATGTTTTGGAGGCTAAATTTGAATATAAGATTCAAATACATAAAAGAAATATTCAGATAAAATCTCAAAAGGGTATCCGAGTTAAAAACAAGAATCGGATAACATAACTGTCTGAATCTCAAGCCCTATATGTAAGATATAATCACTATGCCCCAATCAGAGAATCATAAGTAACATAATTTTCTAACAAGTTCTCAATGACTTGAAAACACTCAACTAGGTATTTTGCTCATGGAAATGAGAAGTACCCTTGAAAATGGTATGTACTAAGTGAGGAAAAAATAGAGATAACGAGTTACAAATAACATAAAACATGTAGAAGAATGAACATGCATGTTATAGAAGGTAAGATAATACTAATAAAAAAAATCCATCATTATTTACAATCATATATCCATATTTTAAATCCATTCAGTTCAAGGACCCCGCTATCCTTAAATAGGTGGAAAGGTCAGAAGCATTTGTTAGGGGTAACATACCTAAGACACTATTATTGTGATAGAATAACCCTAACACATGTAATGGCAAAATACACTTGACCATTATTATTTAATCTATAGAATGATCTAAAATACCTCTAAGGCAAAAACACACCCGAACCACTATTATCATCTAGTGGAACTGATCCAGGTCCTCACTCAAGTAATCTTTCAATTTAAGTGATTAATATCTCATAAAATATTATTATGTCAAAATAATGTTCTAGTTTAATTTGAGCCAAGGAACCCTAGTACTCTTGGAGCACCTCTTAGGAAAAAAAAAATACTTGAGCCACTATTATCTTTTGGGGGAAGGCACATACAACACCTTAATCCTTAGCTAACAAAATCATTCTCTTTAAATGATTAATATCTTATTCAAGGTGGTACTTCTCAAGGTATTCATACATATGCATATTTAGGAATATAAAACACATAATGTTTCTAATCATAATCATGTGAAACATATATGGCACAATTATGTGAATACCGACCCACTTCTCTACAGAAAATGCCACACCTCTCCTAATAAATCCTAATGTTCATAAGTTAGTCATAACTTATTCCTTGGTACTCATTTTATCACCATTTTCAATACCCCATCCTTTATATGTTATTATTATTTTTATATCCAAAAATAATTACCCAATTCCAATGTTTTAGATATACAACAATAGCTAACCTTTAGGGTTCCAATTCATAATTCTCCCCAAAACCATAATTTCACAAATTAAACATAATACTTCTCATAAGACTCATATGAACAAAACATTTAACACAAATAACTAAAATTCTATTACTAACAACATATATGAAATTCATGGTCTAACTATGACATTTCATACTTGTGATAGAGAGCATGTCTTTAGGGTTAATATTCCCATTTCAGTCATTTTTCTCATTTACCAACCTTAAATCATTCATAATCACTAAAATTATTCCAAATAAGGTATTTGATATATTTATTACCATTTCACATATTATAATACCAAATATCACATTTTTAACCCATATTGGCCATAATATCCCTAAACTAGCCAAAATACCCATTTTCACAAATTAAAAAAAAGTGATGGGACCCAATATGGATGGTAGGGTGTGAGCTATAAAATTAGTGGTCATTGGTTAGGGAATGGGAAAGGTTAGAAGATGCATTGCTATGTAAGGTATGGATCTTGGTGATGGTAAGGTAAGGAGAAAGGAAAAGAAGCAAGAAATGGACAAGAGAGAAGAGAAAGGGGAGTTATGGCTTGTTTATGTAGTAAAGTAGACAAAGTGTAGGCATAAGGATATATTTATAGAATAGGGTGAGTCATGCGAGGTTTTTGGATGAGAAGTTAAAGATCAAGGGTTTGTGTGCATTGGTTTTTATATGACAAGGTTAGGGAGAAAGGGATGGGTTGGTGGTGTAGGGTTATAGGAAGTAGGTTGCTAGTGTAGTGCAGGGAGAAAGGTATCAGTGCATGGCTAAAAAGTTTAAAGAGAAAGGGAAATGGTACAAGTAGGATGATGTAGGGAAGGAGGAGAAGGGACTACTCAAGGTGGGGAGAATAAGGAATGAAAAAAGGAATAAAATGAATGAAAGAAAATTTCTAGGTTAGGTTTAGAGTTAACTTGTAGCTATTTAGGGTTAGGGTTACAAAAATAATAATTAAGATTATGACTAAATAAGATTTTGGGGTATTATAGTTATGTAATTAATTTGATATTAATTATGCACATAGGTTTATCATTTTACCTTTAATTTAGTTCTAAAATTACAAAAATATAAAATAGACTTGAGTTTAAATTTTAAGAATATAATTTTTTATTTATCAAATAAATATGAAAATAAAATTTTATTTAAAGTGTATAAATCATAAAAAAAATTGAATCTCATCATAAAATTAATTTTAAGTTAAAAAAACAACAAATTAAATTATTTGCACATACTTGTAGAAAATACATGATAAAATCTCATCTAATTTTTTTATCACTCATTAAAATTCTTAAATTTTTAATCACTAGTGCAAAAAACTAAGTACATATCATAAAACCCACCATAGAGAAGTCTAAATCAATGGAAGTGTAACTAATCTCATTGATCTAGTATTGTAGATACAAAGTAAAAAATTACATTCCATGGCTAAAAATTAACTTTACTATCTAAAAGGGTGATGCAAGAGCATCATCATTTGATGATAGCACTCTCGTCATTAATTTTCCCAAATTTGAGAGCAATAAAACTCTCCTTAATTGGACAAATAAATCAACTAATAAAACATAGCCATGTAATCCATACAAGCCTTGCCAACCCTCCTTTGTACCATCCACAAAACACCCTAAAAAAAGCCACCATAAGCTATAATTTTCTCTCTATTTTTCCATAAATTTTAACCCATTTTCCCTTAATATTTTAGCCCTAAAATTTTAACAAAAACTTATCAAATTATTCATCCTTGAAAGCCACATAAAATAGCCACAAGTCCCTCTCAAGTTAAATGTCAAGTCATATTTAGCATTTAGGAAGAATAATACAATTTTAGGGAAGAACAAGGACGATTAGAAGATATCCATTTCTTATTTCTTTTCCTTACAAGATAAAAAGGGTCTTTTTATTTGAGTAATATGGCTGCTATATCAGTTATAAATATGTGTTAAGTACGGGGGCATGCTTGAATATGCTCAAATCTTCCTAACCATGACTGAAATTCATGGTTGGAATATTAAGTATTTTCTCCTTTATTTTAGCTCAAATAATATGTATTATTTGGTTAAGTTGTAACCTTTAATCCTTCACTTATTCTATAATTGTAAAGTATGGAATGAAATAAAAAAAAGGGACAATATATTGGCTCCACATTTCCCCTCAAAATAACTAAAAGTCTCTTCTTCAAAACTCAATTGTAACAATTTGAAGGTTTAAAAAATTATTCTAGGATTTATCCTAAAATTTTAAACCTTATTTGGTTCTTGTAAGTATTGATTCTATGAATTACAAAGAATCAATTTTATCCTCTCAAATCTCCCCATTTCTTTCTTTTTTTTGGTAGTTCTAATATTCTTGGAATACCATCTCTTTGCAAGATCCATGTTGGTTCTCATATGCATCACAGAGTATAATTGTTATATTTATTAAAAAATCACAAAGATATTATTTTCAATAAATCATCTAAAAGTGTATAATTGGTATATTTGTTAAAGACACAAGTAGATTATTGTCACTAAATATTTATTTTCTTTTGAACTTTAGTAATGTTAATAAGCGTTATTTAAAACCTTAAGTTTAATTAGAGATAATTATATTTTAGGTTTCTAAGGATTTTTTTTATCTATTTTGGTTAGGCATATTTTCTCATACTAATTAAAGTCACTTTTTTAATTTAAATTCTCTATTATACCATCTTCATTGTAACTAACTTAATTTTACCACATCTCTCTCTATAAGCTTTCACATCATTGATCCTACTCATCCAAAAATAAATAAATATAATATTATAATATAATACTTCATATATTTTCAAGATTTATAAAATGGGAAATTAAGGTGTTTAATTAAATTTTATAATGTTTAACCTCGATTTGAAACTATAATAGGGTTAAGGTAATAATGAATATGAGTAAAGTTTGGAAAAGTGAATAAAACAAGTTTTCAGGTATACTAATTAACTAGTTCATTGTTTTAGTAATAGGTTTTCATTCTATCAAACCGATCGACTAGTCTATTGGGTAGTCGACTAGTCTATCTAAACTGATTGACTAGTTGATCTAGCTGAGTATTTTTTGAAGTTCAATTCTTAGAAAAATTTTTGCACTAAAATGGAACTTTGATAATTGAATTCCAAACTTTTTTTGAGTGATTCTTAAAACTTTTTTACCATTTATTTGGCTATATTTGCTACCACGAATAGATTTAAGAGCTCAATTTTGATAGTTTAGGGGGATGATGAACTCGCAATAGTCTTTTTCTTCATCTTTCCTCTATACCCCTCTAGAATTCTACTTTTCCCTTCTTTGTAGGGCGATTCCTTCCCATAATGATATTCCATTTTTCCTCTTATGTTTGATATTTCCTAGATAAAATTGACATGTATTCTCAAAAAAATCACCATTTGAGCTTTGATATATATATGTATGTATATGTATATATATCAACCTATTCTTGATAAATCCACCCATTCAACTTATATTTTAATAGTGAAATTAGGTTTTTCCATCTTTTGCATAACCTTACTCATTACTTAACCAATTCATTGGCTATAAATAACCCTAGTCACCCCTTCTTCTTACTTTTCTTTCACCCTTTCAAATATCTAAGCCCTCTAACAATTTTGTTGTTTCCTCTCCACTACAAGCTTACATTTAAATTCCTTTCACTCTTCTAATACTTTATATTGCTCCCTCTTGTTTTATTCTTAAGTAAGAAAGAGTAAGATTTAGGAGGAAGTTGAGTTAATTTCCACTTAATCATTCTTTATATTCTTCTTGGGTGTGGTAAGTCTATTTTCTTCCCAAATTGAAGTTTTTGATTTCTGAAAGGTATTCAATGATTTCTAAGTTTTGACTTGTTGTTTTCTATGGTTTTGATAGTTAAAATCTTCTAAGTTGAGTTTTTTTCTCTTTAGTGGGAAACTTTGCTAAGCATTAAGTAATTCATTCATACCTTTGAAATATAACCTAAATAAGCATGTGAAGTGATATACTCTGTAAGGTGTTCATATGATATGCCTGCATCATATTTTATATTCTAACTAATGCATGTTGAATTAATTAATAATCTTGAGAAAATGGCATGATTTTGTAGAAAATAGGGTTGATTTACCTAAATGTGAAGCATGATTCTGTTTATAAGTACGTTAACTATTGATATTTTGCTATGACATGTAATGGTTTGGTTGTTTAAAGATTTTAGAGTATGATTCACTTGAAAATGTCTGATATGCATTATTTGGGAGCAAACCATTCAGTTGGTTAGGCTAAACTCATTGACTGATCCATAGAACAATTGACTGGTTAGCCCAAACTAAGTGACTGGTTGGTTGCTAGTGATATTGGTTGTTCTCTACTTAAATCCATCAACTAGTTTGTCATGATTGATTGACCGGTTTGTCATAACCAATATCCTAGCCTTAGAATACTTGACTAGTCTGACTAAACTACTTTGTTAATCCAAATCAATCAACAAGTTGACCTAAACCAATTGATCAATTAGTCAATCCGGTTGATGGGTTAGCCAAACCTGATTGATTGGTTCAACTTGAGCACATGATTTTGATCTTTTGGACTTGATATGTTTCGAGAATATGCCTAATGCTACTATATGATTCTTTAGTGATGGAATTACACTTTTTGGAAAGGTTTGACTAACCTAATGGGTGGATTAAATGGATCCTGATTCATGGAAATCTTAATAAGTTCTTAGGAATGCTTTAGTGGGAGAACCTGAATAAATATGTTTTGACTTAAAAAAAGGGTAATTTTTTTATTATTAGTCTAAGATGGGTTATTGTGATGGATTGATTATTATTGATTAAGTACCAATGGAAATCCCACAATATGGATGGATGTAAAAAATTATGGATACTTAGATTTTGTATAGGCCTTGTCCGATCACATAACCTTGGAGAATAACACACAATCACTTAAAGTGGAAGTTGATTAAGCTATATTTGGGCTAGGTTACCTGATTCTTAATTAGATACTGAGGGTTAGTCTACCTTTGGGAATTTATTTGCCACCTAGGTGGTTTTTAGCTTCAGTTAGACTTTATGTTCATTGACGGTTACTTCAATTTGGACAAACTTTATGTCTATTAATAGTTACTTAACTTTGACTAAACTTTATATCCTATGGATTGGATAAAATTTTATGATATGTGAGGCCATGGGGAGGTACATATTCCATCACTTAATAAAAATAAAAATAAAGATGTGGATAAAGAAATCATAAGGAAAAATTATGGGATAGGTAAATAATAGCTTATAATTAAATGACCTAATGGGTTATGTAAGTTGGAAAAGTATAACCAATGGAAAACTATGTGAATGGATGGTAAAAACCCTAATAGTTGTTGAATAACCTACTTACTAAATTGTATGTTTCTATAAAAGACATTTTTTTATGTTGATATGCATGATGATTCCTAATTTGTCTAATTTTTGTATGGTATAGAGTTCCATTGTATTATATGACTATGATAGAGCTTGTATACCTAATTTTATATTATAAGCATGATTAATTGTTAGTATGATCTCCACATTATGGTAGGACCTTATATGTTTGTGAATCCTATTGAGAAGGTAACTTTGCTTACTCAGTAAGAAGAGTACCAATGTACCCATTTGTTCAGTCACCTACTCATTCATACTAGAAGAGGAGCATATATAGGTTTTTGAGGATTTTCGGTAGTGGTCCTACCACATTTTGGGTTTGGATATTGATAGCGTAGACATTAGGAGACTATTATTCGGTCATTAATGGACTATAGTTTAAGGATATACCCAAACTTTGTTTTCTGTTAGTTTTTTTGGTGAAAGGTAAAATTATGATATAAATTATGAACCATATGTATATACAGAAGCACCAGGCATACTGGAATATATATATAACCAAAAGAAAAAAGGGGTACCTAGTAAACTAACCAAAAAAATGGGGTAACATCTTTACTGGCCATCCATCAAATAGATGGGAACAAAAAGAGAAAGCAAAAAACTAACATTAAAAGTATAGTAGGTGATGTGTGTGGGAATGTGGAATTATCAATTATATAAAACTAATGCTTTATTATGTTGGAATTAAGAAAAAAAAGGTTTAAAAATGGTGAATTAATGATGTAGATATTTGAATAGGGTAGAATGATGATGATGATGATGATGATGATGATGATGATGATGATGATGATGATGACGACGACGACGATGACGACAACGATGATAAATTAATGATAAAGATTATTTGAATTAGATGAGATGATGATGTTGTTGACTCAACAATGATGAGATGATGATGTTGTTGACTCAACAATGATGAGATGATGATGTTGTTGACTCAGCCATGATGAGATGATGATAAGGATGATTTGATGATGGATGGTTTCATGGGTTAAAGTTTTTTTTAGGGTTAGGATTAGGGTTTAGTTTCAAAAATTAGAGTTTGTTTTGAAAATTAAGGTTAAGGCTTCGAATGGAAAAGTTAGGGTTTTAATTTTGGGATGTGTTTGGATGATGAATATGGCTAGAAGGGAATGGGTTATGGAGTTTAGAAAATATGGTACTTAATCTCTAATTCACGCAAACAAAGAGATTTAGGATCTCAAGATTAATAGTTCATACAGATTTGATTAAACTTGAAATAAACTCACATAGAATTCTATACTTGCAATTTACATTCAACTTCAATTCTTGATCGCTGATCTCTCCAATTGTAGGTTCTATAGCTTTATATAGCCAAGATACCAATTATAAGATACTAGCTAAAAAGCATAATTCTTGAAAAGATACTTAGCTAAAAGATACTAGAATATAGAATATTCTTCAGAAACGTAGATTTATGCTACTTTATTCTCTACTTAGTTTCTAATTCTACTAATTAATTAATTAATTAATTAAACTAATATGCACATCCAAGCTGCATATTATTTCCCCCATGTACTCCATGCATGCCATGTACATGCACGTTTGCTTAGTAGCTTGTTTGATATGTTTCATCTATAACTAGCAATATAACCATCAAGTTATCTTCAATTTTGTGGGAGATGCTTTCTATATGAAGAAAAATTGGTTCCATAATTATGAATGCCAAATCTTAAGTGTTTGCTCCTACATTAGCAGGGCTTGATTTTCCTTATTGTTCAAAACCCTATACAGATCTAATTTAATTCTCATAACTGTTATATTAATGGTAGCAATTATATCTTCAAAATTAGTAAGATTCCTTGTCTTCCAAGCATGGTACACAGTTGTAGCAAGAGCCGGTATCCTAGCTTGTTTGTGGTGTTGATTCCTTCTCTTAAACTTTATTATGGCCTTCATGATGCTTTCTAGAGTGGTGTAACCCCTTTTGATGCCTAACCATGTTCTGACCTGTGTCCATATATCTTGAATGATTTGGCATTGGAAAACTAGGCAAGCGTGGGTTTCACTAGCCTACACATAGAGTACACATAGTGGAGATATGTGAAGATAGGTAAGCCTATCTTTGATTTTGAGTTTCCCCTAAGCTACAAGCAAGAGGACAAACCCCTTTCTTTGTATATGAAGATTGTTCTAGATGATAGGGCTATTCTGCATCTTTTCCCCCTTCCTTCTAGACACATCATATGTACTTTTAGTGGAGAACTTCCCTACATATACACAACCAGTAGGCATATCTATAGCAGCTTCCATTAAACCTAATTTACTAATCATATTATCCCAAATCTTGCATATTGACTCCATTAGCAAAGTCGTACCCTGGCCAAGTGCAAAATATCAGACATCTCACTTTTATAGGTACACTTAGTGTATCCATTCCGTCCATAATTAATCTTTCTTTCTCCGTATATGCCAAAGGTATTTGCATATCAGTGAAACATTCCAAGTCTTGAGTTGCTTCATACCACATCCTCCTTCATACTTTAGTAAGCACATATCATCCCAAGTATTGAGCCATTGTTTTCCACTCCAAACAAAGATTCTACATTGGCTAAGGATTTTCCTAATAACCATCTAATGAACATCAAAAACACAGATACAAAAATAGGTTACGCCCTTCACCGCCGATCTAACTAGTTCAATTTTCCCTACACAAGAGAGGGTATTGTTGTTCCATCTTCCTACTGTATTGGCAATGGAAGAATAAAAAGCATCATAGTCAATTACCTTAGGTTTAGTGGAGCTGAGAGGGACCCCTAGATATCTAAATGGTAATTGATTTAGAGTCATATTACTGATCTCAATAATTTTCTCTTTTACAGCTGGTTTGACACCTAGTAGGTATAGCTTTGATTTCTCATAGTTTGTTTGGAAACCAAAACAAGTAACTCCTTTAAAGAATCCATCAACACTTGCACCGATTATGCATCTCCCCTACAAAACATCATTAAATCATCAGCAGAAGCTAGGTGGGTGATTCCCAACTTTGTACTTCTTGAGTGATAAGAAAACTGTAAGCTGTGGGCATTCTTTATAAGAATTCTAATAAAAAACTCCATGCATAACACAAAAAGGTAAGGTGATATTGGGTCCCCTTACTTTAATCCCTATTTCCCCTAAAGGAAACCACATATATTACCATTTATGACCAAGGAGAATGAGGTGGTAGTTACACAATCCATTATCCTATGAATGAATTCTGGAAAAAAATCTAGTTTGAGCATAACATCCTCAATGAAATTCCAATTTACAGTGTCGTAAGCTTTCCTCAAATCAATCTTCATCATGCATTTTGGGAATTTTCTCTTCTTATTATATTCTTTCATGAGCTCCTGGATTAAAAATATATTCTTAGCCATTATCCTTCCATTAACAAACGCTCCCTAGGTGTTGCTAATGAGAGTGGTCAAACACCCACTAAGCCTATTGGCAAGGATCTTCTTGTTGATTTTAAACACTATATTGAAGCAAGAAATAGGCCTATAGTTTGTGACCTTTGTAGCATGTGCCTTCTTTGGTATGAGTGATAAGAGGGTGTGGTTAAGTTACATTAACAGTCTTCTATTAGTGAAGAATTATTTCACTACTGCCATCATAAAATCTTGACTATATCCTATGAAGCTTTGAAGAATTTAGAGGAGAATCCATCTATTCCTAGAGCTTTTTCATCCCCTATAGACCATAATGCTTCCTTCACCTCTCTAGAGGTAACTGGTTTTATTAGTTTGGCACTATCATCTTGGTTCACCATCTTTCCTTGCCTAAACATGGCGTAATACACCTTCTGATGTTGTTTGACTATCCCTAAAAGACGCTTTTAGTAGTTTATGCAGGCTCTTCTAACTATATTTCATTTTAAGTTAATGAGCTATCATGCTTCTCAACCTGGGCTATGAATGTAATCCCCCAAAATTTTAGAAAACCTATAATTTAATAAGTAACTTTTATTTGAAATGAATTAGCTTTTAAAATTATTTATTTTAATTATTTTATGGATTCTTAAGTATAAAAATTTGGATAGGAGTATTTAATAAATTAAAAATAAATATCTTGTTATTTTACCATGTTATTTTTACTTAAATAAATTTTCAAACTAGTATTTTACTATAATTATCCTTTTAAGCCCATATATTTAATTATATTAAACTAATTTATTATCAAAGATATTACATCCTATTATTTTATAAATTCAATTATTTTAAATTTTCCTATTTTCCCATTTTCCTTCCCTTTTCTTTTCCTTATCCTGTTCTCCTTTTCCTCCTTCCTTTCTTTTTCTTTTTTCCTTTTCCTGCCTCAGGTTGTCAGGCCTGACTCCTTGCGCCTAGGTCGATGGCCTATTCTCCTCCTCCCCACATGCCCAACCAGCCCAGCCTCCTCCTCTCCTCCTTCCTTTCTCCCTTGGACTAGCCGGCCCAGTCTTTTTTCTTTCCTTCCCCGACTGACCTGCTGCTCCCCACCCTATCTGTTTTTTTCTTCTTTGACCTCCATGTCTCGACCAAGCTGCTCCCCGATTTGTCTTCTTCAGCCAATGCTGCCACCTCGGGAACAGCGGCCACCGCCCCCTGCAACCACTGCCACTACCTGCAACACACTCTCCCTCTCTCTCTCTCCCCTATATTTTTTTCACCAAATTGGAACTAGGCAGCCATGCACCCCGTCCCGCATGGCTCCCCTTACCCCTCTTCGTCAACCACCCCCTGCCACCCTACAACACACTGCCACCCTAGACACTACCGCCGATCAGCCACCTGCCCCCTCTCTTCTCCCTCTTTTTTTTCTTCTCCCCTTCAGCCATTTGTCTACCCTATTCTTTGAGCTCCTTACCCCCTGATCTCCCCCTTCTCTCCTTTCTTCTCTTTCCATTTTTTACCCTGTTTTTGCACGTCGCCACCCTCCGCCGCACCAACCACCGCACTAAGCCCCTGCGCCACCTTCTGCACCCTTCAACTACTGCCTTACACTGCCCCAACGTCGTCCCAGCCACCCCGCAACTCCCTCTTCCTTACCTCTTCTTTTTCTCCCTATTTTTCTTCCTTCTCGATAGCCCCCTGCAACCCCTCCTTCTGCCACCGTCCGGCCACCTATTCCGCCACCCAAACCAACATTCAACACTCTATAACCCCCTCTACCACCACCATGCCTTAGTTGGTCGAAAACAGCCCTTGCACCCCTCCATTTTCCCTCCTCTTTTCCTTCCTTCTCAGCCCTTCCACCTCGACCCACTTCAGCAGCCTCCTTCGCCACCTCACCGCCGCTGCCTCAGCCGCCCTTGGCCGCCAACAACCCATCCTCAGCATCCACCTACACCCCCTCTTCACTCATGCACCATTCCCTTGCCTTGAAACCTCCCCCTTCTATCTTCTTTTCTAGCCTAAAGACCCCAACCCGAAAATAGCCATTTTACCTTCCATCACCCCCCTTTTCGAGCCTTTTTTCCTTTTATTTTTGCATGCAGCTCATGTTGCATATACAGCATGAATTCCTGCATTTATTGGCCATTTTTATTAAAAACTTTAAGGTATGATAATATTTAAATTAATTATTTCCTTAAGTAAAATTTATAAAGTCTTATATCTTGATTTTCTTATTTCTAATAAATATTGATATTATTTTTAGGTATTGGTTTTTCTAATCAAAGCTTGAATCTTTAACCAGGATACCGATAAGATTCAATTTTTGTGGGAATTAAGGTAATCTTTAAACCCCACTTAAACGCATGATAAACGTATGTTTACACATTAGGAATTTTAATATGTTATTATGTTTGATATATGGTGGTTAATAAAAATTATGTGTTTGCTTGCATTGTTTAATAAAAAGGAAAGTATGCCCTTTATGTGCTATGTGTGGAAACGTTGCTTAAGGAAAGAGTTTGGCTATTAATAGAAGCATTAAGTACCTATCCTTGTTATTTTATGTTATTGTGACCATTTATGCATGTATAATATTATTGTTAGCCCTAGGGGTAGTTTAGTAATATTCCTTGTGCTAGATTATGGTGTAATATGTGGGCTGCTAATATGTATTATGTTAAAATATAATGGTTGGTGGAGTTGGATATTGTTAATGGAGTGTTAATATTATTATTCCATGTGGACATGTTAATTTAATAAAAGTGGGGTAATAAAGGGGATAAATTGGCAATTTTGAAGGCAAAAGGGCAATATGGTAATTTTACAAGTAAAAAGGGGTATTGTGGTATTTTTGGAAGTTAGGGGTATTATGGTAAGTTTGGAAGTAAAGGGGAAAATGAAATTTTATGAGTAAAGGGGTATTATGGTAATTTTGGAGTAAAGGGTAAAGTGGTAATTTTGGGAGTAAAAAGGGCAATATGGTAATTTTATAAGTAAGGGGAAAAATGTTAATTTTATAAGTAAAGGGGTACTATGGCAATTTTGGGAGAAAAGGGTAAGATGGTAATTTTGGAAAAGAAAGGCAAGATGGTGATTTTGTAAGGAAAGATAAAAATGGTAATTTTGGATGTAAAAGGGTAAAATAGTAATTTGTAAAGAAAAAGGGATGTTATGGTAATTTTATAAGTAAAAGGGTATTGTGGCAATTTTGTAAATAAAAAGATATTATAGTAATTTGGAAGTAAGGGGTAGAAGGGTAATTTTGTAAATAAAAAGATATTTATGGCAAACTTGGGAGTAAGGGGTAACTTGGTAATTATGACAACAGCGAAGGATAATTTGTTAATTAAATTATGATTATAGAAGGACAATTGAATAATTATAATAGAGAGGGGTAATTTGGTAAATTAATCATTAAAAGGGCATTATGGTAATTTTAATAATGGAGAAGAGCAATATAATAATTTGAAATATGAAGAAGTGTAAATTAATAATCATAATTATGAAGAAGGGTAAATTAATAATTATAATTATGAAGAGGGGTATTTTGGAATTTATAATAATTGAAAAGGGTAAAATGGCAATTATAATAATTGAGAGGAGTAAAATGGTAATATATCTTACTAAAGGGGCAATTTGGTAATTATTTAACCAACTAAAGGGGCAAAATAGTAATCATGATAATGAAGGAGGGTTATTTGGTAATTTATCTAACTCAAAGGTAGTTTAGTAATTATAACAAAGGAGAAGGGCAATTTGGTAATCTAACTAACCAAAAAGGGAAATATGCTAAGGTTAATAATTATAAAAGGTGAATGGTGATCTAAACATGCGTAGGAGATAAATTAAAAACATAAACCGAGTAAGGGGTAATTTGATAGTTATGCAACCTTAAGAGTAATATGGTAATTTGTCAAGTAAGGAAGGGATGACTTAGCAATTATATAAGTAAGGGGTAAAAGAGTAATTTGTACCTAACATGTTGTTGTGATTGTGGAATTTTATAATATAACTCAAATAACGCTGATTAGCAAGGTAAGAGTATTTGATAATTAGTAAGTATTACGAGAATGAATCCTAATTCAGAATTATATGAGATTATGATGGCCTTAATGATTTCTTCGTGTTATCTTGAATAACTGCCTAAATAAGAAACAACTAATGATATCAGAACGATTGAAAGTGAATAAGTATCTGATTATTTTGCTTTTCATGATCACTTTAATTAAGACATTAATACTTAAAGTGAAAGACCTCGAGATCGGGAATGGTGGCTCTTTAGGGGCCGCTGCCCTAAAGACGTGGTTTAGCCCACGATTATTCTGGTATTTGCTGGTGTGCCTTTGTGCCCCAGCCAGGCCCTATATCTTACTCTATCGAGCTCTACAGACCTAGTTAGGGGGTATGCATACTTATGGATTAGGTGTCCTTGTCAGTAGGGTACTAAATAGCTTTATGCACCAGTACGACTAGGGTACCTTTGCGTCCCTGGGTTCATGGTTGAAGGGTACTGTGTAGCTTGTATTCACCGGTACAACTAGTGTACCTTTGTGTCCCGTGTTCTTGATCTCCCATCCAAGGCAAATAAATGGATTTGTTGTGCTGATTAAAGAAAGGAAAAATACTAATAATGAAAGTGAAAGATTATGAGCCGGGCCTAGTTGAATTATGATATTGAGTACCAATCCACCGGTTATAATAGTAGCCCAGGAGCGTGTTGCCCTGGTAAGTGATTATGAGTACCAATCCACTGGATATATTAGTGGCCCAGGAGCGTGTTGCCCTGGTAAGTGATTATGAGTACCGATCCACCGGACATAATAGTGGCCTAGGAGCGTATTGCCCTAGATGATGTTGATATATATCCCAATCCACCGGCAATAATAGTGGGGGTCCCGAGCTCAATAAAATCAGTCATGGATGTGAATAAAGTTATGGAAAAATACTAATCACTTATAGTGGAACACCATGTGAGTCGGGGCTAAACCAATCCACCGGCGAATAATAGTGGCCAGGAGCATTTTTCCCTAGAGACCGATCCACCGACATATAATAGTGGTTAGGTGCATTATGCCCTATAAGTGACCGATCCACCGGCTATAATAGTGGGGTTCCTGCACTCACATGGATATAAAATATGAGATTGATTGAATAATGATGGACTAATGGCTTAAGGCCCGAATGTATTGACTTTGCATTATGACATGGCTTAAGGCCCGAAAGTATCGATCGTTCATAATGACCTATTGATATCTTATGTGATTGTTAATTATGTGAATGTTATATGTACACATCTTGTTATATATATATATAGTTTTGTATTATGTGTGACATTACGGGCCTGCTTTTAAGTGTCATTTTGAAGGGTTACTCAGTACCGTAGTACTAAAGGGTTCCCTTTGTGGGGCCCCTGCCTATTCAATGGGCAGTGTCCCTTGCAGATCTTTTCAGGTGCTACTCAAGTGGGCAATGGGAAAGAGCGTAAGGATTATCCGGACTTTTAGGGTTCTTCCTTGCTTTTAGGGTTCTTCCTTGCTTTTACCTTATGATTTAAATGTAATTCTTGTTCTTGTAACCACCATTGGTGGAATCTATTCTTATAAAATTTTTACTTACGCTACTCTGATTTAAAATGGTTTGAATTTCTAGCAATTGATATTTTGTTCTTTAGCCTTAGCACTTGGTCCTGAAACGGTATGAGTGAACCGGTTTGGTACTAAGTGTGGTGGTAATATCCCCGAAATTTACTGCTTAGTATTTTTCTTCTGCTATTTATTTTGACAAAACGAAATTTTTCAGTAGTGAATTTTGGGGGTGTTATAATTTGGTATCAAGCTGGTTTCGACCACGCTCTTGATTTTAATCTTTTTAAGCTGTTACCACAAGTTGGTATCCGAGCTAGTTTTGACCATACTCTTTTGATTTTAATCTTTTTAAGCTAGTAGCACAAGTTGGTATCAGGTATTTTCATAAAACCTTCTCGATCTTTAAAATTTTTGAGTTGATACTACAAGTTATTATCAATGTATTTCACATAATTTTTTCAAGTTTAAATGATTCTTAAAATGACTTCCCATCTTATCTCTCCTTTTTTCGAAAACCGGATTAGTCCTGAGAGTTGGGTATGGGTAGATTAAGTGGCCTAGGCTTAGATCACCTAGCTTGAGGAAGTAGCACCTTACCTAACCAACTTCTATTTTACAGCTAACTCAACATGGATCGAGATGAACGGATCAACAACCTAGATAGAGCGTTTGATATGCTCGTAGGTTTAGCCCAACAATCTCTGGTACCTCAACCTCAAACCGCTTCACCTCAGACGAGTATCGGAGATGATTGGCTGGATAGAGTTTCACGTCATCGACCCCCAACCTACGACGGGAAAGAAGACCTGGTGGTCCTAGAAAGCTGGATACAAGACGTTGATAGGACCTTCGAGGCGGTCAACTGTCCTAAGGAACGAAGGAAAAATATCATGTCGTACTTCCTTCGAGGACCAGCCGACACTTGGTGGGAAGACCTTCGAACACAAGGAGGACGACCGATATCATGGGAAGACTTCAAGACTGCCATCCGTATACATTTCTACACGGAAAGTCTCAAGAGGGCCAAACTCAAGGATTTCATGGAGTTGACACAAGGAAACCTATCGGTCCGAGAGTACTACGCACGATTCATGGAGTTGCTGAGGTTAGCCCCCGGAATAGCAGCTAGCAAGGCAATGACGATCTTTCAATTTGAGCAAGGACTTCACTTCAACATTTGAAGCATGATGGGCACCGAAATCTCTGATGATCTGAGTACGGTGTATGAGCGGGCATGTAACGCCGATGCCTTGATCCAAGAACAAGCCTCCATCCCAAGTAAGAGCAAGAACGAAGAGATCGAATCCAGAGAAAAGAATCATCGCCCCGATAGCAAGGTTTTGTGGGCCCAGCCTCAACTCCAAACTAAAGTTTGGCATAAGAAGAATCAAAGTGCTTCCAAAGCAAAGGCTAGCAAGAGACCGGCCCGACGTTACCATTGTCGACGTTGCAAAAGAGATCATCTAGGTAAAGATTGCATGGGAAAGTTGGTTCAATGCCACGACTATGGACAGCTTGGTCACAGGAGCTATGAGTGCTACTGAAATACCCCAAAAACACTAACTTAGGAATTTTGGTAAAATAGGGATTTAGTAGGAAAAATTTAAGAGAAATAAATTAATTCACTAAATAAAGAGGAAATGAATTAAGGGAATTAAGGAGGAAATAATAAATAAATTATTTAGAAAATTTTGGACATTTTACTAATTAAAATGAAAGTGGAGGAAAATTACCCAAAATAGCCAAAATTAATCTAAGAATAGAATTAAATTATTATCTAAATAATTTTTAAATATTCAAGAAAATAAATATATATATATTTAAATGTATAATAACCCAAAAAAGTTCTAAATAAATTGTGCAAAAATCCAAAACCCTAAAGAAACCCTTTTTCTCCCTTTTTCCTTTTTCTTTCCTCCTTTTTTCTTCTTTTCTTCTTCCGCCGGAATTGGGCCTCGCCCGGCCCAACTCCTTCCCTCCTTCCTTCCCCTCCCACGCGGCCCAGCACCATTCGGCCCCCTTCCCATAATCGCGACGCAGCGTTTCGCCCCTCAATTTGCTGAGATGCCGCGTCGCGCTAAGTAAAGAGATAGTTGTTGCCAGCCTTCGACGGAACGCTGCGTTTTCCTCCCACAACCCCCAATACGCCGCGTTTGATTTACGGATTTTATATCCGTTGCCAAACCGACCGGTTTCCCCCCTATTTTCTTTTCCTCCTGGACCGCCGGTCCAGGAGTCGTCTTCTTCCTCCCATCCCGCGCAGGTCTGTCGCCTGTCGCCTGTCGCCTACCGCCTCCTGCCTGCCACCTGCCGTCCGGCATCCTCCCCTTCCATTTCCGTCCCTTTCTTCCCCAATTCGACCCAGCACTCCCTCACACGTCCTGCCACCCCTTCCTTTTCCGAAAAACAGCCAAACGTACCCTACAAATCGCAGGGCACGTGATGCTGCCATCGCCGACCGGCCACCTGCCGCGCCTGCCCCGCGTGCCACCTCCCTTCCTCTCGTCATTTTCCTCCCCCATGGCCTATAAATACCCCCTCCCGAATGGCCACAGCAAGTCCCTTCCTCTGGACCTTGCTGAAACCCTGCCTCGCCGCCGCCAGAAAAGACGCCGTTTCCGCCGCCTCCAGCCACCGCCGAGACCACCTCTACCCACCAAACTCCTCCTTGCGCCACCCCCCACGCAATCAAACAACCGCCGCTTCCCTTCCTACCCCGCACGAGCCACCACGATCGTGCGAAGGTACCTACCCAAAAAGAACGCAGCTGCCACCTTGCGCCACCGTCTGCCGCCACCACCGCAGTAATCAACCCACGTCCCACCTCCCAAAGTAACCAGCAGGCCTTCCCCTACCTCCCCACAACTTCATCTCCCCCTGCCTCCCTCTCCTTCTACCTCCACCTCTTTCCACCTCTCTCCACCACCCTCGGCCGCCGCGCCAACCACCGCGCGCCGCCGCCCCTTGCCACGCCACCACCCTCATTGATGCACTGTCGTATGCACAACAAATTTAATAAATAAATCCTAATTCCCAAATACGTAGTATATGGCAAGAAGGAGTCGAACCCACAAGGAATGACGTTTTAATCACTAATTTTGCTATTGATGTTATAACCCCGTTTATACAATTTCATTGATTCTTATACTAAATTCGATTATACTAAGTCTTTAATCACGAATTGACAATTAGGGGAGGACTGAATTGGTGATGGAATTAAAATGCCATACATTCACATAAGAAGAATGATTCTAAACAATTTAATGTTGACTTAGGAAACTCAGAATAACGAATTCCTATACTTCCTCTCAACCTTAATAAATTGAATATGCTCTCAATTTATTTTTGCACCCATTTAATAACCTAGGTTACGAACACTAGATTCAATTAATGGTAGCATTATGAACGGGAAGCAGCCAACTACAATCATAATCACAAAAGCTCGGATCATGCAATTGCACGAATTAATGGATAAGATTAATAATTAATCTTCTTGCTACTATAGACAAATTAATTAACAATTACGGGTTAATTTCATTGTCTTAGCAAAGACTAAGTCCTAAACCAAATAGGTGATCAATCTAATTAGTTCAAGAATCTTAATCTATGATACGGAATCATTCAATTCGATCCATTAATTTAATTAAACATCATCTAGAATCAAACATTTAAAGTATAAAATGATAATTAGGTTATAATTCCATCCTCAATTCATCCTACCCTGTTCTAATTACTCAAAGTTCTGCATATTCACAATTCATACAATTACACAAAAGTCTTGGAAATTGACAACAACAATGCATTCACAAATTCTATTCTTGCAACAATTAGATAATACTATAGTGAATACAATTAAAACTACAGAAAAATAACTTAGATTCAACAAAAAAACAAAGATACTGAAATTTACAAAGGAATAGAGGAAACTTATGAATTGAAGTGCGGAATGTCAAATCATCAATAGAATTCAAGAAGATCAAAGGTCGGAATTGTGCATTACATGTATGTTCTAAAGGAATAAAGGAAGAACAATACATTCCAAATGTTTTTTCGATCTTTTTCTCCCTCTCCCGAACTCTGTTTTTAGATTAAATTTATCAGGAACAAGTCGTGTGGCAGTTACACGTTTTTAAATGATAACACGATCCGTGTTTATGAAACACGGGACCCCCGTGTTTTCTTCCAACTGCTCTGCTGACAAGGATTTACAGACCGATACTCGGGATAAAGAACACGGTCCGTGTTATGGAAACACGGGACCCCCGTGTTTTTGATTCTTCCACTCAATTCCTTTGAAAGTTTCAGCTTAGCTTCTCTTGATGTATTTGTTCCCTTTCCAACTTTGCTCTCCTTGATTCGGCATTTCTTGATGTGTTCTCTACTTGATTTCTTCTTTTCATTGATTTCTCCTTGAATTTCTTCAATTCTTTTCTTTCCTGTAAAATTTATTCAAAGGAGGAAAACTCGACGAAAAGATTAAATCTAGTAAAATAATTGAGAGATAAATGATATTTTTAGACATGAAAGTAATCAATAAATCTCATCTATCACTCATTCCACTTCCCTTCACCTACTGATCCTTCCCCCACCTCAAACTTCTCCTTTCCTCCTCCCATCTAAACTCCACCTGAATCTTCCCCTCTCTTCTCCTCCTCCACCGCCGCCGCTACCGTCGCCACCACGCGCCGCCGCCGGACCACCGACGACCCTAGGTGGTCTTCCACTCATCCCAAACCTTAACCTTTCTTTTATATAGCTACTACTAAGTCTAACTAATATTAATGTTATTATACTTATTATCATCATTATTATTATTCCTTTCATTATTATTATTAGTATTACTTTTATTATTATTAATATTACTAATATTATTATCTCTGTTATTAAAGTTATCATTTTTACCAACACCATCATCCCTTCGAACCTTAGCTTCTATTATACTTAACTTTAGTGTTATTATTATAATTATTGGTATTAACATTATTATTATTATTATTATTCTTACTATTATTATTATTATCATTATCACCCTTAGGAATAGTTACTTGTAATATTGTGACATTATAATATTATTATTTCAAATATAACGCCATTAATAGACTTGGTCTTAAAACGCTAGGGTTTCTATCACTAGACATTAGTGTCACTATTTTATTAATACTAACACGATTTTCCTATAGCTAGCATAAACCCTATTACTACAAGATTAGAACTAATGGATTTAATAAAATAAGTGTAACAATAAGTATCAAAATAAATACATTTTGACTACTAATATTTAGTATACTAATTCTAAGGTAAAAACCCTAGTTTTTGTATAATACCCTCTTTAGTAATAAAAACTCTAATCCTAAACTAGAATAAGGAATTATGGTACTTATAAGGGAAACCAATACTTAGCATTTCCCCCTTTTATGGGTAATCCCGACCAAAGCCCTAAGGAGTTAGAGGAGCGTGCTCCAAGCCTGGCGTCGCCTTAGGTAAGGACGAAGCTAATGGCCTTGTGCTATGTGTGACATGGATGTGTTGAATGTTGTGTATGCCATGCTATGCCATGTATTATATGATTTGTGGATAACTTGTCTTATGTGTAGCGCAGCTTGGAGATTGAGGTATGTTGTATGTGCTTCCGTGACATGAGCATGACATTTATATGTATGATGTTTATGATGTGTTATGTTATAGCCCTCTAGGACATGCATATTAGGATAAATGGTAATATGAGTTGGGAACCATCATGGGAGTCTTGAAGTTTGTATGATGGTATTAATGTTCTATGGCGGTACTAATGGTTCACATGGTGGTATTAGGGTTTGTATGGTGGTATTTGTGATTTTATGGAGGTATTAATGTTGTATGGTGGTATTAGGGTTTGTATGGTGGTATTATAGTCGGTATGGTGGTATTAGGGTTTGCATGGTGGTATTAGGGTTCGTATGGTGGTATTAATGATTGCATAGTGGTATTAATGGCTTATGGTGGTATTAGGGTTTGCATGGTGGTATTAGTGATTTTATGGAGGTATTAATGTTGTATGGTGGTATTAGGGTTCGTATGGTGGTATTAATGATTGCATAGTGGTATTAATGGCTTATGATGGTATTAGTGATTTTATGGAGGTATTAATGTTGTATGGTGGTATTAGGGTTTGTATGGTGGTATTAATGTTCGTATGGTGGTATTAATGATTGCATAGTGGTATTAATGGCTTATAGTGGTATTAGGGTTTGTATGGTGGTATTAGTGATTTTATGGAGGTATTAATGTTGTATGGTGGTATTAGGGTTTGTATGGTGGTATTAATGTTCGTATAGTGGTATTAATGATTGCATAGTGGTATTAATGGCTTATGGTGGTATTAGGGTTTGCATGGTGGTGTTATGGTTTGTATGGTGGTATTAATGTTGGTATGGTGGTATTAGGGTTTGCATGGTGGAGTTAGGGTTTTGCATGGGAGTTAATGATTGTACGGGATTAGGGTTTGTGTGAAAAGTTCGAGAGGTTGCATGGGATGTGTAACGTTTGCGTGAGAGCAAAATTCACGTATGAGAGGTCGATTTGGGATGTAAGAATGGTAATGCAAGCATTATTCGGGTGTTTAACTGTTTTGGACGGAGAATAGTACGTGGAGTAGTATAAGGATATAGAGGAGACAAAATTAGGTTTTGGAGTGATTAACTCTGGGACGTTGTGATTAAGTAGGATTGGAGTAACTAATTGTGATTGTTGAGGATGATTAAGGTTTGGGATGGCTAAGTATGGTTGTTATGGTAAAATAGGGTTAAGAGCGGTAAACCACGGGTTGGTGTGGACAATTAGGATTGGTTATGGCTACTTAGAGTTGGTTGGTGTTATCATGTGTATTATTGATTACAGTGTAGTTATGGATGTGGAACTTTATTGTGTGCGATGTGTAAAGCATAAAGAGAACGAATTATGCATGGTGAAAACCTTTTGAATAAGATATGTTAAGACACTAACCACTTATAGAGAAAGATGTTGAGCCGGACCCAGACCGGTCCATCGGCAAATAATAGTGGCAGGGTATGTTACCCTCGTGACCGGTCCACCGGCTATAATAGTGGCAGGGCATGACCCTCGTGACCGTTCCACCGGCTATAATAGTGGGGGATTCTGTGCTCAACAAACTAATTAGAATGATGATAAGACATGGGAAAGATACTAATATTTACAGTGGAACACCTTGTGAGTCGGGGCCAGACCGGTCCACCGGCAAATAATAGTGGCAGGGTATGTTACCCTCGTGACCGGTCCACCGGCTATAATAGTGGCAGGGCATGGCCCTCGTGACCGTTCCACCGGCTATAATAGTGGGGTTCCCGTACTCATATGGACTGATAAGGACGATGATGTGAACCGATTATAATTATCAAAGACCTAATGAAAAAGTTATTTGGTTCGTAACTTGAATTGTTTATCTGTGTTATTGCATGTTATCTACGTAATTATGCTATGTCTGCTATGTTGTGTATCTTGGTGTGTGCCTTAGCTCGTCTATTACCTTACTCAGTACGTAGCGTACTGATCATCCGTTTCATGGGTGCTGCTCATTCCCACGAGCAGAGGGCCCATCTGACCTTGTGCAGGTAGGAGACCTCGTGTTTGATGCCTACGATACCTACGAGGCATTGGGTGGGGCCGAGTGTTGAGCCCATCCTGGTTGGGGCCGATAGCGAGTTGGCCGGACTCTTTTATGATCCTCGCTTTCATCTATCGTAGTTTTTCGTATTTTTATTATGTTCGTATTTTGGAAGTGGAACCTTTAAGTTGTAATCTTAACGACATTTTGATGATGGTTGATATCTTGTTTTCATGGATGCTTCATGATAACGATGCGCTTATGTTTTGATGATTCTTATTTACGATTTCCTGGTTTAGCCTTAGCACTTAGCATCAGAACGGTAGGAGTGAACCGGTCCGATGCCAAGTGTGGCGGTAACACTCCCAAGTTATGGTTTTAATTCTTTCGCTTCCGCTAAATCTGTTGATTTAAATGAAATTTTTCAGTAGTAAATTTGGGGGTGTTACAGCTACAGTGTACCCCGTGAAGGAATCCAGAGGACACAACAACTATCAGTTCGGCCAAATTAAGCGCTTGGAGCAACCTATTCAACCTCGATAACTGAAGCAGATGATCAAACAATCGATCAGGATACAACTTCTTCGAGCTTACCGTCGGACCTCACGTAGTTGTTTTTTTTATTGTTTAATGTGGGTGAAGTTATTTTCCATAGTTAAGTAAGTTTTTCTTTAAGGGGGTAGTTACCCCAAGTAACGTAGATCCCTCTTTATAACCCTAGTACTAAGGTGTAAACTTCGGGGATGAAGTATTTCTTTAAGGGGGTAGTGATGTAATCCCCCAAATTTTTAGAAAACTTATAATTTAATAAATAAATTTTATTTGAAATGAATTAGCTTTTAAAATTATTTAGTTTAATTATTTTATGGATTCTTAAGTATAAAAATTTGGATAGGAGTATTTAATAAATTAAAAATAAATATCTTGTTATTTTACCATATTATTTTTACTTAAATAAATTTTCAAACTAGTATTTTACTATAATTATCCTTTTAAGACCATATATTTAATTATATTAAATTAGATTATTAAATTAGTTTATTATCAAAGATATTACATCCTATTATTTTATAAATTCAATTATTTTAAATTTCCCATTTTCCCATTTTCCTTCCCTTTTCTTTTCCTTATCCTTTTCTCCTTTTCCTCCTTCCTTTCTTTTTCTTTTTTTCTTTCCTGGCTCAGGCTGCCAGGCCTGCCTCCTTGCCCCTGGGTCGATGGCCCATCCTCCCCCCCATACGCACAGCTGGCCCAACCTCCTCCTCTCCTTCTTCCTTTCTCCCCTGGACCGGTCGTCCTAGTCTTTTTCTCTTTCCTTCCCCAACCGACCTACTGCTCCCGGCCCTGTCTTTTTTTTCCTTCTTCAACCTCCACGTCTCGATCCAGCTGCTCCCCGATCTATCTTCTTTGGCCAGTTCTGCCACCTCAGGCGCGCCAGCCACCGCCCCCTGCAACCACTGCCACCACCTGAAACTATTTGCTGATAGCCCCAATTATAGTCCTTGAATCACCTAACACCATGGTAGTTTTAGCATTAAGTGCCTCAGCTTTGCATACGGATTCGATGCTTTGATGATTAACTTCTTTGCAGTCTTGTTCCAGTTGGGGAATTTAAATCCTTTTAGCAACCATTGCTATTGTTCGATTCTAAGCATTAACTAAGGTATGCTTTACATTTTTTGTTAACATCTAAGCACACAGAGGTAGGCAAGAGGGGAATGTGAATTTGAAAACCTCGAGTAGAGGGAGATTGTGGGGATATCATCTTCCTTACTCATTGGTTGACCACCATGGTCACGTAGCAGTTGAAGAGTGATATGAACCTTAAATTTTATACTTAATTAATTTTGATAATTGCTGTGAATTATTTACTTACAATTGTTTTTCTTATTTGGTGGATAAATTGGAGTGTGATGCAGCATATGGATTCTGTGGATCTTTGGATGCAGCTGCTGGAGTGTGCAAATTATGTATCTGGAGTGTGCAGATTATGTAATTTTTGCTAATTATTTGTAATCCCATATGATCCATTCGCTTGTCGAATTGGCTAATGGAAATTATGTCGGTTGTATATTCCGCCACCCGATCCTTAATTATGGACTAGTTGGATTGTGGATTAATCAATCCTTAATAGCCATGATTAGCTAAAATAGCTAGCTGATGGGAATTATGTCTAAAACTTACCTTGTATTTGGGGTATTTTCTTGGGTTGGTCGAACTCATATCTTCGGCCCAATTATTATCGACCTTCCTTCCCGTTTCGCTGGGTTGTGCTGTTGTCTAGGCTGTATTCTGTGTGTATTTTATACGAGCTATTATACGGTCTATGATGCTGGTATAAATAGGCCATATAACATTGTAATACGCAGATAATTGGAACAGAATATAATTCTTGATTTTTCTCTCGATCTTTCTCGCGACGTGTCTCTCCTCTCGGCGAACCTCTCACTTGCTCTTCTTCTCTATGTCTACTCTCTCTTACTTTGATCGATCTTGATCATTCTTTCTTTGATTTTAGTTGCCGTTGTCAAAATTGTGCCTCTGAATCTTTGGATCTTTCTTTGGAGTTTTCCTTAGGCTGAACTGGCGAATTGAACTTTGCACTCAATTAATTTCTCGATCCTTTCGTGAAACCCTAACAGGTTTCCATCATTTGGTATCAGAGCCTCAATTATTCAAGTGCTCGTAGTTTCTTTGTTACTGCTAAGTTTTTCTTCAATTTTTGAGTTGATATCTATTGTTTTCGCTAACCCTACTTTGAGGTGTGAAGTTTTAGGGTTTGCAACGACGAAGGCCGTCTCGATTTCTGTCGTTCTAGAACCGGCGATTGAAGTAATTTTGTCCGTTGTTCGAAGTTCCCAAAAGAAACCCTAATCGACCTAGGTTTTGGTTAAGAAATTGAATCTTGACTGACTTTACGACAAATTGTTGTTGGTAACCTCAATTTGTAATTTTTCTTGCTAAATACTACTGTCTGCTATAATTAATTTCCAATTTCTTTGCGATATTACTTGTTCATTGATAAGTATTTAGGTGAAGTAACCGGCAAACCTTTGGTTTCGAAAAAAGGGTAAGGCATCCAAGAAGAGGGGTCCCCTAAATAAGTGGATTATTTGCTTAAGCAATCGCGGTAATATCGTTCCTTTTTACTTATTCATTTTTGTCGAATTATTATTGGCTTGGATAAGTCTGAGTAAGCTATACTATTGCTATTTCTGTTAATCATTGATACTGTGATACTTCTTGTAATTAGTCTGTGTGTTCTGTTTGTGTGAAGTTATTAAATAAATTGATTGTGTTAATTAATTGCTGCTGTGTTAGTTGTTTAAGTCAAAGAATTTCATTATGTCTAACAATGGACAGTCTGTTAATCAATCTGTTTCCAGTAATGATCTATTAGAAACTCTTAGGACTTTTCAAGAACAAATGATTGCTCAATTTGCTGTATTATCTGCTAACCTAGAATAAAGACTAGGAGAACAGGAAATAAGAATCAATGAATTACAACATAACAGAGTTGAAACTAACCATGCAGGAGTATTAGGAAGGGCTCCTATAGACCCTAGGATTAGAATTCCACCCATAGCTAATCTAGAAGAGTTGGAAGATCAAGTATCTGACAATAGTGATAGGATGCCTACGCAGAACAATAGGCAAGATAGGGAATTAGAGTTCATTGATAGGAATTTAAATAATCTTAAGCTTAGTATACCTGGGTTTAATGGAAGGAATGACCCTGATTATAATTTTGAGTGGGAAAGGAAAATAGAACTAGTGTTTGAGTGTCATAACTATTCTGAGGAAAAGAAAACTAAGGTAGCTGTAGTAGACTTTACTGAGTATGCTTCCTCTTGGTATCATAATTTGGTATTAACTAGACGTAGGTCTGGGGAACCACCTATACAGACTTGGGTAGAATTTAAAACTTTAATGAGAAAGAGGTTTGTGCCAAGTTACTATTATAGGGAATTACATAAGAGATTGCAAACAATTAGTCAAGGAGTGACGATAGTGGATGATTATTAAGACAGGAGTTATTGAGGATGATGATGCTACCATGGCTAGGTTTCTGAGTGGATTAAATTTAGAGATAACTGATAAAGTAGAACTATATCCTTGTGAGACTTTAAATGAGATGGTAAATATAGCTACTAAGATAGAGATTCAGTTAAGGAAGTCTAGGCAATATAAACCCCCTGGGATTAGGTTTAAGAATACCAGAAGGAGAAAATTTGGGGGAACTACTTCTGGAAACTAGAAGAATACTAGTAAGGTTGAATCTAAAGGTAGAAACAATGAAGTTAAGGTAGGACATAAGTTTGAAAAGGGTAATAATGTGATGAAAAACTCTGTGAATGGACCAAACAGAACTAGGGATATTAAATATTTTAGATGTGGAGGATTAGGACATATAGCTTCTGAATGTCCAAACAAGAGAAACATTTTAATTAGAGAATCTGGAGACATAGAATCTGAATCTAAAGAAGAAGATGAAGAGGTTAGTGTAGTCAGAGAAGATGATAGTGATCTAGAGGAAGAAGTAGAATTTCCAGTGAGTATGGATCTTTTTGTAGTACGTAGGGCTTTAAACAGTAATAAATTACCTAATTCTAATGCTATACAGAGAGAAAATATATTTCATACCAGGTGTCTAATTGATGATAAATGCCTTAACATGGCCATAGATAGTGGTAGTTGTATTAATGCTGCTAGTACTCTGTTAGTGTCTAAATTAGGTTTAACAACTACTAAACATCCAAAACCATATAGATTGCAATGGCTTAATGAGTTGGGAGATGTCAAAGTTAGTCAACAAGTTTTAGTAAATTTAAAATTAGGAAAATATGAAGATTCTGTTTTATGTGATATAGTTCCTATGCATGCTGCTCACTTGTTGTTAGGTAGACCTTGGCAATATGATAGGAGGGTAATACATGATGGTTATAAAAATAGGTATACAGTACAGAAGGATGATAGGAAGATTATCTTAGCACCTATGACTCCAAAAGAAATATTTGAGGATCAAATTAAAATTAAGTCTGATTATAAGGAGTTATCTAAACCTAGTTTGGAGAATGATATTAGTTCAAAGGACATGAAAGGAACATCTAGGTTTTATGCTAGAAGTAAGGATGTAGGGAAGGCAATGAAAAGAAATGCCAATGTGTATTTAATGGTGTATAAGGACTGTTATGAGTGTCAGCTAGGAATAAGTGGAGAAATACCTAGTACAGTGAAACAATTATTGGAAGAATATAGTGAATTGTTTCTCGAGGACATTCCTAGTGGGTTACCTCCATTAAGGGGAATAGAAAATCAAATAGATTTTATTCCAGGAGCTATTATACCAAACAGACCTGCTTATAGGGCTAATCCTGAGGAGCTTAAGGAACTAAAAAGACAGGTCTCTGAATTGTTAAGTAAGGGATACATTAAGGAATCTATGAGTCCTTGTGCAGTACCAGTGTTATTAGTGCCTAAAAAGGATGGTAGTTGGAGGATGTGTGTGGATAGCAGGGCAGTAAATAAGATAACTATAAAGTATAGATATCTTATCCATAGGCTTGATGAAATGTTGGATCAATTGCATGGTGTTGTTATATTTTCAAAAATAGATTTAAGAAGTGGGTACCATCAAATTAGGATGAAACCAGGAGATGAGTGGAAGACAGCTTTTAAAACTACTTTTGGATTATATGAATGGTTGGTAATGCCTTTTGGGTTGTCAAATGCTCCTAGTACTTTTATGAGGCTTATGAACTATGTTTTGAGGGAATTTATTGGAAAATTTGTGGTTGTTTATTTTGATGACATACTTATATATAGTAAGTCTTTAGAGGAACACTTAAGACACTTAAGGATTATTTTGAATGTGTTTAAGAAAGAACAACTTTAAGCTAATTTAACTAAGTCTAGATTTTGTTTGGAAAGTGTGGTTTTCTTAGGATTTGTGGTAGGAAAAGATGGTATATCTGTAGATGAAGATAAGATTAGAGCTATTCAAGAATGGCTTGTGCCAAAGAGTGTGACTGAAGTAAGAAGTTTTCATGGGTTGTGTTCTTTCTATAGGAGATTTGTTAGGAATTTCAGTACTATAGTTGCTCCCTTGACTACCATAACAAAAAAGGATAATGGGTTTAGTTGGGGTTTAGAACAGCAAAAATCTTTTGAAACACTTAAGACTAAATTAACCCAAGCACCTGTGTTGAGCCTTCTTGACTTTGAAAAGATGTTTGAATTAGATTGTGATGCTTTAGGGTTAGGTATAGGGGTTGTACTATCTGAAGAGGGCAAGCCAATCGCTTATTTTAGTGAGAAGTTGAATGGTAGTACTTTGAATTATTCTACTTATGAAAAGGAACTGTATGCTTTAGTAAGAGCTTTGGAAGTTTGGCAACATTACTTGTGGCATAGAGAATTTGTAATTAATACTGATCAGGAAGCTATTAAGTATTTAAAAAGTCAATCAAATTTAAATAGAAGACAAGGTAGATGGATAGAATTTATTGAGAGTTTTTCTTACATGATTAAGTATAAGAAAGGAAGTGATAATATAGTTGCAGATGCCTTATCTAGGAGATATGCTTTATTACATGCTGCTGATACTACTTTGTTAGGTTTTTCCAATATTAAACTATTATACTTAGAAGATCTTGATTTTAGAGAAGTTTATAAAAAGTGTGAAATTTCTACACAAGGAAAGTAATTTATTAATGCAGGTTATTTGTTTAGGGAAAATAGGTTATGTATTCCTGCATGTTCTTACAGAGGTTTATTAATTCAAGAAGCTCATAGTGGTGGGTTAATGGCACATCTAGGATCTCAGAAAACTTTAGATGTTTTAAATGATCATTTTTACTGGCCACACATGAAAAAAGATGCTTTAAAATACTGTGTCAATTGTATTGCTTGTAGGCAGGCAAAAACTACTTCAAAACCATTTGGTTTATATACTCCCTTACCTGTCTCTAACCACCCTTGGGTTGATGTTTCTTTGGATTTTATTTTAGGATTACCTAGGACTAATAGAGCTAAGGATTCAATAATGGTTGTAGTGGATAGATTCAGTAAAATGGCTCATTTTATACCTTGTAATAAAACAAATGATGTTGTGGCTGTGGCTAAATTATTTTTTTCTAATATAGTTAAATTACATGGCATTCCTAAGACTATAGTTTCAGATAGAGATGTTAAGTTTTTAAGTCATTTCTGGAAAGTTTTGTGGGGGAAATTAGGGACTAAGTTATTGTTTTCTACAACTTGTCACCCTCAAACTGATGGACAAACTGAGGTAGTAAATAGAACATTAGGAAACATGTTAAGGGCCGTCCTTGGAAAGAATCTTAAACAATGGGAATATGTCTTACCTCAGGTGGAATTTGCTTATAATAGGACTTTGCATTCTATAACTAATAAAACTCCATTTGAGATTGTGTATGGTTTTAATCCTTTAACTCCGTTAGACTTAAGTCCTTTACCTCATGATGAATTGCAAAATTTTGATGCTGAATCTAGAGCTAATAATATGAAAAAGTTACATGAGTCTGTAAGTCAACAAATCAACAAAAGAGTGCAGCAGATGGCTGAACATACTAATAAAAGAAGGAGAAGAATGATTTTTAAACCTGGGGACTTGGTTTGGGTACACCTTAGGAAGGAGAGATTTCCAAATTTTAGAAAGTCAAAATTGGACTCTAGAGGGGATGGACCATTTAGTGTGTTAGAGAAAATTAATGATAATGCTTATAAGATTGATTTACCTGCTAAATTTGGTAATATGAGCAATTCTTTTAATGTGGCTGATCTTAGTCCATTTTTGGGACTTATTCAGGTTTTAGAGGCGAAACCTTTTCAAGAAGAGGTGAATGATATGAACCATAAAAATTTATACTTAATTAATTTTGATAATTGCTGTGAATTATTTACTTACAATTGTTTGTCTTATTTGGTGGATAAATAGGAGTGTGATGCAGCATATGGATTATGTGGATCTTTGGATGCAGCTTCTGGAGTGTGCAAATTATGTATCTGCAGTATGCAGATTATGTAATTTTTGCTAATTATTTGTAATCCCATATGATGCATTCGCCGGTCGAATTGGCTAATGGAAATTAGGTCGGTTGTATAATCCGCCACCCGATCCTTAATTATGGACTAGTTGGATTGTGGATTAATCAATCCTTAATAGCCATGATTAGCTAAAATAGCTAGCTGATGGGAATTATGTCTAAAACTTACCTTGTATTTGGGGTAGTTTCTTGGGCTGGTCGAACCCATATCTTCGGCCCAATTATTGTCGACCTTCCTTCCCATTTCGCTGGGTTGTGCTGTTGTCTGGGTTGTATTGTGTGTATTTTATACGAGCTGTTATACGGTATGTGATGCTGGTATAAATAGGCCATATAACATTGTAATACGCAGATAATTGGAACAGAATACAATTCTTGATTTTTCTCTCGATCTTTCTCGCGACGTGTCTCTCCTCTCGGCGAACCTCTCACTCGCTCTTACTTTGATCGATCATTATCATTCTTTCTTCGATTTCAGTTGTCGTTGTAAAAACTGTGCCTCTGAATCTTTGGATCTTCCTTTGGAGTTTTCCTTAGGATGAACCGGCGAATTGAACTTTGCGCTCGATTAATTTCTCGATCCTTTCGTGAAACCCTAACAGGTTTCCATCAAGGAGAGCACGGGTACCTAACAATCTGCTAATTTTTGTTGTTATAAAAATCTCATCCACCCTTTGTTGTGGTACCTATTGTATTTATGTATCTAAGTTGAACCTTCCTTCTTGTATTTGAATATTTTAGGGGCTACTGAGGTCTCATTTTATGACATTATATTTAGTATCTATATATCATGTTTCTTGTACACTCTTCTTTTGTTTTGATTGGTTAGGTTTCTTAATCTTGTGTCTAACATGGGACAGGAAGTTGACGTCTATCCTATGTTACATTCGGTAGTCACATCTTATTTTTCCTAAGATTGTTTAGATTTTTCTACTTTCATAATATTCTAAAATAAAATATTTTAGTAGTGAAAAATGGGGGTCTTACATGTTGGTATCAAAGCATTCTTGTTCTTAAAGGTGTTGCATATTCAAATACTTTTCGTTGATACCATGCATTTTTAAAATGATTTCCCAACTATTTGAATATGTAACCAAAATTTCAAGTATTTTTAATCCCATAATTATAACATCTTGATTTTTACTTCCGAAAAGTTTTGTTTCACAACAGAAGAATATAAGTAAAATATTTACTATAACCCCCTTACATCAAACACAAGGCTAAAATTATTAATAGTAAAACAAGGAAATTAGAGATGGAAGAAGCATTTATAATAAAATAGGAGTTTGGAGGTTAACTTTAAATTACAATTACAAAATACAAAGTAAGGAATACCATAGATCAAAGAATCAAAAAAGGTATCCAGGTAAATACATCAACCAGATAACATAACCCTTAACCCAAAAATCCAATATAGATAATAGGCCACTCATCCCCACATAGTACATCAAAAGCAGTGTAGTCATCTAGTAGATCTTCCAAGATCCACACAAAAGAACCAAGGTTTCCTATTCATGGGATTGAACAACACCCATAATAAGGGTGGTTAGTACGCTATGTACGGAGTAAGGTAACAATACTATCAAATCAAGAAGACAAATGACACATCAATTCACAACTGATGATAGGTACACAATGAAAATAGATGAATCACCACATAAGATAAATGCAAATCCAAACCTCTTTATTAGATATAACCATTTTTAGTCTTTTATATACGTTGAGTTTAGGTACCCCACTATTCCTAAACCGATGGAATGGTCTGAAGCAAATTTTCAAGGATAACACAGTTGAGCCACTATTATCATCTAATGGAATATATCTAAAAACATCACCTTCTTGTGATAAAACGCTCCCTAGCCACTATTATTCTCTAGGGGAGTGGATATATAAACATAACCTTAGTCCTATTCACATACTATTTTAATTTAAGTCATTAGTGTTTGATCTATAGGTTATAAAATTATATTTTTATTCACAATTAGCAGGAGCCTCACTATTCTTAATCCATTGGAACAGACTAAAATATTGTCTCAAGGTAAAATGCTCTCGAGAAACTATTATTCTTTGGTGGAATATATAAAAAAAAAAATTATCTCAAGGAAAAACACTATTGAGCCACTATTATCCTCTGATAGAATGTATATATAAAAACATCATCATCTTGGGGAAAAACACTATTGAGCCACTATTATCTTCCGGTGGAAAAAATATAAGAAAACATCTTCTCTAGGTAAAATGCTCCTGGGCCACTATTATCCTCTACTGGAATGGATATATAAAAACATGAACTTGCTCTACTTACATAATATTTCACTTTAAATGATTAATATCTTATTCATGATTGATTCATAGGCATTAAACACATTGAGGCAGATAAACACATCACACATGTTATTAGGTCGATCTCTAGGGTTAAGATCCTTAGTTTCTTCAAGCCCTAATTTCACACTCCTAGCCTCATTCCCTCATATTGATCATTCAATCACCAAATATGATATATCATTCTCATAGATATCGTATCTAGAATTTAAAGTCTAACTCTCACATCTTACACATATAATAATAATCTTATCTCAAAGTACTACTCATAGAATTACCAAACCCTAATTTTATAGATTAGTCATAATTCTTCCCACAAGGCTCACATGATTACCAAATTCAATATACATCCTTATAATGCCAACATTAGCAACATATCAAGAATTGTGGATTAACTCTAGGGTTTTACACATGGGATAATAAGATTATCATTTTAGGTTACTATATCTTAATTAGACCATTATCTCATTTTGAGAAACCTAAGATGAATAGTAATTCCTCCAAATACTTAACAGGATATCATTATCATATTTTAATCCACCTAACAAATTACAATACTAAAATTCTCATATTAACCCATAATGATAAAAATACCCTTAAAGATAATCGATAGCCTTTATTTTACAAAATCTTATATCTTCGATGACCATTATTTTCCCAAATCCTCCATTTATCATCATAACTCTTAAATATGCTTATTTCCTCTCATCATTGCTTATTTGGACTATATTTTGTTCCATAAAATATACTCCCCATAAATATGACTTAGCATAACAAAATCATATATATAACTCTTACTCGTTCTTACTTTTCTTCAAACATATAATCCATATTATCATAACATATCATCAATAACATACATTAAATCATATAGCAACAATGTCATCATAATACACATATCCATACAAGAAATTAACACAAAACCCCTATAACGTCGATTAGTATCCTTACTAACTAGGCTACCGGGCTCTAAGCATCTAAATCCTAGACTTCCTTCTCCGAGATCAGTGGAATATCAGCTACAATATGAAATAATATATGATTAGAACTGGAGATTAAAATTGAGGGGAAAGTTAAGGTAAAGGAGGGTAATAATGGAAATAATTAGATTCAAATGGAAGCTTGAGTTTTGTGGATCTGTGGTGGAATGTATGGTGGAGCTATGGTGAAAATTTGGTTGTTTTTGAATAAGGTTTCGGGGTGAAAAAGAGGGTGCACCATTGAAATAGGATGGTTATACGAGTGTGAGTGTAATATCCTACAATTTTAAAAATTGATAATTTAATAAATAGCTTTTATTTGGGATAAATTAGCTTTTAAATTTATTTAATATAATTATTTTATGGATTTTGAATATATAAAATTGGATATGAAGATCTAATAAATTAAAATAAATATTTTGTATTTTATCATATTCATTCTATTTAAATAATTTTCCAAACAAATATTTTACTAAAATTATCCTTTTAAAACCAACATATTAAATTATATTAAATAATGGTATTAAATTTATTTATCTATCAAAAATATTACATTCTATTATTCCATAATTTATTTATCTTTCCCCATTTTCCCTCTTCTTTTTTCCCTTTTCATTCTCTTTCTCCTTTTTCTCTTTTTTTCTCCTTTCCTTCATTTTCCTTTTTCTTCTCTTCGGGCCACTAGGCTTGTGTTCTGCTCACCCCCCTCATGATTTAGGTCGTTGGCCTATTTCTTTCCTCCTATTCTTCCCTTTCTCCTACACATCCGCCACAGCCCACTTCCCTCTCCTTCTTTTCTTTTCCTTCCTTCTCCCTTCGACCGGGCTGGCAAATTCTTCTTTCCTCCCTCGCTCGGCTGGCCTAATCTTTCTTTTCTTCTTCTTCTTCTTCTTCTTCTTCTCTCCCTCTCCATCTCCACCACCCTGCCATGCCTATACCACTGCCTACAACCACCTACCTCCCTATAACCCTACCTTCTCTCTCTCCCCCATCCTTTTCTTCCCTTTTTAACACCAAACCAACCCTGCACCCCCATCCACACATACCTTCTTCTTTCTCTTCTCCCTTTCCCTCTCCCTAATATCCCGACAACTACCTACCACCTACAACTGGCCCAACCTGCCACACCTACTCCCCTCTTCTCCCTCTCATTTTTCTTCTCCTCACCAACTTCATTCCTGCCCCATTTCAAGCCCCTCCTTCCCTCTCCTAACCTCTTTTCCTCCTATTTCTTCTCCTTTATCCTCATCTCCTTTTTGCTCCACCACCCCATTATGTTACTGCCACTACCAACCAGCCACCTATATTGTCTCCTACCACCTCCTACTCCCACCCTACACCACCATGCTACCCCCTCGAATCCCCTGCAGCCCCTTCTTCCTCTCCTCTTCTTTTTCTCCCTTCTCGGCAACCACCCTACTACACCTCTATCCACCACTGCCCCGCCACTTCTCCTACCTCCCAAGCCACCAAATCACTCCCTAAAACCTCCCTTACCACCCCTTAACTTCTTTGTCCGAATCACATCCCTGCAACCTCTCCTTTTCCTCCTGCCTTTGCCTTCCTTCTTCTCTTCCGCCACTCCCACAGCCTCCTTCATAGCCTTGATGTCGCCACCTCTACTACCCTTAGCTGCCGATCACCCATCCCTAACCACCACTTACACCCCTACTCCACCCCTACACTCATCTCTTGCCCTAACTCTCGCCCTACCTACCCTCTTTCCTAGCCCCAAAACCCTAACCTAAAAAGCAATACCCTCCCTTCTTCTTACTCTGCCCTAATATTTAATTAATTTTAAGGTATATTAATGTTTAAATAAATCATATCATTAATTAATTTTTGATAAAGTGTTATGCTTTTTGGTTCTTTCTATTTTTAATATGATAAATAATGATATTATTTTTAAGTACTGATTTTGCTAATCAAATCTTGAATATTTAACCGGAGTGCCAGTAAGGTTCGATTTTTGTAGGAAATAAGGTAATTGTTAAACCTTACTTAAATGTATAGATATACGTATGCTAGCACATTAGGATTTTTGATATGTTATATGCATGATAACTATTGTTAAGTATAATGTATTTAGTTGCTTGTATTGATTGATAAAAAGGAAAGCATGCTAATTTATGCATCATGTGTAAAAATAATACTTGTTGTTCATAAAAATGTTAAGTGCTTATCATTGATATGTTATGTTAATGTTTCCATTATTGCATAAATATTGTAATTATGGGACCTAAGGGCATTTTAGTAATATTTCTTATATAAGTATGTGGCCTAAATAAGTGTGGGTGCTAATAAGTATAATGATAAATAATAATAGTTGATGGAGTTGGATGATGAGTATAGGATATTAATATGAATGTGTTATGTAGTGAGGATATTTTCATAAAAGTGGTTTAATAAGGGCAAAATGGTAAATTGTAAGAGTAATGGGGAAAATTTGGTAAATGGACAAGTAAGAAGGGGTTTTAGTTAATTTACATGAAGGGGTGATAATTTGGTAAATTTTAGGATGTGAGAAAGTATTTTGGTGGAGTAAATATAATAGAAAGGGTAAAATGGTAATTTTAAAAGTAAAGGGGTGAAATGGTAATTTTATAAGTAAAAGGATAAAATGGTAATTTTATAAAGTAGAAGGGTAAATGGTAATTTGGTATAGAGGAAGGGTAAAATGGTAATTTAATAAAGTAGAGCGATAAAATGTTAATTTGGTGCCAAGGAAGAGTAAAATGGTAACTTAATAAAGTAGAAGGGTTAAATGGTAATTGGGGAAGTAAAGGGATAAAATGGTAATTATAATAATGGAGAACGATAATTTGGCAATTATAAAATAGAGAAGGGCAAGTTGGTAATTATAATAATGAAGAAGGACAATTTGATAATTATACTAATGAAGAAGGATACTTTAGTAATCTAACCAACCAAATGGAAATTTTGAAAAGTGTAATAAATATAGAAGGTGATTGGTGATTTGATGAGCCTAAGGGTAACATGCTAGTTTAGATAAGTATCAAAAGGTAATACGGTAATTTAACCCACTAGAAGGTTAAATTGGTAACTTAACAATTATGAGGAGTAAAGTTGGTAATTAAATAATTATGGAGGATAATTTGGTAGTTTAACCAATACAATGGGTAATCTGGTAATTATGCAAACACGAAGGTTAATATGGTAAATTGGAAAATAAAAATAGATGACTTAGTAATTTTACAAGTAAGGGGGGTATTTCAGTAAATTTCTAAGGATGATGGGGGTAGAGTGGCAACATGCATATAACATGTTGGAGGTTAAATGAGTCTCCTTGATAAGGCATAAGTAATATTGAATAATAAGATAAGAGTAATTAATCAATCAATAGGTATCACAAGAGAGTATCATAAAAGCATGATATAGCCTAGAGGGTGCTATGGTGTTATTCTTATATTCATGATGGAGGTGCCTTAATCATTAATCATGCATGGTATTGTGTGTTGGATGTGAATTCGGGGTATGTTAGGGTTATGTGTGTCATGATCCTTTGATGTGAATTAACCAAACTCTAAGAATGTAATGTGATTATGACGTGCTAACCCTTATGGCACGTGAACAAATGAAAATAAATTCTGAATCAAAATTGGAAGAGATAATGATGGTCTTAGTGATTCCTCTAGGTTATCTTAGATAATTGTATGAATAAGGATTACCTAATGCTATCAAAAACAATTGAAAGTGAATAAGTAGGTGGTTGTTGTGCTTTTCGTAATCACCTTAATTAAGACACAAATAATTAAAGTAGAAGTTTTGATATTGGGAATAGTGGTTCTTTAAGGGTCGCTACCCAAAAGATGTTGTTTAGCCCATGATATTCTAGTATTTGCTGATGTGCCTTAGTGTCCCAGCCAGGCCCTCCATCTTACTCTATCTAGCTCTATGGACCTATTTAGAAGCTATGCATACTTATGGATTAGGTATCCTTGTTGATAGAGTAATGTGTAGCTTATATGTACTAGTATGACTAGGATACCTTTACTTCCTTGGGTTGATAGTTGAAAGGTGCTGAGTAGCTTGTATGTACTAGTACGACCAGTGTACCTTTGTGTCTCTGGGATCTTGATCTCCCCTTTGAGGTAAATAAATATAATTTTTATAATAATTAAAAGGGAAAATACTAATTGTAAAAGTGAAAGACAATTGAGGTAGGCTCAAATAAATTATATTATGAGTGTCAGTCCACTAGTTATAATAGTAGTCCAAGAGTGTTTTACCCTAGAATATGTGTATATGTATTCTAGTCCACCAGCTATAATAGTGGGGGTCCCAAGCTCAATAAAATAAATCTTGGATGTGAATAAATCAATGGAAAATACTAATCATCTATAATGGAACACCATGTGAGTCGGGGCCAGACTGATCCACTAGCGATAATAGTGGCTAGGAGCCTTCTGCCTTGGAAACCGATCCACCAACGAATAAAAGTGGTTAGGAGCATTCTGCCTTATATTTTTTTAGTCTACCAACTATAATAGTGGGGTTCCCGCACTCACATGGGTATAATTTGAGAGATGATTAAATAATGATGGATTAATAGCAAATAGTATTGATTTCACTTTATGATCTATTAATATGTGATGGACTTGCTAAGTATGTGGATGTTATGTATGCATTTATTATTATGTGTATATAGTTTTACATCATATGTTTCATTACAGGCCTACTTTTCAGTGTGTTTTAAAGGGTTATTCAGTACCATAGTACTAAAGGGTTTCATTCGTGGGCCCCTACCTATTCAATGGGAAATGTACCTTGCAGGTTCGTTTCAGGTGCTATTCAAGTGGGTAACGAGAAAGAGCATAAGGATTATTAGGAACTTTTAGGGTTTCACCTCTTTCTCTTTTTAACTTCTAGTTTAAATGTAATCTATATTCTCGTCACCACCAATGGTGGGTTCTATCCTAGTAAAATGTTTATTGCGCTACTCTAATTTGAATATGATTTGAGTTTCTAGTAAGTTATATTTGATTCCTTTAGCCTTAGCACTTGGTACTAGAATGGTAGGAGTGAACTGTTCTAGTACTATGTGTGACGGTAATATCCTTAAAATTTATAATTTTTTTCTTTTCTTGCACTATTTCTTTTAATAAAATAAAAATTTTTAACAGTAAATTTTGGGGTTGTTATAGTACAACAAGCAGTGCACACTTAGGCCATGTGATGGGATCATACATGGGTAGGCTGTGTGAAAAGGTATAGGTGTGCTCGAGCACTAATCGCATAGAATCAAAATCAAGGAGGTGCACATAGGCATGCAGCGGTTGTGTACAAATTGTGCAAGGATACACAGGCAAACCTTTCCAGTTTGCTCAGTTGTGCAATAAGAAAATTTAATGTTGCACAATCATTCTCTCGGTTGTGCATAAGCCATGAAGAAAATTCAAAGGGTCATGTATGAGGTGTATGAGTGGATGAAAGAAAATGCAAAGGGTGGTGTAGTTGAGATGGATAATGTAGGGGAGATTTTTAATTAAGGTGGCTAGAGGTGATGGTTGAATATTAGGTGAAAAATTTTAGAGGTATACAACATGAGATAGTGATGGTTGTGTGTGTGTTATGTGAGATGAAAAATGATGGTAGGGGAGGATGTGGTTGGGAAATAGTATGAGGCATAAGAGATGGTGAAGGTGAAGGATGAGGGATGATAGTGGCTATAGTAGGGTAAGAGTGATAGCTAATGGTGCACGTTGCAAGGAAACAAATTTAAGAATTACAATAAAAAGGAGACAATAGAAAAAGAGAAAGTAAAAAAAAGGAGAAAGAAAAGGAAAAAACAGAAAAGCTTTAAGATTAGTTTTAGATAATTTTAGATTAGCCAAAACAGGTAGGATTGGTGATAACATTTACCGAAATTAAGATTGGGTTACGAAATATAAATTTTCCATGTCAAAAATTCAGATTATGTTAAGATTTAAGGATTAAGAAATTTGATTAGGGGTAGAATAAAATTTTCTTGAGATTAGAATCAAAGCATGGTATTAATGAAATGGGATTATGCTTGGTTAAAAAAATTGGGGCATTACAAGAATATCCGTGAGTGAGAGTGGGTTGCAAATGTGTTGTGGATATCCTTTATGTTGATTTGTTGTGTAAGTCTAAATACTTGAGAAAATTGGTTGTTTCTAATTAATCCAATTCCTTAGGAGTTGATGGCCACTAACTATCATTACGAGCACATCGAGACTTTTATGGAGACTATTGATGCTTACATGGAAATTCAAATCTAAGCACCACAGCCACCAATGATACCATTACCCGCACAAATTTTGAAGGATTGGCCCAAAAGGGTTGGGCATCATCACCCACCGCTATTTAAGGGTTAGAAGGACCCTAACATCATGGAAATATGGGTTAGAGGTATGGAGAAGACCTTCACCACTTTTGGTCATCCATTGGATAAGATTATTGACATGGTAGTGTACTATTGAAGGGAAGAGTAGACTTATGGTAGAGGAACGTCCAGCATAGAGGCAAAGAGCTTACTATTTGGGGACCCTTCCTTGAGGAGCTTCAAGCCCAATTCTACCCCAATCTTCTTCGTACGAAGAAGTATGATGAATTCATGACCCTTAGGCAAGAAGGCAAGTTAATATAGGAGTACGACATGAGGTTCATGGACTTGATCTAATTTACTCTAAAGGTAGAGGCTAGCAAGGCAATGTAAGTCCACCACTTCAAGATTAGACTAGTGATCAAATATTATGACTTGTTGGTGGGATTTACCCCATGATACATGGTTGGAATGTATGATTAGGCCTTGAAGGCCTCCTAATTCATCCAAGCCTTGAGTTCTCAATTGGAGGCAAGACGATATTTGAGGGTCGCTAGAATATAGATGATAGGAAGAAAGCCTAGTCTAGAGGTAGCTTGCCACTTAAGTATGGCCAAATTTTAGGATCAGTACCCTGAGTTAGATGTCAATCTAGGAGACGTGTTGAGGAGAGGCATTACCACTACAAGCATTACAGAGTAGATCATCTAGGAGTGGATTTTGGAGGTAATAAAGTGACTTAGCATGGGTGTGGTATAATGGAACATATTTCCTATTAGTGTCATATGAAAGGTGGTAGTATCTAGAGAGGTAAGTATTGAGCTTAGATCACTGAATCTATACAACAGTCATAGCCACAAACTGAAATAGTCCCTCCATCACCCACTAGTGATACTTGTAATACCCCATCTTTTTGTGTTGTTTGTTAAATGAGAAGTTATGGTACTTATTAATATTTGATAATGTTTGATGTTTGAATTGGAACTATATTGTAGATTGAGGAAAATATGGATTTGAATAAGTTTTATAAATGGAATGAAATGAGTTTTTAGGTGGATTGATCGACTAGCTCCATAAATCGATCAAATGGTTCCTAGTTTTAGCTAAATTATTTTTACTTGAATAAAATGATTGACATGTTTGGGGAACTAATCAACTGGTCAATAGAACAGTTGACTAGTAGACCAAAACAATCAATTGGTTTTTCAAGATAAGTATAGTTTTAATAATTGAATTTTTTGGGAAACCATATTATACAAAAATGGAACCATGATAATAACATTCCAAGTTTTTCTTTAGGGATTCTTAATCTTTCTTATCATGTATTCGAGTTAAGTTTTGCCTCAAGTTCATTCAAAGGTTTGATTTAGGCACTTGAGGGAGAGGGACCTTATCTTTGTCTTCTTCCACCTCTCTACTATGACTGCTCTGGAATCATCGCTTTAATTCTCACACTTTTCTTTACCTAGTTGGGAGATTCCTTTCACACTGATCATTTATTTTCTCTCTTATATTTGAAATTTCTGGGTGAATTTGACCTACATTTTTGTAGAAATCCCCATTTTAACTCTAAAGTGAAGGTCATCTTATCTTTATTGAGATCTACCCATTCAACTACACCTTACCACACTTGGTATTGTACCTATTTGTTTTCTATGAATATCTCTATTTACCCCTTCAATTCACTTTTCTTTTAACCACAAAAATATTCTAGCTCTCTCTAACCTCATGTTCTTTTCTCTTCAATTTGAGCTTTATTTTGGTTCCTTTCGACTCTTCTATTCCTTTCTCTAGCTCCCTTTTTATTTTTAAGCTAGGGAAGGTTAGATTTAGGTGTAATTTGAGTCTCTCTCTCAACACAAATTCTATTTTTTACCTTAGGTTTGGAAAGTCATTTTCCCCTAATTTGAATTATGATTTATAAAATTATTAATTACATTTCTAAAGCTTTAAATTCAATTTTCTTTGAGGTTTGAAAATTAAAAATCTATTAGGTTGGGTTTTCTTATATGTGGTTGAGTTGGATATCATATGCATCAACATGGTATCAAAGCTTAGGTTGTTTCAATTTATGTCTTATCTTTATATTCTCATAAACCTTGTCTAATCCAAACACACTCACGAAATTTCTAGCCTACCCCCACTCAAAACCTAACCCATTTTTCTCCTCCATAATTTATTCTTCTTCTCTTATTTTAAACTTTTAATCTTTAATGGGATACCAACCATTACTAAAAGGGTTGAGCCTTGACGAAACATACAACTTAATAAGAGATATAGCTATTGAGCCTTTTTAAAATTATATAAGAAGAGTACTTTATATCTTGGAAACTCTAACTCCAAATACAAACTGAAATCATCTTAGAATAAATCCCCCAACTTAAGAACCAAATGGATTCTTAGAAGTTGAGGAAAGTGAAGGAGTTGAAGACTCTTCCTCAAGTGAGTCCTATATGGAACCCATAATGAAGAATAAAAAAATGAAAAAAATATCACTTTCATGATGTTAGAGCCGAGGATCAAGAATTTGAAAGAAACCACAATCCTAAAGATTTTCTAGAATAGGAGTTGAGGTACAATAGGTTGTTTGTTGTTTGAGTCTAAGGGTTATACTGACTCCAAAGCCTTTACGATGGTGGTTCTTAAGTTCAAAGACCATGCTTCTTTATTGTGGGAGAGTAAAGTTCATAAGAGGATAAAAAAGGAAAAATTAAGGATTAAGTATTGGATGAAAATGAGGAAGTTGATGAATGAGAAATTCCTTCCTCCTTTTACTGAAGACTTGTAAAACATAATGTCCTCTTTGAAACAAGGGTCAATAAGTGTAGAACAATATATTAAAGAGTTCAAAAAATTCTCCATGAGGCTTGTTTGGATGGGATAGAAAGTATACTATGTCTCGTTTTCATGTAGGTCTTAGAAAAGACATTGCTAGGAAAGTGGATATGCATAGATACTATATCTTAGTTGAGCCTTTTCATCTAGCCACCAAGATAGAAAAACACACACACAAAAGAAGAGGACTTTGAGGTATGGAGGTCCAAATAATGGTGCTAGAATATCAAGGTAGGTTCTTCCACCCATCCATACCTTTAACAAAAGATGTGAGGAACAAGGGAGTGGTGGTTTAAAGTAAGCTTAAGTGTTTTAGGTGTTTTAAGTGTTTTAAGTGTCAAGGATTAGGACACGATAAATATGAGTGCCCTAATAATGACCATGGTGGATTTGGAGGAGGCCAACCGAGAGGAAGATAGTGAAGCAGAGGAGATATACATGGCCTTAGATGGTGAAGAAGAGTTTGCACCACCAGATATGGGGAGTTTTTGATTATTATGAGGGTGTTGCATACTAAGGAGGCCAAATGGGAGGATTTACAACAAGACAAAATTTTCCAACCCAAATGTACCATACATGGAAAAATATGTTCTCTTATTGTAGATTGAGGAAGGTGTGTTGATGTTACATCTTGCACCATAGTAGAGAATCTTTGTGTTCCACATACAAAACACAACAAATCATATAAGATACAATAGCTTAATGATGATAATATGGTGGAGGTGAAAAAGATAGTGAAGGTCCATTCTCCATTGTGAAGACCTATCAAGATGATGTGTTAGGTGATGTCATTCTAATGGATGCTTCTCATTCACTATTGGTGAAGAGTTGTCAATTTGTTAGAAGTGTCTTGTATGATGGAAGGAGGAACACCTATTACTTGAAGTTTGCCGACAAGAAAATTTTCCTCATGTCTGTAGCTACTTAGCATATTCATGTTAACATGAATTCTAAAAATTCATTACTCATAGGTGAAAATTGTCTAGATACGTCATTAATAAAAGGAAAAGTAAGCTGCTTGTTGTTGTTGTTAGAAGATAATAAGGGGATGTTTTTCATGAACCGTGGTTTAGTTCATTATTAGAAGAGTTTGAAAATTTATTTCCTAATGACCTACCCTATGTATTACCCCTATTAGAGGCATAGAGCACCAAATAACCTTTATACTTGGTGTTATACTCCCTAATATGGTGGCTTATAGGTATAATCCTAAAGAAGCCTTAGAGTGGAAAAGGAAAGTAGATGAGTTGTTGTCCAAAGGTTTAATAAGGGAGTCACTCAACCCTTGTGTCGTGCCTTCCTTGTTTGTGACAAAGAAATATGGCAATATGAGAATGTGTGTTAATAGTAGAGAAATCAACAACATTACCATCAAGTATAGGTATCTATGCCTAGACTTGATGATATTCTTAATTATTTTTATGGTGCATGTTTTATTGCCAAAATAAGCCCAAGGTGTAACACCCCCAAATTTTACACACATTTTTTTTAATACAAGACTTATAAATTAAAACCGTAAAATCCAATGATGCTACAGCCACACTTAATACCAGACTGGTTTACTCCTACCATCCCAGTACCAAGTAATAAGGCTAAGAAAACTACACATACATTAATAAATAACCTAAATTCATAAATACGGAAATCAGAGTACACATAAGTCTTTACACAATCCAAAATATGAGAGTTACTTTTTCAGGGAAAAGAGATAACTACAATAATAAAATTATTTTTGAAGTGTTAATCATAATTAAAGAAAATAGGAATAATAATCTCAAATGGAAACTAGCCACGTCACTCCGGGAACCGATCCAGCCCAATCATCACTCAGCCCCACCTGATGTCCCATATACATCAATCGCATCAAAATAAACATCTCCTACCTGTAGGAAGTCAGATGGGCCTTTTGCTCATAGGAATGAGCAGCACCCATGAAATGGGTGATTAATATGCTACGTACTGAGTAAGGTAACTGAGCACTAAGGCCAACACATAAGCATATAGAATCATGTAAAACAATACTCAACTTACACTTTCAAACCCACACATATATTACATAAGGTCATGAATAAAATTATACAACTTATAAATGATCAAGCCCACACGTAAAGGCCCACTTATTCTAGATTAATTATTAAATAACTCTTTTATCTAAAATCGATTCACGCCATTTTCTTTATCAAATACACATGAGTACGGGAATCCCACTATTTTAGCTGGTGGATCAGTCGCGAGGGTAACATACCCTGCCACTATTTTAGCCGGTGGATCGGTCTGGCCCCTTCTTGTACGGTATTCCACTATAAGTAATAGTGTCTTTTATGTCTTAACAACTATAGGGTTTGGTTTGTTGATCTCGAGATCCCCCACAATTATAGCTAGTGGAGTGGTTGCGAGGGTAACATACCCTACCACTATTCTATGCCAGTGGACCGGTCTGGGCCCGGCTCAACATATTCCACTTTACGTAATTAATATTTAAAGTATCTTATTTAGAAATCCATACTAATACATGCAAGTTTGCCTCCTATCATGCTTACTTTTCAACTCGGGTTAACCACTCCCAACATTGTTAACCATGACATACCCTAACCCCCATGAAAACCCTAGCTCCACGTAAACCCTACTCCCATGCAAAACCCTAGCTCCCATGCAAAACCCTAGCTCCACTATGCAAACCCTAATACCACCATGCAACCATTAATACCACCATGCAAACCCTAATATCACCATGCAAACCTAATACCACCATGCAACATTAATACCACCATGCAAACCCTAATACCACCATGCAACCCTAATACCACCATGCAAAACCCTAACACTATATTGTTACACTCCTCTTCATTATTTTACAACCCTATCATTCATATATTAGGGCCACATAATACCATAATAATAACACACTCATACACATAATTCTCATGCCACAATTATTTACACAAAACACACCTCAACTTCCATATTATGCTGCATTCATAATAATTATACAATATACACATAAAATACACAATAAATCATATCACATGGCATGAATGGCATATAAATCACATATTACACAAATGGCCTTAGCACCCTTTACCTAAAATGCCATCGGTCTTGGAGTACGCTTCTATACCACTTGAGGGCTTTGATTGGGCTCACTTATTATGGGGAAAATACTAGAATTAAGTTCCCTCCTAAAAATACCATTACTTAATAACTTATCATAATACTTGATTTTTAATTAAAATAATACTATACTAAAATTAACTATACAAAATACTACTAAAAATACTAATGTAATTATGAAAAGGTGATATAAAGGTTTCTACCCTTCACAAAAAATAAGGCTACCAAAGATAATAATAATAATAATAATAATAATAATAATAATAATAATAATAATAATAATAATAATAATAATAATAATAATAATAATGATGATTTGAATAATAACAAAATACTAGTAATAATAATATTATTAATAGAAACAATAATAATAGTAATAATATAAGCCTAAAATTATAAGGTGAGGTTTTCGACCCTACCTGCAAAAATGAAAGTACTATTCAATAATATTAATAATATATATTACTTATAATGATATTAAAAATAAAAAATAATAATGATAATAATAGTAATAATAGTAATAAAAATAAAAAGGTGCAAACCTTAATTAAAGATTAAGGCCTCGACCCTCCTAAAATCATTAACATTAATAATAAAATAATTATACTAATAATAACAATATTAATAATAATATTAAAAATGGTAATAAACTTATAATAATTCAAATAAATTCCTAAAATTTAAAACTAACAATCTAATTAACTCAAGAATAATCTAAACCCTGCCAAAAAAATTTATCAATAATATTATATCTAATAACAATAATAATATTAATGATAATAATAATTATTATTATCGAATAAATATTGGAAATTAGAATAAAAACATAATAAATTTCAATAAATAGAAAAGAAGGGATGAGAGGGTCTAAGGTTTCACCTTGAGTCAGCAGAGATGGGTGGCACCAGCGGTGGTGCACGGTGGTGGCAGTGGTGGCCGGAAAAGAGGGTAAAAGGGGGAAAAGTTAAGGTTTGAGAAGAAATGGTGGAGATTAAGGGTGGAGGTTGAGATGTTGGTGGTAGCCTAGGCTGAGAGGAGTAAAGTGAGGGTGGTGGTGCGGTGAGGGGCGATGAAGCACGATAGCAAATATGGCGGCCGAATGGGAAAAGTGAAGAAAAAGAGGGAAGGAGAAGGAGAAAAGGGGAAAGAAGGTTATGGTTTGGTGGAGGAGAATTAGTAGATGTTTTTGGGTGGTGTAGAAGGCAGTAGAAGTGGCAGATGGTGGCTTGAAGGTTGAGGGGTAAAATTATTTTGCGAGATGGATAGGGAACTTCGCATGGCTATGGTGGCTCATGTGAAGAGAATAGAAGGAGATGGAGAGCTTAGTTAGCTAGAGTGCGATGTAGGGAAGAATTTGGGAGGCAGAGGTGACAACGAGGTTGGCTAATGGCGGCGAATGGCAAGTTTGAAGTCACAGTGGCGCACAAGTTTGCACTTAGAGTTTCGAGGAAAAATCTCAAAACCATACTACACAAGGGGTATTTATAGTGTTAGAGGGGAGGGTCGAGTTCTGGAGGTTGGCAGGGGGTCAATGCTGGTGAAATATTAGGGTAAACATAGAGTTGATTGGTCAATACGATTTCAAATTGTGCCCAACCTTCGCGAGGGAAAATGGGGAGATCATGCGGGAGAAAAGGGAAATAGGGTAGTGCATGCTGGAATGTGCGTCGAGGGGGAGAGAAAGAGAGGGAAAACGGTCGGTCAACTTACGCGTGGCTGGCGGCACCATTTTTGGCCTTTGAAGATGCAGGTCATCGATGCTAGAGGAAGGAGGAAGAAGAAGAAGGTGAATAGAGCGGTCAAGGGGAAAAAGAGAGAAAATAAAAAGGGGAAGAAACTGGGCCGGTCAGTTGCGGTTATAATGATTTAATGGAACACAGCATTTCAGGGAGAAAGGCCACGATATGTGACATCTTGGCCACTGCATAAAGAAGGAAGGAGTGGGCTGTTTGGGCTGTCAGAAAAGGAAGGAAAAGAAGAAGGATTGGGCCGCGTCGCAGGCCCGATCGGCGAGAGGAGAAAAGAATAAGAAGAAAAGAAAGAAAAAGAAAGAAAAGGAAGGAAGAAAAGAAAAAGGGAAATTTAAGTGGTTTGGGTTTAAATAAATAAATTAGAATATTTTAGGTATTCAAAATAAAAATATTTAAATAAAATAATATTAAATTTCCTTTTTATGCTAATTTAGGGTTTTTAAAAGACTTTTCCTAAATTCCTTTTCAATTAGCAAAAATACCAATTTTTCCTTTATAAAAATAATTATAAAGTCTTTAATAAATTGCCCTAAATAAATCTTTCCCATTCAAATTAAAAAATTAATAAAATTAATTCCCTAATAAATTCTTATTTAATTATAATTCTTAAAATAAATATTTTTATGGCATTTCATAAGGAGTGACTACTACCAAGTAATAATGAAAGATAGTGATGAGAGGAAAACTGCATTTTAATCCAATGGAGGATTGTATGAGTGGATGGTTATACCTTTTGGTTTGTTAAATGCTCCTAGTACCTTCATGAGACTTATGAATGAGGTAATTAGTTCATTCATTAGCAAATTTGTTGTAGTTTACTTTGATGATATCTATATATATAACCCTAGTGAGGAAGAACATATAAAGCATTTCAAACTTGTATTTCTAGCACTTAGAGGTCACAAGTTGTATGCTAAACTAGAGAAGTATGAGTTCTTTGTATCTAGGGTTATATTTATAGGTTTTGTGGTGTTTAAAGATGGAATAACCATGGATGAGTCCATGGTGGAGGTAATTTAGACATGACACATGCCTACAAGACCGACACAAGTGAGATATTTTCATGGTCTAACTTTTTTTTTACATGAGGTTCATTAGGGGATTTAGTAGCTTATTGGCACCAATAACCAAATGCATAAAGAAGGGTGAGTTCAAGTGGACTAAGGTGGTCCATGATGTCTTTGAGGTGATCAAAGGAAAATTAAGTGAGGCACCAATCCTAACATTACCTAACTTTAATAAAATATTTAAGGTTGAGTTTGATGCTAGTGGAGTAGGCATTAGAGTTGTCTTGCTACATGAAGGAAAGAAATTTCCATCTTTATTGAAAATCTCAATGGCTCTAGGGTAAATTATAGAATATATGACAAAGAGTTATATGATTTGGTGAGATCCTTAGATCATTGGTCACACTACTTGAGACCACAACAATTTATGCTACACGTAGATCATAAATCATTGATTTACATTAAATGCCAACACAGGCTTAATCTAAGGCATTTAAGATGGATATAATTTTTACAAAATTTTTCCTTTGCGGCCAAACATAAAAGTAGAAAAACAAATGTAGTAGTGGATGCACTCCATAGGAGATATTATATGTTCTCTTTGTTAGAGACTAGAGTATTAGGGTTTGGGAGTATTAGAGAGCTCTATAATGTAAGTTGAAGACTTATGAAGCTACTTTAATAATCAAGAAAAGAATAAGGGGTCATTTTCCATTCAAGACGGGTTCCTCTTCAAGAAAAAAAAATGTTCCATTAGAGAATAACTTGTAAGGGAAGTGTATGGAGGAGGAATAGCTAGACCCTTCAACATTAACAAGACCGTGGATGTAATTAATGAGCATTTTTATTGGCTTAAACTTGTGGGATATGAGCAAATTGTAATAGATAGATGTGTCACTTGTAAAAATTCCAAGAGTCACTTCCACCAGGGACTTTACACTCCCTTATCGATGCCACACCAATCATGGGATCATGTGAGTATGGACTTCATTGTAGCACTGCCTAAGACACAAAGGCAAAATGATCCATAATAGTGGTGGTGGATCAGTTTTCTAATATGGCTCATTTTATTGCATGTCATAAAACTGATGATGCCTCTTACATAGCTAATCTATTCTTCAAGGAGTATTTAGGCTACATGGTATTCTTAATTCCATCATCTCAAACAGGGATACCAAGCTCCTTAGCTACTTCTAGAATACCTTGTAAAGGTTGGTTAGCACCAAACCTCTATTCAGTACCGCCTAGCATCCAAAAATTGATGGCAAAACCAAGGTTATTAATAGAACCCTTATAATGCTCCTCAGAAGAATGGTTCAGAAATCCTTAAAGGATTGGGACACCAAACATTCACATGCCGAGTTTTCTTACAACCAATCTGTAATACCCCATTCCAAAATCCTTCAAAATATATTTAAAATTATATTGATATAAAATAAATTAGTTTTGGTTTTGAAATGGGTTTGAAATGCTAAAAAAATGTGAATTTCAAGCATATTGATTGAAAGGTTTACATAAGCGATCAACTGATGTGCTGAGGAATTGAAATTCTTGTTCTCGATAAACTAGTTGATTGGTTTGCCCAATTCCATCAACTTGTTATCCTATGATTTTAGATCCATTTAGAATTTGATTCGAATTTCTCTTTAATGATTGTGAAAACTTCTAATTAGAGTCCAAATATGCTAATAAGCATGTTTGGGTACTTTAGGATTATTTTCATATTATTTAGATCATTACATAACATTAATTAGCCAAAATTTATGCATAAGGCACTTTTGAGGCAATATTCACCTTTTCTCTTCTCCCTCACCTCTCCTTTTCTTTTCTAGTAGCTAGTGGCTATGAAATTAACTTTATGCACCATCTACTAACTTGCTAACCTACTTCTATGCTCATTTTTTACTACACTCAACCCACCACTCTATCAAGTCAACCCTCACTTCTTAGTTTCCTACACTCAACCTCATGAGCCACATTCCCCCTCTATCTTGTGAATGTTAACCCTGCCTTGCCTCTATGCAATTCATTTATGATCCATTCTCATTCCTCACTTGTTTTTCTTGCTCTCTTCTCCATTTTCTTTGTAGAAAATTTCCCCAAGTTTTAAGCATCCTTTCATTTTCCCTCTTCTACTCTCTATTGAGAAAAAAAAGGCCTTTTTATAAATTTCTCACTTCTTGGTGTAAGAATTATATTCCTTTCTCTTCTTATAATCATAGTTTTAGTTCTCTCCTACTTTCTTTAAGCAAGGAATAATTAAGGTTAAGAACTTTTGAAGATTTTATCCCTTTCCTTGACACCTTATTTTTTAGAAAAAAAAAAGGTTATGTTTTGTGTTCTTCTTCTTATTCTAATTTCTCTTTAATTTTTAATGAATTTTTTAAAGATAATTTTAATGTTTTAAACTTTGATTCAATTAGGAATCAAGGTTGTGCTAGTTAAGCCATCATGAGGTAGTTTTTTGCTAGAAGAATTACTTTAAAGTAAGGCATTCTTATCTTTAACATAAATAGGGTTTGTGGTATATTGGAGTTCTATGTGTTTGGTGTTTATGTGAGTATGATCTAATTGTGTTCCATGATTTGAGCATGTGGTATAATTATTCTTAAGTTATTATTGCTGAAATTCTATGATTTTAAGCATAAAGTTGGCCATTTAAGCATGATTTGTTTCATTATGTACATTACCATGTATCCATGTGATTCTATGTGTGCAGCATGTATTTTTATGTTTCTTTTTTGACATAAAAGCATGCCAGGATCAATATGGTAAAGTGTGCGGAAAATTTTGGTGTGTATATCACAATTCTAGGTAGTGTTTTAACCTAGATACGTCAATTGGTTCCTCTAACCCATCGAATAGTTATGTAATCAGTCGAATGGTTTGGAGTTTTGGATCAGTTTTGTTATGAAATTAGTGGATTAGTTGACCAACCATTCAATTGGTTTTGATGAACATTTAATGGGTTTGTTAAACCCATTGATTGTTGTCTCTATAGACAAAAATGGTTGGGCATTTACCCATCGAACTATTGGACCAAACCAGTCAACTGGTCTCTATGAACAGTTAATCGGTTAGTTAAATCCATCGACTGGTTTCTCTGTAGGATAAAATGGGTTGGTCTCTACTTAGATCCATTAACCGGTTAGACTAAACTAGTTGACTAGCTCCCACGAACAATCAATTGGTGAGGCCAACAAGTCAATTGGTTCTTATGTGTTGTTTTAGTTCATATCTAGTACGACTAGACCAGTCAAATGGTCTGAGGGACAGAATAACTAGTTTGGCTAGAAGAAAGTCGGTTTGTTATAACTTATTGTGTTTCTCTAGGGCCTTTTATGTTGATACCTCCATATACTTGCAACATTTTAATTATGATTTCAACTATAATTTCCCTAATTTAATAAGAACCATCTTAATGGTATTTAAGACTTGAATTTTGTTATGTTTGGTGTCATCTCTAAACACCCAATTAGTGGATGTTATACCTTTCGATGTGTTGGTGTTAGAACGTGGAAACACCCAATTGGTGGCTTTAATGTCTTGTGATTTATTTAGTGTTATCACTTGGAAACACCCAGTTTGGTTAAATAATAGAATTTAATTATGTTTGGTATTATCACTTGGAGACACCTAATTTGCTTATATGTGGAATTTATTGTTATTTGTGATATCACTAGAAAATATAATTAATATTTTGTTTGAGACTTTTTCTATGGCTCTTGAAGTAGCTTTTGAAAGTAAGTGGGTCACCTTTGGTTATATTTCTTCACTCAGTACCTATTTTCTTCTTTACTGAGTTGCAGTTGGTAAGGGGTATGCACATATATTTGAGGTATAGGGTTATATTATGGTAGGCTTGCATGGCATCAATTTCCAACTCAAGGGGTGAGGTATCATAATATAAGAACCTTGGCACTTCGTATTGTCCATCATTTAGGAGGGTGTGGTATCTAAACTTTTTAGCCCTCGCGGTGGACATATTTAAGGTGTGGTGGGTGAGGTATCCCAATATAAGCCCTCTTGGTGTACTTCGACCACGGGTGGTTGGTGTGATATTTTGGTTTGTGGAAGGTACACTTGATGTATGATGGGTGTGGTATCCTAAAAGAAAGCTTCTTCGATGTATCCTAACCTTGTGTGATGGGTGTGATATCCCATTGTGATTAATTGTGCTACCATGACATTTGTTCATGGTGGAGAACTGGGTGTGGTTAAACAAACTATCTTATTAATCGGAATTTGTGTGGTCACTAAAGAAGAAATTCTAATATGGTTTATATTGTATGGATTTCACGTATTTATTGTATGTCTATACTTCCATGATTTCCATGCAATCATGTATTATTATCCTACTACTTGAGATTAAATGTTGAGTTATACCATTACGATATCACTATATTATTATGTGCCTTCAATGTGTTGCATGAGCCTTACCATATTTTCGGTAGCATGTTTTATTAGTACTTCACTATACTGATACTAAAATTGTGTGGTCACTGTGATAATCCGACTTCTAGTCTAGGGAGTAAAGGATGATTTGTAGGGATACAACTCGCAGTTAGATTATGTTGAGGGTGATGATGTGGGTCATTGCTTGGGTTTGGAGGCTTATAATTATGCCTAAGAGTTAGGCTAATTGGTTAAAATTATTTTTCCCACTATGTTGGGAAGTTTTTATATTTCTGGTTATTTAAACTCTTAGTTTGATTTCCTGTATTTGGTTTTGTAAATTTATCACTCTTATTCTATCTATAATATTGTTCTAGCTCTTATTATCTTATATTTCCATGTTAATGTCATGAGCATGCATCTTTGTTCCTTGTTCTATTTTGCCTTGCATCAAACATGGGTTAGTTGATGATCACACATCTTTTATAGTTGATTTAGTGGTAACATTCCTCAATTTTATTTTTCAAACGCTTCCACGTTGTCTTAGAAATAAAACTTTCTAGTTAAAAATTTTTTGTTGTCACAAGATCACTAACTTGTTCTATAGGATGCTCACCTTTTGAAGTAGTATATAGGGTGAACTTAACTACTCCCATTGATCTCTTACCTCTTCCCATTAAAGCCCACACCAACTTTGAAGCATAAGAAAGGGATAAAGCAATGAAAAAACTTCACGAAAAAGTGAGGTTAAAATTGAGAGGGTGGATTAAATGAACAGGAATAGGGTAAACAAGTATTGGAAACAATACTTGTATGAGCTAGGATATCTATTTTAGCTTCTCCTTAGGAAATAACAATTGCCTTCTAAAAAAAGAATAAACTAGTGCATAGAAGTGATGGTCTATACAAATTTATTAAGATTGGTGGCAATTCTTATAAGCTGGACCTACCTAAGAATATGTGTGATATAGTGAACATGTTTAATGTAGGAGATATACTTATATTCATGATGAATCATTTGAAGAAAAGAAGGTTGCCTTTCAAGAGGGAGAGGATGATGTAGGAGCATCACCAATTGATGATAACAACCTAGCCATTAATTTTTCCAAGTTTGAGAACCATATGACCATGCTGATTAGGAAAAATTAATTGTCTACCGAAACCTAGAAATACAAGCCATGAAAGACATATAAGTCATTTAAATGTTTCTCCTTCTCGTCTAAAACCCAATCAAAAGAGAAGCACCTAAAGTGACATTTTTTGCAAGATTTTTTCCATTTAAAACCTTGTTTCGCATATTATTTTAACCTTAAGAAGCCAAAAAAATATAACCCTATCAACCCCCCTTGGAAGCCAGACAATTCAACCAAAAGTCTATTTCATTTGGATAATAATTCACTCTCAATACTTGGAAAAAAATTATACATTTAGGGAAGACTAAGGAATACTAGAAGATATTCATTACTTCCTTTTGTTACTTAAAAGGTTAATATGGTTCTTTGTCTCCTTAATTTTATTTAGTATGGTTTTTATATATTAGAACATGGGATGTTAGAGGTTAAAGGACTCAAAATTTAGCTTAAACATCCTCCCTATAACTGAAATATATTTGTTGGAAATTAGCTTGAATTTTCTTCCTTATTTAGGTTCTAATCATATGTATTAGTTGGTTATGTTGCAACCTTTAATCCTACACTTCTTTGATAAGTGATAAGGATAACATAAAATGACAAAAAAAAAACTTACCATGGCTACTCATTTTCTCTCAAAGAACCAAGAGCTCTCTTATTTCTCTTGTGGTTTAGTTTGAAAATTACTTGAAAAATCTTTCAATTTTTTTTCTTAAGAGTTAAATACCTTAAGTGGTTCTTGTAAGTATTGATTCAATGAGTTACCAAGAATAAACTTTAATCCCTTATATCGTCCCTCATTTCATTCTCATCCTTTTGGTTATTCTATACTTTTATAATAGCAAGACCCAAGTTAGATCTTATATGTATTCTCTAGGAAATCATCATTTGAACTCTAAGATATAATTCAACCTATTCTTGATAAATCTACTCATTCAAACCAATTTGAATGGAAAATTTTGGATTTTTAATCTATTGCATATCCTTACTCATTGCTTAACTAATTTGTTGGATATAAATAACCCTAATCATCCCTTCTTTTCACTTTTCTTTCAGCTTTTGAAATATCTCAACCCTCTCCACTATGATCTTATATTCAAATTCCTTTCACTCTTCTGATCCTTTCTTTACCTCCCTCTTGTCAGATTTAAGAGGAAGTTGAGTTATTTTTAGTTGAATCATTATATGTTTTTCTCTTAGGTTTGGTAAGTTTTTTTTCTTTTCTAATTCAATTTTTTAATTTGTAAAATTTATTCAATGATTTCTAGGTTTTAATTTGTTTTTAAAGGTTTTAGAAGTTGAAATCTTCCCCCTTGATTTTTTTTCCTTCTTTAGCGGGAAACTTTGCTAAGCATCAAGTAAGTCATTTTTGCATTTAAAGTGTGGCCTGAATAAGCATGTGATGTGTTGTACCCTACAAGATGTTAATTTTATAAACGTGCATGAGATTTTGACTTCTAATTGATGCATGTTAAATTAATTAAGAATTATGAGAAAAGGAAATATTTTAGAGAAAATAGGGTTGATTTGTTTGAATGTGAAGCATGATTCATTTTATGAGCATATTAAGTATTAGTATTTTGCTATGAAATGTTATGGTTTGGATGTAGTAATATTTTAGATTGTAATTTGCATGACAATGTTTGAGAGTAAATTGATCGTCCAGTTAGGCCAAACTGATATATTGGTCCTTAAAACAATCGAGTGGTGGGCTAAAACCAAGCAATTGATTGGTTGGTAGTCATATTGGTTTCTCTCTGCTTAAATTCATTGACTTGTTTGTCAGAACCTAATGGATGGATTAATGGATCATAATTGATGGAATTCTTAATAAGTGCTTGGCAAGGCTTTAGAGGAAAAACTTGAATAAGTATGGTATGGATTCAAAAAGGGTAATATTTTCTAGATTCTTGGCCTAAGATGGAATATCATGATGGACTAATTAATATTGGTTAAGCACTAATGAAAATCCCACCACATGGAGGGTAAATATAGTTAAGATGGAATGAGTATGTGGATGTGATACTTGGATATTGTATGGGCCTTGTACGATCATATGACCTTAGAAAATAAGACACTAACTACTTAAAGTAGAAGTTGATTGATCCATGTATGGGTCTAGATTACCTGATCCTCAATTAGCTACTAGGAGTTAGTCTGCTTACAGGCATTTATAGACACCTTTAGGCTTTTCCATGGAGTGAGATCTTAGTAAATAGTGGTTTCTTACATACTTTAGACACTAATGATATACTAGAGGTTATCGATACTAAAAGGTTTGGTCACCTATGTGGCATTTGGCTTCTATTGACTTTTATGTCCATTGGTATTTACTTGTCTTTGGCTGGACTTTATGTCCTCTAGTTTGGTTAGGCTTCCATGGTATGTAAGATCATGGGGTAGTGCACACTTCATTGCACTATAAGAATTAGAATAATGATGTGGATAAAGAAAAAAAGAGGAGTAGAATGGGATAGAGAAATAATGGCCTATAAATAGATGACATGACGTATTATGTAAGATGGGAAAATATACCCAATGAAAAACTATGTGAATCTATGGTATGTTGATAAACATGATCAGTCCTAATTTGTCTAAATCATGTATGGTATAGAGTTCTGATGCATTACTCAATACAAATCGTACTAATATGCCCATTTGTTTCGCCGCCTGCTCATTCCTATGAGTAGAGGACTATGTGAAGGTTCTCGGACATTTCTAGTAGTTAGCTTACCTTATTTTGACTTGGGGTTTAAGAGTGTGGACATCCAGAGATTGTTCCTCAGTACTTAATGGATCAGAGTTTGGGGTAATGCCCTACCTTTATTTTTTGTCATTGTAGTTTTGTATTTGAGTTGAACCTTCTTTTATGTATTTGAATATTTCGGGACCGCTGAGGTCTTATTTTGTAAACGTTTTTCTTTGGTATCTATATATCATATTTCTTACACACTTTATTTTCATTTTAATTGGTTTGGTTTCTTAGCCATGTGTCTACCATAGAAAAGGCATTTGATGCCTATTCTATATTAGGTATGGCAGTAACACTCTATTTTTTATGGGAGCATTTAGTATTTTTCCATTTTTGTAATATTTTAAAACATAATTTTTCAATAGTGAAAAAAAATTATTACATATAAATATATAAATTTGCTTAAGTTATTTTCACATAAATTTATATTAAATTAGTTAACTCAAACAAATACATTTTTTTATATATATTTGCTTATCATAGCCTATAAGATACTAGATGACATACTCATCTTCTTTATATTTGACAAAATATAGGTTATACTCTATACTATACATTAATCAAATATGTTATATATTATACATCACTAAAGATGCTATGTGATATACATTATTTGTCAAACATAGTACATCCCATATACTATATAAAATATCGAGCACACGGTATATGCTACACATCACTCAAATATACTATGCACTATTAGTTTGTCAAAGATACTATAGGTGTTGCTTAAAGATACAATTTAAACTTTGCAAAGATATTATATACTATAATATACTATAAACTCCCTAAAGATACTACACATTAATTAAAAATATTTCACATATTAATTAAAGATATTACATACAATACACTCTTCAAAGATTTTATATACAATATACTACTAATTTGTCAAAGGTACTTTACATGCTCTTTAAAAATACTACATACTATATATTGTTCAATGTTTGTCAAGTTCTTCAGGTGTAAAAATTAACACCAAATTTTATGATAGTATGTACAATATTTTTTGTATATAGGGAAAACAGGTTATTTGTTGAGAATAGTATGGAAAGATAAGGTAAAATAGAATTTTTTATAATAAAAATATATATAACGGAAAATTAAAATTTAAAATTTGTCATAATTTACAAACAAAAAAAAATATTTACACAACCTTATTTGTACTATACTATTTTAATTGAACTTTCGATCAACAGAGTTGTAACATAACACTTCAAACACGGGATCATGGCATGAATTGCGGAAAACGCAGAGATAAAAGATTGAACCGAAGTTGGAACCACAAATGGTCAATCAATTCACCCGCGATCGGGAAACTTTGCAAAGCTACAGAATTATATTGTTGCTGGGTAATTCTTTGAATACTAAGACAGCAACAGTCAACTGTACCGGATGCATACCATATAAGCTACAAAATTTGAAGCTACTATCACAGATAATCCCTGCCAGTAAGTGCCGGGAATAGCATGTCAACAGGCTTCAATGCTTTTTATTACGCAGCTGAGTTTGACTGAAAGCAAACAAGTAACAAGGGAAGAGTATACATCCCCATTTTTTAGGTCGAATAAATGTTCTTTGCGTGTAATGTAAAGTTACATATGATGATTTCACAAACAAGGAATAACTAGGAGCCGCAAAATTTTACCTTTGCAACTTCGTATCTTTACTGCATAGACGACAGTCCGTTCCCAAATTAGATCTCATACAGGTATTTCTCAAATAGCTTCATGTGCTCCGTCTGCAGAGCAATAGCTAGTGACATGCTTCCATCATTAGTTGGACTTGGTAACATAAATGCTAGCCCCTCATAAGCTATCCCACCAGGGCCCATAAATATAGGGCGACCCCAGCCGAAATCTGCATCATGAATCGGCAGCCTTGTCCAGCTTGTTATGCCCAGATTTGGGCACCTAAAGGTATGGGCCCCACGGACGAGGGCTGTCAGGTCTGGCTGTAATTCTAGGTAATCGAGGGCTGACCTCAAATACTCGTTGTCCATCCTCACCAATGCATTGTGAATCTGGCTTGCAGCATACCATGTTGGCTTTAAGACAAGATCACCTGATTGAGCAAGTGGGGTGGTAGTGAAGATAACATTGCCGAAATAACCAGGTGGAAGAGGAGGCTGCAATCTCGCCCTTCCATCAGTTGCAATGTACAATTTGGTCTCTTGATCATCAGACAAGCCACGTGCTTTGCATACGCAGCGCCAAACATGACCCGCCAACATTTCATAGGAGCTGTAGGTGACTGTGTTTCCATTCTCATTGGACTTTGCTTTTAGGGTACCTATTTGGTCTCGGGAAATTTTCAGGATTGAAACTGTTACATCATCAGGCTTCATAGAATTTGGAGGGGTCTTCAGCTGGGGAGCTGGCTGATATTCTACGTGATGGAATTTGGGCTGAGGTGGGTCTCGAGCACGGAGGAGTGTTCTGTCAATAAATGGGGGCAGAGAGAGGTCAAGGCCACGAGCCATATCAGACCATGTATTCACAAAATGCAGGCCAGAAGCTCCATCTGCTACGTGGTGCTGCATACCAACACCAAGTGAAACTCCACCACATTTAAAGTATGTCACCTGGAAAGGACCAGAGCAAGAGAAGATTAAAAATGCTTGAGACAGAGAAGTACCTAGTTCATTCTATTGCAACAGATTTAGTCCTAAAGGACATCAAGGCAGCAAACAGATTTGCATATATGCATAAAGATGAGAAAACCAGTGACAGAGAAGCACATAAAGGTGTTAAAATATAAATTAAAATAATAAATAAATGAAGGCTTGGAACAGTCATCATTTTTCAAATGTTTCAACAATTCAGTCCATGACAACTAATTTAGCCATGGTACAACATAGTTCTTGGTGCGCCTACAGAAGATAATTAATTACACAAAAGGTTGAATCAAGTCCTCAGAAAATGAACATAATGTAGAGGGAGTATAACATTCAATAGTCACATAATACCAACAATCACAGAACAAACATCAAGTGTGTATCACTGTTTTTGCTAATTATCTATTCATGTCTGTTTTATTTACCAATATTGAACAGGAATAGCACCAACCGCACACCCGTCACTAATATTAATAACATTCCATCTACGAATGGGAACATACTGTTCTTTAGATGATTGACTGTTCTCATCTTGATCAACAATAAACTTGAATAAGTATAAGATTAATTAGTATAAAGCAGTTGGCACAGAAGCATTCAGGACTTGAACTCAACACCACAGGTCAAAGTTGACTAAACTAGCACCTAGAACATGTGAAATCAAGACCAAAATGTTATGGTAGACAGTTGAAGCCCCTTCTCCAGAATCAAACGGTCATAATGTCAAGATTGGATCAGGCGCAACAGTTAACTATAAGTTAAGTTACTGGAGATTGCAGTTTCTATGAGAGGAAGATTAGCAGGTGATTACTAAACTGGTTCCAGTACAAGCAGAGGCTTGTGAACCAAAGGACTATGTTGACAAGAATTGTGTATCTACGGCATGTGACTCCAAAGAGAATCCAGTAATGAAGAGCATCAAGTTTATAGGGGCTCTATTACTATTAGGGCCAGCCTTGACCTTTAAGGGGCCTTAGGTAAGGAAAAAGATATGAAGCACCATTCTTGTATCTATTTATTTATGTGTCAAATGGGGGCCCTAGGCAGCCGTTTAGTCTTGCTATCCTGGCCTTGACCTCTATTATTATTGTTTCATTTCTAGACACCAAAATAGGTAATGATATCCAAATACCATTTTCTTTATCCAGAAATTATGTTTTTAGTTTGTTTTAGTTTTCTATCAACTTCTTTGTTTTTTGTTTTTATGGGGATTTTTTTGGGGGGGGGGGGGTTTGAAACACATTGTTAGAAAGTAATAAATTCCCAACTCATTAAACCACATCTTTTGAGAGTTCAACCGCAAGGACCAGGGCATGATATGATTATAAATACACACCTAAAACACGGAAATGCAAACTATTTTCATCCTTTCCTTTTGAGTCACGTTTTCTAATAATTATAGCTAACCACCAACTGCACATTAATAGAACAGCCCACAAGTGTAGAAAGCACCAAAAGAAAATGTCTAAATGCAGTAACCAAAGAATCAGCTAACATTTGTATCAACAACAAAGACATAATCTAAATCATTATTTTGTAAGAATGAGATTTCTAACCACAGACCAAGATTACGTACAAAGAATGCCAAACATGGACAAAAATTTTTTTTTGTTTTTTTGCACATAATATTACAGCTATGAGTCAGTATACACGTATCCAACAAAACCATTACTCGTGCAAGCAACTGCCGTAAACAATTGGTAAACAATTTTGATCGAAATTGGGTGTTCTTCAGCCTTTAATGCCTACCTTCACTTTTCAAAAGCCGATTGATCTGGGATTGTGAATCCAATCATTTGGGCATCAAACTTTGCACCAAAAACCATCACTATGAACTATTTTACTACATATACTTTTTCCCCCAGAAACAACTAACGATTCCTGAAAAGTTGGGTAGGCAAATGAAAATATGTGACCTAACTGGAAGCTGAGTCGTTCTACAAACACATGATAGAACAAACATAAACAATACACTAACCTCACTGATCATGATTCAATTCTTTAAAGGCTGGGCAAACAACAGGACCCAGTTGCTTGTCTTTAATATTTTTAGAAAACAAGAATAATATTCAAATATGATTGTTCATAATTGAAGTAGTTGACTGTTAGGAATGCCCACCAAGAAAAAACCGAAGGACTAGAGATCCAATTTCCATACCTGAAGCACCAAAAGAGGGTAAGATTCGATCCCACCAGAATAATCAACAGCTGGGATCAACCTCCTGAGCTCAATAGTAGGCGCAAAATCACCAAAATCATCAATTACGGACGTCGTTTCAGCCTCAACAAACAAAACCCCTTGACCTTTACAATCAATCTCAATCCTTCCATCTTCATCCCTCTTAAGCCGAGCGGCCATTGGATAAAAAGGTACCAGAGCTCGACTTAATGCCTCCTTCATAACATTTGCATCAAAGAAGTTTGTCGACCCATTTGGCCTATAAAAGTAAACACTTGGCGTATGTATGCTTGGTACAACTAAATCTACATTTGAATTCCATAGACTCTTCTTAGGAGTCTCCTCCGCTGGCTGTACCATTGAAGATTGCTTCACGGAGATTAACATTTTGGCCCCTTTTTTTTTCTTTTCCCTCCCTCTTTCGACTTTATAGGTTATCAGACACCAGCTGGGGGAAACAAAAGAAATGAATTGAATCCAACCTGCAGAAACATTAATAACTCAGATGTGTACGTTAGTGAATTAATGTGACATAGGTAATGCTAGTCCAAAAAGCAGCAACTGGAAGCGATTGATGGGGGAATGAAAGAGCAATGACAGAAAGAAGAAGCTGAAGCTTACCAGAACGGGGCAGAGGCTGGGGCTCGATGATTTGTTTGGGAGTTTGAGTTTGGTGAAGACCTTTAGTTTGACAATACTTTTCGCTTAAGTATAAGATGCAGATATTGTGGGTGGGGCCGGGAGGACAAGGGCAGTACCCATAATAGTGGTTGAACGCGGGAAGTTCTATCGTTCACCTACCACGCCTACTGATTTGGACCAAGTAATGATACACGCTCAATGGCCGCCTTTTCCCACTTCTTTATTCTCCGCTTATCGAGAGGAAACAACTTAAGTTACATAATATTGTTATATTCGATGAAGTTATTCCATAAATTTAAAATATTAACCCCTTTATAAATTTACAAAAGTTACATAATATTTAATTTATGAACCTCTTTATAAATTTAAAATATTATAATATATTTATAGTATCATATAATAATTTATACTTAATTTTATGATCTCCTTTATAAATGTAAAAAAAATGTATTATTGTATGTATGAAATTAATAGAGCACAAGGCATTGATACCATAGATAAGGTATGTTCCTCCCATCTCTAACCACGCCCCAAAGCAAAACCATGATTCTATTATAAGGGACTAATCATTAACACCTTAGCCTAGTTAGGAGAATGTAAATCTGATATTTATAGTTATTTTTAGATATTTATTTTTTGATATTTAAATTTTAGATATTTTAAAAATATAGATCAAATATGGATTAAATTCAATTATACCTATTATTTGTATGAAAAATGCTATTATATTAATTTTAATAATTTTTGTAAGATGATTTTTTAAAAATAATGATTGCATATCAGATAATATTTATATTTATATTCATATAAAAGTTTTATTTTATCAAAAAAAGTATTGAAATATTATTATTCTAACACTTCCATTTTTAGGACTTAAAAATTTTATTTAAAAAGTTAAGTATAGAAGGTAAAACAATAAAAATAAATATTATTAATGTTATACTTGATACAAGTCAATTTTTCTTTACTATTCTCATACATAGTACCAATATTGAAGTCATTACTCTACTTAAATTAATAACACAATTGCTAAATTTAGATTAGAGGTAACAAAAAAATTTATATTGTTTGAAAATAAACAACACTGGCAGTTGCAAAACTCAAATAAAAAAAATATAGGACATAAGAGTCCAAGATCAATTGAAATCAAGATAATAAAAATGACACCACATAATTTAAGCTCTCAACCCAAACTATAAGCTTTTAAGTGAACTCATAACCTAACCTACAATGATGACTACACATTGAATATATAAGAGCGTAGGAAAGGAGTTATTTAGTACAACTATAATACCCTAAAATTTTTTATAGGGATAAATAATAAATTAAAAATATGTACATGTAATAATTATTATTACTATTATTATTATTATTATTTGAGATTTAAAATTTATTATCTAGCATTATTTTGAGAAATTTTTTTAATTATTTAGCGTAAAATAAATTATAAATAAATTATAATAATTTTTATAATTTTTAATAAATTTTTCAAAAACCCAACCTAAATATCCTACAACCTTTTTCTTTATCTTTTCCCTTTTTCTTTCTCCTTTTTTCTCCTTTTTCTTTTTCTCCTTTCTCCTTTCCTTTTTCTTTTTCTCTTCCTTCTTCTTCCTTTTATGCTTCTTCCTCATCTACGTTGCAGCTAACCCAAGCGGCCTTCCCCTCCTTTTCTTTTCCTTTCACACCTAACCGGCCTAGTCCCTCTCCCCTCTTCCCTTTCTCTTTTTCCCGCGAGAAATGACCCAACTCCCTCCCTTCTTTTCTTCTTTTCCCTTTTTCTCCCTTCCTTCCTTCTTTTTCTTCCCTTTTCTCCATATCATCTATCTCTCGCCTGCACACGATCTCTCCCCTTCCATTATTTTCCCTACAACTTTTGCAGCCATCCACCTTCCCCCTCCCTCTTTCCTTGACCATGTAGCACATACATAGTCATGCGTTTCCACATGTCCCCTGCACCTGCATGGCCCCTACCCCTTGCGCTTGTCTCTGTATTATCTGGCCCTACCATAGTTATGCCGCCCTACGATCAGCCACCTTGTCGTCATCCTCCCCCTACAACTTATAAATACCCCTAACACTACCACCTCCTTTCTTCTTGCTCATTGACCCATGCCCTATATCCTCCCCTGTTCAAGCCTTCTCCCACTTCCATTGTCCATGCCACCCCCAATCTCCTCCACTCTTTCCTCCCTACACCTCCCTCTACCTACTAGGCCCCTCACTCCCCTCCTTCTCCCCTTCCTTTCCCCTCCTCGATCATATAAAGTGTGTAGGTCATGCCACCCTGCACCTCCTTGCACCACCAATCCCTCTCCCTTCTCAGGTACCCAACTTGTGAAGCTAACCCTTTCCACCACCTTTTCCCCTCCATTTTCCCTCTTTTTCTCCTCCCTTCCTCTCAGTTGCATGATAAACTAAAATTTTCCCATATTTTTATCCAACTTTCCCTTTATTTATATAATCTTGTTTGGCATCTTTTTTATGTTACTACTTTGTTGATAATTATTTTCAAAAATTTTGCATAAATACAAAATTCCAAGGAAATAATGCATGGATCTAAGAAAATGATCAAATATGGAAGGCATTGAATGAAGATAATCAACCACACATGTCTTTGGAGAAGCAAAGAGGGTCAGAGAGATGAAAGGAGGAGAAAAGGAAGAAAGAAGAGGAAGAAATGATTGGTATACTACTGCAGCACAACCAGTTACATAATCTTGTAACTCTAAATTAGCATTATGCTAATAGAATGAAAGTTACATGGCCAGCTTATGCAACCTTGCATAGTCGTGCAACTATTGAACAAACATGCCACATCACATCTCCTTACATAGGCTCAACACACCCTTAACACAATCGTGCATGTGCATTCTATTGAGAGAATAAAAGTTGCATAGTCATGCATCCGATAGTTATCAGCACAAATACATGATTTCTCCCACATTCTTCCTGCCTCCTTTATGTCGACATTAAGGGAGATATAAAAGAGAGAAAGTGGACGACATAATAAGGGGGTTGAAGGATTAATTTCTCAGTATTATTCCTAAACAAAAGAAACTCCTTGTAATTTACTTTTGATTCTTATGTAGTTTTTGTTATTCAATCAAGATTAGTCAAGTGTGTATCTCAACTCTGCAGACCCTTATTTTTGTCTTCAATCTATGGTTTGATCTTTTGTTTCTCTTTTTCGTTATTTATTATATCTATAATATGCATGTCAATTACATTTATTTTCTATATTTCTTTTAATTCATGAGTGAGTAATTATATTTTTTAGGACTAAACTAGGCTCTATTTGGTATGAATATAGTGATTTAAATTATATGTTATATGTACGGTTCATATAGGCTATTTTTTATGTTAAAAATTATTGATATAAGGCGTTTTTGATAAAATTTGATTCATATATATATATATATATATATATATATATATATGTTGACTAAAACAGAAAAGTTGAATTTAATGTCCAAAAATTAATATACAAATGAGAATTTAATTAATCAGGAGGGTAGACAATTGATCCTTAGGGACTATTTAATCAGTCGTGCTTAATAGATTTAATATATTTTATTAGTTATGAAAGTAGTAAATGAATTAGATTAGTTATGTTCTTAGACCTTGAAAGAAGGTAGTGAATCACAATTGACTGATTGTTCATAGTTATTTTGAACTATAATACACCATGTTATTAATTTATTTTTTTTTAATATTGAAAATGAGGCTGAAGTTCAATGCTATGCTTTACATCTATAGTTTCAAAATCTATAACTTATTAGCCATTTTATTATTCACTTCTATTTTCTCACTTTATAATGATCTAGATAGCTAAAGTAATAAAAATCGATAATTAATTGTGAAGTCCCTATGGGTAAGACCTTGAATGACTACAATGAAGTCATAAGCTTGTAGATTAGTAACCATCATTGCGCGACCACTGGCTGTTGTGACCTGCATCATGACCCACCTTCCTCCTACTAGCCTACCTAGTGCTAGTGCCACCCTAAATCCTCATAAGGCTAACCACCTCCTTCTCCCAATAAAGAAACTACTACCCACCTTGAGTCGTTGCCACAACTATCGTGATCGCCACTCTAGCCGTGATTGTTGCTGGACTGCCCTCCACTTATTTTATCTATTCTATTCACCACCACTTCCCTTTCCTCCATTTTGAGTTCCATTTAATTAAATTTATTATTATTATTATTATTTAAGAAAAAAAAGGGGAAAAGGAAGAAAAAGGATAAGATAGCGTAAGTTCAAGTATTCCCATTTTTAGGTACTATTCTGGTGACCATAAGAGAGGAGGCGTAGGTTATCTTGCTTTAAGACCAGATCCATTTTGGTAAGGATACAATCATATCTAGGGCATTGTTTTTATATGATTTTATTATGTGTAATTGAATACCTATAAGAAATGTTACATGTTCTACAATTGTTTGTGCAGCTTAGCTTGCAAGGATCTAAGGTAAGAATATGTGTGGGCATGATTGTGTTGGTTCATATGTTGATGTGTAAATTATATTATATGGTACTCTATGTTATAGTTCTGTTGGGAAGTTATTGCATTTAAAGTCATCAGGCTTAGGTAGGGTGTTAGAGACTCAAGGGCATTTTGGTCAATATTATAGGAAATGGCATATGGGGGAAGCCTTAAGGAAAAAGTTAGTCGAATATCATTTAGAGAATATTAAATAATAATTATGGTAATTATAAAAGTGAATTAGGGAAGATTTTTTCTAGAAAGGGTTGACTATGCATGGAGTGAGTCAAACCTAATATGTTCTAGGTATTAGAGTAACTAAGTGAGGGATGGTTGTTAAGAATGGTTATGAGGGAGATGATGGTATTGTTCGGTAGCTTGGAAGCAAAAAAGGGATTCCTTGAATGCTAAAGGATGGGAGAGTACTAACTAGGTGGAGCTAGGGTTTTGGCAGTACAAAACCCTAAGGGTAGGTCATTATCACATTTAGGAAATGGGAAAGTTAGGTTGTGCCTATGAACTAAGATGATGAATATGCTTTGTGGGGATTATGTGTTAAGTCTGATGGTTAGGTAGGATAAGTAGGATACTAATGGAAAATTAGGGTTTTAAGAGGAGTCCATTGGGAAGGTTTATATTAAATGTGTAAAATGAAGGATTTATGCTACAAAGCTTTATAAGATGGATAATCATACTAATATATGTTTGGTTGTAGAATTTTAGGGTTAAATGAATAGTAGAGAAGGGGCTAAGCCAATTTGGGTAAAACTTAGGTTTTGAGGAGAAACTATAGGGACTAATGGTTATCCTATGTAAGGACTAGGGGAAATAGGCTATGACTTAGGAATAAAAGGGTTTTCTAATGGTAGGTTTTTTATTGGATAAACTAGGGACTCAAAGGATCAATAGAAGGTGAGGATATACGGGCCTTAAGAAATTAGGGTTTCTAAAATGCCAGAGGGTTGGCCTGGGGTGGTAGTAGGGTAAGTTTCATACATGGGTTGTGCGTGGTTGCATGAGATATCTAAACAATAAGACACTATTCATATAAAGCAAAAGATCACTTGAGTCAAGATCATTTGTATTATATTTACTGGTCTACAGGTAAGAATAGTGTTAAGGGCGTGTTTCCCTAGGTTTTTATTATATTTATAGGTTCATTGGTGAGAATAGTGGCTAAGACCGGTGATCGATTAGAATAGTGGCCAAGAGCATGCTACTTTGGGTTTGTATAATATTTACTAGTCTACAGGTGAGAATAATGGGGTCCTAAGCTTAATTAATAAAATCCTTAGACAATAACAACCTATGGAAAGACACTAATTACTTACAGTGGAACACCACGTGGGTTGGGGCCAATTTTACCTCATTTACCATTCCACCTGTGATAATAGTGGCTACAAGGGTGCTACCTTGTCCTTATATTATATTTACCAGTCCACTAGTGAGAATAGTGTATAACTACAAGCTATCTTGTGTTTATATTATATTTACCATTCCACCATTGAGAACAGTGGACAAGAGTGTGATGTCTGGGCTATATTGTATTTACTGGTCCACTAGTAAGAATAGTGGGGTCCCTGAACCTATGTGGATATATTTTAAGAGATAACTAATGATTACACTAATGTCTTGCAAACAAGTAGTCATGAAAGAACTATTATAACTTGCTTATGTGCCTTTATATCTTGTTATAGTATCATTAACTACTTTATTTCTACTTGATTGTATTGTTACCTTACTAAGTATGTACCGTACTAATCACCCTTTTTATGAATGTTGTTCATTCCCATGATTAGGTGACTGAGGATTTCCTTGATGACTTTGTCACTTATGATGATATGATCGGGGCAGGGTGATGTTGTAGTAATCTAGGGTTGGGGCCCATAGAGAGTGATATCTAGCTATTAACCATTTTAGCATTCTAGTTTAATGCTTCATTTTTGTATTTTAGTATATTCTTGGTAAAAACAATATTTAACCCTTATTATGTTATGAAATGTTTTCCTTATTATGTTTTTCATGGTTGCACCTGTTTTTACTTTGCCTTGTAGTTGGTACAAGAATGGGTTGGGGCCAGATTTATACTAATTATGGAGGTAACACCACCTATTTATGGTGTATATTTTTACATTTAAAATTAAATTTTCAATGGTGATTTTTAGGGTTTGTTACAACAATGGTACTAAGTAACTCATTATACCAAACCAATATAAAAAACTAGTATGGAAAAAATACAAGGCATTATAATATTACTTGGTATAAAACATCAAATTGTACATGCAATGATTGAAATACAATAGCTATATAAGAAAACTTAATACCATCAAGGTCACATACTGCTCATACTTGTTCACCTAAAACATAATGATACTTACCAACCGATCATCTAAGGGATTCATTTTTAAGTATGATTAAAACCAATATCAACCCAAAATAATAAACAATAACAATGGTTACATATTTCATTATCACTACTAATAAATCCCATAACATCATAGAAATTCTCATAAACACAATACCAATAAAAATATATAAAATTACATATACACACAAGTAGGCATAAAGGCTACTATCGAACCATAGATAAGCACAAAGGCTACTATCGAACCAATAATTCAATAATAATTATTTTTATTTTTATTTAATTGAGGGGAGATCATATTAACCTAGAGACACAAATGTACTTTGATCATACCTATAATACCCTAAAATATTATTTAATATTAATCTTGATTTATTTATATTTTAACATCATCCTTAAATATTAATTTAATTAATTTTTTAACATTTAATTTGTAAAATCACATATATTCTTAAATAAATTTATTCTAATTCATTTATTTTTTTTTTTTTTAATCCACCATTAATCTATATATATTAACCAATTTTACTTTACCTAATTAGGTAATCTAAACCTAGATAAATATATTTTATCTTAATTATAAATTTAATGTAATTCTAATTCTAACCCTAAATTTAATTTCTTATTTTTTTCATTTTTCTTCCTTCTCATTTTTCCCTTTTTTTTATCTCTTTTTTTCTTTTTCTCCTCATTTCCTTTTCCTTCTTCGCTTGTATTCCGGCCCAATCTTTATTTTACTTTTTCTTTTTTCCCGCCCTACTTTGTCACGCTTTATGTAATCCCCCGAATTTTTTAAAGCCTATATTTTAATAAATAAATTTTATTTGGAATAAATTAGCCTTTAAATCTATTTAATTTAATTATTTTATATATTTTTGAGTAAATAAAATTGGGTATAAATATTTAATAGATTAAAATAAATATTTTGTTATTTTATCATACCCTTTTTATTATAATTATTTTTCAAATCATTATTATACTAAAATTATCCTTTTTAAACCCTTATATTTTAATTATATGAATTTAAATTATTAAATAAATTTATTACCAAAAATATTGTATTTTATTATTTTATAAATTAAACTATTTTATTTAATCCCATTTTCCTCTTCTTTTCCCCTTTTCCCTTTTTCCTTCTCCTTTTTCTTCTTTTTCCCTTTTCTTGCTTTTCGTTTTTCCTTCCTTGGGCCGCCGACTGGCTGGCCTGCCCTTCTCCTATGTTTGGGCCGTTGGCCCGTCTCTTCCCCTCCTCCCTCCTTTCCCTTTTCCTTTCCCCAGCCCAGCTCCTTTCTTCTTTCTCCCGCGCTACCCAGTTGCCCCTTCTTTCTTTCCTTTCTTCCTCGACCGGGCCAACCCGCTTCCTTTTTCCCTTCAGCCGCTCGTCACGCACCCAGCCCCCTCCTCCTACTCTTCTTTCTTCTTCCTTTCCTTCTTCTTCCTCTAACACCGGCGAGAATCCCAACCCTCACCATCTCTGTCTACAGCTCCCTCTCCCCCATTGACCTCCCCTATCTCCTTCCCTCTCCTTCTCGTCGTTTTCCTACCATACCAACCCCACCATCTCTCCCTCTCCCTTTCCCTGCCATTGCCACACCTTCCTTCTCTCTCTCCTTACAACTCCCATCTCCCTACCACCTACTACCACCCTCGAGCCTACCTATCCCCTCCTCTCTCTCCTTCTTCTTTTTCTTCTTCCCTTCCTCTCCCATTCGACCATTTTTTCTTGAGCCTCACATGCTCCCCGACCCTCCTTTTCTCCCTTTCTTCTCCTCCTTTCTCTCCCCCTATTTTTGTTTCGCAGTCGATATACACCTCTTCCGCTGCCTCAACACCACCTGCACCACCTCCTCCCTCCCTCTACCTTACCCCGACTGATCATAGCCCCCATCGAGCCAACCTACAACCCCCTTCTTCCTCCTCTCTTCTTTTCCTCTTCTTTACCCCCCTTCTCGGTAACCACCCTATGCAGCCCTGATTTGGCGTCGTTCTATCGCCTATGCCGCCACTTAAGCCACCAAAATAATCCCTACAACCCCCTCTACCACACCCAATCCTCATTTAGCCAAAACCACCACCCACAAGCCCTCGTTTTCCCTCCCCATTTTCCTTCCTCACCAGCCTCCATCTCGACCTCCCTCCTTGGCCGCCACCTTCGCAACCTCGCTGCTGTCACCTCCGCCACCTTTAGCCGCCTTCAACCCTTCCCCAACCACCAATTACACCACCTCCCCACCTCTGCATCCTTCCCTTGCCTTAAATCCTCCCCCACATGCCTCTTTTCCTAGCCTAAAAACCCTAACCCAAAATTGCCCATTTTTCCTCTTTTCACCACCTTCGAGTCCCCCTCCTCATTTCTTTGCATGTAGCTCATTCTAAATTAGCAACATGAGTTTCTGCATTTCTTGATCTAGTTGTTTAATAATTTTAAGGTATAATAATATTTTAATTTAATTATTTGATTAATTAAGCATTATAAAGTTTTATACTTTGATTTTTTTATTTCTAATGTAATAAATCTTGATATTATTTTTATGTATTAGTTTTGATAATCAAAGCTTGACCCTTTAACGGGAATACCGTTAAGGTTTGTTTTTGCTGGAATTGAGATAATCGTTAAATCCCACTTAAACGTATGGATTAACATATGTTAGCACATTAGGATTATTAATATACTATTATGCTTGGTTTATGCCGTTTAATATGATATATGTGGTTCTTGTGTTGATTGACGAAAAGGAAGCATGATAGATTATTGTTATGTATGGAAATATTATTTAGGATAAGAGTTTGGTTGTTAATGAAAATGTTAAGTATTAACCATGTTATATTATGCTATTATGATTCTTAATGCATGATTAATATTTTGGAAGCCTTAGGGGATTTTAGTAAGGTATCTTGTATAAGAATATGGCCTAATATATATATGGGTGCTAATAATGTTATATTAATTATAAGAGTGGTGGATGAGGAGTTAATATTAATATTTTACGTAGTAATAATAATAATTTAATATATGTGGTGTACTAAGGGCAAAAAGGTAATTCTTAATTAAAAAGGGTATTATGGTAATTTTGGAGGCAAGGGTAAAATAGTAAATTTGTTAATAAAAGGATAAAATGGTAATTTTGGAAGTAAGGGATAAATTGGTCATTTTGAAAGTAAGGGGGTAAAATGGTAATTTTGTAATTAAAGGGGAAAAATGTTAATTTTATGAATAAAGGGTAAAATAGTAATTTTGTGATTAAATGGTAAATTGGTAATTTTGTAAGAAGAGGGCAAAATGGTAATTTTATAATAAAAAGGTAAAATTGTAATTTTATAATTAAGGGAAAATTAGTAATTTTGTGATTAAAGGGCAAAATGGTAATTTGGAAATTAAAAGAGGTAAAATAGTAATTTCGTAATTATGGATAAATTGGTAACCTTTATAAGTGAAAGGGTGTTATGGTAATTTTTTGAAGTTAAGGGGTAAAATGGTAAATTTGAAAGTAAAGGGGTAAGATGGTAATTTTGTAAATAAAAGGGTTAAAAGTGAAAATTGAAAAGGAGTAACTTGGTAATTATAATAATTGAGAAGGGTAAAATAATAATTTAAATAACTAAAGGGTAATTTGATAATGTAATAATGGAGAAGGGTAAAATGGTAAATATGATAAATGTGAGGGGTAATTTGGTAATTTAACCAACTAGAGGGTATTTTTGTAATTTTGATAATGGAGTAGGGTAGTTTGGTAATTATAACAATTAAGAAGGGCAATTTGGTAATTTAGATAACCAAAGGGTAATTTGGTAATTTAACCAACCAAAGGGTAATTTGGTAATTTTGCAATGAAGAAGGGTAGTTTGGTAATTTATAATAGAGGACGTTAATTTGGTAATTAACTAAATAAAGCTTTAATTTGGTAATTAGGATAATGAGGAAGGTTAATTTGGTAATTTGACCAACTCAAGGATAATTTATTAATTATAATAAAGGGGAAAGGGAAAAGTGGTAATCTAACCAATTAAATGGAAAGTATATTAAGGGTAATAATTATGAAGGGGGATTAGTGACCCAATAAGTATGAGAAATAACTTAGTAATCTAAATCGAGTAAGGGGTAATTTGGTAATTATGTAACAAGGAGGGTAACTTGGTATTTTGTCAAGTAATGAAGGGATGACTTAGCAATTATATAAGTAAGGGGAAAATGAGTAGTTTGTACCTAATATGTCATTGTGATTGTGGAATTTCGTAATATGAGTCAAATAACGATGATTAGCGAGGTAAGAGTATTCGATAATTAGTAAGTATCACGAGAATGAATTCTAATATGTGTCATTGTGTTGGCCTTAAAATAATATTGGAAATAATTGGACAATTGGTTTGAATACTAAACGAATAATTACTCAGGCTATGGCATGATGCCTAACCCTAGATCGTGTTAACTTGGAGTTGTTGTGACCCTCGTGGTCTTGTGGATTTGACATTGGTTGTTTGATTGATGGCTAAGTTGAATATTATAAACCATGATATTCTAAAAGTAATAACTCGAAATTTCATAAGACCCTAATTACTTAAAGAGAAAGACTTGAGTTGGAAAGGAATCTCGTGCCTCGGACTTGGCTGCCGAGTGCATAGTTTGGGCCTTTAGGTCAAGGGGCTCACTTCTACTCTATAGGTATTCCATATACCCTATAGGGAGTACACGTACTTAAGGACTTGAGTTCTGAGGATTAGTATGGACGATTGTTATGTCGTGTGGCTTCCTTGGCGAGCTTTGCCCTGGAATCGAATGATTTATTTTGGTACCACCTTCCTTGACGATCATTGTCATGGATATGGGATTGTATTCCACTTGAGAATTGTTATATAAATTATATAACCAGATTAGACACACCATAATAATTCTGTAATAATTGGATTAGGAGTGAATTGACCTTGGTTAGATTGCTTGGAATATCAATAATTCTTCTTATTATGCTATAATGTATGGTCGTTGGTAAGTTAAATTGGTTGTGAAATTATATGCATGCTTTAAATGCCTTGATAGAGATTTTGACCTAACTTGTAATGTTAATTGTGATGTGGATGCGTGTTATGAAATTATGGTTTTGCATGTGATCACATGTTCTAGTTGAATTCCGTATTTAAATGATGATTGATACGTGGGTATGCTACTTCTCCAGAGGCATTGTGGTTTACTCACTACGAGAAAGTCGTACTGATACTAACACTTTTCAGAGGAGTACGTCCATAGTATGCGTTGGTTGAAGGATTATGAAGAGTGTCACCCTGGTGAATAGTTAGATTAAGGGAGCGAGTGGACCCCACCCCCTTTTTCCCTTTTCCTTGTAACTTTGATGGACCGGAAGAGTGTAAGGCAAACCATTGATGACTTTTGTGTACTATTTTGTTATTTTCTACATGGTTGGCTACTTAATTACTTAAACAGTCATTTGTCATGGATAATCTTTCTTTTGTAAAACTCTTGATTACGTATTGTACTTCTCTTATCTTTTGTTGGTTTCACTTGTTTTAAGCCTTAGCACTTAATTGAATTGGGTAAGGGGTATATCTTCTCTATGTTGGTTATGGTGGTAAAATCGTAAAATATATTCTTTTTTTACTTCCACAAAATTATTTTTGAAAAAAGGTCATATGTTGTAAAAATCAAGGTGTTACAAATTGGTATCAAAGATTTAGTTTTGAAATACTAGAATAGTTGTGAGGAGTGTCTTTATTGTAGCTTAGGTTACCTTTATGTGTCTATTGTGATGTGTTATTATCTATCCTAGCATATTTCCTTTAAATATCTTGTTATCCTATTATATCTTTTTTGTATGCTATGGTTTCCGTTATGTAATGGTATTCTAAGGTTTTGTTATTGATTAAGCAATGATATAATATGAGTGCAACATGGTTTTTGTAGATAACTACATACTCTTGGAGATGGGAGAAACCATAGAGAGTGGTTTGAGGATAAATTCATTTGTTATACCATTGTGCAGATGCTATAAATCCTATTAGATGCTCCTAAAGTGGGTTTCATTGTGTGTTACTTCTTCACTTTTCCATTCTCTTTGAGGTTAGAGTTAATTTTTCTCTAGTATCCTATATTGTTTCATTCATATTGTGTTAAGCTCTTCCAACCAAATCTTGACTCATAATTTTGAATTAAATTTTAGTTTATGTCCCTTCCTTCGTTCAACTTTAGGGATATATTTTCTTTCAAGGAGGTAATGATATAATACCCAATTTTTATAAAAAAAATTAATTTAATTTAGGTTTGTACGATTTATAAATATGGGTATCTTTTTTTTAATGATTAATTAAATCCTTTAAAAATTTAGAAACCCTAGTTCTATTTTTAAAACATTTCATTCACACAATCTTGCTTTTCCTTACAATTTCAAGTTTTTTGATACTTCCAAGACATTTTTGCACATTGAAAATATTACTAATTGAAATAACATGATCATCATTTGATTCCTTATCTTTTTCTAAGCTACCTATTCTTTTACCAAATTTTAAATGGAGACTTTGATGAAAGAGAACTATTTATCACCATTTTTCCTATTACTCAAATTTTAAGCCATAAAATGAGTCTTTAAGATATATTAATTTACCAAAATTTGGGAATAGTTATATTTTGACATATGTAAACTAAAAGGTTAAAAAATATTTGTAACTACTTTTTAACATTTTAAGATATATTCTACAATTTTGGGCATAATTAACTCGCAAAATTAATCATTCACTATACAAAACATATCCTATATATCTCAAAATTATTCCTAAGTTTATAGAATATCTAAAATAAAGTTATCACACTTTAATTTATTTTTTATAGTCATTAATTTCACAACCTTTGCTCCTTCTATATTTCATTCTACTTTTCTACTTAATTAAAAAAATATCTAAATAAAATATCAAAGCTTTACCAAACAATTCTCCTACATCATTCTCACCCACCCTATCCTTCTCCCATACCATTAAATATTTTAGATTCCCCAATTCCTTTTCTCCCTCCATGGAACTTTCGTAGCTTTCCTTAAATCTTGATGGTTTTCCTAGATTTTTATATGATTTAGGCAGTTTCATACAAATAGTACAAAAGAAGGTGTTATACTCGAGGCATAATATTCTTTTTCTTATTACGGAGATTTGGAAAAATGGTAAAAATGACTATTCATTGATGTTGATATAATTTGGTTGCTAGCATAATTATGAGTGCCGATCATACCATGTTTGATTTTCTAATGATTTTTATTTTTTAGATGTTTGACATGGTTATTGTTGTGTGAATGTCTTCAGATTTTACAAGCATGGTTCTTGTTGTTGTTTATACTGTTATTTTTTCTAGATAACATTTGGATTTGAACATGCTTAGGCTATGTATAGTTTTTATGATGTGTTTGGTGTATGTTTAGGGTGATTGTGGCTTATAGTTAGATTTGCATGTTATTGTTGCTTTTCTAAAAATTTATTTTAGGTTGTTTAAGAATGATTTTAGTTATTTAAAGTCTTGATTAGTATTTTTATAATTAAAATTATGATTTAAAGAAGATTTCATGTGAAAATGGATTTTTTTGTTAATTTACAAGGGACTCACAACTTGTTTGAACTTTTTTATGTTCGAATATGTTCATATGGCAATTAATAAATAGTTTGAAAAGTGTAATGAGTTTTATCTTATAATATTAATAGTTAAGATATATATTTTTTTAGGGTTTCTCAGACATAATAGTTATTTTATCTATTATTTAAAATTATTAAATCAATTGTAGTATTCTATTATGCTAATTATTTATTAGGGATGTTCAATATTTATCTTTATAGTTTTTTGAATATGCTTACTATATTAATCAAAATTTATAACTTTTATTTTAAGGAAAAAAATTTCTTTCTATAAAAAAAACTTTTCATACTTATTTTGGTTTTCATATAATAATTGGAGATATTTATAAGTACATTGAAATATTTTATTAAAAGTAATCATATATTGAATAGTACCCTCTAGAATATTACTTGGACCTCAATATTATATCTCAATAATAAATAAATTTCCATTTATAAACATATATTTTTGACATGTTTCCCCAAATTCCACTATTCATAGATAGTACTTTGGTGAGTAGTAATTTTTTCTAATTTTTTTTTGTGTTTATACATGATAAATAAGTGTATATTTCATTAGTATACATGATAAATGGGTATATTTCAAAATGAAATATTGCATTTAAAGTTAGTAGGATCGTTTACCCTTATAGCAGTAATCACACATGTAGGCCATGTGGCATAGGCTATACAATTAATCACTACTTAGTTGTTCAATGTATATTTATAAAGTACTAATGTAGTAAATTTTTATTGGGCCCCTCTTTATTCTTTAGATGTTTGAAAATTCCTATATAGGATATCAATAATTACTGATATGATGACCAAAATAGTAGGAGGACCCATATTCAATTTACACTTTGGTACAATTACTTGATTTTATTGAAGCACAGGTGATAATAACCTATTGTCGTTATAGAATAGGAGATAATTAAGTAGGATCCTTATTCCTTACACAGAGGATTACCCCAAATTCCATTATAGCAGTTGTGGTAAGTTGTTCCTTCAAATACTAGTTAAAGTGGAATTAACATGATGTCCATGAGGGGGAAAAATGGTTCTTGTGTTATAGTTACTAGATGTCAATAAGACACATGAAATAAGTGTTTCTATATGTGAATTACCTATCACCCATGGGGCACAAGAGACATACGTGTTTCATGTTGTAAGAAAAAATGTGTTATTTTAGTACAAAAGAGAGCTTGCTAGTAATTTAATGGGAAATATGGTGTGATATATATAGAATTCATTAGATTAGTGGATATAGGACATAAGTAAATAAGTTCATTGTAATATCTAATATATATGAAATAAGTATACATGTGGGAATTGTGTGATAACGTAACTAAGGAACAAAATTACCAGCAAACCACATAAATTTTTATAGATTCTATAATAACGTGAGCATTCAATAACATATATTATTATTGATGTTATTTTAAGGGTTTTGTGTGATTTTATGGTTTTGGTATAAATAGTAGGGAATAGTAAAAAATAGTGCTGAATTAATAAATTGTGTTACTAGTATAACGTGCATAATGAATTCTTGATTCATGTAATCTCACATTCCTCCATATTCAAGCATTTATCTAGATGTTTTAGATGAATGTGCTATCGCTTTTATTAGGTTACGTGATTGGAAACAAATTAAATGGCTTTGAAAATACCCTATTTTATGTAAATTTACAATGATAAATGATTGAAGAAATTTAAAGTAAGGATATGGATGAAGGATCACACAAATTAATTCTTCAAACTTGCTTTGAAATTCTCATATTGATAATTCTCAAATGATCTCTAATGAAGAAACGTACAATAAATTTCATTAAATAACTCTATACAATCCCACAAAAGAAAGATATAGAGAGTTTCTAAATTATCACTTATACATATAAGATAATTTAGAGGGATATCTAGTTTATGACATACACAGATAACGTAAAACATAGACCAATGAACCTCACACATGGTTTCATGTAGAGAAAACTCAATTTAATAACTTAATTCAACTCTCCTCAAATAATGAGTTTACATGGAATATTTATAGGATAGTATTTATCTTCTTAATAATAAGATAAATTAAATCTAAATAAGATAAACACCGTTAATAAAATCACTATTCATAGGCGGTGGATTGCCCTGGAGCTAGACAACCCAGCATAGCTACCCTTCTTCTTGTGAGGCGTAGTAGAAGCCTGGTGGGTAGAGCACCAAGCCCGGGTTAGTCCCCTGGCAGATTGGGAGGCATTCAAGGATGCACTTCATTCCAGATTCTACCCGGAGAGCCTGAAGAGGGACAAGCTTTGAGAGTTTATGCAGCTCACCCAAGGGACGATGACGGTGCGACAGTATTACACTCGCTTCACCAAGCTGCTACGCTTTGCCCCTGGATTGCTGCTAACGAGTTGACAATAGTGTTTCAGTTTGAGCAGGGGATGAACTTTGGTATCCGTAGAATTATGGGTGCAGTACCGTTCACTGATCTCGCTACACTCTATGAGCGCGCCTGCCTCATTGCCACCCTAGTCCAAGAGTAGGCCAGCATCCTCGGGAAGAGGAAACCTGAGGGCCAAAGTTCTAGGGGTAGGACCTAGCCAGAGTCAAGAAGATTGAGAAGACCCCCATCGAGAGACCAGAGTAGGGGCCAGGGACCCTCAAGAGGATTTATATGCAGACGTTGAGGCCGCAGTCACCCCGGCCGAGATTGTGGAGGTAATCTTATCATATGTTAGAAATGTGGCAAGCGGGGCCACCGAGCATTTGAGTGTCGAGGACCTTCACGTGCTCAGCAGTACTAGTCTTGTCAGACACCACCGGGGGAGCCTTGATTCCACAGCAACAAGCGTATCAGTAGCACTTACATACCACAAACCCACAACATTACCAACGAGCACCTGCCGCAACAGGTGCCGCAGCCAGAGAGGTTAGGGGAAGGCCTCAGGGACCCAAGACTTTTCCTCAATAGGAAGGCCAGTCAGGTGGATGCTTGAATGTGATCAGCCAAGCATAGGCTGATCGCAGATAGACGTCATCACGGGTACGTTCACAGCCTGCTCATTATCGGTACATATACTATTTGATTCGGGTGCTACCGTGTCATTTATTTTGTCTGCTTTTGCCACTAAGGCTAGACTATTACCTGATTCTAGAATCGACCTGTCTGTAATGTTGCCCTTCGAGGATAGAGTGGAATGTAGTTGGTTGTTCTCTAATGTGGCCTTAGTCATAGGCAGGGTAGACTTTCTAGTGTACCTAATTGGGATGGATCTGAAGGATTTTGACATGATTCTGGGGATGGACATGTTAGGGAGATACAAGACAGTCATTGATTGTGCCTAGGAGCGCGTGATCTTGTGAGGCCTGAAGGGGACTAGGGTTTCATACAGAACAACCCAGCCTAAGCCCGCCACTAAGGTAGTGTCGATAGTGACTCTGCACTCTTTGGTTTAAAAGGGGTATTCCCTATACTTGTGTAGTGTTCAAGAGTTGAATAAGGACTTGGCCGCCCTGGATAGTATTCCGATAGCCAAGGAGTTTCCAGATGTGTTTCTAGAGGAGATACCGAGCATGCCCCCAGCCCGAGAGATTGATTTTAAGATCAAATTGGTACCAAGAGCTGAGCCCGTCACGAGAGCACCCTACCGGATGGCACAGGTGGAGCTGAAGGAACTAAAGGCTCAACTAGAGGAGTTGCTTGAACATGTGTACATCCGGCCGAGCGTGCCACCCTAAGGAGCATCGGTCTTGTTCGTGAAGAAGAAGGATGATAGTCTTCTCCTTTTCATTGACCACCGAGGTCTGAACCAATTGACGGTGAGGAACCGATATTCGCTCTCGAGGATTGATGATCTCGTTGACCAGTTGAAGGGTGATATAATATTTTCTAAGATTGATCTGAGGTCCGGGTACCACCAGTTGAGGATCGTGGATGCTGATATTATGAAGACCGCCTTTCAGACTCGGTATGGGCACTACGAGTTTACGGTGATGCCATTTGGGCTCACTAATGCACCTGAAGTTTTCATGGATCTTATGACGAGTATATTCAAGCCATTCCTCAACTAATTTGTCGTGGTGTTCATTGATGACATCTTGGTGTACTCTTGAGGGAAAAAGGAACACGAGCAGCACCTCCACACTATTCTGAGTCTTCTAAGGGAGCACTACTTGTTGCCCCCATATTCTTCTTCACCTTCCCTTTATCCTTTCCTCTTCTAACCCAAACGATGCCCTACTACATTGCTTGTGCATGTCCTCCATTCTTTTTCTTGACCATGTAGTCCTCCACCATTCAACTTATCCCAATTGCCCATACCTATTCCCTACCCCACTTGCTACACTTTCCTCTTTAAGACCAAACAACCTTACCTCCCTCCTCCCATGCCTTTACCTTCCCCATCTAGCCTCTTGTGCCACTACTTCTTTATACCCTACACCTTTACCTATAACCTTCTTTCCCTTGGAATGCCGACATACACCCCCATTCGCACGCCTAACCCTATATTCCCCACCTCATCTTCTTCTTCTTCTACCTCCATATATTGCCATCCTATGTAGTCCCTCACCTCCACCCCTATGGCCTTCCCCTTCCCAACTCTAACAACCAGCATCATCACCATCACCAACCTCTACAACCTCAACACCTTCCCTATCTCCTTCTTCCTTTCCTCATTCCTTTTTCTACCTTTCTCTACTTGCACACATTCTCCTCTGCCCATCGAGCTACCATCACCTCATCTATATCTGTCATCCTTCTTTGCGTTGTTCCATCTTCAACCACCACCCCTATAGCTTCCCTACACAATTGAGCCATAACCACATCACCACCTAACCACCTCTCCCCCCTAAATGTTCTTCTCTTCCTAGTACCACCACCGCTACTTCTCATCCTCTCTACAACCCTTGGTCTGGCTCCACCATCTCATCACCTCCTTATCGTGCCCTTATTTCCCTCATTAAGCTGCCAAACACCTAAACTTTTCCAACACCACCTTTATCGTAATACCCCATATATTTTATAAAATTTTGAATGAGACTTATGCCAAGTCTAGATATTAAATTTAATTTGCTATTATGATCTTTTAAGGTAAAGTTTGATTTGAAATAAGTTTGGAAAATGATATTTACTGATTTTTTTAGGCAAATCGATAGATTCATTCATCATTTCAGCAAAATGATTTTCACTCAACTAAATCAATTGACTGGTTAGGGAACTGATCATTTGGTGTAATCCCCCAAAAATTTCGAAAACCTATATTTTAATAAATAACTTTATTTGAAATAAAATTAGCTTGTAAAAGTATTATTTTAATTATTTTGTGGATTTTAGAGTATGTAAATTTGGATAAGAGCATTTAATAAATTAAAAATAAATATTTTTCTATTTATCATATTGTTTTATTTAAATAATTTTCCAAACTAATATTTTACGAACTTTATCCTTTTTAAACTAAAATATTAGATTATAATAAATTAAATTATTAAATTAAATAATTTACCAAGAATAATATATTTTATGATTTTAATTTAATTAAATTACTTTTCCTTTTTTTTTTCATCCCCCTTTTTCCCTTTTTCCTCTTTCTTCTTTTCCTTTTTCTTTTTTTCCCTTTTCCCTCGGGCTGCCTCGCCAGGCCAGCCCTCCTTGCGCGTTGGGCCGCCCGCACCGGCCTGCTTCCCTCCCTTCTCTCCCTCGCGCACCGCCCAGCACACTCAGCCCATCTTACCCTCTCTTCCTCCCTCAGTCCCTCTCCCGCGTGCCTGACCCAGCCGGTCGCCCCCCCCCCCCCACTTTTCTTTTCCTTCTTTCCCCGACCGGCCGCCCGCAGCCTCCCTTCCTCCTTCTTCTTCTCCCCAGGCGGCAGTAGCTGCCGACCTGTTTGCTGCTACCCGACTGCCTACAACCGCCACCTTGCCACCTGTCTCTCCCTCTCCCTCTCTCTCTTCTCCCTCTTCTTTTTCTCCACCTTTCCCTGCCCCATTATTTCGAAACCCTTCTTCCCCGACCCTCTTCCTTCCATTTTCTCCCCTCCATCTTCTCCCCTTCATTTCATGCGCCGCCGCCCTCCGCCGCTCCAACCGCCACACTCATCCCCTAAACCACCTCCTGCACCCTTCTACTACCACCTTGCACCACCCCAATACCCATCCCGCAGCCCTCTTTCTCCCTTCTCCTATTTTTCTCCCTATTTTCACCCTTCTCGACAGCCGCCTGTAACGCCGCCATTCTCCGCCGTCCGGCCGTCTCTGCCGCCGCCCAGACCACCAATCTCCTCCCTACAACCCCCTCTACCACTCCCAATGCTCCTTTGACCGAGAACACCACCTTCAAGCCCTCGTTTTTCCCCTTCCTTTTCCTTCCTCGCCAGCCTGCACCTCGACACCCCACTTCGACCGCCACCTTCGCAGCCTTGCTGCCGCCAACTCCGCCACCATTAACCACCATCAACACGTCCCCGACCACCTCTTACACCCCCTCTCCACCTCTACATCCTTCCCTTGCCTTGAAACCTCCCCCAACCACCTTCTTTTCTAGCCTAAATACCCTAACCCGAAAATAATAGATTTTGCTTCCTTCACCCCCCTTCGAACCCTTCCACCCCTCATGTTTGCATGAAACTCACGCTGCTCATGCAGCGTAAGCTCCACTTTAGTTTGAAAATTACTTGGCTAATTTTTAAGGTATAATGGTATTTTATGTTAAGTATTTCATTAATTAAAATTTATAAAGTCTTATGCTTGGATTCTTATTTCTAACATAATTATGATGGATATTATTTTTAGGTGTTGAGTTGCTAATTATGCTTGGTAAGATTTGATATTTTTGCAGAATCGAGGTAATTGCTAAACCTCCCTTAAATGCATGGAAACGTATGCTAGCACATTAGGAATATTATTATGATTTTATTTATGTTTTGTGAGCCAAGCATGATATATAAATGGTTGTTATATTTATTGAAAGAAAAAGGGAAATGCATGATAGCTTTGTGCCATGTGTAGGTATGATAATTAAGGAAGGAGTTGATTATTGATGGAAATACTAAATGCTTGCCTATGATGTATTATGTTGCTAATGTATGTGTAATATTATTGTCTAAGGATATTTTAGTGATATGAAGTATGTGATCTAATATATGTAGTTGAGTATCGTGTTGAACGATGACAAGTTTGGGGAGTTAAATGATAAGAATGGAGTGCAAATAGTGGTATTTTATGTAGTGGTGGTAAATTTGTAAAAATGGTGCAACAAAGGGTTAAGTGGAAACTTTATAAGTAAAAGGGTATTTTGGTAATTTAAAAATAAGTGAGTTAAATGATAATTTATAAGTAAAGGATAAAATTGTAATTTGTGAGAAAGAAGGGTATTATGGTAATTTTTGAGATAAAAGAATAATATGGAAATTTTATGATTAAATGTCCAAATGATAATTTTATAAGTAAAGGGGTATTATGGTAAATTTTGGAGAAAAGGGTAAAACGGTAATTTTGGAGTCAAAGGGCAATATAGTAATTTTATAAGTGGTAAGAATGGTAATTTTGGAAGTAGGGGTAAAATAGTAATTTTGGATGAAGGAGGGCATTATGGTAATTTTTCAAGTCAAAGGGCAATATGGCAATGTTGAAAGTAAAGGGGGCAAAATAGTCATTTCATAAGTGGTGATATGGTAATTGTATAAGTGAATGGCGAAATGGTAATTTATAAGTAAGGGGTAATATGGTAATTTTGGAAAAGAAGGGCAATATGGTAATTTTGTTAAGGAAAGATAAAAATGATAATTTTGGGATGTAAAAGGGTAAGATAGTAATTCGAAAAGAAAAAGGGGTGTTATGGTAATTCTACAAGAAAAAGGGGTATGGTGGTAATTGTATGAATTAAAGGATATTATGGTAAACCCGGTAATATGGGGTAACTTGGTAATTATGATAACGACAAAAGATAATTTAGTAATTAAATTATGATTGTAGAAGGGCAATTGGATAAGTATGATACTAGGGAAAGGTAATTTGGTAAATTAACCAATTAAAGGGCATTATGGTAATTTTAATAAAGGAGAAGGGTAATATAGTAATTATAAATATGAAGAAGGGTAAATTAATATTGGTAATTATGAAGAAGGGTGATTTGGGATTCATGATAGTTAAAAAGGGTAAAATGGCAATTAAAATAATTGAGAGGGCAATTTCGTAATTATAACAAAGGAGAAGGGCGATTTGGTAAAATAACCAACCAAATGGGAAATATGATAAGTGTAGCAATTATGAGGGGTGAATGGTGACCTAAAAAGGGTATGAGATAATTTGGTAATCTAAATTGGTCAAAGGGTAATTTGGTAATTATGTAACCTAAAGGGTAATATGGTAATTTGGCGAGTAAGGAATGGATACTTAACAATTATATAAGTAAAGGGCAAATGGGTAATTTGCACCTAACATGTCCTTGAGATTGTGGAACATTATAATATGATTCAAGTAATGCTGATTAGCCAAGTAGGAGTATTAGTATGGCCTTAATGGTTTCTCTATGATATCCTGGATAATCTTCTTAATAAGAAACTATTAATGATATCAGAACGATTGAAAGTAAATAAGTATTGGATTATTGTGCTTTTCGTGATCACTTTAATTAAGACACTATTACTTAAAGTGAAAGACCTCGAGATCGGGAATGGTGACTCCTTAGGGGTCGCTACCCTAAGGACGTGGTTTAGTCCACGATTATTCTGGTATTTGCTGGTGTGCCTTTGTGCCCCAGCCAGGCCCTATATCTTACTCTTTCTAGCTCTACGGACCTAGTTAGGGGGTATGCATACTTATGGATTAGGTGTCCTTGTCGGTAGGGTACTGAGTTAGCTTTATGCACCAGTACGACCAGGGTACCTTTGCGTCCTTGGGTTCGTGGTTGAAGGGTACTGAGTAGCTGACATGCACCGGTACGACCGGTGTACCTTTGTGTCCCGGGTTATGGATCTCCCAATCGAGGCAAATAAATATGATTGATGTGCTGATTAAAGAAAAGGAAAGATACTATTATTGAAAGTGGAATATTAATGAGCCGGGCCCAGATGATTATGATATTGAGTACCGGTCCACCGGTTATAATAGTGGCCAGGAGCATTGTGCCCTGGATGATGATTCTTTATATATCCCGGTCCACCGGTTATAATAGTGGCCAGGAGCGTTGTGCCCTAGATGATGATTCTTTATATATCCCGGTCCACCGGTTATAATAGTGGCCAGGAGCGTTGTGCCCTGGATGATGAGTTTATATATATTCCGGTCCACCGGCAATAATAGTGGGGGTCCCGAGCTCAATAAAACCAGTTAAGTATGTGAACAAAATTATGGGCAAGTACAAATCACTTATAGTGGAACAAGGGCTTAAGGCCTAATTGTTTTGAGTTTACGTTATGATATGGCTTAAGATCGTAAGTACCGATTGTTCGTAACGATATAATGATATGCTATGTGAATGTTAATTATGTGAATTTTATATATGTATGTAGCTTGTTTCATGTGTTGCATTGCGGGCCTGCTTTTAAGTGGGACTTTAAAGGGTTACTCAGTACAGTAGTACTGAAGGGTTCCATTCGTGGGGCCCCTGCCTATTCAATGGGCAGTGTCCCTCGCGGGTCTTTTTAGGTGCTACTCAAGTGGGCAACGGGGAAGAGAGTAAGGTCTCATCCGAAACTACTAGGGTTTTTCTCTCTCTCTTTGAAATTTCTAGTTTTAAATGTATATATTGATACCGTAACCACCATGGGTGGATTTCATTCTTGTAAACGTTTGGTACGCTACTCTGATTTAAGTTTGTTGAAATTCTTGCAAATTGTATTTCATTTTCCTTTAGCCTTAGCACTTAGTACTGGAACGGTATGAGTGAACCGGTCTGGTACTAAGTGTGGCGGTAATACTCCCAAAATTCACGGTTTATTAATTTGCTTCCGCTAGTTTCCTTTTAATTAACGAAATTTTTCAGTAATGAATTTTGGGGGTGTTACATTTGGTTTGTAGAACTATTGAATGGTAGGCTACAGCAAGCTGTGCACACCCAGGCAATAAGCTAGGAACCTTCATAGGCCGAGTATAAATGAAGCACAATCGTGCTTATGTAGTGCATGCATAGGTGATAATGAATGGGGATACACAAGTATACCAAGCCAATACATTACCTATACAAGTATGTATAGGTGAATGGTTCAAGCATGCAGACACTTGCAATAAGGAAAAAAGGGTGGTGCACAGCTATATGAGAGACCATGTTTGAGTAATGTGCCTCACAAAAATACAACATACAAGTGAGAAAAGAAGGTGATGATGGTGAGAGTGGACAGTGATGGTCGACGACGATGAGGGGGGTGATGGGATGGCCATGGTGGCTAATTAATCGAAGAAGAAGAAGAAGAAGAGAAAAAAAGGTGATGATGGTGAGAGTGGACAGTGATGGTCGACAATGATGAGGGGGAGTGATGGGATGGCCATGGTGGCTAATTAATCGAAGAAGAAGAAGAAAGGTGGCTTATATAAGTGATTGGTTGACAAAAAATAGCAACAAATAATGAAAAATAAATAGGAGAGAGAGAGAGAGTATAGAGTAGTGTATATATAAGTGTGTGGTGATGGCATGCAATAGGAAAAGATTACAAGGGATTATGATGAAAAAAATAAGGGCATGAGGGAGTGGTTGGGGAACAAGGGAGAGGAGAAAAATTCAATAAAAGAGATGGGAGATGATGGTTGAGAGTTGATGGTTGTAGAAGAGGAGGAAAACACAAGCAAGTAAAATGATGCCAGGCAGGAAAATGAAAACGGGTAAGAAAAGAAAATGGAAAAAGATTAAGGTTAGGATTATAATAAATTTTGATTAGCTAAAATAGGCAAGATTGATGATATAAATCTACCAGGATTATGGTCTAGTTAAGAAATATAATTTATCCATAACAAAGATTTGGATTAGGTTAAGATTTTTTGATTAACCAATTTGGGTAAGGTAAGAATAAAATTTTTAGAGATTAGAATTATATTAAGGAATTAATTATATAAGATTAGGTTTAGCAAAATTATAGGATATTAGAATAATAACTTGTAGATCTCGTATGTATATGCATATTATATTATTATATCATTATGTAGTGTCATAATATCAATGTTTATGTCATTTTACGTGTTCCATGTGATATTAAAGTTTTGGTATGAATAGAAAGGAATAGTAATTAATCGTAAGAAATAGCAATGAATAATAATGAATAGTATTAATAGTGCAAAGTGCATAATGAGTTCTAATTTTATGTAATCACATATTCCTCTATATTCAATCGTCTACCTATATATTTTATCTGAGCATATAACTGTTTTTAGATGGTTATATTTATTAAAAAGATATATTATATTGATACTACACTTTTAAGACATTTCATGCAAGTGTAATGGTTGTTCTACTGCTTTTTAGCTTGGTTGGGATGAGATTAGAGTTATCCTATCACTTCATTTCTCTATATTGTATTTTCTTGAGTTTCTTTTGTAACCTTAAAGTTTTTGGTATTAAGTAACAACCCTACATAATTGTGAGGTAAAAGTTTAGTTTTTATCCTCGCATCTAAATTAAATTGGGTAAGGGTTATATCTTCTCTATGTTGGTTGTGGTGGTAAAACCCTAAAATATATATTTTTTTTACTTCCAAAAAATTATTTTTGAACAAAGATCATATGTTGTAAAAATCAAGGTGTTATAAATTGGTATCAAAGCTTTAGTCTTGAAATACTAGAATAGTTGTGAGGAGTGTCTTTATTGTAGCTTAGGTTACCTTTGTGTGTTTGCTGTAATGTGTTATTATCTATCCGACCATATTTCCTTTAAATAACTTGTTATCCTATTATATCTTTTTTGTCTTCTATGGTTTCCCTTATGTAATGGTATTCTAAGGTTTTGTTATTGATTAAGAAATGATATGATATGAGTGCAATATGGTTTTTGCAGATAACTACATACTCTTAGAGATGAGAGAAACCTTAGAGAGTGGTTTGAGGATAAATTCATTTGTTATACCATTGTGTAGATGTTAGAAATCCTATGGGATGCTCCTAAAGTGGGTTTGATTATGCGTTACTTCTTCACTTTTCCCTTCTCTTCGAGGTTAGAGTTAATTTTTCTCTAGTATCCTATCTTGTTTCATTCATATTGTGTTTGCCGTTTCTAACCAAAATTATGAAATCTTGACTCATAATTTTGAATTAAATTTTAGTTTATGTCCCTTCCTTCGTTTAACTTTAGGGATAAATTTTCTTTCAAGGAGGTAATGATATAATACCCAATTTTTATAAAAAATTAATTTAATTTAGGTTTGTATAATTTATAAATATGGCTATCTTTTTTTAATGATTAATTAAATACTTTAAAAATTTAGAGACCCTAGTTGTATTTTTGAAACACTTCATTCACACAATCTTGCGTTTCCTTATGATTTAAAGTTTTTTGATACTTTATAGACATTTTTGCCTGTTGAAAATATTATTAATTGAAATAACTTGATTATAATTTGATTCCTTATCTTTTTCTAAGCTACCTATTCTTTTACTAAATTTTTAATGGAGACTTTGATGAAAGAGAACTATTTATCAGAATTTTTGCTATTATTCAAATTTTAGGCCATAAAATGATTCATTAAGATATATTAAATTTACCAAACTTTGGGAATAGTTAAAAAATATTTGTAACTACTTTTTGACATTTTAAGATATATTCTACTATTTTGGGCATAATTAACTCACAAAATTAATCATTCACTATACAAAACATATCCTATATATCTCAAACTTATTCCTAAGTTTATAGAATATCTAAAAATAGTCATTAATTTCACAACCTATGCTCATTCCATATTTTATTCTAATTTTCTACTTAATTTAACAAATATCTAAATAAAATATCAAAGCTTTACCAAACAATTTTCCTACTCCATTCTTGCCCACCCTTTCCTTCTCTCATACCCTTTCATCTTTTATATTCCCCAATTCCTCTTCTCCCTCCATTGAAATTTTGTAGCTTTTCTTAATTCTTGATAGTTTTCCTAAATTATTACATGGTTTAGGCAATTTTATATAAATATTACAAAAGAAGGTGTTATACTCGAGGCATAATATTCTTTTTCTTATTATGGAGATTTGGAATAATATTAAAAATGACTATTCATTGAAGTTGATATAATTTGGTTGCTAGCGTAATTATGAATGCCGATCATACCATGTGTTGATTTCTAATGATTTTGGCTTTTCGGTTGTTTGACATGGTTATTGTGGTGTGAATGTCTTTAGATTTTACAAGCATGGTTCTTGTGGTTGTTTATACTATTATTTTTTCTAGATAACATTTGGATTTGAATATGATTAAGCTATGTATATTTTTTATGATGTGTTTGGTGTATGTTTAGGGTGATTTTGGCCTCTGGTTAGATATGCATGTTATTGTTGCTTTTCTAAAAATTTAATTTTAGGTTGTTTAAGTATGATTTGATTTATTTAAAGTCTTGATTTGTATTTTTATAATTAAAATTATGATTTAAAGAAGATTTAATGTGAAAATGGGTTTTTTTGTTAATTTACAAGGGACTCACAACTTGTTTGAACTTTTTTATGTTCGAATATGTTCATATGGAAATTAATAAATAGTTTGAAAAGTGTAATGAGTTTTATCTTATTATATTAATAGTTAAGATATATATATTTTTTAGGGTTTCTAGGACATAATAGTTATTTTATCTATTATTTAAAATTGTTAAATGAATTTTAGTATTCTATTATGCTAATTATTTATTAGGGATGTTCAATATTTAGTTTTATAATTTTTTGAATATGCTTACTATATTAATCAAATTTTGTAAATTTTGAGTTTTTGAAGGAAAAAAAATGTCTTTCTATAAAAAAAAACTTTTCATAATTATTTTGGTTTTCATACAATAATTGGAGATATTTATAAGTGCATTGAAATATTTTATTAAAAGTAATCATATATTGAATAGTACCCTCTAGAATATTAATTGGACCTCAATATAATATCTCAATAATAAATAAATTTCCATTTATAAACATATATTTTTGACATGTTTTCCCAAATTCCACTATTCATAGATAGTACTTTGGTGAGTAGTAATTTTTTCTAATTTTTTTTTGTGTTTATACATGATAAATAAGTGTATATTTCATTAGTATACATGATAAATGGGTATATTTCAAAATGAAATATTGCATTTAAAGTTAGTAGGATCGTTTACCCTTATAGCAGTAATCACACATGTAGGCCATGTGGCATAGGCTATACAATTAATCACTACTTAGTTGTTCAATGTATATTTATAAAGTACTAATGTAGTAAATTATTACTGGGCCCCTCTTTATTCTTTAGATGTTTGAAAATTCCTATATAGGATATCAATAATTACTGATATGATGACCAAAATAGTAGGAGGACCCATATTCCATTTACACTTTGGTACAATTACTTGATTTTATTGAAGCACAGGTGATAATAACCTATTGTCGTTATAGAATAGGAGATAATTAAGTAGGATCCTTATTCCTTACACAGAGGATTACCCCAAATTCCATTATAGCAGTTGTGGTAAGTTGTTCCTTCAAATACTAGTTAAAGTGGAATTAACATGATGTCCATGAGGGGGAAAAATGGTTCTTGTGTTATAGTTACTAGATGTCAATAAGAGACATGAAATAAGTGTTTCTATATGTGAATTACCTATCACCCATGGGGCACAAGAGACATACGTGTTTCATGTTGTAAGAAAAAATGTGTTATTTTAGTACAAAAGAAAGCTTGCTAGTAATTTAATGGGAATTATAGTGTGATATATATAGAATTCATTAGGTTAGTTGATATAGGACATAAGTAAATAAGTTCATTGTAATATATGATATATATGAAATAAGTATACATGTGGGAATTTTGTGATAACGTAACTAAGGAACAAAATTACTAGCGAACCACATAAGTTTTTATAGATTCTATAATATCATGAGCATTCAATAACATATATTAGTATTGATGTTATTTTAAGTGTTTTGTGTGATTTTATGGTTTTGGTATAAATAGTAGGGAATAGTAAAAAATAGTGATGAATTAATAAATTGTGTTACTAGTATAAAGTACATAATGAATTCTTGATTCATGTAATCTCACATTCCTCCATATTCAAGCATTTATCTATATGTTTTAGATTAATGTGCTATCACTTTTAGTAGGTTACGTGATTGGCAACAAATTAAATGGCTTTGAAAATACCCTATTTGATGTAAATTTACAATGATAAATGATTGAAGAAATTTAAAGTAAGGATATAGATGAAGGATCACACAAATTAATTCTTCAAACTTGCTTTGAAATTCTCATATTGATAACTCTCAAATGATCTCTAATGAAGAAACGTACAATAAATTTCATTAAATAACTCTATACAATCTCACAAAATAAAGATATAGAGAGTTTCTAAATTATCACTTAAACATATAAGATAATTTAGAGGGATATCTAGTTTATGACATACATAGATAACGTAAAACATAGACCAATGAATCTCACACATGGTTTCACATAGAGAGAACTCAATTTAATAACTTAATTCAACTCTCCTCAAATAATGAGTTTACATGGAATATTTATAGGATAATATTCATCTTCTTAATAATAAGATAAATTAAATCTAAATAAGATAAACACTATTAATGAAATCACTATTCATAACACTATTCACATAAATATTACCCACTTAGTCTTATGATTATAATAATTAAATCCTAACAAAATCTTAAAGAGATAGAGTATATCATAAGATAAAAGATAAACCTTATCTAATTTCTCAATGATTAAGGAAATAATTTAACTAAATAATATTATAACATAATTACCAAATAAGTGAATAAAAACCTAATTAATAAATATGAAAAGATAATGCCATCCATAATGCTAATTATCACACTTTATCCATATGTGTGTACAAATTCATATTAACACATATATTGTAAAATAATCATAACTTTGTGTAAATAAAAAAATAGATTGGAGATTCGAAAGATGTGTTGAACTCCTAATTTAATAATATTTCCAATGATATCTATATTTTAGGGTAAATAATTATCTTAAAATATTACCCAACTTTATTCTATCATAATTCATAAGTCAATCTTCAAAATCTTGGAATGTTTCTGCATCATTCTCCCTTTGTTGAGAAAAGTTTTTCCTCAAATTTACTCTTGAATAAATCTTGTTAAGCCTTGAATTAATGTTTGAATCTTGAATCAATTGACCTCTTGGACCATTAAAGTTCTAAAAAGATCTTCAAAATTGAGTTATGATACCAATTTTATATGTAATGGAATGAATTACTTTAAAAATATCATATTTTATGTAATTTTATATTGATAAATGATTGATGAACTTTAAACTAAGGATTTGGATGAAGTATCATATAAAGTAATTCTTAAAACTAGTTTAGAAAGTATCATACAGATAATTACAAAGGATTTCTAATGAAGAAATACATAGTAAACTTTACTAGATAACTATATACAAACCCACACAGGAAAGGTATAGAGGGCTTCTAAATTATCACTTATGGTGATAAGATAATTTAGAGAAATGTGTAGTTTATGACTCATGAAGATAATGTCAAAATAGAACAAAAAAAACTTACACGGGATTTCACTGAGAGAAAACTCAATGAAGAAAGAAACTTACACAAGATTTCAATAAGAGAAAACTCAATATTGAACAACTTAATTCAACTCTCCTCAAATAATGAGTTTACGTGGGATATTTATATGATAATATTCACTTTCTCATTTAACCTCCTCAATAATAGGATAAATTAAATTTAAATAAGATAAACACTATTAATGAAATTACTATTTATAATACTATTTACATAAAGAGTCCCTAATTAATCATATGATAGTAATAGTTAAATCCTAAAAAATCTTAAAAAGATAAAATACATCATAAGATAAAAGATAAACATTATCTAATTTCTTAATGATTAAGGAAATAAATTAACTAGCTAATATTCTAACATAATGATCAAATAAGTGAATAACAACCTAACTAATAATATATGAGAAGATAATGGTGTCCATAATGCTAATTATAACACTTTATCCATTCAACCGTAAAAATCTATTTTAACATAATTATGGTAAAGTGATCGTAACTTTATGAAATTTGATATTTGGAAGATGCATTGGACTCCTCATTTAATAAGATTTTCAATGATATTCATATTGTAGGGTAAATAATTTTCTTATAATTTAATGCTTGCTTTCTTTTATGGTAATTCATAAGTCAATATTTAAAATCTTATAATATTTATGCATCATTATGTTTATTAACTACACATACCGTACTAATATTAGACTTTCAGATATTTAGTGTAGATGTAATGGTGTTATTCTACTACTTTTTTTTTTTTTTTTTTCCAGCTAAGATCTATTCGAATTTGAAGCACGTCGCATCGAAATGCAGCAAGCGGTGTTAAATTAGCGGTTGGTGAGGAGTAAGGACTAAGGACGCTAGTTTTTGAGAAGTTGGTGGTCTTTATTATTATGGGACCCAGCAATAGGGGTGGAACTTGCCAATTTGGAACGTTCATGAACCGCGTTTGGTGGAATGTCCAAAGGTTGGTGGATCCAACGTGGCAGAGGCCATCTTCGAGCAGCATAGGATAGCGGTTGGTGAACAGGAAGTTTCTGGCTTTCTGCCACCGATGTAATTTATGGATAAGAGTTGGTGAGAGTTCATTAATTATTGGGTACCCAAAATGATTGACAGACGCAAAACGATCAACCATGCCACGCCCCCAAACGCATGAACATAAACATGAAGGGAGGTTGAGAAAAGATATTAATAATTTTATTCAAGTGGGATTGAACAACGTGTTTTGGAAGTAAGTTGCAGTTTAAATATAGTTTTTCTTAGGTTAAAAAATATAATAGTTAATAACAACATTTTTTTTCCGAACAAACAACGGTCTTGAGGGCACAATTTTCATTTATACATCCTATTTGTTATATACCTTTTTTTTTCCTCAATCACCAATTCTTTTCCTGGAAAAAACAAACGATAAATTTAAATATCAAGTAAGCGATTAAGATTAGTTTTGACAAAAAAAAAACACCATAAATGATCGATGAGTCGATCACAAATGGTTAGCCTATTCGTTGTTCCGTGACACAAAGGACTTCATCGTTTTCTAAAATTGACTTCAACTCTTGGGTACCGTTTTGTTCATGGAAAATAAAATAATATATATATATATATATATATATATATATATATATATTGACCCCCTCCCTTAGTCATAAATTTTGTTATCTTCTTATCTCTCCTCTCTACTTTCTGCTATCATTTTTACCAACCTTTCTATTTCGTTTCAAACATTTGGAACCATTAGCGCAATCCTAGCAAAAGCAACTAAAATTTGCTCCCATCTTTTTCCAAGAGTATGCCCCGCAACCTAAAACAAGGAGGGACACATACTTGAATTGTTATTTTACTTTAATTAAATAAAAGATAATATGTTACATCTTCTACGGTCATCAGTCACCTAACTTTAATATTTGGGATAAATCATGACCCACATGAAAACAAATATATGCTAATCCATAAATTAACCCCCAATGATAAGATGATTGTACAACAATTCTTAAACCCATTAGTTAGCTTAAAGCACCGATGGACGACATTAGCGGATGTTAAAACATAATAAAATTAGGAAGTGAGCTAAACCTAACGTGGATCAATAAGATTACATGTTTAACAAAATTATCAAAATACTAAAGGATGTACATCAAACCAAGAAATAACAAACACACTCATTCATGCATATACACCGCTACATAGTTAAGTAGAAATTTCACACAAATAATTGTTATGATTTAGCACTTCATTGTTTTTTTAATGAATATAGCGCTTATTGTTGGGAAAATACATGATTTATCCTCCGATTTAGAAAAAAAAAAACTATAAGATATAGCTCTAAGTTATGAAAAACATGTAAGATAACTCTAAGTTCTAAGGGTTATACAATAGAATATCATTTCATACACAATAGCCATTAAATGCTAATTACTAGCTTTCAAAATTTTCAAAAAGTTAAATAATGGATACGTCCTTCCTCTTAACAAACCCCATTAGCTCTATTTTCCTCACCCTCTCAACTTTTATATTTTATCACTATTTTAAGATAATTATAAATTTTCAACATCACCCCTATTGAACCTCCCAACACTCTACCCAACCACCACTAATGCTGCCCAATAACCGTTGAAGCACCACCTATTGTTGTCCACACTACTATGACATCAAAATTTTATACATCTCATTTTGAATGTAAACACCTAAATAAATCAAAAAAAAAAAATTCTAGAATAATGAAATCAAAAAACACTCTAATTTTTTCCATTTCCTCCTTATCTCTCTTTTTGTTTTTATTTTTGTGTTTCTCTATCTCTTATGACTCTCTATGTTTGGTTTTTCTTAATTGATCACTTTATTTCCCCTCATCGTACTCTTTTTTTTTTCTTTTTGTGATTCTCTATCTCTTACGACATTCTAAGTCTGGTTTCTCTTGATTGATCACTTCGTTTCTCCTTCTCCTTCTCCTCCTCCTCACTCTTCTCTCTAATTTTTATAGTATTTTTTAAAAAGAGAAATTGAATGGATTAAAACATAGATAATTGAATTTGTAAATAAATTGTTAAGTTTGGATCTTGAAGTAATAGTGGTGATGGAGAACGATGCTATATATTATAAGGGCAAACTCATGCGATACTAGAGAAAAATTTGGTACATTTTTTAATACCCCTAACTTTACAAATTAAAATTTTCATTTTGCAAAAGCATTAATTATCAAGTTACTAGATATTACCGTTACACTTAACACAAGTCTGGTTCATTCACCTTTCTCTTGCTAAGTACTAAGTCTTAAAACATATAATAACCAAAGTAAAACAATAAAAAGATGAGACATTACATATATAAAAGTATTGCATAATATGCTCCTTACACAAATGGACCTCAAAGACACCAAGGGACATAAAAGTTTAACGGAAACCTAATTACATCAAAAATAGGTATCTAAAGGTATAATACCAATTTACCTTAACTCTTAAACACAAAAAGACTATTCTAAAAATGGGATCTCCTCTCATGGGTTCTCTTCCTTGTCACTATATTATGCCTAGAGCCACTTCATACCCTTTATGTAATTATCTGCAAAAGTAGTATCAGTATAACTTCCTCGTACTGAATAAATCATGATACCTCGCAAGATGTAGTATACCCACATTACACATATTCACACAAAAATTCAAAAATCATACTCGAATACAAATCATGTACCATAACCATATGAAATAAATAACATCAAGTCTCAAATTCGACAATAAAACAAGCCAATTTACTTCACATCATCATAAGGTTCAATAGATATATCCGATTAATCAAATAAAGTCAAAACACCAAGGTAGGCACTTAGGCAAGTACTGAATCAACACATCTAGATCAATTCCGAATACCAAGGTAGTGTATTAAGGTAAATAATAATCCATACCAATTCCAAATACTAAGGTTGTGTACTAATGCAACTACCGAATCAATACATCCAAACCAAGTCTAAATACCAAGGTAGTGCAGTAAGGCGACTACCGAATCAATACATCCAAATCAATTCCTTTTATTTTCTTACAAAATAATTACTTTCATTTTTAGTTACTAAAGGGGAATACAATCAATCTGGGGACCATGAGGCACACCTGTTTATACTAGCACCAAAACATAACACATTACCCTGACACTCAAACATAAGGATATAGTGGTACACTTATTCATATCGGATGAGTTTAGTTCCTCTTATAAAGGTTATTTGGAGTCGGTATGAAGGAAAGGAAGCAACCAGGGATACCAAGAAGGACATGCACAAGTTTCACCTTGAGCTTTTCAACTTTAGTGCATTAGGTTTTGGATTCTCTCTCTTTTAAGAGGTTACTTCCTAGTAGTATAGTAGTGACTTTGGTAGAGTTAACCAACAAGACCACCTTCCCTACATCCATTTTATCTTCTTCTCAAGCCTTTACTTCTTGACTATGGAAATAAAGTCTCTTTTAAGGGGGTAGTGATGTAATACCCCAAATTTTTATTTAAACCTAATCATGAGTAATTAATATCATAACCTAATCCTAATCTTTAGATATAAATATTTCTACTTTATCATAATTCTCCAACCTTATAATTTAACCTAATCTCGATTTATTGATAATTAATCTATTCTATTATGCTAACCTAAATTATATTGATCTTATTATAATAAAAAACTAAAAAGTATTAACCCTACTCTTTTCCCTCTTTTCCTTTTTCTCTTATATCCCTCATGGCAGATCCTCCCCCTTCTTCTCCTTTTTTCCTTTCTCTCTACATGAAATATTGTCCATAGATAATGCTTACATGGTCATAACTCCATCCCACCTACCAAGCCATTCCTTACTTCCATCAACTCCCACATCCTACACATAACAATTGGGTTGAATTTTCATCTCACCTCTCACTTGTTTCTCCACCTTTTATAGAATTATATATAGGTATACTTGAAAAAAATTAAATGCTCCTATCACCTCTCTTCTCTCCCTTTTGTTTTTATAAAATAATGCACCACCATTTTCCCCACTTCACTATCTCCTTATAGTCACAAAAAAAACCCAAAAATCCACCATAAAAAAGATAAACTAAGACAGCCAATTGGTCATCCTTTCCAAACATCACCCCTACTATTGGCCAAAATGGCCAAAGCTAAACCCACAACTTTAGTTACCTCCACTACAAAAACCTTCTCCCCTTTCCCTTCTACTTGCTGCAACAACTCTCAATATAGCCTAACACCACCCTTTGGAAGCCTTGACTAAAGCAAACCCTTTGGAATCATATACTAAAACCTTCCTTCCATCCATTTCCAGCCATAGTGGAAGCCCTCAATCCACCCTTCAACACCTCCAACGTCATTGAACCACCACCATTCAACTTCCACCACCCAAAATTATCCCTTTGTTTAGCCTCCAATACTGTTGCACCTCCCCTAACAATGACTGGTTGTGCTGTTGCTCACCCTCCATTTCCCATGGCATCCCACCATTCCCCCTTTGCTTGGTTACGGAAGTTAATTGCAAACACTACCCTTCTTGGCTCAGTTTTGTTCCTTCTTTATACTTTCTATCTCCTTAAGCATTTCCTTATTTTATTTATTTAATCCTAATGATATTCTATAATGATTTTCATAGGTGGTTTCCTCACGGTCTCGAAAGAGACAGATTAGGATTTGCATTCTTAGAGATCGGAGCCATTTTTGTAAGGATAGTTGTTATAGGAAAGGGTTTTGATTTGCTAAATTCTAAACATGATTTTGTGTTAAATTGTGATAGTTTGATTATTTGAATTAATATATGATTGTTGATGGTATGATAAGTGGTTGATATAACATGATAGAAAGTGAGTAAGTAAAGATCATGCAGTATTGTTATTTTGTGTGGAAAAAAATCCTCAGTGTGAAATTTGGATGTATCATGGGTTTATTAATGGTATTATGAATGCGAAATAAGTATGATGTGGTTTATGGATAAAATTTTAGATTTAGATATGATGTTATTAAGCACATAAGATTCGCATGAAATAAGTTTTTTTTGTTATTGATATGGGCATTTTGATGAACGTAGGATAATTATGGGAATCATGGTATTTTAAGGTGTTATATCATCCAAAAAGTGATAAGGAATTTATATTAAGTGTTTTGAGTAACTGTGAATGACATCATATTGATACAATAAGAAAATGGGTGGTTTGGGAATAATGACCTTAAAATAAGAAGGCTATTATGATATGTGTAAAATGGTAGATTTAGACCATTAAATTCAACTATGTTGTGAATATTAGTATTTTGGGAATGTATATTAAATATGATAAGTGTTTAATCCCTACATGGAAACTAATGATTGATCTATGAACTTAGGGTTTATAAGTCCTTGGAATAGTAACTTTTAGGATATGGTTATTATTGCATATTCAATACCTTAGAGTTAGGCCTTGAAATTTGAATATGTTGATAATGATAGTATTTGAGGATAAGGTAATAATTTTGGTGACTAAAAGAGTAACAGAAGATGAGTTATGATAAAAGTGAAAAATTAGGATTTTGGGAAAATATAGGAATCTTACCTCTAGAGAAAGGCCTTATGGTTTTCATGATTCACTTATCCACTTTATATTTATTCTATGCCTTTGAATCAATCATGGAAAATACATTAATCATTTGAGTCAACCAAGGGGTTTTTGGAATACGTTCCACTAGATGATCATAGTGACTCAAGTATGTTGTCCTCGAGAGATGTTTTAGAATTTTTGAACCAAAAATATTTATTTTTTATCCAATACAAAAGAATTTGAAAAAAAAATTTGGGTGAGTTTACCACAACACTAACCATGAGAGAGCTATATTCATTACTTAGTCCACGTCTACTACAAGGAAAAATGAAACGACGAAGGAAAAGATGCATGCTCATAATTTTAATAATGGTGAGAATAATAATATAGATGAAAGGAATGTGAAAGTTTAAAAATCTAAATAGAAGAAATCGAGCCAAGAGTTTAAATCACCAGAAGAACAAAAAATTCCCAATGTAGAGGGTAAAACAACTTTAATTAGTTAGCCTAGCTCTTAGGCATAAACATAAATTTTTGACCCAAAGCAATGACTTGCTAGTGACCCACATTACCAAACTCAGCATACTCTAGTTTAGAGTTTTGCCCCTGCAAACAATCCTCTACTCCCAGGACTAAAAGCTGGATCATCATACTAACTACACAAGTGTAGTATCAGTACGATGAAGTACTAGTAAAACATACTACTCTAAAACACGGTAAGGCTCCTGCAACATATTGAAGTTACGTAGTAGCATGGAGATAAGCATACCAATATAAATTAACACTTATTCATGTAGTAATAATATAACAAGAGATGCTTTCATGGAAATCATGAAAGGATAACGGTACGATAAATATGTCATAATCCATACAATATAAACCATTTTAGAATTCTCCCTTTAGTAATCACATTGTTTTTAGTTAATAAGATAGTTCATTTAACCCATCAAGTTCAAAATTAACGAAATTCATGGAAGCATATATAATAATGATGGGATATCACACCTACCACACGGGGTTTAGATACATCGAAGGGGATTTTCTTTAGGGATACCACACCCAGCATACATTCAGTGTACCTACTACGAGGGAGAAAATGTTGGGATACCACACCCACCACTTAGGGTCTGGATATATTGAAGGGGATTTTCTTTGGGGATACCATACCCATCATACGTTGAGAGCACCTACTGCGAGGGGTAAAAGGTTAGGATACCACAACCATAACATAGGTTTAGGATACATTAAAGGGGAGTTCACTTATAGATACCACACCCACCATACATCTAGTGCATCTACCATGAGGGCTAACACAAATCAAGATTTCACTTCCACTACATGCAGTTAAAGTACACCAAGGGGGATTGTACTAGGATACCTCACCCACCAAACCTTGCATGTCTCCGCCACAAAGGCCATGATGCCTTGCCATAGTATAATCATATACCCAAAATATATTCACATACCCTCTACTAATTGTAATCTGGTAGAGAAGAAAATAGGTACTAAATGAAAAATATAACCATAGGGTGACCCATTAACTAACTCCCAATCAGCTACCGTGAGAGTTAGAGAAAATGGCTCAAAAAATATCTTATTCCATTATTATACATTTTTAGTGCTATCACAAATCACGGATAAAATTCATAAATAAACAATTGGGTGCTTCCAAGTGATGATGCAAAAATTATCACAAGGGTAAAAGACACCAACTAAGTGTTTTGAGATGACACCAAACTTAAACAATTCAGATCCCAAATATCACCATCATGACTTTTATTAATTCTAGGGCAATGATAGTTGAAATTATAATTTAAATGCTGTAATTGAATGGAATTATTAACACAAAAGGCCCAAGAGAATAACATAAAATAATAACTGAACTAAATATCAAACAACTAGACCAATTGATCAATCCCTAGGACCTATCCTCTAGTCTGGTCATAACATCTGATCAAAGACAAAATAACACCACATGACTAATTGGCTTGTTTGTCTCATTGATTAACTATATATAGGAACTAGTTGATGGGTTGGGTTTAACAAGTTGATGGGTCTAAGCATATACTTGATGCACTGCCGTATATACAAAAAAATTATTAAATAAAGGCAAGAAGGAGTTGAACCCATAAGGAATGATATTTTAATCACTAATTTTGCAATTGATGTTATAATCCCGTTTATAAAATTTCATTGATTCTAATACTAAATCTAATTATACTGAGTCTTAATCACTAATTGACAAATGGGGAAGGAATGAATTGATGATGGAATCATGATATCAACATTCAAGTAAGAAGAATGATTCTAAAGGATTTAATTTTGACCTTTGGAAATTCATAATAACAAATTCCTTTGCTTCCTCTAAACCTTAATAAATTGAATATGCTCTCAATTTATTTTCTAACCATTTAATAATAGAGGTTACGAATGCTAGATTTAAATAATGGTAGCATTATGAATGAAAAGCAGCCAACTACAATCATAATCACATAAGCTTGGATTATGCAATTACACAAATTAATGGATAAGATTAACAATTAATCTTCTTGCTACTTTAGACAATTTGATTAATAAGTATGGGTTAATTGCATTACCTTAGCAAAGATTAAGTTCTAAACTAAATAGGTGATCAATTTAATTAGTTCAAAAATCTTAATCTATGATACGGAATCATTCAATTCGATCCATTAAATCAATTAAATTTCATCTAGTATCAAACATTCAAAATATGATATTGTAATTATGATATAATTCCATCCTCAAATCATCCTACCTTGTTCAATTTACTCAAACATTTGCATATTTAAAAATCATACAATTGCATATAAAGACCAAAAATTAATAACGACAACACATTCACAAAATCCACTTGTGATACAAAAAGATGACAATAGAATGAACAGAAGTATAATTGCAGATAATCTACTTATATTTAACAAAAATAAAGAGACTAAAACTCATAAAGGAATAGAGAAGACTTATTAATTGAAGTGTAGATTATCAATTGATAACTAGAATTCAAGAAGATCAAAAAGTTGGAATTATGTATTACATGTATATTCTAGAGGAATAGAGGAAGAAAATACATTCCAAATTGTTTCGATCTCCGATCTCTCTATCCCGAACCCTGTTTTGAGATAGAATATATTAGAAACAGGTTGCATGGACAGTTACAAATTTTTTAAATGGAAACACCGTCTGTGGTTTGGAAACATGGGACCTCCGTGTTTTATTCCAACTGTTTTGTCGACAAAGATTTTAAAATCAATGCTCGAGATAATTAACATGGCCCGCGTTTATGAAACACAAGGGTGGCATGTTTTCAGTTCTTCCACTATATTCCTTTTCAAATATCAGTATAGCTTCTCTTGGTGTATTTTCTCCCTTTCCAACTTTGATCTCCTTGATTTAACATTTCTTGATGTGTTCTTCACTTTATTTCTTCTTTTCATTGATTTCTCCTTGAATTTCCTCAATTTTTTTCTTTCTTGTAAAATCTATTCAAAGGAAGAAAAATCGATGAAAATATTAAATCTTATAAAATTAATGAGGGATAAACGACATTTTTAAGGATGAAAATAATTTATAAATCTCATCTATCAAATACCCCCTGCTTGGATCATTTCCTGTCCTCAAGAAACATCATAACATACACATGAATACATCAAGAAATGCAAGAGAGGTAGGTTGTGGATTACAAGAATTATTAGACTGGAATTATTCATGTAAGAAGCTCAACACTACAATGGGACTTAAAATACTTGTAAATCATGAAATCTCAATGATGAAAATATTTTTGGATCACACACCTAAATCACCATATAAAAAGTCTTATGAAATGCTCAAACGATTAAGGAGTGAAAATTATAATAGTTAGTATCTCATCATGCAAATTAGATTAAGACTAATGAAATTCAAACTAGTAGGTTCTTGCTTTTGGTTTGAGAAAACACTCACTCTCATGTGTGTATAGTGTGATGTTGTTACTCTCAAAACATCTCCAAATGATAATGATCGCCCATATGTTTGCCATTATTCTCAATTTGCTACTACTGAAAAGAACTCAAGTATATAAGAATCAAAAGGTCTTGAATTTGGTTGTAATGGGGCTAGACTCCATTAAATAGAGAAGAAAATTATAAATATACACCATATACATATATACATGGATAATACAATCCTTCCCAAAATTCTTCTAAATTACTATATTTTTTTATCAATTGAAATAACAACAAATTTCTTGACTCTTCAACCATATAAAGATTAAGAGAGAATTTGTTTTTTTTTAAGCTGCACCCCCATGCTTAGATTTAAACATGTCAACAAACTTGTTCCCGCCAATTTATTTCTTCCTAGTTATAGAGTAGGGATGGAAAATTTATATGAGTATTAAGTTTCGGTGAAGGTTAAATCAATAAAATAAGGCTTAGGCTGAAAGGGGTTTATGAAAAGGAAATTTTTTTTTAAGGTAAGATTTTTTGGTCTTTTGGTGTTAACATAGACAGAAGAGTGACTTTATCATTTTCAGATATCCTAAAGTTCTATTTAGTTTTGAAGAGACTTAATGGCAAATTCTAGTTTCACATATCATTGGAGAGTACACACACAAGTAAAATATGTTCTGGATAAACAATATATCCAATGATTAGGTCCAAGAGCTCACCATGGTGTATCTACCAATTTTTAATTTCATTTCATCTCATTCCTAGTCAATGCATGATTTGATTCCTAACTATTATAACTTTATTTCCTTTACTGTTATCACATTTTCAATTTCTATTTTTAAGGTTTTCAAAAGATGTTGATCAAAACATACAATAAGTATAAAATTATCCTTTTCAAAAATAATTCAGTCCCATACTTTGTTTTACTTCGTAAATGGATTACTCAAATCTAATACTTCCTATTTTAAAACAAAACGAACAACTAGCACATAAAAGAGATAGGAAGTAATAAATTAAATAACTACCACTAGCATAAATATATAACATCTACGAACTATTTCTACTTAACAATAATCACCAGCTTACAAGTGCTAGTGCACCCCCTTACTTATTAGTTTCATTGTCCCCAATGAAAAAACTCAAGAAAAAGATGAAGAAGAGGATTCAAGAAGGAGGTGGAGGTGGGTCTCGGCTTCTGAGATGAAACTCAAAGAATTTTCATCATCTCCATCATTTGAGTTTGATTGTGGTGAATGGAATCCAATTGGGAATACACTTGAGTTTGGAATTGGAGATGCCATTCCGGAACAAAAGTTGAGGAAGAAGAGGAGCTGGCTTGGGATCACAGTGGTGGAGGCGGTGGTGTATGGTCACCACGAGTCGGAATAGGATGCTCGATGGCTAGAGGGGCAGGGGTATCATTGTCCTCAATTGGCTACCAATTCAGTGGGTTTAAAGGGTCGATTTTGGAAGGGTTAGGTAGAGGGAAGTAAGCACGTCATTGGTAGGCAAGATACCAAGCATTGCCTCTACGCTCGATAAGATGCGTAAGATGACAATGTTCTATATCAATGCACGTGCTCATGGCTTTGATGGGAATATCCTCAGGAAGAGATATGTCCAAGCTTAAACAGATGGTGGTAATTAAACCACTCATGACAATGTCGCCCTGTTTAGAATTTCCTACCCTTTGAAATTGTTTTGCTATAAAATAGGCGGTATCAACAGAGTAGTGTTCCAGCATAGAATGGATAAAGAAGAGTTCAATTGAGCGAACCACCTCGGTAATATCTCCTCTCCCAAAAATAGTTATAGCCAAGAGCCTTTGTATGTATCAGAAGATGAGATTAAAAATCCTGGAAGATTTGGCTTCTGAAATTCGAAAGGTATCGGGAGTAGGCATATTTGATATATCACCTATTTTAGCAAAGAAATTATTTGCATGGAACCAGGGTAGAATGAAATGGTAACCCCTAGGAGGTAATATAAAGATGTGGGAAAGTTCATGTAGGGCTAATTGTCTATCCTCATTGAAGAGACAAAAAGAAACATACCCTTGGTTATTTTGAGTGTCACCAATATCACCAACTTCAGCAAAAAGTTCAATGGTACTTAAAAATTCCAATGTTAAGCGCCTATATGTATGATTGGTACAATGGACGAAATTATGCAAACTTATAGATCTAAGCATTTACATTACTTGCTCATGAATGCCTAAGGTATGTAGACACCCGTCATCTAAATACCTAGTACCAGTGATACACCTTTGAGACAAGTAATCATACCTTTATTGTTGTTCTGGTGTAGTAAAAATTGTACCTAAATTGTTTGGCCGGTTATGTCGGTGTCTTTGTTGAGTTGGTAATGATCGAGGCCTTGAAGATTCGCCTTTAGATTGCTGTTTATTTTTTGGTGCCATCTACACAACATATCGACATTAGAAAATTGAGACATTGTGGCTTGTTTGGGATGTGTAATACAACACATAAATATATCCAATGGTTATTGAATTGGATGTTCAGAAACATTGTCACAAACTAAAATTGCATCATAAATAATTTTTCTTCTTCAATGACGGAGTTAGCATGCAATTAGCAACACACAACAATGTGGAAATGAATGCAACACATATGCCCTAGTCATGTTATTAACCCATGGTTATAATTGTGCAAGTTGTGCAACAAATTCAACCACAATTGTCAAACATATAGTCATAATCAATTTCCAAGCTTATGGGGTTAGCACATTATAGCACAAATGAAGAATATGAAGCGCATTACTATAGCAAGGTGGAAATTTACCACTTACCTTAATCTCGTGAAAAAAGGTGGAGAAAATAACAGAAATCAGAGGAAGGATGCGTTAGAAGGTTGATTTCCACAAAAATCCTAAAGTAATTTACAGAAAATCGAACGGTTAATGCACGAATCAAAGTTAGGGTTTGAGGAGAAGGTTTCTCTCATTTTATGCAATGGAATGATAAAAAACTGGGTAGAGAGAGAAAATTGAGGGTGGAGGAATAATATAGATGATGAATGTCGATATGGATTGCTGGAATGGGAAGAATTTGGTGAGAATGAAGGATTTCGAAGGTGGAAAACAGACAGGGTGCGCAGCAAAGACACGATTTCGAAGAGGGTTATGGCCGTTTTTTTTTTCAGATTTGTAAATATGGGAGAGAAAAAGGGATTTTTGTGTGAAACACGGGCTGTATTCAAGAAATAAGGTACCCCCGTGTTTATTTTTGAACTCTCTAGTTCAGGGAAAAAAATGAAAGACATACAAACACGGGATGTGTTTCAAAATACGCCCCATGTTATTTTTAGAGCTATCTGAAATTCTAAAAATTTTTATAAACATGGAAACACGGGTTGTGTTTGAAAATACGGACCCCCCGTGTTATTTTTAGAGCTCTCTGGAATTCAAATTTTTTTTGCAGACATGGAAACATGGGCCGTGTTTGGAAATATAGAACCCCCGTGTTATTTTAAGAGCTCTCTAGAATTCTAAAAGTTGTTCCTGCGAAATAAACACGGTTCGTGTTTTATAAAGACGACCCCCAGTGGTTTTTTATATAACAATAAAAATAAAAATGGAATTAAAATGTATTTTCACAAATATACACATTTCAAACATACAATATTATACCAAATCTGTAAAAAGAAAAGTATGAGATACGGAAAACTTATGTACAACACTTGGGCATTCCCCAAGTGATAAAATGCCACTCATTCAGCCTTCGTAATTGGGAATGTTAAGATCTACCACTTCCAAATTGTGCACTTGGTGTCCTTCATAATAAGGTTTGAGACGGTGTCCATTGAATTTCCACATCTTCCCTGTTTTCTCACTCTTAATTTCTACTACACCATGAGAGAACACATTAGTCACAATAAATGGGCTGATCCATCTTGACCTTAATTTCCCTGGAAACAACTTCAATTGAGAATGATATAGTAAAACTTTTTGACCGATTTCAAAACTCTTTCTATGAATGAACTTATCATGAATTGCCTTAGTTCGATATTTATATCTCAATGTAGTCTCAAAAGCATCATTTGTTATTTCTTCCAATTCTTATAGTTGGAGTTTCCTATGTCTTCCAATTTCAATTGACTCCATGTTACATTTCTTTATGGCCCAAAAAGCTTTATCTTCTAATTCAACCGGAAGATGAAAAGGATTATCGTAAACTAGACGATATGGGGACATACGAATTGGAGTCTTGAAAGCTGTACGATAAGCCTAGAGAGCATCATTGAGATGTAAGCTCGAATCCTTTCTTGTTGGTTTCACCATTTTTTCCAAGATTGATTTGATTTCCCGGTTGGATATTTCGGCTTGACTATTGGTTTGTGGATGATATGCTATAGACATTCAATGTGTCACATGATATTTCTTTAATAGGGCATCTACGGTTCTGTTGCAGAAGTGTGAACCTTTATCATTAATGATGTCTTTTGGTAAGCTAAACCTTTAAAAATGTTAGTTCGAAGAAATTCTGCAACAACCTTAGCGTCATCATTACAGGTGGTCTTGGCCTCCACCCATTTTGACATATAATCAACAACAAAAAGAATGTATTTGAACCCAAAAGAGGATGGAAAGGGACACATAAAATCCATTCCCCAAACATCAAAGATTTCACATTCTATGATAGGAGTTTTCGGAATTTCATTTCCAGGACCTAATCTCCTAGTCTTTTGATAGTTTTTGCATGTTTTACAAAATTCATGAGCATCCCTAAACAATGTAGGCCACAAAAATTCACTCTTTAAAACTTTATAAGCTGTTAGTTTGGGACCAAAGTGTCCCCCACAAGCATAACTGTGAAAAAAGTTTAAGATAGATAGAAGCTCACTATCAGGCATATACCTTCTAATGATTTGATTTGCACATTGTTTCCACAAGTATGGATCATCCTATACCAAATAGTTTTCCTGACTCTTCATTCTATCTTTCTATGCTTTAGTAAAGTGTGAGGGAAATACCTTTGCCACCAGAAAATTTACCATGTCAGCATACCATGGTATCTCATTCCCAATGACATGAAGTTGTTCGTTCGAAAATGCTTTATTGATAGGTACCTCAACTTCAAATTCTTTGATTAACCGAATTAGATGATCTGATACTCCGCTTTCTATTCCTTTCTTATCTTTAATATGTATATTGAATTCTTGGAGTAGAAGTATCCATCTAATTAGTCAGAGTTTTGCCTCCTTCTTTGCTAACAAACACTTCAACGTTGCATGATCAGAATAAACATTTATTTTAGTTCCTAACGAATAAGAACAAAATTAATCCAAAGCAAAGACAATGGTAAGAAGATCCTTTCCTGTAGTTGTGTAATTAAGTTGAGCTTTATTCAAAAATCGTGAGGCATAGTATATCACATGTGGATCTTTCCCAATCCTTTGACCTAACACGACACCAACAACAAAGTTAGATGCATCACACGTTAATTCAAAGGGGAATTTCCAATCATGTGGTTGAAGTTTGGGTGCACTTATCAATTTTTCCTTCAAGTGGTCAATTGATTTCAGGCATGCATCATCAAATTGAAATTCTATTTCTTTTTGAAGAAGCTTACATAATGGTTGGACTATTTTAGAAAAATCCTTGATAAATAGGCGGTAAAACCCGGTGTGCCCCAAAAATGAATTTCACATCTTTGACAGTTGCTGGATAAGGTAGTGAAGCGATAAGATCAATTTTTTCTTTATCTACTTCACTTCCTTTAGCCGAAATAACATGTCCCAAAACTATTCCTTGTTGAACCATAAAATGGAATTTTTTAGAGTTTAGCACAAGATTTATTTCCAGACATCTTTTCAAGATAAGGGTTAAATTACCTAGGCATTCTTCAAAAGTATATCCACGAATACTAAAATCATCCATGAATACTTCAATAATTTTCTCCAGATATTCAGAAAATATACTTACCATACACCTTTGAAATGTAGCTGGAGCATTACATAATCCAAATGGCATGCGTTGATACGCAAACGTACCATAAGGACATGTAAATGTTTTTTTTCTTGATCTTCTAGAGCTATGGGGACCTGCACATATCCAGAATAACAGTTAAGAAAACAATAATAAGCATGACCCGCTAGCCGTTCTAACATTTGGTCCATAAATGGTAAAGGAAAATGATCTTTCCTAGTCATGGAGTTCAGCTTTCTATAGTCAACACATACCCTCCAACCATTTTGAACTCTAGTAGGAACCATTTCTCCTTTATCATTCTCCACTATTGTTATTCCTGTTTTATTTAGGACAACTTGAAGCAGACTTACCCAACTACTATCAGATATTGGGTATATGACTCCTACACTTAGTAATTTTAAAACCTCTTTCTTCACAACCTCCATCATGATTGGATTCAACCTACGTTGTCCTTGTCTACTTGGCTTAACATCATCTTCCATTAAAATCCGATGCATACATACTGAAGGACTAATACCCTTAATATCAGCAACTGTCCATCCCAAAGCTAATTTGTACTTCTTCAACACATTTACCAGTTTTTCTTCTTGTTGAGATGTTAGTTCACTAGATATGATAACATGAAGGGTATTTTCATCTCCTAAGAATGCATATTTGAGATGGTTAGGTAAAAGCTTCAACTCCACTTCAGGTGGTTGTTCTATGGAAGGTATAGGTCTATCCACTGTCAATGGCAAATCCACAAATTTTTCAATTCTTCTAGGACATGTTCCCAAAGCAGTCACTACCTCTTTGATCTCTTCTTCAACATCATACATCTTTTTTAGTTCTTCCAAGCCTTCATTTTCTATACCTTGTGTCAAGGTTATTTCTAAAGGATCAGCTGATGATAATTTATACACCATTTTAGTTAAATTCTCAATGACATCAATCATAGATACCTCTTCACCATCTGCAGGATATCGCATGGAGTCATATATGTTAAACTTAATAACTTCACCATCAAATTCCATGGTCAACACTCCATCGTGGACATCAATTTTTATTTTTGAAGTTTTTAGGAATGGTCTACCCAAAAATATAGGAGAGGGGTTAGATAAACCATTATCTTGCATATCTAACACATAAAAATCTGCAGGAAAAACCAACTCATTTACCTGGACTAAGACATCCTCAATGACCCCTTCAGGATATGTGTTAGATCTATCAAACAATTGAATAACAACATGGGTTTCCTTTAAATGACCTAGAATTAAGGTGCTAAAAATAGATAAAGCCATAAATTTTTTTGAAGCAACTAAGTCAAGCATGCATTTTTCATACCTCGTGTTTCTAATCTTGCAAGGTATAGTGAAAATACTTAGATCCTTGCAGTTTAGTGGGAGCTTTCTTTGGAAAATTGCTGACACATTTTCTCCCACACTTACCTTCTCATTTTCCTTCAGTTTCCTTTTATTAGTACACAAATCCTTAAGGAATTTTGCATACCTTGGTATTTGTTTGATTGCATCAATGAGAGGGAGATTAACTTCTACCTTCTTAAATACGTCAAATATCTCCTTGTTATAGTTTATCTTTTTGTTTCTGGCCAACTTGCTAGGAAAAGGAGCAGGAATTTTGATAGGAGAATGTGACTTACTTTTTTTTGTTTGTTGTGAATCTTCACTTATTTCTTCTTCATCTATTGTTTCATTTGACTCTTTATTTATGTCATCTTCTTCACTCACTTTTCTTAGATCTGACAATTGTTTCCCACTTTGAATCTTGATAGTACTAGCATTTTCCTTAGGATTTCTTTCAATTTGGCTAGGAAATTTTGAAGATCCTTGTGCTTGTTGTTTTTCAAGGGAATCTGCCAGCTGACTCACTTGATTCTCCAAATTCCTAATACCATTTCTGGTCTCTTGTTGGAATTATAATGTATTCGTAGCCAAATATTTCACCAAGTCTTCCAAAGGCATACCCCCTGATTATTGTGGAACTTGTTGTGGAGGCATCGGTTGAAATGGTGGTCTTTGATGATTTGGTGGAATTTGGAAGAACCTGGGAGGTGGATTTGATCCTTGTTGATTTTGATACATCTGTGGTCATAAATATGAATTACCACCTTGTTGAGTGTTTCCATACCTTAGATCCGGATGATCCTTCCATCCAGGATTGTATGTTGGAGAAAATGGATGATTCCTTTTTGGTAATGGTTGTCCTCCAATGGCATTTACTTGTTGTTCTTCCTACAAAGTAGGACGCATGTCAGTTGGATGCCCGGTAAAAGAATAAATTCCGAATACCTTGGTAGGAATCTTTTCGCCTACAACTCTTTCCACAAGAGCTATCAAATTTGATGCTTGCTTTTTCAACTCAGCAATATTGGTTTCTTTCACCTGTTCAGACATAGAAGTATTATCCCTATTACAATATTGAGAGTTAGATGCCATATTAGCAATTAACCTTTTAGCTTCGATGGGTGTTTTATCAACCAAAGAACCACCACTAGCAGCATCTATCATATTGCGATCTATAGGAGATAAACCTTCGTAAAAGTATTGTATTAATAATTTTTCAATAATTTAATGATTAGGACAACTACCACACAATTTCTTGAAACGTTCCCAATATTCATGTAAGGATTCTCCTCCATCTTGCCTAGTACCACATATTTCTTTTCTTATATTAGTTGCTCTCGATGAAGGAAAATATTTTTCGAGGAAAACCTTTTGCATACCATTCCAAATTTTTACCGAACCCGCTGGTAATTCATATAACCACTCCTTAGCAGCATCAGCTAAAGCCAAAGGAAAAGCTTTGAGTTTAAGTTGTTCTACACTTACTCCATTCGGTTTCATACCAGAACAAGCTATATGGAATTCCTTGAGAAATTTATTTGGGTTAGTGAAACAACCTGAACCCATGAAGTTGTTGTCTCTAAAACCTGTAAAAATAGGTAAATCGTGTATTAATCCAGGTTTGATATCACAAGTATCATTGTCAGCAGGATAATTAATTCATAAAAGATTAGGGTTGAAGACAGGAGCAGCTAGCTCCTTGAGAGTTCGATCTTCCATCGATGGATCAATGTGGCAAGGTGTACTAAACATATCCTCTATATGGTCTTCTCCGAAATTTGTGGAACTTTCTTCAAAAGGTAATGGAATATGACTAGCGTGTTCCAATTTCCTTCTTGTTCTGGTTACAATTAGAGAGGACAAGTTTGGATCTATGGATGGAATAATTTATCCTTGATTCTCGATTACAAATGATCTCAATTGTGAGTGCTTGAAGATTTCACAAAATCAAATAATAGATGAGTACATGTGGAGAATTTATCAAAACCTAAAATAAGAAACCACACAAAAAACAAAACTAAAGATTATAATTGCAAGTCCCCGACAACGGCGCCAAAAATTTGATGCACTATCATAAATACAACATATTTATTAAATAAATCCTAACTTCCAAATACGTAGTATATGGAAATAAGGAGTCGAATCCACAAGGAATGACGTTTTAATCACTAATTTTGCAATTGATGTTATAATCCTGTTTAGAAAATTTCATTGATTCTAATAATAAATCAAATTATACTAAATCTTAATCACTAATTGACAAATAGGGGAGGAATGAATTGATAATGGAATCATGATATCAAAATTCATGTAAGAAGAATGATTCTAAAGGATTTAATTTTGACCTTTGGAAATTCATAATAACAAATTCCTTTGCTTCCTCTAAACCTTAATAAATTGAATATGCCCTCAATTTATTTTCTAACCATTTAATAACATAGGTTACGAATGCTAGATTCAATTAATGGTAGCATTATGAATGGAAAGCAGCCAACTACAATCATAGTCACATAAGCTTGGATTATGCAATTGCATGAATAAATGGATAAGATTAACAATTATCATTCTTGCTACTTTAGATAAATTAATTAATAAGTACGGGTTAATTGCATTGCGCTAGCAAAGATTAAGTTCTAAACTAAATAGGTGATCAATCTAATTAGTTCAAAAATCTTAATCTATGATACATTATCATTCAATTCAATCCATTAATTCAATTAAATTTCATCTAGTATCAAACATTCAAAATATGCTGTTGTAATTAGGATATAATTCCATCCTCAAATCATCCTACCTTGTTTAATTTACTCAAACATCTGTATATTTAATAATCATACAATTACATATAAAGAACGAAAATTAATAACGACCACACATTCACAAAATCCACTATTGATACAATAAGATGAAAATAAAATGATCAAAAGTATAATTGCAGATAATCTACTTATATTTAACAAAAATGAAGAGACTTAAATTCATAAAGGAATAGAGAAGACTTATTAATTGAAGTGCAGATTGTCAATTGATCACTAGACTTCAAGAAGATCAAAAAGTTGGAATTATGTATTACAAGTATATTCTATAGGAATAGAGGAAGAAAATACATTCCAAATTGTTTCGATCTCCGATCTCTTTGTCTCAAACCCTGTTTGAAGATAAATTATATAAGAAACAGGTTGCCTAGAAAACTACAAACTTTTAAATGGAAATACGGTCCGTGTTTTGGAAACACTGGACCTCCGTGTTTTATTCCAACTATTTTGTCAATAGAGATTTTATAATCAATGCTCGAGATAATTAACATGGCCCGTGTTTATGAAACACAAGGGTGGCGTGTTTTCAGTTCTTCCATTATATTCCTTTTCAAATTTCAGTATAGCTTCTCTTGGTGTACTTTCTTCCTTTCCTACTTTTCTCTCCTTGATTCAACATTTCTTGATGTGTTCTTCACTTGATTTCTTCTTTTCATTGATTTCTCCTTGAATTTCCTTAATTTTTTTTCTTTCCTGTAAAATCGACAAAAAGATTATATCTTATAAAATTAATGAGGGATAAACAGCATTTTTAAGCATGAAAATTATCTATAAATCTCATCTTTCAATACTAGACCACTTTTTTGTTTAGGGTCACTAGTCTATGGGTTTAACAAACCGATAGACTATTCATAAGAACCATATGGGTTTGGTTTAATATGACAATTGTTCTAAGTATATACCAAACCATTTTCAGTTGCATAGTCACTAGTTGATGGGGTTGGTAGACCAATAGAATGATCCTAGGACAAAAAGATTAAAATTTCCAAACCACATGACTACTAGCTCAACCATTTGATGGGTTCAATGAATTGATTTGTTGGTCTGAGTAACACATTACCTAGACTTGTGATATACACACCCAAAATTTACCATATTTATCCTAAGATGCTTCCATGTCATAAAATGCATAAAAAGACATGTTACACACCTAGAATCACATGAATATATGGTAATGTAAATATTTAAATGAATCATGCCAAAATGGCCAACTCATTTATCGAAGTCAGAGTAATCCAATGATGCTAACTGTAGGAAGAAATTCTACCACATGATGAAATTCTAGAATACAAATTAGACCATGCTCACAAAACACACACCAAGAACATGGAGCCTCAATAAGCAACAAAATCCCATTTATATTAGAGATAAGAATGCCTTACCTTCAAGGAATTCTTCTAGCATATCAACTCTTATTTGATGGCTATCAAATAGAACCTTGATTATTAAGAGATTTAAAGTTAAAAACATTAAAATACCATTTCAAATCTTTACTAACAATCATAGAAGAATTAAAAGAAGAAGTAGAACACAACACACAACCTTTTCTCAAGAAGAAGATGCTAGAGGAAAATAACTAAAATCTTTAGGAAAATAACTAAAATCTTTAACATTTGTCATAACTTAATTCTTCCTTGAATGAGGAAAATAGGGGAGAATTAAAAACATGATTAGAAGAAGAAAAATGAGATAATGCTCAACCAAAGAAGGGAGGAAGCTTGAGCAAATCTCTATTTTTTCTCACTGGAGAGGAGAAAGGGAAATAATTAATGAATGCTCAACACTTAGGAAATTTCCCACCAAGAAAAGGGTGATGGGTGCTAGATAAGTACATGAGAAATTAAAGCAAATCAGAAATGAACGGAATAGAGGTGAGGCTTGGTTGACATTTATAGGAGAGAGGGAGATGAGACTCGAAAGTTTGAGTGTGGGTAATTAAGAGGTGAGAGCTGACTTGATGGAGTGATGGGGGTTGAGTGAAGTCAAGAAGGAATAAGGTAGTGGGTTGGTGAATTATAGGATGGTGCATGATGTCAACCATTCAACCTAACTACCACAAGAGAAAAGGATAGGTGAGGGAGAAGGAAGATGGTGAGACATGTCCCAAAAGTAATTTTTGGGAAAAATTAACTAAATAAAATTATAGAATCATCTAAGTAATGTGAAAATAATCCTAAATCATAAAAATATTCTTCATATCACATATGAAATCTAGGTAAATTTTTTCATAAACATTAGAAAGAGATTTGAATAAAAAAAATTGGATCTAAAATCATAAGATAAACATCCAATTGGCTTAAGCAAACCAATTGACTGGTTTGTCGAGATCAAAACTATCAATTTCTGAGTATACAAGTCAATAGGTTATTGTACGCTTGCTATTTTCATTTTTATTAGAATTTTAATCCCATTCCATAACTAAAACTATTTCATTTTTTGTCAACATAATTTTAAATACATTTTGAAGGATTTTTGGATGGAGTATTATAATACTACCCCGTTAAAAGAGACTTCATCCCCAAAATCCACAAAAGAAATGTATTGCTATAATCTCAAAACATAAGAAAATGATAATTTATTAACCAAAGAATATAAAAACCAAGGATTAGTATATGAGAGAAGGATACTATCCTTTTAAAAGATATGGCATTACCCATGCAACGTACCTAAGAAAAAAAATCTAGGTACTTCATCATGATCTCATCCTTGGATTCCCAAGTGGCCTCCTATGCTCCATAATATAACCATAGGACCTTCATTAGTGGAACAACCTTTGAATGATTCTCTCAAGTCTTGGAATCAAGGATCCTTAGTGGTTACTCCTCGTAAGCCAACATCTCATCAAGATCAATAGACTTTGGCTAAATGATGTGTGATGGATCTGCCACTTACCTTCTCAATTAAGAAACACGGAAAATTTTATGCATGCGAAAAAGTTCAATAGGTAAGGCGATATAGTAAGAAAGCTCTCCAACCTGATCCCAAATCTTGTACGACCTAATATACCTCAAGTTAAGCTTGCTCCTCCGACCAAAATGTATAACTCGCTTAGTTCGTGTAACTTTTGAATGAACTCAATCACCCACCTCAAACCCATCTATTCTCCTCTATATATTTTTATAGTTTGTTTGTCTATCCTGGGCCACCTTTACCTAATCATAAGTCAACTTAATCTTTTTGTGAGTGTCCACTACCATATCTGATCCCAACACAACCATCTCAATTAAGTCACTCTAACACACAAGACTACGACACTTCCATCCACAAAGTGCTTTCAAAGGTGCCATCTCTATGCTTGCATGATCACTATTATTGTAGGAGACTGCTACCAATTCTAGAAGATCCTCCTAACTACCCTAAAACACAAATATGCATGCCCTAACCATATTCTCAAAGGTTTGAATAGTATGCTCAAAATTACCATATGTATTTCAATGGAAAGTTGTTCTCATCTTTAGCTATGTGTAACATTGAAATGTACACCATAAGAGGGAGTTCTACCACTGTAATTGGTATAAGTTTGGCCCTAGGCCATCCTTACACCAAGTACAAGGCAAGGTCAAAATAAGTGTAACCATTATACACATAAAAAGGAAAGCATTTCGTAACAAAATAAAAGTTACATGTTTGTTACCAAATAAATAATTAAATACATAAACATTGTTTAATAGAAATAAAAAATTAAAACTAGTCGGGTGGAAATGATAATCACTGGATGTCACTCTCTTTGGGCCCCAACCCTAGATTACTACTACATCACTCTACTCCGATCATTTCATCATAAGTGGCAAATTCATCTAGTGCATCCTTAGTCACCTATATAGGCTTAGGAGGGGACACTACCTCTTGGATTGAGTAGCACACATATTAGGGGTGATTAGTACATTATGTATTAAGTAAGGTAAAAATACAGTTACGCAGGAATAAAGTAGTTAATGATATCACAACAAGATATTAAAGGTACATAAGCAAGTTATTATAGTTCATTCGTTATTATTTGGACCCAAAATATTAGTCCCATAATTAGTCATCTTTTGATTTATATCCATGTAGGTTTAGGGACCCCAATATTCTCACTAGTGGATAGGTAAATATAATCCAAACCTAAGGTAACACTCTCCTAGCCAGTATTCTCACTGGAAGATTGGTAAATATAATATAATTCTAAGGTAGCACACTCCTGGCCACTATTCTCATCGGTGGATTGGTAAATACAATACAAACCTATGAAAACATGCTTCTAGATGCTATTCTCACCCATGGATCAGTAAATACAATACAAAACTAAGGTAACACACTCCTAGACACTATTCTCATTGGTGGATTGGTAAATAAAGTACAACTACTACTGACCTATGTGGTGTTTCACTATAAGTAATTAGTGTATTTCCATAAGTTGTTATTGTTCAAGGATTTTGTTACTTAAGATTGGGAAACCACTATTCTCACTAATGAATTGGTAAATATGATACAAACCCATGGCATCAAGGTTCTAGCCACTATTCTCACCAGTGGACTAGTAAATGCAATAAAAACCCAGTGCCCGATGCTTATGGACACTATTCTCATCAATAGACAAATAAATAAGGTATAATTAGTCCTAGATGAATGTGATTTTCTAATTTAAGTGATTAATGTATTATTTGTGTCTATTTTTTAGATACAACAACAATACACAACTCAAGAACAACTCCTCCCCTACTACCGCTCTAGGACTGCCCTACCTCCTTAGAAACCCTAGTCTCTAATCCTGTAGTACCTTCATACCCCTTATTACTTCATTGAGTTCCTAATTCATCCAACAATCCAAACCTATCAATAGAACATCCTTTAATCATGAGTCATAACCCATTTCCCCCATTCCTCATATCTGTTAACCATTAGCTGTAACACCCCAAAATTCACTATTTTTTTTGAAAATCGGAAGCAATTAAAATAGAAGCACTTAAAACTTGTGAATTTTGGGGATGTTACCGCCACACTTAGTACTAGACCGATTTACTGCTACCGTTAGTACTAGACTGATTTACTGCTATCGTTCTAGTACCAAGTGCTAAGGCTAAGAAAACCACTCATAATATTAATAATAACTTAAATTCATAAATACGGGAATTAGGTGCGTAACAGTCTTTATATAATCCAAAATATGAGAGTTAGTTTCTTAGGAAGAAGAAATAGCTACAATAAAGAAATTATCTTTGAAACGCTAATCTTAAGTAAATAAGATAGTAATGATAAGCTAAATGGAAAGTCGGCCATGTCAGTCTGATAATCGATGCAGTCCAATCATCACTCGGCCCCACCCGTTGTCCCATAAACATCAATATCATAAAAGTAAACATCTCCTACTTGCAATAAGGCATATGGGTCTTCTACTCGTGGGAATGAGCAACACCCATGAAATGGGTGATCAGTATGCTACGTACTGAGTAAGGTAACCGAATACTAAGGTTGAAACATTCACACATCGAACCATGCAAGATAATAATCAACATAAGATTTCAAACTACACATGTGATACATCAAAGAATATAATAAAATCCATAGCATAATAGCAACAAGCCCACATATCAGGCCCAAAAAGATTTGGATTAATGGTTTAATCTTTCTTTCATCGTAAGTTGATACACATCCTGCCATTTTATCAATCCATGTGAGTATAGGAACACCCCACTATTATAGCCGATGGGCCGGTCACACATAGAGCATCATGCCCTAACCACTATTATTATCGGTGGATCGGTCACACATAGGGTACAACCCTAACCACTATTCCTGGCTGGTGGATTAGTCTGGTTCCTACTCGCATGGTGTTCCACTGTAAGTAATTAGTATCTTTTAAGACCTTTAACTATTCTGGTTTGTGTTTATTGAGCTCAAGTGACCCCACTATTTTTATCGGTGGGCTGGTCACATATAGGACCTAATGTCCTAACCACTATTATAACCGGTGGATCGGTCGCACATAGGGTAAAACCCTAACCACTATTCCTGACCGGCGGATCGGTCTGGCCCGACTCAATAATCTTCCACTTTAAAAGATTAGGGTCTTAAATATTTTATTCATAAACACTTTCCATGTACAAACATTTGCCCAGACATGCATGACTAACTCCATGCAAACCCTAACTTCATGTAAACCACACATCCATGCAAACCCTAGCCCCCATGCAAACCTCTACATGTAAACTACACTTCCATGCAAACCCTAACTCCACGTAACCCATGCCTCCATGAAAAATCTAATTCATATTCCCACCCTAACTCACATGCAAACCTCAACTCAACATAGATCACATTTCCATATTAACCCTAATTCAAATGCAAGCCTTAATTCACATACAAACCCCAACCTCATGTAGATTGCATCTCCATGCAAACTCTCATTCATATGCAAACCCAAACTCCACGTAGACATAATTCCATGCAAATCCTAACACCCATAGACATACTTCCATGCAAACCATAGTACCATAGCATTTCATGCCAAACCAATACCCATACCATATCATGCAAAACCCTAACACCATACCCCTTTATGTAAAATCCTAACACCATGCCATTTCATGCAAAACCCTATCGCCACATTGTTACACTACCCATCATTATTTTAAAACCCGAACATGCATGTATTAAGGCCATATCATACAATAATAACATAATTATACATCAGATTCTCACGCCACAATTTATTCACACCAACATACTTCAACTCCATAATAATGCCACATACAAAATAATTAATAATAATATACATAGAATACATGGTTTATGAAACACACAATGCATATAAACACACCAATGGCCTTTGTAAACCCTTACCTAATAGGTCAGTGGTCTTGGTGCACACTCCTATTCCACTTGAGGGATTTTATTAGGTTCACCTTGAGTCAGCAAGAATGGGCGGCATTGGCAGTGGTGCACGGCGGTGGCCGGAAAATGACTCTAAGAAGGCAGAAGATGAAGAAAAAGAGGGAAGAAGGAGGGGGAAAAGAGAAAAATAAAGTTATGGTTCGGTGGAGGAGAATTAGAGGGAGTTTTTGGGTGGTACATGGGGCAATAGAAGTGGCGGAATTGGTGGCGGAAGATGGTTTAAAGATTGCGGGGTATAGATTTTTGCGAGATTGGTAGAAGATTTCGGACGACTATGGCAGCTCGTGCTAGAAGAATCAAAGAATGTGAATGGTTTAGTTACCTAGAGGAAATTGCAAGGAAGAATTTAGAATTCAGAGGTGGCGCTGAGGTGGGCTATCGCTGGCGGAATATGCGTTAGAAGTCACGGTGGCGGACGGTTCTCACTTAGGGTTTCGAGAATGAAGAAGTTTCAAAAACATCCATGACTAGGCTATTTATAGAGTTTAGATAGGTTATTAGGGTTTTGGAGGTCGGTAGGATGAGGTTGGATGCTAGGGTTTGGGTGGCGGGCGATTGCTTGGGTCGGGTTGAAGGTTCACAAAGCCAAAGAGAGAGAATGAGCGAGAGTTGAGGGTAACTGATCATGCTAAGATCATGTGTGAGTCAAGAGGGAGAAAACGAGAGGTGAATTGGCCGGTCAGAGTCCTTGTAGCCGGCGCCACCATTTTCGGGGGCGAAAGCTACAAGCTGCGTCGACGGAGGAGAAGGGAGGAAGAAGGAAGGAGGGGGGCGGTGAACCGGTCGGTCGGGAAAGAAAAGAAAAGGGGGATAACTGGGCGGTCGGCACGGACTAAATTTCATTTAAATAGAGCGATGCGTTTTGACAGCAACAGGATCGAAGCATGATGCTTCGGGGTAGCTGCGTTGAACGAAAAATGGACAAGTGAATTGTGCCGTGAGAAAGAAAAAAAAGGAAAGACAAGCTTGGGCCGTTGGGCTAGCCCAAGTGGGGGGAAAAAAAAGAAAAAGAAAAGAAGATGAAAGAAAAAGGAAGAAAATGGAAGAAAGAAAAGGAAAAACGGAAAAAGGAAAATAGAAAAATGATTATTTTGGGTATTTAAATTTATTAAAATATTTGGGATATTTAAAAATAATAGTATTTAAATAAAATGATATTTAAACCCCTTTTTAGGCTAATTTAGGATTTTTAAAAGATTTTCCATAAATTCTATTTTAATTAGGAAAACACCCTAATTTTCTTCCATTAAATTATTTATAAAATTATTATTAATTTGAAACTATTTTTTCCTTCTTATCTTAAATAAATTATTTAATTAATTTTAAAAATTAAATCCTTAATTAGCTAAAATACCAAAATTTCTCCAAATTAAAATACTTGTAAATTTCTTCTTATCTTTTCCTAACTAATTCCTTTTTATTTTAATAAAAGTAATTTATTTAAATAATTTTTCTAATAAAATATAATTTGAATATAATTTATAAAATTAGATTTATTCGGGGTATTTTATAGCCTTTAGGGTTTCTCCTTAAAACCCTATTTTCCTCTAGTTGACCAAGCCCCTTTTTTAAAACTTATTAAGCACTAAATTTCCATCACCAAGCATATATTACTATGATTATTTATTTCCTAAATTTTTGTAGCCTAACTCCTTCATTTTTCACATGTGATAACAACCTCTCTAATAGACTACTCTTAAAACCCTAATTCCCCATAGTAGATGTATCTACTCCCACTTATCCTACATAGCCGTCAGGTTTAGCTCATAACCCCCAAGTAGCATATTTTTCCTCATATTTTAGAGGTACAACCCAACTCCCCCATTTTCTACATGTGATAATGACCAACCATAATACCCTAAAATTTTTGCATAGCCTAATCTCATATCATTAATACACCAATTTTTTCTAATCTTGAGAATATCTTATTTTAGCCTTAATTAAATGTCTTAATCTTAAAACCATAATCAAATCCAAATCTTTAATCTAGATAAATCATATCTCTTAACCTGATCTTAATTCCACTGAAAATTATCACTAATCCAATCAATTTTGGCCAATCCAAAATCCTCTAAAACTAAACCACAACCTTCTCTCTTTTTCTTTTTCTTTCTCCTTTTTCTCTTACTTTTATTTTCTTTTATTTTTCTTCTCCTTTCTCTAATCATCCTTGTACTATAAAGTTTGAATAGCTCATTCTACAACTTATAAATTGTAACTTGCATCTCCTATCAAACCACTACAACAACCATCATCCCTCACCCTTTTCCTCTTTCTTAAGCTGGCCGATCAACACACCATCACCTCCCCTACCATTTCCTTTTCATTCTCATGCAACACGCTCACACAACCACCACCATCTATTTCCTACACCCTCTTTAATTTCATCCTAACACACATAACCATCACCTCACTACCACCCCTTGTGCTAGATCTACACCATCTTCTTACACTACCCAATCTTACGCCTCCTTTTGCCATTTTCTTTCACCTATTTCCATGTTCCATATCCATACACACACATACACACATACACTACTTCACTCTCCTCCCTTTCTCATTTTTTTTACCTTATTTCTACCCATTTTATGTCTATCACCCCTACATGAGCTCTCTCTCTTCTTATTCTTTCTTTCTCTTTCTATTCTTCCTCATCTATGACTTTTTTTTGCATAATTAAACCATAAATTATACCAACATTAGAATCATGCCTCACCACGCATTGGCCATAGACTGGTAGATAGACCACCAAGGACACCCCATCCATCCTCTTCATCTTCGATAGCCATTGTCGTTTACTACTATCATTCTTCCCTCTTTTCCCTCATGTCCATTAGTTTTTTTATAAATCATAGAACCTCAAGCAAAACCCTATAATGCTAAAATTCCTTATCGTACACCTATGGAACTTAGCATAGCCTACCCGTGTACCCTTACAATACCTCCACACAACCTATCACACACCTATGTGCACTTGTTTGAATAAATTTTATTCTACCCAGTGACCGAGCACCACTATACCACTTCTTACAAATTGATCGTGCACAATTCTAACTCTTGATGTGGGTGTGCACTGTATGCAACATTCTTGTGCAACTCCAATATTAGCCATGTACCCCTATTTTTTTACCTCCAAACCATATCCAAACACTCTAAAATTTTCACCATAGTTCCGTCATACATTCCACAAGATTTAGACTGACGAGGGACTCTACTCATCGCAAATGAAAATGTAGCTGTATAAGCTATGGAGAAGACACTAATGATTTAAAGTGGAAGATCATGTGAGTTACAACTAAGGTGATGTTTTTATATCAATTCTACTAGAGATAATAGTGGTTCAGGAGTTTTTTACATGAGTAGGTGATGTTTTTAGATTTGTTCCATGGGGTAATAATAGTAGCTCAGGTTTTTTGTCCTTGAGGTGGTGTTTTAGATCATTCCATAAGTTTATAAATAGTGGGGTTCTTGAAATAAATATATATAAAAGAATAAAAATTGTTATATCTAATAAAGAGGACTGAATTAGTATTTATCTTATTAGATGTTTCATTTATTTGAATGTGTACTTATCACCTATTGTGAATGCATGTGTTATTTGTATCCTTGATTTATTAGTATTGTTTCATTGCTTAGTATATAATGTGTTGACCACTGTTTTCATTGTTACTGCTCATTCCTTGAGCAGGAGACCCTGATTCTTATGTGTATGTCTCATAAGATCCTGTAGATGACTATGCTACCTAAGATGCACTATAAGGGGATGAGTGACCTATTATTCAAAAATATTTTTGGACTCTTGATCCATGGTATCCTTACTTGGAATTTTGTTTATTGTAACTTGGTGTTAATCTTCAAAATTATATTGTATTATAAATATTTCTTTTGTTTCTAATTTTGTTGCGTTACTATGAATGATTTTAGTTGGTTGGGTAAATAAGACTTATGTCAATTATGGTGTTAGCCCCTAATATTTTATATATATGCTTCCATAGTAAATTAGAAATTTTCTATAGTAAAAATTGGGGTGTTACTAGTTGGTTTCATAGCTTTTGTTTCAATTACTATGCTTTTGTTTCCCTCACCTGATTTTAATTATCTATTTCACATTTTAGGGAAACTTATTTTCCTTTCAAAAACCCAAATTAGCTTGTGAGGAATCGAGGATTGGTAGCTTAGGTGGCATTGAGACATGATTATGTGCATTATGCATTAGTAAGCTAGGAAGGGCTTTTCCTAAACGGTTTCCTTCTTATAGTCATCTAGTGGCCATGGAACTTAATGGTCATGTTGGTCATTTGGAGGAGACCTTCAAGGTGTTCGGTGAGTTCATCCAACATCTGTTTCAGCTGCTGCCTCCACCTCCGTATTACAGATCAAAATGTGTTGGAGAAGACTAGCTTTGGAGGGTTACGAGATATCACCCACAAATTTACGTTGGAGATGTGGACTTGATTATATTAGAGGGGGTGGACTCAGGACTTGAATAGGATTTTTGAGGTAGTCAATGTCCCACCTACTCAAAAGGTGGTTATTATAGTCTTCTTCTTTCGTAGAGTTGTTGAAACCTTATGCATAGGTCGTCGTGCATAGGATAAGTTGCCTATGTCCTAGGACGACTTCAAAGTAGTTATTTGTGCTAAGTTTTATCTTGAGAGGCTTAAGTAGGATAATCTAAGGGTGTTCATGAAGCTAGCTTAGGGGAGCTTGACAATGAGATAGCACCAAACCTGATTTATGGAGTTATTGATGTTCACATAAGGGATTGCAGATAGTGAGTGATTGTGGATTATTAGTTTGAGTAGCGGCTCCACTTTAGCATCCAAAGGATGATGGGTATCATGGATTTTTAGGACACAGTCACGTTGTATGAGAGGGTGTGTATTGCCACTACTATGGTTCAATACTAGGATTCTATTTTAAGTAAGAGAAAGTTTGATATTTAGGGTTTGGGAGGCAATATCAAGTACCAAGGAGATAAAACTCTAGGGTTTTTGTAGAGAGGTTAGAACTAGTCTTAGGGAGATCAGTCCCCACACTAAGGTTAATCAGGAGATTAGGGAAAATCTTCTGGTTAACCGAGGCACTCTATGTGCCATTTCTATAGTCATGATCATCGAAGGTAAGGATATCATGGCACTTCGATTCAATGTAGGATGTTTTTTTTCATTTGGGCCACCTATCTTTTGTGCTCTAGCATTAGTGAGGCAAGTATCAACAATAGGCACCACTAATTTAGCAACAATAGGCTTTGAAGGAATCGGGAAGGGAGTTATGCCATAGGGAAGGGAGATTGACCTAAACATTTATTTGGTATCAAGGCCGACCTTATTTTGAAGGCATGCCATCATATGGCACTAGTAGAGTTGATGTAGTTGAAGACTGAGTAGGAGGACTTATTGGCTCACATGTATATCTTCTTGAGTGTGTCTCTATGGTGAGCACTAGTGTTATTTGTGAAGAAGAAGGATGAGAAACTTCACCTATGTATAGATTATTAAGGTTTAAACTAGTTTGTAATAAAGAACTGCTATCCACTTCTGAGGATTGATGACTTGTTTGACCAGCTTCAACGTGCTTTGACTTTCTCAAAGATTGACTTGAGGTCTAGTTATCATTAGTTGCACATCTCTGAGGTAGACATCATGAAGATATCCTTTATGATATAGTATGGGCACTATAAGTTTATAGTGATTCCTTTTGGGATCATTAATGCACTCACTATTTTTCATAGACATAATGATGAGGATTTTTTAGTCTTTCTTCAATCAATTTGTTATGGTTTTCATATACCTCATTTTGGTTACTCTCAAATTAGAGAGGAGCATAAGCAGCATCTACGACCGATTTTTTCACTCCTGGGGGAGATTTTTATGCCACACTCTCTAAGTGCGAGTTCTAGCTTTAAGAGGTTGTATTTTTAGGATGTGTTACATTAGTAAGAGGAGTTTCTATGGATTGGATAAAGATTCCCCATGGTGCGTAGATTCCTTTGTTTGGCCGAGTACTACAAATGCTTTCTTTAACATTTCTTGAAGGTATCTCATCCCTTGATGAACCTTCTAAAAACGATGAATTTATTTTAGTGGGATGATGTTTATGAGAGAGCATTATAGTAGTTGAATCAATGGTTGATTAGAACACTGATTTTGAGTCTACCTTTGGGTATTGATGGGTTTGAGGTCTATAGTAACGTGTTAATGTATGAACTAGGTTATAGTTTGATTCAACATCGTAAGATAATGGCTTACGCTTCCCATTAATTGACGTAGTATGAGTAGAACTACTCGATGCTTGATCTAAATTTGGTAGCCATTGTTTTTGCATTGAAGATTTGGAGGCATTATCTATATAGGACTAAGTGTCAATTCTCCACCAACCATAAGAGCCTCAAGTATATATTCACTCAAAAGGAGTTAAATTTGAGGTAGAAGAGATGGCTAGAGTTGGTGAAGGACTATGATATGGAGTTGACCTACCACGAGGGTAAGGCTAATGTCATTAAAGATTCCTTGAGTAAGAAGACATCAAATTCTTCAATTTCTTTTGTGGTATCTAGTCCAGTGCTAGAAGAGCTTAACTAGATGAGGATAGAGATGATCTAGTAGGGTGACATAGAGGTCTAAATGTGTGATTTAATGATTACACCAATAATTTTCAATTATATTCATGCAAGAAATCTTGGAGATGTTAAGCTCTAGAGAATTTGGCTGAAGATTCAAGATGGTAGAGCTAAAGGTTTCTAGATGTATGAGGATGGTAGCATTGACTACAAAGGTTGATGGTGTGTACCTTAGAGTCATGTTGACTTGAAGCGTCATATTTTAGAGGAAGGTTATCGTATTATGTATTCTATCCACCTAGGAGGGGATAAGTTTTATAAGTACCTGAAGAGGATTCATTGTGGCCTCGCATAAAGCAAGAGGTATTAGAGTTTGTGTTGACATGTCAAACCTACTAGAGGATCATGATCTAATATTAGATACCTACATGATTGGTTCATCCTTTAAATGCTTCGAGGTGGAAATGCAACTCTATCTCTATGGATTTTGTGAGTTGGATACTAAAGAATCGTAGTAGTTGTGACATGATTTGGATCATTTTTATAGGTTGACTAAATCTTCTCTTTTTGTGACAATGAAATCAACTTCGAGTATGGATTAGCTGGTCAATTTATATTTGAGGTTTGTGGTGAATAGATATGGTACGCCTATTAACATAAAGTCCAATCAAGAATCAACATTCCTTTCACACTTCTAAGGGAAATTGTAAGAGGGTATGGCCATAAGATTGAGGATGATTACCACCTTTCACTTATCTATAGATGGAAAGACTGAGAGGAGGATTCAAACTCTAGGCGATATGCTATAAGCTTGTGTTTTTGATTTTCAAGGTAGTTGGAAAGTTTGTCTTCATTTGGTTAAGTTCTCCTACAACAATAGTTATTAATCTAGCACAAGTATAAGACATTTTGAGGAATTATATGGATGTAAGTGTCAGATACCTTTGTGTTTCACTAGCATCAGCGAGACTGTTGTACTATGAATAAAGTTAATTGAGGGGATGACTTAGATAATTCAATTGATTTAGGATAGGATGAGAGTAGTATAGATTTATCAGAAGGTCTACTCTAATTAGAGATGTCATAGTGAAGGTTTTGAGTCGAGGAATAGAGTTCTGTTGAGGGTTTCACCTACCAAGGGAACGTAGAGATTTTGTTAGAAGAGAAATTTGAGCCTAAAGTATATTGGTCTATATGAGATTCTTGATATGGTTGGCGAGGTTGAATACTACCTAAATCTTCCACCAAAGTTAACTCGAGTTCATAATGTCTCACACATCTCCCAACTAATGGAGTACGTCATAGATCCATTAAACATAATTAAACCAGATGACATTGAGCTCAATGATTTGCTGTCATATAAGTAGAGATCTTTGTAGATTCTCAATACTAAGATTTGATAGACTAAAACGACCCTATTTCTACTCATGAAGATTTTTTGGAGCCATCATAGAGTAGAGGAGGCTACATAGGAGATAGAGAGAGACATGTGTGAGATGCATCCTGAGTATTTTAGCTCAAGTGTGCAAGGTTTTAGGGTTTTCTCCCTTTTAAGATGGTAATTATGGAGAGTATAGTAGTAACTCTCATAGGATTGTCCACTCAGATTGCTTTCCTTATATTCTTTCTCCTATTCTTCCTTAGACTAGATTTGTTGACTTGGGGGATGAAGTCTCTTTTTAGAGGATAGTGATGTAATACCCTAATTTTTTTCATAGCCTAATATGGTATCACTAATACCTTAATTTGATTCTAATCTAAAAAAAAACTTATTTTTGCCTTAACCAAATGTCTTAGTCCTAAAACCTTAATTGAATTTGAATCTTCAACCTGAATAAACCATATCTTGTAACCTAATCTTAATTTCGTTGAAATTTGTCACTAGTCCTACTTATTTTGGCTAATTCAAAATTATGTGAATATAATTTACTACCTTGTCTCTTCTTCCATTTCTTTTATTTTCTCCCCCATTTCACCCATCATCCTTGTGCTATAAAGATCGACAAGCTCATTCTACAACTTGCAAATTGCAACTTGCATCTCCCATCACATCATAGTAACTACCATCATCACCATCATCCATCATCCCTTACCATTTTCTTCTTGTTGAGATACCCAATCTCCATACCATCACCTCCCCTACGATTAATTTTTCACTCTCATGTAGTATGTTCACACACAACCATCACAATCTATTACCCGCACCCTCTAAAATTTCACCCCAACACATAGAACCATCACCTCCCTGCTACCCCTAATACCCAACCTACACCAATTGTTTCACCAATTCCCTATTGGCATGCCTCCCTCAATCATTTTATTTCACCAATTCTCTCTCCCCGTATCCATATATATATAAACACACTACTTCACTCTCCTCCCTTTCTCTTTTTTTTACCTCATTTTTACTAATTTTGTGTCCATCACCCTTGCATGAGCTCCCACTCTTCTTCCTCCTCTTCTTTCTCTTATCTGCTTTGTTTTGCATGAACAAGAAACCATATCCACCACCATCACCACCATGAAACACCGATTGATTGGTGGATAAACCACCAAGGTTACCACATCCTTCCCCTTCACTGTTGCTTACCAGTGCTCTTGGCCATTATCGTTTTACCTCTCTTTCCCTTATGTTCGTCATGTGTTTTATAAAATGCATGGCCTTAAGCATGGTCATGCAACACTAAAATTTCTTATTGCACACCCATGCAGCCTAGCACAACCTACCCAAGGAAACTCATGTGGTTTGTGCATGGCATATCGAATGCTCATGGCACCAGTTCAAATAAATTCTATCCTACTTAATGATCGAGCACAGCTTTGCCAATTTGCAATATCTGACCGTGCATGATTCTAATTCTCTACCTACGTGTGCACTGCCTGCAACACTCCCTTATAGCTTCTATTTCGGTCATGCACCCGTAGTTTTATCCCTAAACCATATCTAAACACCATCAAATTTTCACCATAGCTCTTCCATAGATTCCACCACACATCCACACAACTCAAGCTTCCATTTGACTCTAATTATTTCCATTTTCCTTATTTACCTTATTTTTTCACTTAGTTATAATGTTCAAGCTTAATTGCGTATTATCTTATTTTTGAGGTGATATTCTAGTTATCCCTGAAGTCTAAAATTTATGTGCTTAGAGACTAGTTTCATAATTGTTAAGGATAATAATCAATGTTTTAGGGTTTTTACATTAATTTCTTTTATGGTTATGTAAATTTTTATGGTATTGTTGCTATATGATTTAATGTATGTTGTTGATGATATGTTGTGATAATATAAAATATATGTTTGAAAGAAAGTAAGAATGAGTAAGAGGTATGTATGTTATTTTATTATGATAATGGCGTATTTGTGAGGAATATATGTTAGGGCATGAGATATAGGCCAAATAAGCTATGATAAGTGGACATAAGCATCTTTATGAGGCTTGATGATAAATAGTAGAATTGAAAAAATAATGGTTGTGTAAGGTACAAGATTTTATAAAATAAAAGCTATTAGTTATACTTAAGGGCATTTTGGTCATTATGGGTCAATATGGATATTTTTATATTGTAATGTGTTAGGTGGATTAAAATATGATAATGATATGCTACAAAGTGTTAGTAAAGATTATTATTCTTAGATTCTTAAAAATGAGATAATAGTCTAATTAGGGTATTGCAACCTAAAATGATAATCTTCTTATTCCATGTGTAAAACCCTAGAGGTTGTCTAAGATTCAGGATGTGTTGCTAATATTGGACTTATGAGGATGTGTATTGAATTTGGTAATCATATGTTTCATACATGAAGAATTATGACTACTAGTGCAATTTGGGGTTGTTAGTAATTCTATGAGTAGTACTTTAGGATGAGATTATTACTGTATATGTATGACATGGGAGTTAGATCATTTAATAAGGGATGTTAATAATGATGATATTTGGAAATGATATATTATAATTGGTTGTTGAATAATCAACATAAGAAAATGATACTAGGAGTATGGATTTGTGTGATGTAATTATCTGCCTCAATTTGTTCAACGCTTATGAATGAACCATTAATAAGATAGTAATCATTTAAAGTGAAAGAGCATATGAGTAGGGATAAGGTGATGTTATTATATCCTTTCCATAGGATGATAATAGTGGCTTAGGAGCATTTTTCCCCTAAAAGATTATGTTTTAGAATATTCATTGCACCAAAGATAATAGTGGCTCAGGAGCATTTTTCCCAGAGAAGGTGTTTCATTCCGTTCCATTGGATTATGAATATTAGGAACCCTACTTATCATGAATGAAAATATATTTTTATAAGCTATGGTTAAGATAATAATGATTTAAAGCAGAAGAGTATACGAGTTAGGACCAAGGTGATGTTTTTATATCAACTCCACACGATATAATAGTGTCTTTAGGAGCACTTTGCCCTGAAATAGTAATTTTTTTAGATCCGTTCCATCAGATGATAATATTCCTCGGGTGTGTTGTGCTTGAGAAGGTCCTTCTGTCTAACCCACTAGTTTAAGGATAATAGGGTTCTTGAACTTAACGTATATAAAATTATAAAAATTGTTATATCTAATAAATAGGCCTTGATTAGTATTTATCTTATGAGATATTTCTTTTATTTGAATGTGTACTTATCACCTATTATTAATGCACATGTTATTTGTATTCTTGATTCATTAGTATTGTTCCTTTTCTCATTACTTAGCATACTATCAATCCTTTTTATGGGTATTTCTCATTAGCATAAGCAAGAGATCCTTATTCTTGTATGTAGGTCTCTGAAGATCCTCTAGATGACTATACTGCTTATTATGCACAATGTGGAAATTAGTGACCTATTTTCTATACTGGGTATTTGGCCGAAGATTAATATTATTGGATAAATGTATTTACCCAGATACCTTTTTAGACTCTTAATCCATATAATTCCTACTTTATATTTTGTTTATTATAACTTGGAATTAATCTCAAAACTCATATTGTATTATAAATGTTTCTTCAATTTCTACTTTCCTTATGTTATTATGAATTATTTTAGCCTTGATATTGATTTAAGGATGGTTGGAAAAAATAGACTTATGTCAATTACGATAGTGACCCTAAACACTTTACTTATATGCTTCCGTAGTAAAAAAAAAATCAGTAGTAAAAATTGGGGTATTACACCTACCTCAAAGGTTTTATACTACCAAACCCTAGGTCCACCTACATAGAAATCTCCCATGGTTTAGCATCCAAAGACCCCCATTGGTTGCCAGCTATCCAACAAGTCATCATCTCCCCCACATCCATCCTTACCAACCGTGACTCACTTAGTCACCCCTAGACATAACCCATATTAAGTTTAGCTCACCCCATACATGGTCAACCCTGTCCATGCAATATGTGCACCAATCCATTTTTATAATTACTATGGTTATTATTTAACACCTTCTAAATGATATTTGGCTAAATTTTTCCCTAAGGTTTTCACATATGTCATTTTTCACATTATTGGCTAAAATTCCCCCTAGGTCTCTAAACCCTAGCTAAGCCGTATGACCTTAAATACAAGAACTTCTCAACTTATTATTCCATGTAGTACCACATAATAGAATTACACATCAACGCATAAATCAACACAACCATATCGACACATATTCTTACCATAAGTCCTTGTAAATCAAGCTGCATAAATAACCCTAGTACACGTAACATTTTCATGTAGGTATTCACTTAACACATAATAAGGTCAAATAAAAACAAGGCCCTAGTTATGATTGTATCCTTAATAAAATGGCTCCAGTCTTTAAGAAAGAATAACCTATACCTCCTCTTTTATGGTCACCATAATAGTATATAAAAATGGAAATATTAAAACATAGGCTATCTTATCATTTTTCTTCCTTTCCCATTTGAAAATTTAAATATTATAATAATAATAGTAATAATAATAAGTAGAAGAAGAAGAAGAAGAAGAAGAAGAAGAAGAAGAAGAAGAAGAAGAAGAAGAAGAAGAAGAAGAAGAAGAAGAAGAAGAAGAAGAAGAAGAAGAAGAAGAAGAAGAAGAAGAAGAAGAAGAAGAAGAAGAAGAAGAAGAAGAAGAAGAAGAAGAAGAAGAAGAAGTGGTGGTGGTAACCATAATAGGTAAGAGAAATGGAGTGGTGGTGACGCCACAATGCAAGGGTAAATATTGGTTTTAATTTGGAAAATGAGTGGGGTTTATCCTATTAGGGGTTGAGGTTGTTAGCACCAAGTAGGCTACTAGGGGAAGGAGTAGGTCGTGGCAGCTAGACTAGAGGTTGATGGTGGCTAAAATAAGAGAAGGGAGGAGAAAAAGAGGCAAAATGGAGAGGATAAGAAAGAAGAAGGTGTGGTTGTGTGGAGGTGAAGAGTGGGCTAGTGGTGGTGGTGGTATAAGGTGGTGCGACATGTAATTTGTAGGAGTAGGGAGGGGAAAGGAGGGGGAATAGGGGGATTAGTAGGTTCAGGGGGTGCAAGGAAGGAAGAAGGGAGGTGTCTGAATGTGGCACAACCTAGCTATGATAGCAATGCTTGTCGTAGGCTAAAATTGGGGAGGGTCTGGGTGCAGGTTCAATGAGGGATAAGAGTGGGGGATGAGGTAGTGTTTTAGGGGTATTTATACATCATAGTGGGGAGAATGAAGTCAAAAGGGGAAGGTGAGAAGGTGGGAAGTCATAGGGTGGCACAACGGTGGTAGGGTAGGATAGCGTAGGGGAGTATAGGTGCAAGAAGGGGTCTTGCATGGCCGATAAGGGAAAGAGGGAGGGGGAAGGTAGCTAGGTTGCAAGCATGTAGGGGTAGAAAATGTAAGGGGGTCATGTAATATGCTAGCAGGAGGTAATAGATAGGGAGAAAAGGATAACACTAGAATGAGAGGAGAGATAAGAAAGGAAAAGATGAAAAGAAATAAGGTGTTGGGCTATTGCTTGGGGGAAATAAGAAGGAAGAAGGAAGAGAGGATTGGGCTGGTTAGGGGAGAAAAGGAAAAGAGAGGGAGAGAGCGCTGCTTGGGCCATCTATAGTGCAATTAGTTTGGAGGAAGATGGAAAAAAAAGAAGAAGGAAGAAAAGAAAGAAAAGAGAAAAGGATAAAAAGAGAAAAGAAAAAGAAGAAAGTTGTGAAAATTTTAGGGTTTTTTTTTCGGGAAATTTTTTGGTAATTATATAATTAATTAATAATTGTTATTATTTATCTATAATTATTTTGGGTTAGATAGTTGAAAAATATTATCTTAGAATTAGGCTAGGTAATAAATTTTAAATCTCATATTATTACTATTAATATTATAGTTATTATTATATATACATATTTTATTTTACTTATTATTTATTTATATAAAAATGTTTGGGGTACTACACTATGTGAGCAACTTTTCTAGAAGTTTGATAAGAATCTAGAATCTTGATCCAAGATAATGTCCTTGAGCACCATGCGGTACCGAACCACATGCTTCTTATAAGCACCAACCATCTACTCCATACACCAGGTCGACTTCATTGGTATGAATACCACAAACTTAGTCATATAGTCAACTTCCACCAAAATCAAATCTAAAACACTTTGGGGCTTTAGTAATCTAACAATGAAGTCCATCGACATCCTATCCCATTCCCACTCGAGGACCTCCAATGGCTAAACTAATCCTACCAAATGCTTATTTTCCACTTCTACCTTTTGATACATCAAGCACCTTGCCACAAAGTCTGCAACCTCCCGCTTCTTATGAGGTGACCAATAGATTCATCTCAAATCCTTGTATAACTTATCCCCTCTATAATGGATGGAATAAGGTGTATGATGACCCTCCTCTAGAATCTGCCTCTTAATTTCTTCATAGCTCTACAGAACTCACCAGTCACCACCTTCTTAGAAGCAGATACTACGATCCTAAAAAATATAGGACCCCTATCCTAGATGATTAGCTTGAATATCATTCCCTTATCTTAAGGTAAGCATTGGAGTTGAAGTTCAATAAGGAAGTGAAAGGATGAGCGATCCTTGAAAAATCCTAGATGAACCATTTGTGGTAGCCTACTAAACCAAGAGCAAAGCATACTTTCTTGACATTCATTAGTGCTGACCACTCTGATATTGATCGAATCCTCAAATGAACACTCACACTCCTTCCCTCAAGCCTTCGAGATTAAATTATCCAAGAAATCCACCTCATCAAACCAAGTGTTATACTTTAAGAGATTGACATACAAGCTAATGGGTCCTTAACAACTCCAAAGCTCAACCAAGGTGCTACTCATGTTCCTTGTGAGTCCGAGAGTAAATAAAGATATCATTGATGAAGAACAGAACAAAAATATTAAGGTGCTCCTAGAAGGTGCAGTTTATGAGAGCCATGAACATCATAGGGGCATTCATGAGTCCAAAGTACATCATAGTGAACAAGTAATGGACATACCTCGTCTTGAATGCTATCTTCAATATATCATTTATTATGGAAATAGTGTAGATTTAGAGAGATCCACACTAAATCGAGATTAACAAGATTATGCATAATTGAGAATTCAAGCACAAAACCGAACAATTTTAGGAAAAGTAGATATCTTTATTTGTAGTCTTCTGTAATTAAAATATGACTTAACTAGTTAATCACTCAATTCCACAAATATATAGTTCTCTTTATAGGGAGAATTCTATCAAGGGGAAGAAGATGTTGGGGTACATGACTCCCGATGGCTAGGGTTTCAACTTACCTCCGTTTAAATATGAAAAACCCTTAGAGATAATTTTTTTTCTCTAAAATATATCAAAAACACCGTCTGTATATTAGAAACATAGAAACCCTATGTTTATTCCCTAACTTTCTGTTCTTTCATAAAATATATCAAGAGATATTCAAGGAAACACGATCCATGTAACATAATAGACCCCCTATGTTTCTCACACATAACTCCAAATTTCACCAAACTTCTTTAATAGATACACGAACCAACATAATGTTATGTTGTACTCAAATACCTAGTTAAAACCTACAATTATCTACCTTGATGTAGTATTTGTGGCATATAAAATGTAAAAACCTCTAAAAAATGACCATAACCAAACAAAGGACCTCATGGCTAAGGAACACTAATCAAGTTGAAGCAACTCTTGAACTTACCCATGGTTAGTGGATTTGCTATCATATCAGTCGAATTATCCAAAGTACCCACTTTCTCCAACAAAAATTTGCCTGCAACAATAATTTTCAGATAAAGTGATACCTAATGTTAATGTGCTTCATTCGATGATGGAAAGAATTATGATTCTTTGCAAATAGATAACACTTTGGCCATCACCATAAATAAATAGAGCACCATGACCAAACCCAACTCTTGTACTAAACCACCAATCCACAAGGATTCTTGAAGAACCTCTATCATATCTAAAACCAAAACTATAGAACATCCATGTGTAAACACTATTAAGATAGTTTACCTTTGGTCATTAGAACCACAAAAAAGGTCCATGTAATCTATCAATGGAATAGTCGATAAAACATACTCAATATAAGCCCATACTTTACACAACAAGTACCTCAAAATCTACAAGACACTTATTAAAGGTGTCTTCAAGAGGGTCACTACACTTATTCTCACAACATGAGAAATAAAACAATCAGTACTAATCACATCGTATATTAAGCATTTCACACCTATAGAGTATGAACCACTGATTAAGTAAGCCACCACAACCACTTTGGATTTAGGCACATCTAAATTATTCATCTTGTTCTCCTCAAACATATTTTTTTCTATGACAAAACAAAATATACACATACGACTAAAAAATAAACAAAAAAAAATATCACATACCAACGTCTGAGTCCACCAAAGATACCACATCTCCTGAGCAACACTAGCATGACACCACAAGGCAAAATCAACACCTAAAATAATCTCTAAGTCTAACACTAACTCCTACACACTAATAATACTCTTAGTAGAAGGTACACAACAAGATAAGTCTAAAGTAATGCCCACTTGCTTGACCTACTACCTAGATTCCTCATTACTAAAAGAATCTTTACCATCAAAATCAACAACAACCTCCACCTTATCTGAAGCGTCTAATAGACTATCCTAATCCACTTTCTTGTCAAGAAGGAATTGTAACTCTATAAAGGTAATAGATCTAAATGTGATCAAGTTGTAGCATAAGGACACTTGAGTCATGCTGATGACACTATCATGTTTTATTTGCATCAAATCAAGGTGACTAATGTCTAAGTCACAAACTATCAATGTTGTTGTAACTGCACCCTTTATAGTTCTGCAAAAAAGATCATAATATGTCCTGACTCAGTTGCCCACAATCACTACCACAACACCTTTAGCAACCTTCAATATGCCATTCTTATTAACATACCTATAACCTTTACTATCCAAGGAGCAAAGAAAAATTAAGATCTTAGTCATGTTAAGAATATGACAAATAATAGACAATGTCATGAGCACACCATCACATATCCTCACTCTTATAGTCCCAATCCCAACAAATTTTCATAAGACATCATTTCCCAAGACAACAACTCCTCAAATAGTGTCATATATCTAGAACTAGCTCCTTTTAGGACATACATGGTTGGAGCACCCAATATCAAAAATCTACCTATTAGTTAACCTTGCACTCAGTATATCACCATCATCGTTACCTCAGATATTCCATCATCACACTCATTAGAAACACCACTAGTAGCATCTATGATTTCCTATTGGGGAAGTATCTCCTAGTATGGACTTTCATGCGACAACCATGACATGTCACACTCTTATTATAACTCATTGACTTAGATCCTGACATCTTCTTATAACTAGACCGTCACTCTTTTTGTGACACCCCCAAAATTCACTACTGAAAATTTTTGTTTTATTAAAAGATTAGTGGAAGCAAAATAACAAACTGTGAACTTCGGGGATATTATCGTGACACTTGGTACCATACCGGTTTACTCATACCGTTCCAGTACCAAGTTCTAAGGCTAAAGTCCACTAATGGTGGTTACAAGAATGAAGATTACATTCAAACCAAGAGTTAGGAGGGAAGTAGTAAAATCCTATGAAATTATGGACAATCCTTACCCTCTTTCTCTTTGCCCACTTGAGTAGCACATGAAAATAGACCTGCAAGGGACACTGGCCATTGAATAGGTAGGGGCCCCAAGAATGGAACCCTTTAGTACTATGGTAATGAGTAACCCTTTAAAAACACAATTAAAATTAGGCCCGCAATGTAATACATGATACATCACTATATTCATATATAACAAGATATGTATATATAATATTCATATAATTAACATTCACATTAGATATCAATAGGTCGTACTGTACGATCGATAATTTCATTCTTAAGCCATTAGTCCATCATTAATCAATCATCTCTTAGATTTTATACCCATGTGAGTGCAGGAACCCCACTATTATAGCTAGTTGATCGGTCACTTATAGGAGAGAACACACCTAACCACTATTATATGCCGGTGGATCAGTCTCCAGGGCAAAAGACTCCTAGCCACTATTATTTACTGGCAGACCAATCTAGCATTAGCTCACATGGTATTTCAAAATAAGTGATTAGTCTTTTTCCGTAACTTTACTCACATCCATGACAGGATTTATTGAGCTCAGGACCCCCACTATTATTGCCGGCGGATTGGAATACATATCAACATCATCTAGGGGAACATGCTCCTAGGCCACAATTATATTCGGTGGATCGGTACTTATAATCATCTTCAATGGCAACACACTCCTGGGCCACTATTATGTCTAGTTGATCGGTACTCATAATCACTTACGAGGGCCTCACGCTCCTAGGACACTATTATAACCGGTGGATCAATACTTAATATCATAATTCAACTGGGCTTGGCTCATTAATCTTTCACTTTCATGATTAGTATTTTTCCTTTTTTAATCAGCATAACAATTCCATTTATTTGCCTCTGATGGGATATCAAGAACACGGGACACAAAGGTACACAGTCATACTGGTGCATACAAGCTACTCAACACCCTTCAACAATGAATCTAGGGACGCAAAGGTACCTTGGTTGTACTCGTACATAAAGATACTCATTACCCTACCGACAAGGACACCTAATCCATAAGTATGCATAACCCCTAAATAGGTCCATAGAGCTAGATAGAGTAAGATACAGGGCATGACTGGGGCACAAAGGCACACTAAAAATACTAGAATAATCGTGGGTTAAACCACATCTTAAGGGTAGCGATCTCAAGGTCTTTCACTTTAAGTATTAGTGTCATAATTAATGTGACCACGAAAAGAACCATAATCAAATACTTATTCACTTTCAATCGTTCTGATATCATTAGTCATTTCTTATTCCGATGGTTATCTAAGATTTAGGTTACCAAGTTATCAAAATATCCTTTTTTATTATCATGATTACCAATTTTCCCCTTTAGTTGGTTAAATAATTACCAATTTACCCTTTAGTCATTTTAGTTACCAAATTGGCCCTCTCCATTATCATAATTACCAAATTACCCATTGAGTTGGATAAATTACCAAATTGCCCTTATCCATTATCAAAATTACCAAATTACCCTCTTGTTGGTTAAATTACCAAATCACCCATCTCCATTATCATAATTACCATTTTACCCTTCTCAATTATTATAATTACCATTGAACCCTTCTCCATTATTATAAATGCTAATTTAACCTTCTCCATATTTATAATTTTTAATTTACCCTTCACCATAATTATAATTACCAATTTACCCTTTCACTTACAATTTACTATTTTACCCCTTACTACCAAAATTACCACAATATCCTCTTATTTATAAAAATTACCATTTTACTGTTCTTAATTATTATATTCACCATTTTATCCTTCTCCATAATTATAATTACAGATTTACCCTTCTCCATAATTATAATTATCAATTTACTCTTTTACTTACAAATTACCGTTTTACCCCTTTACTACCAAAATTACTATAATATCCTCTTATTTATAAAACTACCATTTTATCCCTTAACTAAAAAAATTACCATTTTACCTTTTAATTACAAAATTACCATTCTACCCATAAATTATAAAATTACCAATTTACCCCTTATTCCAAAATTACCATTCTTATCCTTTATGCCCAAAATTATTATAATACCCCTTTACTCATAAAATTACCATTCGACCTTTTTGCCTCCAAAATTACCACTTTACCCCCTTTATTACACCACTTTTATTAAATTGACATTACCACATGGAATGATAGTATTAATACTCGATTAACAACATCCAACTCCACCAACCATTATATTTTAATATAGTACTTATTAACACCCACAAATATTAGGCCACATTCTAGCACAAGGAATATTACTAAAATGCCCCTATGACTAATAATAATATTATTTATGCATAAATAGTCACAATAATATAAAACAATATGGATAAGTACTTAACACTTTCATTAATAGCCAAACTCTTTCCTTAAGTAGTATATCCACACAAAACACATAACTAGTATACTTTTCTTTTTATTAATCTATACATGCAATATATATATTATATTATCCACAAATATCAAGCATAATAACATATTAAAAATCCTAATACGCTAACATACGTTTATCCACGCATTTAAGTGGGGTTTAACGATTACCTTAATTCCTATAAAAATCAAATCTTACTGGTATCCTGGTTAAAGATTCAAGCTTTAAATAGAAAAATAAACACTTTAAAATAATGTCAATAATTATTTTATTAAAAGTAGGAAATTAAAAGGATAAAAGTTTATAAAAACGTAATTAATAATACACTTTACTTAACTACTAATATGCCTAAAAACTTTAAACAACTTAATTCCCAAATAAATGAGGAGCCTACGCTGCATGAACATCATGAGCCACATGTAGACTATAGGGGGAAAGGGTCGAAGGTAAGGAGGTAGAAGGGAGGGGGCTAATTTTTGGGTTGAGGCTTTGGAGCTAGAAAAGAGGGAAGACGGGTGAGGGTTGGAGGCAAGGAAGGGGTGCAGCAGTGAAGAGAGGGTGTAGGTGGTGGCCGGGGACAAGTTTTTTGAGGCCAAGTGTAGTAGAGATGACGGTGGCAAGGCAACGAAGATTACTACCGAGGTGGACTAGGATGAGAAGGAAAGAAAAGAGAGAGGAAAAAAGGAGGGGTGAGGGCGCTTGTTTCTGCCAAACAAGGTATGGGGTGGCAGAGGAGGTTGTGGGGAGTGGATTGGTTGTTTGGGTGGTGGTAGAGGTGGCCGGACAGCAACAAACGGTGGAATTGTAGGAGGATTGCCAAGAAGGGGGAAAATGTGGAGAGAAAAGAAGAGGGGAGGAAGATGGAGTTACGGGGTGGCTTGGATGGTGTTGTGGTGGTGTAGGGCGGTAATATGAGGTGGCATGGGGCACTATAGGCTGTTGGCGTGGTGGAGGGGTGGTGGTGCAAAAAATGGGGATGAAAATGGAAGGACAAGAATAGAAGGGAAAGGGATGGGGAGGGAGAGGTTCGAAAATAATGGGGCAGGAAAAGGGTGAAGAGGAGAAGAAAAATAAGGGGGAGGAAAGGGCAATAGGTGGCTGATCAAGTGGCAGCGTTTAGGGTGGCAGTGGTAGTGGTAAGGTGGTAGGGAGTGGAAGGACATATGGGGAAAGGGTGGCCATGTGGGATGGGGTGCGTAGTTTTCCCATTCCAAAATGGTGAAAAAAAGATAGAGGAGAGAGAGAGAGAGAGAGAGATAGAGGTGGTGGCAGTGGTTGCAGGCTTGGTGACAGCAAGAGGCCATAGGCGGTGGCAGTCATGGCCATGATGACGGGTCGGGAGCTACTAGGTCGAGGCTGAAGAAGAAGAAGAAGAGAGAAAGGGAGAGGGAGGAAGCAAGATAGTGTAGGGGAAGAAAAAAAAGAATTTTGGGTCGGCTTAATCCAAGGAGAAAGGAAAGAAGAAAAGAGGGGAGGTAGCTGGGCTACTGCGCCAGGGAAAGGAGAGGAGGGAAGAGAGTGAGACGGAGGCCTAAGCATACGGGGAGGAGGAAGGAGGCCGGGTGTGGCGACCAAAAGGAGGAGAGAAAAGGAAAAAGATAGAAAGGAGGAAAAAAGAGAAAAAGGAGAAGGGAAGAAAAAAAAAGGAAAATGGAAAATAGGAAAATAGGAGAACTTGAAATAATTTAATTTATAAAATAATAGGATTTAATAATAATAAATTTATTTAATAATTTAATATAATATAATTAAATATATGGGCTTAAAAAGGATAATTTTAGTAAAATATTGTTTTGGTAAAAATTATTTAAATAAAAATAGTATGATAAAATTACAAAATATTTGCTTTAATTTCTCAAATATTCCTATCCAAATTTATATACTCAAAAATCTATAAAATAATTAAACTCAATAATTTTAAAAGCTAATTTATTTTAAATAAAATATATTTATTAAATTATAGGTTTTCTATAATTTAGGGGGATTACACTTATGGCCTCCCTTGGCTATCAAACCCTCATCATGTCAATCTTAGAAGTACTACTACTAGTCAACTTGCTATCAATCAACTCCCATTGCAATTGGGTGGATTTCATATCCTCAAAGACTAACTCATCCTTTCTATAAAAAATAACCTCACAAAAATGCATAAAACTAGTAGGAAAAGAACATAACAACGTAATAGCCAAATGTTCATCATCTAATTTAACATTTATATTATGCAAATCCATAATGATAGAGCAAAATTCATCTACATGACTTTTCAAAGATTGACCCTCACCATGTTTCTGGTCATTAAGTCAAAATCATTAATAGTAGCCAATTTGCTACTTACTTTATCATATATATTGACTTGAGCTTTGACCACAAGGCTACCACTATTGATTCTTTTGCCACTTCGTGCAAAACCTCATCAGACATGTATATTTATATGATGGAGAGGACCTTTAGATCAACTTTTTCAAATCTCTTATCCATCATCAATTCTATCTTCTTTGAATGAATGAATGAATAAAGCTCTTTCCATTCCACTTCGAGTGGGAATCACCCACATCTTCAATTTTTATAATCTAAGATAAATTAATTGATCAAACTTCTTAATATCAAATATTGTACCCATCTTGATAATCGAATCTATTTAACAATGTAGCTCTAATACCAAATTGTTAAACAAATAGCGTGGATTTAGAGATATCCACACCAAATCGATATTAACAAGATTATGCACAATTGAGAATTCAAACATAAAGTAGAACAATTTAATAAAAATTATAGATCTTTATTCATTCTCTTATGTAAATATGATATGATTTAACCACTCAATCACTCAATTATACATTTCTAAAATTCTCTTTAAAGGAAAAACTCTATGGAGAAGAAGAAGAAGAAGAAGAAGTTGGGGCACACGAATCTTGATGAGGTTATGAAAATATGTTCTTTTATTGAAGAAAACACCCTATAGAGTAAAACAACATGTTTTAGAAATATATCAAAAATATGGTCCATACTTTGGAAACACGAGACCCTCGTGTTTATTTTCTTAGTTTCATCTTTTTCCCAAAACACGTCAAGAGTTCTTGAAGGAAACACGGTCCGTGTATTGTAACACGAGCCTTTATGTTTCTTACATATAACTCCAAATTACACTAAAATTCTCAAACACATGCACAAACTAACATAGTGTGGTGATGTGGTCAAATACGCCATTAAAACGCACATTCTTCTCAAAAATCCTCAATTGTTGATAACTTGATTTGAGATTTATCTACAAAAATACTATAGTCCTCTACAATTGATCAAAGAGGCCATCGATCTAAGGTAAAGGAAAATGATTCTTCACCATAACTTGGTTCAATCATCAATAATTAACGTAAAGTCTCAACCTACCATCCTTCTTCCTTAGAAAAAGGAATGTGCTCCCTAAGGTGATACACTCGGTTGAATGTACCCCTTCTCTAATAACTCCTCCAATTTGGTGCACAATTTTTCCATCTCTATTGATTCCAGACAATAAGGTGCCATTGACATAGGCTCTATCTCTAGTAGAAGGTCAATCATGAAGTCTATCTCATGCACTAGTGGTATACCTAAGATCTTTTCGTGAAACACATTTGGAAACTCTCATACCACTATAATTTCCTCAATAGAAGACTCTTTGACATCCAAATCCTTTACAACAAAAAATAATAATGGGTACCCTTTCCATACTAATGTACTATGCAAAACTATAGGCACCATCTTCATTGAGGGCCTAATTTTACATATCAAATAAGCAAACCTAGCACCTTTAGGTCCCTTAAGAATCACATAATCCCGTGCACTATCAATCAAAGTTCAAAATCTTGTGAGCATATACATCCCAAGGATTAAGTTGAAGTTAAGAAGTTTAAGCTTTATGAATTCTACAAAAATCTCAACTCTACTTATAACTAATTCCACATATTTATATAGACTAGTGTAAATAAATCTATCCATAGATTAGAGCACAACAAAAGTCTCTATCTTATGAGAAGGAATCATAGTTTTCCTAGCTATGAAAGGTTTGGACACAAAGGAATGTGAAACACTTGAGTAAAATAATACTTAAGAAGGGAGGGAATAAACCCTTAAGGTACCTATGACGATATATGCCTACCTATTAGTCGTTGGCTAGCTCATCACATTAAACAACTATTTAGAGGTGGTCTTTTAGCACTGCTTAAATCTTTCCCTTTTTAAAAGTTAAGCGGTGTGTATATCCTCTACTCTAGAGCAGTCCTGATTTATCCACCATCTTTTTTCTAATCCCTTTGAGCTTGAAATGTTTATGCTACCGTACCTTACAAACGTGTTTACCCTTGTAGAACATTACCCACCACACTCAAACCTCTACTTAGCCCCTAACGAGGCACTACAAACTTAGGCAATAGCTAATACCTCTAAGGTATAATCGTACATGGCCTACATGTCCTACACATGTGTCCCCACTAGTGTTAACTAGAATCGGTGCATCTTTATCCTCTAATCAATGTGAACCTCAAGAGTAGAGCTGACTAGTTCCAAATAATGACTATACTATTCCTCTAACATAGACATCCTCTAATGTAACGCCATAAATTCTTTTTACATTGCCATCCTTTAGCGAGTATGGTAGAATTGTGCCCTTAGAATCTAAAAAAGGCTTCCCACTAGTCTTTAATACTCCTCTCAGCTAGTGATCTCTCCACCATTCATTAGCATGACCCCACAAATAGATTACTCTAACATCAACCTTTCTACTCTTTTAGCATCACTAGCCATAAAGATCTTATCGATTTCCCTTAACCAATTCTCCAACATATTTTGGCCTTCTTGACCCTTAAATAATGAGGGTCTATGAAGATCAAACCTACAAAGCTAATCCTCTAGTGGTGGCAGTAGGAAAGGAGGTGGCAGTGATGGTTGTTGAGCTTCGTCATGCTGAATCTACCAAGGCTCCAACCATCTCCATGAAACACTCAAGACATCAATTCGTAGTTTTGAAAACCCTAGAATACTAAATTATATTCTGAAGGATCAACTACTAGGTAAATAATTATTACACATGGATGTAGCATATTCTATATAAGGCTATAATTTAGTTCTATCCTATAAATTATGGATAGCTCCCAACTGAAACCAATGGTCGCTTGCAAAATAAATAGGATTCTATAAGTTTTGATGGAGCTGAAGAAATTCATTTTCATGAAAAAACTTTGTGATTCAAATTGTATGATATAATACTAATTTATAACACTTCTAAATTTTGAACCAAAATATTTCATTTTGAAGATATTGCAAAAGAATTTAAAAAATAAAATAAGGGGATGTTACAACCACATTCACAATAAGAGGGGTGTGATAATCACATGAATGAAAAGATGCATGGTTATAATATTTATGAAAAAGTATAAGAGAATAAAGGTGAGAATAATAATATAGATAATAGTATGATAGTTTACAAATATAAATATAGGAAAAGAGCTAAGAGTTTAAATAATAAGAAAATAAAAACTTCCTAACACATTGGGAAAAAAACCTCTAATCGGTTAGTCTAAATCTTAGGCATAAACATAAAGCTCTAAACCCAACCAATTGCCTACAAAAAGACCATATCATCACCCTAAACAATATTTAACCAAAAGTCTTACCCATATAAATAGTCCTTTGCTCTACAGACTAGAGGCCAGATCATTATAGTGAACACACAAGCATAGTATTAATATGGTAAAGTAAAAGTAAAATATACTATATCTAAACATAGTAATTTTCATTTAACACATTTATGTTACATAGTTGAATGGTGATAACCATACTAATATAAATTAACACTTAGTCTTATGGTAATAGCATTATAGGACATGCTTGTATGGTAAGCACATAAGGATAATATCGTAAATGCATCATAATCCATACAATATAAATCATATTATAATTCTACCTTTTGTGATCAAAGAATTTATAATGTTTGATTAAAAGTCATGGCACCAAAAATAATCACAATAAGATACCACACCCTCTATATGGGGTTAGGACATAAAAAAGGGGATTTTATTTGGGGATACCATATTCACCACATATTGAGTGTGACTACTATAAGGGAAAATATAACTTAGGATGCCACACCCACTAAACTTGGTTAAAGACACCAAGGGACCTTATATTGGGATACCTCACTCACCACACCTTTAATTCCTCTACTACGAGGGTTAAAAAGTTTGGATATCACACCTACCTAGGCAATAGACAGTACAAAATACTAAGGGATTTGTAATAGGATACCTCATCCACATGTACAAGACATTGTTTCCATGTTGTTCTGCTAAAATATAATCCTATAAATCAAATATATGGACATACCCTCTATAGACTACAACCTAGTAGAGAAGGAAGGTACTGAGTGAATAATATAACTATAGGGTGACTACCCACTAACTCTAGCTGATCTACCTTGAGAGTCATATAAAAAGTATCAAATGAAATATTATTTCCTTATTACACTTTATCAAGTGATATCATACACCATAGATAAAATCCACAAATAATCAATTGGGTGCTTCTAAGTGAAAACATCAAACATAATTAAATTCCATTATAAACAAAATTTTGTGTTACTAAGTGATAACAAGAAACACAATTGAATTCAATTATTAATAAAATTAGGTGTTTTCAAGTGATAACACAAAACACATAATAAGGTATAAAAGTAATCAATTAGGAATTTAGAGATGAGACCAAACTTAACTAATTAAACTCCCAACTATGATAGTCATTATTCTTATTAATTCTAGGTCAATAATTGTTGAATCATAATTTAGATATTATAATTACATGGAAGTGTTAACATAAAGACTCAAAAGATTAAAAATAAATTAATAACCAAAGCAAAAGGCATATTGAAATGCCCCGAAATTTTCTAATTTTAAAGATTATATTTAAATAAGGTTTTATTTGAAAGTTTAAGTCAATAAATTATATTTACTAAAATAAAAGGAAATTTAGCAGGGCCAATTAATGAGAAATATATAAAAATGTTAAGTAAAGGAAATTTGGGTATATTATCTAATTAAAGATTTAAATTTTGGAATTTATTTAAATAAATTATTTTATTCAAATTAAGAAAGAGAAAATAAATAATTTAATTAAATAAAATTAGAGTGACCTATTAATTTAAAATGAAAATTTTGGAAAATCTTTTAAAAATCCTAATTTGGCCTAAAAAGGGATTTAAATATTATTATTTTTAAATATCCCAAATATTTTAATTAATTATTTTAACTCAAGCTTCCTATTTTCTCTTCTCGTTTTCCCTTTTTCCTTTTCTTTCTTTTCCTTCTTCTTCTTTTCCATTTTCTTTTCCTTCCCCGAATTGGGCCTGTTGTGCCGGCCCAAATCCCCTCCTTTTCCTTCGGCGCATGTTGTTTCTTCCCTTGGCCCAGGAGTCCTTCATTTAACTTCGTGCTACATTTCACGATGTTTCCCCTCTAAATGCGGTGTTTCGACCAGTTTTTTTAGCCGTTGCCGCCTAACCGCCTGATCCCCTTCTTTTCTCCCCTGAACCGTTGGTTCGCCTAGCCCATCTTCTTCTTCCTCCTCTAGCCCGACGCCATAATCATAACCTTTCTCCTTCCCCTGAAAATGGCATCGCCGGCCATATGTGTCGTGACCGATCTTTCTCTAGCCGATTCTCTTCCTCTCGATGCACACTCTAATTTAAAATGCCCCAATTCCATTTTCCTTCCCCATGTTGCTCCCAATTTCACTCGTAATGGTCGGGAAAATTTCAAAATTTATGCCACCCGACCAACCTCATAACTGTCCCTTTTCTCACCGAATTTGATCTCCTGGTAACCTCCACGACTCCAGCCTATTCTCCACCACTATAAATACCCCTCGTATGGCTTGGTTTTGAGATTTCTTTCCCCGAAACCCTAAGCACCATTCTATGCACCATCGTCCCTTTAGACGCCTTGTTCTCCACCGTTAACCAACCTCACCACCTCTTCTTCCTCCCAAACTGTTCCCTATAATGCCCTCTAGTTAATTAAACCATTCGCATCCTTCGAATCTCCTTGCACAGGCCTCCATAACCGTGCAAAGTTTTCTAGTTCTCTAGTTAGAATTTTTACCCCAAAACCTTAAACAACTTTCCACCACCACATCCGCCACTTTTGCCACCCTCTAAACAAACTAATATCTCTTGCTAAGTCTCATCCACCCACACATAAACTTATTTTATTTTTCGCCTTTCCCCTTACCTCTTTTTCTTTATTTTCACCCCTCTTAGATCACTTTTCCGGCCACCTCCGGGCACCACCGCTGATGCCACCCATTCCCTCCAAGTCAAGGTGACACTCTAGACCTTTTTAACACTTCCTTTTGATTTATTAATAATTATTCTACTTTTATCCAAATTTTTAATGTTAATATGATTTTAATTATTATTATTATTATTATTATTATTATTATTATTATTATTATTATTATTACTATTATTTTTATCAACTGAATTCTAATTTCTAAATTTTGTTGATAGGTTTGGGAGTATTCTTGAGTTAGATAAATTATTATTCTTCAATTTTAGCTATTTAATGGAGTTATTACATGTTTAATATTATTATTAATAATATTAATAATATTATTAATATTATTTTAATTATAAATTTAATATTGTAATTATTCTAGGAGGGGTAGGAACCTAAACATTTAATTAAGTCTCGCACCTTTGCTTTTTATTACTATTATTAACATTTTTAACATTATTTCTAATTATATTATTACTATTATTATCTTTATTAACTTTTATATTATAAGTATATATATATAATATTAATATCATTATTACATTTTTAAATAGTATTATTATTAAATGGGGTGGTTTCGAAAGCCACCTTGTAATTTTAAGATTTATGGTGCAAATAATAGTAATAATATTAATATTCTACTAATAAGAGTATTATTAATAATGTTTTAATTATTATTATTATTATTATTATTATTATTATTTTCATTACTATTACTAATACTATTTTGGTGAAGGGTAGAAACCCTTATATGACCACACTTTTCGAATGAAAATAGTAATTTATTTGTATTTTTAAGTAATATTTTGTATAGTTAATTATTGTGTAATAGTGTTTTAATTAAAAACCAAATCTTAGAATAAGTTAGAAAATAATAAAATTTTATAAGGGAGCCTAATTCTAGTATACTTTTATATAATAGGTGAACCCAGTCAAACCCCTCAAGTAGAATAGGAGCATGCACCAAGACCGGTGTCATTTTAGGTAAGGGTTTACTAAGGTCATTTGTGTGTTTATATGCATTATGTGTTTCATATGCCATGTATTCTATGTTTATTACTAATTATTTCATATGTGGCATGATTATAGAGTTGAAGTTTGTTGGTGTGAATAAACCATGGCATGAGAATTATGCGTATGTTTATGTCATTATTGTATGATATGGCCTTAAGATATGCATATTAGGGTTGTAAAATAATGATGGAGAGTGTAACAATGTGGTGTTAGGGTTTTGCATGAAATGGCATGGTGTTAGGGTTTGTATGAAATAACATGATGCTAGGGTTTTGCATGAAAGGGCATGATATTAGGGGTTGCATGGAAGCATGTCTACATGGAGTTAGGGTTTCTTATGACTTAGGGTTTGCATGGAAATGTGGTATATGTGGAGCTAGGGTTTGCATGGAAGTGTGGCATACGTGGACTAGGGTTTGCATAGAAGTGTGGTATATGTGGAGATAGGGTTTGCATATGAATTCGGGTTGCATGGAAGTGTGGTATACGTGGAGCTAGGGTTTGCATGGAAGTGTGGTATATGTAGAGCTAGGGTTTGCATATGAATTGGGGTTGCATAAAAGTGTGGTCTACATGAAGCTAGGGTTTACACGTGGATTAGGGTTTGCATGGAAATATATCTACGTGGAGTTAGGGTTTGCATGGAAGCTAGGGTTTCCATGGAAGTGTGGTACATGGAGTTAGGGTTTGCATGGGGGCTAAGGTTTGCATGGAAGTGTGGTACGTGGAGTTATGGTTTGTATGAAAGCTAGGGTTGTATGGAAGTGTGGTTTACGAAGAGTTAAGGTTTGCGTGGGAACTAGGGTTGTATGGAGTTAGTTTTGCATGTTTCGGAAAATGTTTGTGAATGGAAAATGTTGTGATTAAAATACTTAAGACATTATTTATTTAAAGTTGAAGATTATTGAGCCGGGTCCAGACTAATCCACCGGTCAAGAATAGTAGTTAGGGTTTTTACCCTATGTGTGACCGACCTAAAATGACCCGAAAATTTCTAATTTTATAAACTACATTTAAAGGATATCTATTATAAGAATTATTTAAATAAATTATTTTTTAAATTGAATTAATTAGGGAAAATCAAAAGAAATTTATAAGTATTTTTATTAGAAGAGAATTTGGGTATTTTAGCTAATTAAGCATATTATTTTGAAAATTAATTAAATAAATTATTTTATTTAAAATAAGAATGAGAAAATAGTTTTAAATTAATATTAATTTAATAAATAAATTAATTGGAGAAATTTAGTTTGTTTTACTTATTAAAATGGAAATTATGGAAAATCTTTTAAAAGTTCTAATTTATCTTAAAAAGGGATTTAAATAATATTTTATATAAGTATTATTATTTTTAAATATCCCAAATATTCTGATTAATTTAATTGAGCCAACCCACTATTTTTATTTTTCCTTTTTTCCTTTTATTTTTCTTTTTCTTCTTCTTTTCTTTTTCTTTTCCTTCTTCTCCCCGAACTAAGCCAGCCCGGCGGCCCAGTCTTCTCCTTTTCTTTTCCTTCGGTCCAGCCCGCGCCCGCACGACTTTGCCTCCTTCTGCCGCCCCTCGATGTGCCGCATTTTACTTATTTTATAACTTAAACTCAACGTTCCATTTATTGCCTCCTCCTGCATTGCCCGACCGCCATGTCTGCCCTTCTCTCTTTCTTTTCTTTTCCCCTGGACCGACCGGTCCATCCCCCATCTCCTTCTTTCTTCTTCCTCCTCTCTCCTCCGTCGCCGCTGCTGCAACTCCTGTGCCCGATAATTGTGGCGACAGCTACGCGGAACTTGACCGACCGATTCACCATTCTTTCTCTTCCTCTTGACTAGCACATTGACTTCGAACGATCAATTATCCTCAACTCTCGCTCGTTCCTTCTCTTTTGGCTCGCGAAATTTTGGCCCCAACCTAAATGAACACAGGCCGATTTCTGTCATCGGCCACCAAAACCCTAGCAATAAATACCATCCAGGCGACCCCCAAAACCCTAATAATCCATCTAAACTCTATAAATAGCCTAATGGTGGATGTTTTCGAGACTTCTTCTTCTCAAAAACCCTAAGACAGATCTGCCTGCCACCGCCCCGTTAGATGACTTTCACTCCACCTCCGGCCAACTTCAACGCCTTATCTTGCTCCCAATCTCTTCCCTGCAATACCCCCTAATTAACTAAACTAACCACAACCTTCGATTCATCTTGTACAAGCCTCCATAATTGCACAAAGTTGGATAGTTGCTTCGACAAAAAATTTCACCCGAGACGTTGAACCACCTTCTACCACCACATGCGCCGTTTCTAACACCTATTAAACCAACTATTAACTCCTACTAATTATCCTCTATAGCCCCATATAATTATTTTAATTTTCTTCCTCTCCATTACCCATTTTCCTAATTTTTGGCCCCCTTAGACCCATTTTCGGCCACCTCCAGGAAACATCGCCGGTGCCACCTTCGTCCTCCAACTCAAGGTGATGCCATAGACATTTAAAATACTTTATTTCGAATTATTTATAATTATTCTAATTTTAGCCAAAATTTTAGTATTAATTCAACTTTAATTATTATTATTATAATTATTATTATTAGTAATATTGAGTGTATTCTAATTTCTAAATTTTTTTTACAGGTCTGGAAGTATTATTTGGTAAGATACAGTAATTATCTCGACCTTTACCTATTTGCTTAGATTTTTACATAATTGATGTTATTAGTATAATTACTTGGTTGATACATTGATTATTACTGGAAGAACATAGGCCTTAAATTTTAATTATGCCTCGCATTTATAAAATTTATTAACATTATTAACATTTTTCAACATTATTTTAATTATATTACCATTATTACCTTTATTAAAATATAATATAAGTATATATATATTATTAATTTTATTATCACAATTCTGAATAATATTATGTTTATCATTGTGGGAGGGTTAGAAATCCAAATTTTTATTTTAAGAATTTTGATATCATTAATATCTAATATTCTATTTATAAAAAGTATCATTAATATTATTGTACTTTATTTATATTACTAATTATTATTATTATTATTATTATTATTATTATTATTCTTATTATTGTTATTATTATCATCATCATAGTTATGATATTATTAAATATATTTTGGGAGAAGGGTAGGAACCCTTAGCTTCTCACCTTTTCAAAAGAAAATAAATGAATTAATTATATTAGTTCTTATAGTTAATTATTGAATAGTAAAATGTCATCCTAAAATCAAACCTCGAAATAAGTTAGAATTATATAAGAGAGTCTAATTCTAGTATGCTTTGATATAATAGGAACCCAATCAAATCCCTCAAGTGGAATAGGAGCATGCACCAAGACCGGTGACGTTTTAGGTAAAGGGTGCTAAGGCCTTTTATGTGCTTATATATATTATGTGTTTCGCATGTTATGTATCAAATTTAACTTGGAGTTGAAGTATGTTGTGCATGGTATGTGTATTAATTATGTATGATGATATGTGTTGTGTATGTGAGGAAGTCGATGTGGTTTGTGTGAGAGGAAGGATGATAAAGGAGGACGGGGAAAGAATTTGATTAAGGGAAGTGAGTTAACCTAATTTTATGGTTTTATAAGGAATAATCTAATGTATGATTTTATGTGTGGGAGAGCAGAATTTATGGTTTGTTTGGGAGAATCTAATTTAGGATGTTATTTGGGGGAAGGTAATTTATGATGTTATATGGGAGATTCGAATTTATGGTTGTTTGGGAGAATTTAAAATAGGATGTTAATTGGGAGAAGGTAATTTATGAGGTTATATGGAATAATCAAATTTATGGTTGTTTGGGAGAATCAATTTTATTTATGTTATTTGGGAAAATGTAATTTATGATATTATATGGGGGAATCTAATTTATGATTTTCTTGGGGGAATTCAATTTATGGTTTTGCTTGGGAGATTCTAATTTATGATTTTATGTGGAAGAATCTAACTTATGGTCTTGTATGGGAGAATCTAATTTGTGGTTATGGAAGGGGAGATTCTAATCAATTGTATTATGAGGACAAATCTTTGGGTTTTATATGATTGAATCTTTAGGTCTTATATGGTTTGAATTTAGGGTTTTGTATGACGAAATCTAGGGTGTACCTGGTGGTATTAATGGGTGTATGTTGGTATTAGGGTTTGTATGATGATATTAAGGTTTGTATGGTGGTAATTATAGTTGTATGGAGGTATTAGAATTTATATGGTGATATTGATGGTTGTATGGTGGTATTAGGGTTTGCATGGTTTAATTTAGGGCTTCACATGGAATTTTAGGGTTTACATGAAAAAGGTTCAAAGGTTTACATGGAAAGATTAGTGTTTGCATGGAAGTGGAATTTACGTGTGAAAAGTTGATTTGGGATGTAAGGGAGGAAATAGAAGGGTTATTTGTGTGTCTGAATGTTTTGGGTGAAAAATAATACGTAAGACATTATAAGGGTATGGAGGTGACTGAATTAGGGTTTGGAGTGATTGACTATAGTTGTGGGGGTCAATTAGGGTATGTGGTGCATGTCTAGGGTTTTGTGGTAGCACATGTGTAATTGGTGAATAAAGTATGATGATGAATATGGAATTTATGATTTATGATTCGTGCATGTCTGTGGTGAAAGCTTCTGAATAAGATACTTAAAAAATTAATTATCTAAAGTGGAAGATCATTGAGACGGGACCAACCGATCCAACGGTTCAAAATAGTGGTTAGGGTTTTTACCCTATGTGCGACCGATCCACCGGTTATAATAGTGGTTAGGACATGATGTCCTATGTGTCACCGATCCACCGGTTATAATAGTGGGGGTTCTCGAGCTCAACAAACACAAACCCGAGTTTGGCTGAAATGCTTAAAAGATACTAATTACTTACAATGGAACGCCATGCGAGCCGGAGCCAACCGATCCACCGGTTAAGAAAAGTGGTTAGGACGCGTAGTCCTATGTGTCTCCGATCCACCGGCTATAATAGTGGTTAGGGTATGATACCCTATGTGCCTCCGATCCACCGGCTATAATAGTGGGGGCTTCCGTACTCGCATGGATTTGATAAAAAGTATGGTGTGAATCAACTCTTGATCAGAGATTAATTAAGTAATTGAATTGGATTATTCATGGGCCTTTGCACATACTCTTACCCGGTTGATCATATGCATTTATGAATATGCTCTTTTATGTTCTGCATGATTTATGTGCTGGCCTTAGTGATCAAGTTACCTTACTCAGTGCTGGACCCGTACTAGTACTACCTTGGTTGATGGGTCCTGTGATGATCCACTGATGGTGGGGAGCAGACCTCTTGTGCAGGTTTAAGATCAGAGACGTTTTTGGGGTGGCAAGCCTGATTTGAGTGAGTAGGCAATCCGGAATTTGACCCTTTGGGTTTTATCTTGTTTAAATTTATTTCTATTTAAAAGTTACAAGTGTTATTTGAAACTTCCATGGTATTGTAATTAACTCTTAATTTCTCGTACTCTAATTTTGTTGTATGATCTTTTCGAATCCTTTTATGAATTGTTAATTTGAATTTAACGTAAATCTTTTCTTTAGCCTTAGCACTTGGTACTGGAACGGTTGGAGAGAACCGGTCTGGTACTAAGTGTGGAGGTAACATTCCCAAAATTCACAGGTTTTAAGTGTTTGTATCTTAATTGCTTCCGTTTTAAAAAAGAATTTAGTGAATTTTGGGGTGTTACACGGCCCACTGGCAATAATAGTGGGGTGACTTGAGCTCAATAAACATAAACCAGAATTGTTAAGGCTCTTAAAAGACATTAATTACTTACAGTGAAACAACATGTGAGCAGGCACCAGACTGATCCATCGGTTAGGAATAGTGGTTAGGGTTTTACCTTATATGTGACCGATCCACCGGTAATAATAGTGGTTAGGACATGAGGTCCTATGTGTGACCGACCCACCGATTATAATTGTGGGGTGATTCTATTTTGCATGGATCTGATAAAAGGCATGGTGTGTATCGACTTTTGATAAAAGAAAGATTAAATGATTAACTTGGATCTTTTTGGGCCTCATGTGTGGATTTGTTGATTATAAATTAAGGATTTCATTTTATACTTCTATATATCATATGTGTGAGTTTGTAAATGTATTTTGATCATTATCCTGGATGAATTAATGTGTTATATGTTGGCCTTAGTACTCGGTTACCTTACATAGTACGTAGCATACTGATCACCCGTTTCATAGGTGTTGCTCATTCCCACGAGTAGAAGGCCTATCTAACCTATTGCAGGTAGGAGACATATACTTTGTTGCTATGGATGTCTATGGGACATCAAGAGGGGCAGAGTGATAGCTAGGCTGGATCAATTTCTAGAGAGACGTGGCTGTTTTCTTTTTAATTTATGACTCATGTTATTTTTATTATGTTTAAGTTGTAGAAACAACTTTATTAATGTTGTTGAATTATTAATTGAAAAACAATAGTTGGTATTTCAAATTATGTAAGATTTGCACGTATTCTTATTTCCGTTTTTATAAATTGAAATTGGTATGGTATTACTGATATTTTTTTTAGCCTTAGCACTTGGTACAGGAACGGTAGAAGTGAACTGGTCTGGTACTAAGTGTGGTGGTAACATCCCCAGAATTTACGATTTTGATTTATAAGTATTGCTTTTAAAAAAATGTGTAAATTTTGGGGTGTTACACATATCATCGGGTTTTTTGATTAGTCTTTGGGGCTAGTCGACTAGTCTTGTCATATCTGACCCGAGACAAAACATCACAAGAGGTCTAATCAGTTAGTTAGTTTCATTCATTAACAATTTATAGGAACTAGTTAATGGGTTTGGTTCAACTAGTTGATGGGTCTAAGAAGAGACTAGACCACTTTATTTGATAGTTTCACCAGTTGATAGGTTTTGCAAACCAATCACTTACTCATAAGAACTAGTTAATGGGTTTGGTCCAAATATTTGATAGGTTTAAGTAGAGACCAAACCACTTTTGGTTGTAGGGACACTAGTCTATGATTTTGGTAAATTAATTAAATATTCATTGGACCTAGTCAACTTATTTGTCAAACTAATCGGTTTATCCCATGACCACCCCATCCAATTTTCCAAACCATGTGATTCCTTGCCACCATTTGATGGGTTCGATGAACCGATCAACTCATCTAGGTAAAACATTGCCCAAACATATGATAAACACATAAAAAATTTACCAAACTTTATCATATTTTTCTTATCATGCTTCTATGTCAAAAAACACTTAAATATACATGATTAACAAATAGAATCACATGGATACATGGTAATGTAAATATTTAAATAAATCATGCTCAAATGGCTGGCTCATACATAGAAATAAGAGCGACCCAACAATGCTTAATTAAGGATGAAATTCTACCATATGCTCAAATTCTTAAATATAAATTAGATCATGCTCACATAAAAAACAAAATGAACATAGAACCTTAATAAGTAATAGAACCCCACATATGTTAAATATGGGAATACCTTACCTTGAAGCAATTATTCCAGCACAAATCCTCCTACTTGATATCTATCTAGGAGAACCATAATTTCTAAGAGAATCAAATTCAAAACCATTAAAATCCCCATTTAAAGCTCCATTAAAAATCAAAGAAGAATAAGAAGAAGAATAAGGAAAAAAATCACAACTTTTTATCAAAAATAGGGTGCCAAAGGAAAAGAACTAAAATGTTTAACATTTCTCAAACCTTAATTATTCCTTGCCTAAGGAAAATAAGGGACAAATAAAGCTTAGATGAAGAAAAATGATATCATGATTGATTAAATATGGGAGGAAACAAGATGAAGTCTCTTTTTTTTCCTCGATAGAGTGGAAAAAAGGAAAGAATGAAAGATTACTCAACACTTAAAAATATTTTCACCAAGGAAAAGTATAAGGAAGCAAGAACATTAGGCGAGGCATGAAAGTAGATTTATAATGAAAGGTATTGACATGAGCCTTGCTTAGTATTCATAAGAGAGGAGGATATGAGATTGGTAAGGTTGAGTGTGGGCAACCAAGAGGTAAAAGTTTACTTCATGGAGTGATGTGGGTGTGAGTATATTTAGAAAGGAATATGGCAGTGGGTTGGTGAGTCTAGGGATGTTATAAAAATTTAACCATATGATGTTTTTGGAAATATGGTATTATAATTGATGTAAAAACAATGCCTAATTATGTTAGAATTAATAATAAAAAAGATTTTGAAAATGGTGAATTTAAGAAGAAGATGTTTGAATAGGGTGGAATAAGTATCATGACGATTCGATGATGGCGATGAACTAATGATAAAGATGATTCAAATTTGATGAGACAATTTGGATGATGATTCGATAATGATGTGATAATGAAGATGATGATTTGATAATTAGGATTTTAGAGTAGAAGGCTTCGTGGGTTAGGGTTCGAAAATTAGGGTTAGGGTAAGGGTTTTGATTTTTATAATGAATTAGGAAAAAATTATTGCTAATAATGGATTAGTTATGGAGATTAGAAAGATTGTACTTAATATCTCTCATTCACAAAGACAAAGTGATTAAGGATTTTAAGTTTAATCATTTACACAGATTTGATTAAACTTGAGATGAACTCATACAGAATTCAATACTCGTAATTTACATTTAACTTCAATTAAATCTATCATGCCCCTTCAATCATGGGTTTTTATGGCTTATATAGCCAAAGCTACTAATTATAAGGTAATTACTAAAAGGTATAATTCTTTAAAAGGTACTTAGCTAAAAGACATTAGAATATAAAATATTCTTCAAAAGGTAGATTTATGCTACTTTATTGTCTAGCTAATCTCTAATTTTACTACTTAATTAATTAAATCAACTAATATGCACATCCAAGCTGCATATTATTTCCCACATGCATGTATCAATGCACTTCAAACATGCCATGCACTTGTATATATACACCTAGTAGCTTATATGGTACGTTTCATCTATAACTAGCAACATAACCATCCACCTATCTTTGATTTTGTGGGAGGTCCTTTCTAAATAAAGAATAATTGGTTCTATAATTATGAGTGCCACTTCTTGTTTGTTTTTCCTACATCACCACACACCCTAGTTGATAGAAAAGAGAGGGATAGGTGAGGGATATATCAAAAGTACTTTTTGGGAAAAGTTAACTAAATAAAATCAAAGAATTATGTAATTAATGCAAAAATAATCTCAAAGCACCTTAATATGATAATTAGCACAAATTTAGTGTATTTAAAAGTTTTCATAAACTTTTAAAAAATATTTGAATAAAAATTATAAATGGATCTATAATCGTAGGATAACCGATTGATCAATTTGGAAAAACTTATCAATTGGCTTGTTGAGAAAAAAACCATCAATTTTTTAGTGTACTAATTGATTGGTTAAGCAAGCCAATTTATCTTTAGACTTGGAATTTATATTTTTGTTATAATTTCAAACCTATTCCAAAACTAATTTATTTTATAGCATCATATTTTTTAGCATATTATGAATTATTTAGGATGGGGTGTTAAACCAACAACTTGAGTATAGTGGCTTAGGAGAATTTTTTATTGAGAGGTTTTTAATGGTTTTGTTCCACCATATGATAGTAGTGGCTTTCATGAGTTGTCTTTGTGAGGTGCTTTAGTCCCTTCAATGGGATTAAAAATAGTGGGTCATATACTCATCGTGAATAAAAAAATAAACTATTTTACGTAACCTAATGGATAGGATATTAATGATTTAAAATAGAAATTTATGTGATTCATTAGCAAGGTGATTTATATATCCATGGAATGGTAATATTGGTTCAAATGTGTTATCTTTTATAGGTGACTTTGAACATTTTATAGCTTTAAGAATAGTGGCTCAGGAGTATTCTACATTTAGAGATGTTGGATCTATTCCATACGATGATAATAGGGGATCATAGGTTTCGGCTTCTCTCTCTTTTAAGGAGGTAATCCCTGGTAGTATTGTAACGATTCTAGTAGAGTTGGTTATTGAGATCACCTTCCTCACATCCTTTCTCTCTTCTTTGCCAACCACAACTTCTTGATTTTGGGAATGAAGTCTCTTTTAAGGGGTCAGTGATATAATAACCTTTATTTTTAGTTAAATTTAATCATAAGTAATTAATATTATAACCTAATCCTAATCTCAAGAAATAAATATTTCAACTTATCCTAATAATCTACCCTTATAATTTAACCTAATACCCACTTATTGATATTTAATCTATCTTATTTTATTAACCAAAATTATATTGATCTTGTTATAATAAAACTAAAAATATTAACCAATATTCTTTTACCTCTTTTCTTTTTTCTCCTTTTTCCCTATTACCTTATCCTAAAATGAGCAGCCTATTATCACATGGGTGATGTGGTAGAGATAGATAAAATATTCAAATATGTTGTTAATATTAGTGTTTTAAGGATGTATATTGTATATGATAAGTGTTTGAGCTTTTCATGAAAATTTATGATTAACAAACATAACCCTGGGTATAGTAACCTTTGGGATAGGATTATTATTACACGCTTAGGACCTTAGACTTAGGCCTTGAAATTATAGTATGTTTATAATAATAATATTTGAAGAATAGGTACTAAGTTTGGTGAATAAAAGAGTAACAAAAGAAGATTTTTGATAAAAGTGCAAAGTAGAGTATTGGGGAAATATAAAAATTTTGACCCTAGAAAATGGCCTTATGATCTTCATGATGCACTTATCTAATTTAAATGTATCATATGCCTTTGAATCAATCATGAATAGGAAATTAATAATTTAAATCAAAAGATCACTTGAGTTAGGCTAAGGTTCTTTTGGAATCCGTTCCACGAGACGGTAATAGCAACTTTGGTGTGTTATCCCTAAGAAGTTTTTGAGACCATTCCATCATTTTAAGAATAGTGGCTCAAAATTCTTTTACGCTAAGAATTTTTTTATGGATTCATTCCATCAGATGATCATAGTGGCTTAAGTATGTTTTGCATTAGAGGTGCTTTAGTTAGTTCCGAAAGATTAAGAATAGTGGGGCTTTATACTCATTGTGAAAAAAATTATCGATTGAGTTATGTTACCTAATGGACAAGGTATTAATGATTTAAAATAAAACAGTATGTGACTTAGGAATACACTATTTATGGATCCATTCTACTAGATGATAGTAGTGGCTCATGTGTCTTATCCTTATGAGATGCTTCATACTATTTCATCGGTTTAAGAGTAGGGGTTCACGAGTGTTATACTCTAATAATTGTTGGATTATTTCCATTAGATGATAATAGTGGATCAGGTGTGTTATCATTGAGAGGTGCATCATAACGTTCTATTGGATTAAGAATAGTGGGGTCCGTGAACTTAACATAAATAAAAGAATAAAAATAGTTATATCTAATAAAGAGGCATTGATTAGTGTTTACCTTGTGATACTTTACATAATTTGTATATGTACTTATCATCTACTAAGAATATATGCTTTTACCTGTATCTCTTACTCAATAATATTTCTACCTTTCTTAGTATATAGCATGCTAACTATCATTTTCATTGGTGTTAATCATTCTCATAAGAAGAGGACCCAGATTCTTTTGTGTAGGTCTTTGAGGACCTGTCAAATGATTTTATGTCCTTTGATACAATGTATGGGGAGGAGTGACCTTGTCCTATACTTAGTTTTTGGGCCTAGAGTTATATTAGTTGGATGATGTTTTTACCCATATACCTTCTAGGCTCTTTTATCCCTTGTATTTGTTTGTTTACATTTAATTTTTGTATCTTCAAGGTAATCGATAAACTCTTATTTGTATTTATAAAGTTTCTATCATTTCTAATTACTTTATATTTATTTTAATGATTTTAGTCCTATGATTGATGTGAGGATGGTATAGTAAACGAGACTTATGTCAATTATGTTTTTAAATCCCAATATTTTGATTTTAAGCTTCCACTTTAAAATGAAAAATTTTAGTAGTTAAACTTGGGTTGTTAGAATAGTACTCATTCACATAACATTACTTATAACAATAGTAAATGTCATATTTATTATATTTTATCTATTATCATGCATGTCATAATACCTAGAGAATATGAAATCTTAGCACAATTCTGAATATAAAAAACCTTAACATGGTCCCACATAATTTCTACCATTTTATTGGTGATTGGGTCGAACTAAATCAAAACTTACACAAACAGAACAATAACCATCTACTCCATGATCTACATTGGTTACCTAAGAAATTAACATAAAATAAAACATATATTAGAATTTAATATAACAAAACAATAATCCACAATTACTAAAACAACTTAAGGATAACTGATCCATCATAGCAAATTAGCAAAGAAACTAATGACCCATAAAAAGGAGAACATAAATTATGGAAGTGGGCAATAAGAAGGGAAGGAGAAATAATGCGGTTGTACATTATTGGTGGAGAAAGAATGGAAATAATGACCGTTTTTAGGAGGAGAGATGTGGTATGGAAAGGTGCAGCAAGGTGGGGGAGGATAAGTAATTTTAGCCGAAGGATAAGGGAAAACATAATCACATATGGTCAATGGTGGAGGAAGGGATTTGGTAGGTTTAGATGAGGGTGTTGGGGGGAATTTAAGTGTGTTTATGCATTAGATGTGGGGTGGTTTTGGCATGAGTAGCTAGTGTAGGGGGCGAGGCACTAATTGAGATCATTGGTGCTAGGGTAAACGGAGTGATGGGGGTGTACAATGTAGGAAAAACAGTGAAGATAAGGCATGATATGTGTAAATTGACGAGATTATTTCTTGCTTGATGGAGCATAGGAGAAGGAGGAGGTAATATAGGTATAACACCCCCAAATTTACTACTAAATAATTTCGTTTAAGACAAAGGTTTTAGCGGAAGCGAAAGAATTAAAACCATAGACTTGGGGGTATTACCGCCACACTTAGTACCAGACTGGTTCACTCCTACCGTTCCGATACTAAGTGCTAAGGCTAAACTAAACCATCATCAAAACATAGGTACGTAGTTAACATAGTTCGTTCACGAAAACACGAGTAAAAAATAGTTAGAATATCATTTCGGAATACAACTTAAGAGTAAGGTTTCAAAACCAGAAACGTAGTACAAATTATAGCTAATAAGACAGATCCCAAGGGACCAATATCCGGATCGCCTTCTCACTCAAGCCAAGCCTTCCCCCCAATCCAAAAACCAATCAAACTTGCATAGGAGGTCTGCTCCCCACCATCGGTGGATCATCACAGGACCCATTCAATCAAGGTAGTATCAGTACGGGTCCAATACTAAGTAAGGACGCAGGTGCTCTAAGGCCAAACATACAGTCATACCACATAGCCCACATAGCACGATCACATAAGTAACATACGATAACACACAAGATAAGGCCTGAGTACTTTCCGGTGACTTGTTCTTTGTCCTCGTTAATATTATGTCCATTTCACACATATTCTTTAATAATCCATGTAAGTGCGGGAACCCCACTATTATAGCCGGTGGACTGGAATCAACACCCAGGGTGGATCGTCTTTAGCCACTATTCTAATCGGTGGACCTGACTGGCCCTGACTTACATGGTGTTTCGCTGTAAATACTTAGTAGTTTCCTATGAATTACTTCATTCATATTCATTCAAAGCATTCTTCATTAATCCATGTGAGTGCGGGAGACCCACTATTATAGCTGGTGGACCGGAAATAAACACATAGGGCAAGACGCCTCTGACCACTATTATAGCCGGTGGACCAAAATCAACACCCACGGCGGAACGCCTCTGGCCACTATTCTAACCGGTGGAGTAGACTGGCCCCGACTGATATGGTGTTTCACTATAGGTACTTAGTATCTTTCCTGTGGATCAACTTATTTACTTTGGGTCTACCGAGCCGAGGCCCCCACTATTATAGGAGGTGGACCGGAAATAAACGCACAGGGCAGAACGCCTCTAACCACTATTATAGCCGGTGGACCAGAATCAACACCCACGGCACAACGCCTCTGGCCACTATTCTAACCGGTGGAGCAGACTGGCCCCGACTCATATGGTGTTTCACTATAGGTACTTAGTATCTTTCCTGTGGATAAACTTATTTACTTTGGGTCTATCGAGCCGAGGCCCCCACTATTATAGGAGGTGGACCGGAAATAAACGCACAGGGCAGAACGCCTCTAACCACTATTATAGCCGGTGGACCGGAACGAAACGCACAGGGTAGAACGCCTCTGACCACTATTATAGCCGGTGGACCGGAACGAAACGCAAAGGGCAGAACGCCTCTGACCACTATTATAGCCGATGGACTGTAACGAAACGCACAGGGCAGAACGCCTCTGACCACTATTATAGCCGATGGACCGGAACAAAACGCACAGGGCAGAATGCCTCTGACCACTATTCTAACTGGTAGATCGGACTGGGCTCGGCTCATCAGTCTTTCGCTTTACGTTATTAGTGTCTTATCCGTGTCTTATTGAATCACATCACACCCTTGACATGCATAAATCATTCTCTTTATACTGTACTCATCACAAATAATAATATCCCACATTCATAACTACCCTTTAATCAATAAATACACATGATAACACCAAACAACTCTAAGCGGCCATAACCAACCCTAATTGTCCACACCAAACCGTGGTTAACCACTATTAACCCTATTTTACTATAACAACCATACTTAGCCATCCCAAACCTTAATTATCCTCGATATATCACAATTAGCTTCTCCAACCCTACTTTATCACAACGACCTAGAGTTAGTCACTCCAAACTCTAATTCTGTCTCCTCCATACCCTTATAATACTCCACGTACATAAATCATACTTGCATTACCTTCCTTACATCCCAATTCAACCTTTTCATACATAAATTTTTCTCTCATGCAAACGTTACACATCCCATGCAACCTCTCGAATTTTTCATACAAACCCTAAATCCCATACAATCATTAACTCCCCTGCAAAATCCTAACTCCACCATGCAAATCCTAATACCACCATACAAACATTAATACCACCATACAAACCATAACACCACCATGCAAACCCTAATACCATCATAAGCCATTAATACCACCATGAAATCACTAATACCACCATACAAACCCTAATACCACCATGCAAACCCTAATTCCACAATGCAAACCCTAATACCATCATGCAGCCCTTAATACCACCATGTAACCATTAATACCGCCATAGAACATTAATACCACCATACAAACCATAACACCACCATGCAAACCCTAATACCACCATACGCCATTAATACCACCATGAGATCACTAATACCACCATACAAACATTAATACCATCAAACCATAACACCACCATACAAACCCTAATACCACCATGAAATCAATAATACCACCAGAAAAATATATATACCACCAAACCATAACACCACCATACAAACTTCAAGACTCCCATGCATGGTTCCCAACTCTCATTTATTTCGGACATTCCTCCCACTTAAATATTCTCTCATAGATCATGAGGTACTTAGGTCAACCTCATATCCCCCTTAGTGGTCTCACTTCCCATTTATTTCCGGTCATCCTTATATTCCCAACTCATATTACCATTTATCCTAACATGCATGTCCTAGAGGGCCATAACATAATACATCATAAACATCATACATATACACGTCATGCTTATATCATGGAAGCACATAGAACATACCTCAATCTCCAAGCTGCACTACACATAAGACAAGTTATACACAAATCATATAATACATGGAATAGCATGGCATACACAACATTCAACACATCCATGTCACACATAGCACAAGGCCATTAGCTTCGTCCTTACCTAGGTAGGCACCGGGCTTGGAGCACGCTCCTCTAGCTCCTTAGGGCTCGGATCGGGGTCACCTATGAAAAGGGGGAAAAGCTAAGTATTAATTTCCCTTGCAAGTACCATCAACCCTTATTCTAGTTTAAGGTTAGGGTTTTTATTACTAAAAAGGGTATTATACAAAAAATAGGGTTTTTACCTTAGAACTAGTACACTATATATTAGTAGTCAAAATATATTTATTTTGATACTTATTGTTACACTTATGTTATTGAACCCATTAGTTCTAATCTTGTAGTAATAGGGTTTATGCTAGCTATAGAAAAATAGTGTGAGTATTAATAAAATAGTGACACTAATGTCTAGTGATAGAAACCCTAGCATTTTAAGGCCAAGTTTATTAATGATGTCATATTTGAAATGATAATAATATAAGGTCACAATATTACAAGTAAACTATTCCTAAGAGTGATAATGATAATAGTTGTATATTCTTGAAAAATAAAAGGGTTCAAATGCTTTTGATTACAAGAATAAGGTAGTGATAGTAATAATAATAGTAATAGCTAATAATAGTGTCATACTAATGAGGTTAGGGTTAATGTTAAGTTCTATGGTAATAAGGGTTCAAGTACTCTTCTTAGTTAATAACCACATGATATTTACTAGCTTGAGTTAAGTAACATGGATAACAACAAGTAGTATTATTGTTAACAAAATGATAAGGGTGTTAAGTATAATAATAATAATAATAATAATAATAATAACACTAATAATAACGATAATAATAATAATACTCCTAGTAGTAATGATAATATCAATAATACAACCAAGTGAGGTTTAGCAACCACAATAATAACCGTAGTAAGGATAATAGAAGTAATAATAGTAATATTATTAATAATGTTAATAATAATAATTATAAAAATTAAGATTAAAGTTAAGTATAATAAAAGTTAGGGTTCAAAAGGGATGTTAGTATTAGTAAGAAAATAAGACCTTAATAATAGAGAAAATAATAATGGTAATAATGACAATAATAATAATAATAATAATAATAATAATAATAATAATAATAATAATAATAAAAGTAATAATAATAATGATAATAATAATAAGTATATTAGTGTTAATAATAGTAGAAAATAGTAGCAGTTATATAAAAGGGGTATTAGGGTTTGGATGAGTGGAGGACCACCTAGGGTCGGTGGTGGTCCGGCGGCGACGGGTGGTGGCAACGGCGGCGGCGGTGGAGGAGGAGAAGAGAGGAAAAGATGGAGGTGGTGGTTAGATGGGAGGGGAAAGGAGAAGCTTGAGGTGAGGGAAAGAGACAGCAGGTGAATGGGAGTAGAGTGAGGGTGGTGGCGTGGCAATGGTTAGCGGCGCGCGGTGGTTGACGCGGCGGCCGAAGGTGGAGGAAGGGGGTGGAAGATGGTGGAGGTTGGTGGAGAGGGAGGCAGGGGTTACTATGGGTATAGGAAGATGGAGGATGGTCTTTTGGACGTTTTATTTCTAGTTATTGAAGTAACCCTATGGTCATTAGTCTATGCCAAGCCAAGTTAAGAATAAGACCAAACTATAAAGATTATAAGACTATTCTAATATCTAAATATTCACAAAATATGCGTTGGGGAAAAATTTACCACAATTCCCATGAAGCCCTAATGTCATCATTTTATTCTTTTTGTACAAATAATTATTATTAAAATAAATTTGTCATGAAAAAGCTAAAAGAATATAATTTAAATTATTTTAAGACGTAGTTAATCTTTGCATTTTAGTGAGTATCTATTTTTTTAATTTTTATGCATTTAGCAAGTTGCATCAACAAAACCCTAGTCATGTAATAGCCTATATTTTTAAAGCATTGAATGAGAATTTATGCCAGCTTTTTGTGTTTGATTTTGATTTTCAACTACTATTGGGTTTGAGGTAAAGTTGGATTTGAAATGGGGTGGGAAAACTATATTAAGTTTTTTCAGGCAAATTGCTCGACATATTTTATGAACTCATTGACTGATTTACTTGTAACACCCTAAAATTACTACTTTTTTTTAAGTGGAAGTAATTACAATAGAAATACTTAAAACCTGTGAATTCTGGGAAGGTTACCACCACACTTAGTACCAAACTGGTTCTCTCCGACCCTAGTACCAAGTGCTAAGGCTAAAGAAAAGAAATAATCAATTATAAATCAATACAGTCCAAATTCCAAATAAACATTAAACGGTTGTAAAACAAAAGTCAGAGTACGCATAAAGAATTATTATTCAAATTTAAAAGAGAAATAGCTTACAACCGATACAAGATTAACAAAAGGAAATAAAATCATATAAAGACTGAAATATGGCCACAACTCTCTGAAACTTGAGCCAATCATGTTCAACACACAACCCCGACTAATGTCTCGCCCACCTGCACAAGTCAGAAGGGCATACTACTCGTGGGATTGAGCAGCACCCATGAAACGGGTGATCAGTACGCTACTTACTGAGTAAGGTAACCGAGCACTGAGGCCTACACATAAGCACATAAATCATGCAGAAGAATAGAAGAAAACAATCACAAATGCATATGATCAACCAGGTAAAAGTACAAAGGCCCACGAATAATCTAATTGAATTACATAATTAATTTCTAATGAGGAGTCGATTTAAACCATACTCTTTATCAAATCCATGCGAGTAAGGAAGCCCCCACTATTATAGCCGGTGGATCGGAGGCACATAGGGTATCATACCCTAACCACTATTATAGTCGGTGGATCGGAGACACATAGGACTACACGTCCTAACCACTATTCCTAACCGGTGGATCGGTTAGCTCCGGCTCGCATGGTGTTCCAATGTAAGTAATTAGTATCTTTTAAGCATTTCAACAAAACTCGGGTTTGTGTTTGTTGAGCTCGAGAACCTCCACTATTATAACCGGTGGATCGGTCACACATAAGACATCATGTCCTAACCACTATTATAACCGCTGGATCGGACGCACATAGGGTAAAAACCCTAACCACTATTTTGAACCGGTGGATCGGATGGTCCCGTCTCAACAATCTTTCATTTTAGATAAAAAAATATTTTAAGTATCTTATTCAAAAGCTTTCACTGTGGAAATGCATGAATCATCACACATCACAATTCATAAATTTCACAATCATAATTACACTTTAATCACTAAATACACATGATACATGAAAACCTTAATTAGCCACAACAAACCCTAATTTAACCACAACAAGTTATAGTAACCACTCCAAACTCTATTTTATCATAACAACCATAATTAGCCATTCCAAACCTTAATTAACCACAACAACTCACAATTAACTACTTCAACCTTATTTAATCACAAAAACCTAGAGTTAATCACTCCAAACCCTAATTCAACCTCCTCCATACCCTTATAATACTCCACATACTATTTTTCATCCTAAGTGTTCAAACACCCAAACAACACGTACATTATCTTCCTTACATCCCAAATCCACTTCCCACACGTATATTTCATACCCATGCAGACATTAACCTCCCCACGCAAACCTTCAAACTTTTTCATGCAAACCCTAAAATTCCAAGTGAAGCTCTAAATTTAACCATGTAACCCTAGATTCTTCCATATAATTAAAACTCTCAATTTCTCCATACAAAACCTTATATTCAATCAATATACAACCAAAGATTCATCATTAAAAAACCCTAAATTCAAACCATATAAAACCAAGGATTCATCCATACAAAAACCCTAACTTCAAACCTTATAAAACCCAAGATTCATCCATGCAAAACCCTACATTAAATACTCCCACACAAAACCATAACTTAAATTCTCCCATACAAAACCATAAATTAAATTATCCCATATAAAACCATAATTTACATTAACCCATATAAAACCATAAATTATATTCTCCCATACCGCATCATAAACTAGATTCTCCCATTTAACATCATAAATTAGATTCTCCCATGTAACATCATAAATTAGATTCTCCAATATAACATCACAAATTACATTCTCCCACACAAGATCATAAAAATCATAAATCTGATTCTCCCAAATAAAACCCTAAAATTCTCCATTTTATTCTTCCACTCATGAATCATTAAAGTAATTAATTCAACTCAACTCCTTTGGTCAACCTCTTTCCCCATTCTCATTTTTCATCCCTTCTCCAATATAGACCACATCAACATCCTCACCTGCATGTCTTACAAGGTCACAACACACATATCATCAAATATATAATATTTCAGCAAATATAGTACACATGCCATATAAAACATACTTCAGCTCCATGTTATACCACATACAAAATAATTAATAATGATAAACATGTGATATATAGCATGTGAAGCACATAATGCATATAAGCACACAAGAGGCCTTAGTAACACTCTTACCTGAAACGACACCGGTCTTGGAGCTTGCTCCTACACCTCCTTAGGGCTTTGACCAAATAATAACATACTAATAAAAATAATATTAACAACATTCTAACGTTGCTAAAGATATAGAAATAATAGGAATATTACAAAAGTTGATAATATAGGGTTAAATACTTTACCCTAATAATAAAAATGATACTAAAATAATAATAGCAAAGATACTAAAATAATACCAATGAGAATATCATTAAGGATAATAATTATAGTAACAAGAACAACAACAACAACAACAATAATAATAATAATAATAAGGATATTATTCAAAAACAAAGTAAAATAAAGGCTTCAGCCCCTTTACCAAATTAATACTAATAATAACATTAGTAAATAAAAAACCAAATTTAGTAATAATGATAATAATGAAAGAATAATAATAATAATAACAACAACAACAACAACAACAATAATAATAACAAAGCTAATAGTAAAGTAGTTGTAATATTAATAATTAAATAATAATAATAATAATAGTAATTCGAAAAAATCAAAATAAAAATAATTATTATTATAATAATAATAACACATTAATATTAATAATAATAATAATAGAAATAATAAGACTAATAATAATAAAATGAAAAATAAAATACAATAGGGCTTCAACCCTCAACAAAGATAATAATCAAAACATTAATACTAATAATAATAATAATAATAATAATAATACATATTAAAAATATAAATATTAAGAATAATATTAATAGTATTTATATGTAAATAATTGAAATAAAATAATTTAAAGGTTATAATAATATGGAAAATGGTTGAGAGGGTCAAGGTTCAACCTTAGGCTAGAGGGGATAGGTAGCACCGGCAGTGGTGCACGGCGGCAGTGGCGGGGGCCGGAAAAGGAGAAGAAAGAGGGGAAAGTTGGATGCCGGGAAAAAGCTAAGGAGAATTAAGGTGGGAGTTAGGGTGTTTAGGGTTGCCCAAAAGGAGGGGGACAGAATAGAGGTGCTGGCGCAGCAAAAGGGGCGGCGCACGATGGCGGCGGTGGTGGCTGAATGGGGAGGAAGGAGAGAAAGAGAAGAGGAGAGGGAGAAATTGGAAAAGAGAGGCAGGGGAATATGTGGGAGGTTCTGTAGTAATGTTTGGGAGGTGAAAGAAGCGGCGTCAGCAGTGGAAGAGGTGGCTAAGGGCAGCACAAAGGGAGGCGGGGGCTAGAAAATAAGTTGGTCCAGAAGGGAAGTTCACACAGTCGGGAAGGATCATGCAGAAAGAGTCGTGGGCAATCAATGGTTCGGTTAGCTAGAGGGAGGTGAAAGGAAGATTTTGGTGGCCATGGATGGCAGCAAAGTTGGCCGGAGGTGGCGAACGAGGCGTCTAAAGAGTCGGTGGTGAAAAAGGTCAAATTATGGGTAATGAAATTAAAGGCTTAATACAAGTTATCATGGGGGTATTTATAGAGTGTAAATGATAGGGTAGGGTCTGTGGATCGGCTAGAGAGTTGGGAAAGTAGGGTTATGGTAACCGGTGACATTGTTTTTGCAGCGGCAGCAATTCGGGGTAAGGGTTGCGCAGGCAAGGGGAGAGAAAAACGCACAAGACGAGGGAGATTTGGTTGGATTTGTGTGGTCACTGAATCAAGGGGAAGAAAAAGGGAGGAGATCAGCAGGTCAAAACAGGCGAGATTGCCGACAAAAATCTCGAACGGGTCGTGTTGTTGCAGGTCAACGGTGGCTCGGGGAAGAAAAAGGAAGAAGATGGGGGTGCTGGATCGGGCGGCTGGGAAAAAGAAAAGAAAAGAAAGGGAGGCAGACCGGGCAGTCGGCGTGAGGTGAGGGTGAATTAAATGAAGTGATGCGCTTCGAGGGAAGAACACACTAAAATGCAGCACGGAAGAGGAGGGAAGGAAGGAGGTCATCTGTAACACCCCAAAATTTACACATTTAAAAAAAAAACAATACTCATAAATTAAAACTGTAAATTCTGGGGATATTACCGCCACACTTAGTACCAGAATAGTTTACTTATACCGTTCCGGTATCGAGTGCTAAGGCTAAGAAAACATTATCAATAATACCATACAAATTCAAATTTATAAAAATAGAAATCAGAGTACGTAAAAGTCTTACATAATTCGAAATATCGGCTATTGTTTTTCCAGATAAAACTAAACAACCTTAGTAAAATTGTTTCGACAATTCAAACATAATAAAAGATAACATGAATCATAAATTTAAAAAGCACAACGGCCACATCACTCTAAAGATTGATCCAGCCCAACTATCACTTTGCCCCTCCTGATGTCCCATAGACATTGATAACATCAAAGTAAATATCTCCTACCGGCAACATATCAGACGGGCCTTCTGCTCATGGGAATGAGCAGCACCCATTAAATGGGTGATCAGTACGCTACGTACTGAGTAAGGTAACCAAATACTAAGGCTGACACATAACACATTAATTCATGTAGGATAATGATCACATACAATTATAACCCACATATATGATACATAGAAGCATAAAGTGAAATCCATAACTTATAATCAACTGTCCACACATAAGGCCCAAAAAGATCTGGATTAATGATTTATTCTTTCTTTTATTAGGAGTCGAGACACACAGTATCTTTTATCAATCCATGCGAGTACAGGAACACCCCACTATTGTAATCGGTGGGCCGGTCATGCATAGGGTAAAAATCCTAACCACTATTCCTAACCGGTGGATCGGCTTGGTTCTTGTCCGCATCAGATCCATGCAAAAACAGGAACACCCCACTATTATAACTGATGGGTCGGACACACATAGGGTAAAACCCTACCCACTATTCCTAACTAGTGGATCGGCTTGGCTCCTGCTCGCATGGTGTTCCACTATAAGTAATTAGTATCTTCTCATATCTTATCAACATATATGGTTTGGTTTGTTGAGCTTGGGATCCCCCACTATTATAGCCGGTGGATCGGTCACTAGGGTAAAATACCCTACCACTATTATAGCCGGTGGATAGGTCTCCAGGCTACCGCAGTACCTAGCCACTATTATGCCGGCGGATCGGTCTGGCCCCGCCTCAACATCTTCCACTTTATGTGATTAATAATTTATGTATCTTATTCAGAATATTCAAGTAACATATACCAATATTACAATAACCCTAATTACCCTGAAACCCGAACCCCACATAGTCCATCTTCCCATGCATACCCTAGCTCCCATACAAACCCTAACTCCATGTAAGCCCTATCTCCACGTAAATCATAACTCCATGTAAACCCTAATTCGTACCCAAACCTTAACTCTATGTATACAACACTCCCATGCAAACCCTCATTCATATGAAAACCCTAGTTCATATCATCTTGGCAAAACCCCAACACCGCGTCAACCACACTTCCATGCAAACCCTAGCGACACGTAGACATACCTCCATACAACCCTAATCCACATACAAACCCTAACTCCACGTACCGTACCCTCATGTAGTCCCAATTCATATGCAAACCCTAACTCCACTTAGACATGCTACCATGAAGGTCCTGACCACAGGTTAACTTATGCAAACCCTAACATCATACCAATTCATGCAACCCAACACCATGTCATTTCATGCAACCCTAGCATCATGCTATTTCATGAAAACCCTAACATCATACCATCTCATGCAAACCCCAACTCCTTGTCATTTCATGCAAAGCCTAACTCCATATCATTCAATGCAAACCCTAGCACCACGCCATTTTATGCAAAACCCTAATACATGTCTCAAGTCATATCATACATTAATGACATAAACATATGCATAGTTCTCATGCCACAGTATATTCACAACAACATAATTCCATTCCACAATCATGCCACATGTGCAATAATTAAGAATAACGAACATAAAATACATGGCATATCAAACACATAGTGCATGCAAACACATAAATGGCCTTAGTAGACCCTTACCTAAAACGTCACCGGTCTTGGTGCACGCTCCTATTCCACGCCGAAGAGAAAGGAAAGAAGAATAGAAATTGGGCCGCGCAACAGGCCCAATTCGGCGAAGAAGAAGAAGAAAAAGAAAGAAAAGGAAAGAAAAAGGAAAAGAAAAGAAAAGGAAAAAGGGAAAAAGGAAAAGAGAAAAAAATTAGGTTGGGTCAAATTAAATAAATCTGATTATTTAGGATATTTAAAATTAATAATGTTTAACTAAAATAAATTTTAAATCCCTTTTTAGGCTAAAATAGGCTTTTTAAAGGATTTTTCCAAAATTTTCATTTTAAATTAATAAATCGCTCAAAGTTTATTTAATATAATTATTTATAAAATTAAAATTAATTTGAAACTATTTTATCTTTCCTAATTTGAATAAAACAATTTATTTAAATAATTTTCCAAATTAAAATCTTTAATTAGTTAAGATACTCAAATTTCCTTTACCTAACATATTTATAAAATTTCCTATTAATTCGCCCTAATAAATTTCCTTTTATTTTAATAAAATAGTTTATTAACTTAAATTTTCAAATACAACCTTATTTAAATATAATATTTAAAATTAGAAAATTTCGGGGCATTTCACCGTCGCACGACTGGGTTGGGCCAAAGGAAAAGAAAGAAAGAAAAAGAGGAACTCAGCCGCTGGGCTTACCTAGTTCGGCGAGGGAAAAAAAGAAAAATAAAATAAGAAGAAAGAAAAAGAAACAAAAAGGAAAAAATGAAAAATGAAAAGAGAAAAATAATTAGGTTAGGGCCAATTAAATTAATCTGAATATCTAGGATATTTAAAAATAATAATATTTAAATAAAATAATATTTAAATTTCTTTTTAAGATAAATTAGGATTTTTAAAAGATTTTCCATAAATTCCATTTTAATTAGCAAAACACCCTAATTTTCTTCAATTAATTTATTTATAAAATTCCTATTAGTTTGGAAATATTTTATCCTCCTTATTTTAATTAAAATAATTTATTTAATTAATTTCCAAAATAAAATCCTTAATTAGCTTGAATATTTTATCCTCCTTATTCTAATAAAAATTATTTATTTTTTTCTTCTTAAATAGCCATAATTAATTTCCTTTTATTTTAATAAAAATAATTATTCAATTAAATTTTCCAATAAAACCTTATTTAAATATAAATTTTAAAATTAGAAATTTTCGGGGCATTTCATTATTGCATTCAAAAAATGGTTTTTACTTGACCAAATACATCAATTGGTTGGGAAAACCAACTAATTAGTTTCTAAAATATTCAAATGGTAAGGGAAACCCATTTGCTATTTTTTTGAGTTAGGTATATTTTCAAAACTGGATTTTTTGGAGAAATATCTTACACAGAAATGGAACTATAGTAACTTGTGTTCAATTGTTTCTAAAAGATTTTTAACCTCTTTCATGACGTATTTGGCCTAAAAATACTACCTTAGATCAATCATAGGAGTCAATTGGGATAATGAAGGGGGAGATGACCTCAATGTTTCTTCTTCTACCTCTCACTTCAGCACATTTCTAAGATCATTGCTTAGATCTCAAACGTGATTATGCTTATCTAGAAGATTTTTTCCACATTCACCATCCATTTCCCTTCTTTTGTATTGTATTTATAAACCAATTGACCTACATTCCTCTACAATCATTATTTGACATCTAGAGGATAATTCAACATATCTTAGACTAAATCTATCCATTTAACTCAACTTAAAATGGAAAGAATTAAGGCTTTTGATATGTTCCTAACCACACTTGTGATTTATATCAATTTGCTGGTTATAAATTACCCTAATTGCCTCTTTTATTCACCTTTCTTTCAATCACTGAAATACTTAACTCTTTAGCATTCACCTTCTTCCTTTGTACTTTGAGCCTTGTATTTGTATTCTTCTACTCTCTTGATCTGCTCCATAGCTTTTTCTTATTTTAATTGTTAATTAAGAAAGAGTTAGATTTAAGTAAAAAAGGTGAATTGTTCTACTGAATTACCCTCTATTTTCATTTGAGTGTGGTATGTTCATTCTTTCATTTCCTTTTAATGTTTGGATTTATAAAATTTATTCAAATATTTCTAAGTTAAACTTGTTATTTTTAAGGTTTAGAAAGTTGAGGAATTCATATGTCGAGTGTTCTTATTTGAGGATTTTTTTTACATTAAGTAAGTTATTATTTCTTCTAAAATGGGTTATAAGTAAAGTTTCATGTTATAGAACTCTCTATTTTTGATATTACATATTGGCATGAATGCATAGCATTTAAAGTTGGGTTGAATGGTTATAATTTTCAGTTTTAGTGTAAAGCATGAATCTTGAAGAAAGATTAGGTTATAATTATTAGTGGTGATATGTGTAGCTATGTTATGGTAAAAATGATTTATGTGATGTTAAAACATGTTACATTGTTGTATGATAATGATTTGTAAGCATGATCTATGTGAAAATGACTATTTGTTTATGTAGGAGGCTAAACTAGTAGAGTGGTTCCATGAACAAATGAACCGATTGTTCCAACCAATCAACTAGCAGGGCACTAGATATCTTATTCTTGTTCACTCTTTAAATTCATCAACTAGTTGGATAGAACCAATTTATTGGTCTATAAATAGTCGATTGGGTTGCTAAAACTGATCTATTGGTCATCTCAAACTAATAGACTTGTTGGTCTAACCAATTGACTTGTTGGGGTAGACTGATTGATTGGTTTGGTTGGTTTCTTTGATTTTGTTCCTCTCAATTTAGATATTCTTTGAGACTATGAATATGACTGTTATATGATTATTTAAGGGATAAAATATATATATGTTACCATGTATCAAAGACCTAGTGAATGAGTTGAATGGAACATGAATTATGATATACTCAATAGGTGTTTTAAGGCATAATGGGTGTATCAAATTTGAGATGTGATTATTCTTGAGAAATAGGGTGGTGAAATAACAATTTTGCTTGGATGGAATAATATAATGGGTATGGTTAATATTGAAGAAGCATAAATGGAAACTCCACACATAGTTAGGTATAGAAAGGATTAATATGAAAGAAATATGTGAATGTCTTGCTTACTCTTTAATATAAGACTTTTGTGATCACATAACCTTAGAAATAATGTACTAATAGTGTAAGGAAAAATATAATTCATATGTGTGTGGATCTTCTTTATCCAATCCTTGATTAGCTATAGGTAGTTAGTCACCCTTCGACCATTTATTGGTACCTTCAGAATTTTCCTTTGGGTAGGATCCTAGGATATCCCTGTGCCTTACCAACAACATACTCTGATTATATAATAGGAGGTATTTATACTAAAACATCTAGTTACCTAGATGGTTAGATTTGGCTTGGAATTTTGTCCATTGTGGTTGGCTTTAGATTTTACTTATGTCCATTATGGTTTTGGGCTTCAGCCTAGAATTTATGTCCCTTGGTTTGGATAGGAATTCATGGTATATGTGAGCATGGAATGGTGCAAATTACTTCACTTTATGATGAATAATTTGATAATGATTGGAATGAATGTTTGGATTGTAATAATGAGAAATTTTTGAATAACTAGTTAGATAATGATTTGAATAAATGACTGGTTAATAATTGGAATGATTGGCCAGATTATGATCTATATAAGTATATGGATAAGAAAATGGGATAACCTACCTGATTGAGTAAGTTGGGAAATAAACCTTGTTGTTCGTCTCGAAAATCTAATTAGTATATATGTGTGATCACCTATGATATTGTGTAATGAAAATTTGCATGATATAATCTGAGTTTCTTGAGTCGTGCTCGATTAGAAATATTATTGTATTACCTTACCATGAGAGAATAGGTAGACTTACTTATATGGCATTAACATCATGGATCTTAAGTATGTTACGAGTCATATATTCCATGCAACATATACATACATATTTAAATCATAATAAAACATTTAAATTTGGAAATAATCATCACAGTACCTGTAGGAAAATATCTCTAACCCTAGGCCATGTAAATAGAAATCCTTACAAGCTAACCCTAATAATGCACACATGCTTCCATACAAATTATACGTACCCTAACTACCATGCATTAGTAATCATGAGTTATTTATCATGGAATTGAAATCATAACATGAGAAGAATGAAAATACTTACAAAATCCTAAATAAGCCTACATAAATTATAGAACATATTTTCCTCATTCACATAACTCAACTTACAAAAATAGTACATATCATTTATTTAACAAGTTATCATTTATCATACATGTAATAATACTAGAAGAATATAAAACCCTAGCATAATTCTAAATCTAGAACCTTAGTATGCTTGCACATAATTTCTACCATTTTATAAATGATTGGATTTACCTAAGTCTAACCTTACACAAAAAAAAATAAGAAATCGTCTTCTCCAAGATCCTCATGGGTTACCAAGGAAATTAATACCCAATAACACATGTATTAGCCATTATTATAAGACAATAATAACATAAAAGTACTAAAAAAACTCAAGGAAAACTAATAGGCCATGACAAAGTAGCAAATAAACAAGGAATCATGAAAGAAAGAAGAATGCAAATGGTGGAAGTAGTTGAGAATAAGGGAAGGACCAATGGTTGAGTTGTGCATTGCTAGGGGTAGGAATGACAAGAATGATCAGTTAAGGGAAATGAGCTATGACAGTGAAAGGTGCAACAAGGTGGGGAGGTTAAACAATTTTAGCCAAAGGAGAAGAAGAAAAATCAACACAAATGGCTGAAGGTGGGGGAGGGGGTTCGGTAAGTTTAGATAAAGGAGTTGGGGGAATTTTGGTGTGGTTGTGTATTGGTTGTGGGTGGGTTAGTAGGAGTATCTAATGTATGGGTGGGGAATTGGTGGAAATGGCTGGAGCTATTGGAAAGGGAGTAGTGGGGAACATGTTGTAGGAAAAAATATGAAGCTGAGGATCGGTGATGGTGAATTGGTGGGATTCTTTTTTTCTTGAGGTATCTTAGGAAAAAGAGGAGGTAATGCAGCTCTTGGGTTAATGCATGGCACAAAATGGGGAGGCTAAAAGTCTTATATCGGTAGTGGCATAAAGAAAATGTTAAGCAAAAAAAGGGGAAGGAAACATGGAATGGAGGGAGAATATAGGTATACAAGGCACATAATTGAATAACATAATCAGGGCCCCATAATAATCCTTGTATGACCATAATACACTTAAGGTAGTTAAAACGCTCATATTCTCCCAAAGACATATAAATCCCAATAAGAATATATATAAATCTCCAACATTCATTGGAGATCCTCAATCATATACATAGATTCCATATATCTAAAATTATTCCACATGCATACTTCCACAATTTCATTACTCTCGAGATATCATATCATACTATAACATCATTCATATAATAGGTCCAACATAAAAGCACATGCAAATACACAAAAATTCCTATCTATGATAGGTATCTTTACAAACAAAGACATCAGGCTCTAAACACGAAAATCCTAAACTGCGTCCTTTGAGATCATTGGGAGGTCACCTACTAAATAACAAGGGAATAATATTAGGATCGAAGGTTATAATCAAGGGAAAAGTTAAGGTAAAGGAAGGAAAAAGGAAAATAACTAAAGTTAAAGCGTGAGTTTAGTGGAAGTGTGGTGGAAGGAATGGTGGTGTTATGGTGGTTTAATGGGGGTGTTTTAGTGATGTTTAGGTGTGCTAAAAGAGAATAATGACTAAGAAAAATGAGCTACACATTCGTGTAGCATGTAACACATACATATGTCAAGAGTAGGGAAGGCTTGTGTAAGGGAAATATAGGGGAGCTTAAGCGAGAAAGAAAGGAGAATGCTAGGACATGCTTGAGACTGTGTGTGGCCTATATGAGCACACATGGGAAGTTGTGTGAGTGAACAACAATCATGCAATAAAGGAAAATGAGGGTTCTTAGCTATACGAGGGATCATGTGCAAGCAGTGCAACAATTTATGAAGGGGCAAGGCTAAGGGGTGTGTGACCACACAACCATGTGCCTCAAGAAAACAAAATAGCAAGTAAGGAAAAAAAGAAAACGGATATCGTGGTGGGTTTTTATGGTCACCGATAGTGAGGAGATTAATAGGCTAGTTGTGGTGGTTATTTTACAAAGTAAACGATGGTGCTTAGTGGTTGTTGAAGAAGAAGAAGAAGAAGAAGAAGAAGATGATGATGATGATGATGATGATGATGATGAAGACGAAGAAGAAGAAGAAGAAGAAGAAGAAGAAGAAGAAGAAGAAGGAATGAAGGAAGAAAAATGTGAAATAACAAAAAAAAGGTAAAAGGATATAAGGTTATGATTAGATTAGATTTTGATTAGCTATAGGTAGGATTCATGATATAATTCAATTGTGATTTTTATGGGGGTATTAATGTTGTATGGTGGTATTAAGGTTTCTATGGTGGTATTAATGTTCGTATGGTGATATTAAGGTTTTCTTGGTGGTATTAGGGTTCGTATGGTGGTATTAATGATTGCATAGTGGTATTAATGGTTTATGGTGGTATTAGGATTTGTATGGTGGTATTTGAGATTTTTATGGGGGTATTAATGTTATATGGTGGTATTAATGTTTGTATGGTGGTATTAATGTTCGTATGGTGGTATTAGGGTTTGCATGGTGGTATTAGGGTTTGTATGGTGGTATTAATGATTGCATAGTGGTATTAATGGTTTATGGTGGTATTAGGGTTTGTATGGCTGTATTAATGTTGGTATGGTGGCATTAGGGTTGCATGGTGGAGTTAGGGTTTTGCATGGGAGTTAATGACTGTATGGGGTTAAGGTTTGGAGTGATTAACTCTGGGACGCTGTGATTAAGTAGGGTTAGAGTAACTAATCGTGATTGTTGAGGATAATTAAGGTTTGGAATGGCTAAGTATGGTGGTTATCGTAAAATAGGGATAAGGGTGGCTAACCACGGTTGGCGTGGACAATTAGGGTTGCTCATGGTGGCTTAGAGTTGTTGGTGTTATCATGTGTATCTATTGATTAAAGGGTAGTTATGAATATGGGATTTTATTAGTTGTGATGAGTACAGTATAAAGAGAATGATTTGTGCATGTCAAGGGTGTGATGTGATTCAATAAGACACTGATAAGACATTAATTATATAAAGTGAAAGACTATTGAGCCAGACCCAGTCCGGTCCACCGGTTAGAATAGTGCCCAGAGGCGTTCCGCCTTGGGTGTTGATTCCAGTCCACCGGCTATAATAGTGGTCAAAGACATTTTGCTCTGAGTGTTTATTCCGGTCCATCGGCTATAATAGTGAGGGATTCAGGCTCGACAGACCTAAACGAATAAGGTAATCCACAGGAAAGATACTAAGTACCTACAGTGAAACACCATGTGAGTCGGAGCCAGTCCGGTCCATTAGTTAGAATAGTGGCTAGAGGCGTTCTGCCCTGGGTGTTGATTCTGGTCCACCGGCTATAATAGTGGTCAGAGGCGTTCTGCCTAGTGTGTTTATTTCCAGTCCATCGGCTATAATAGTGGGGCTCCCCCGCTCATATGGATTAATGAAGAATGCTTTGAATGAATGTGAATGAAGTAACCCATGGGAAAATACTAAGTACTTACAGTGGAACACCATGTAAGTCGGGGCCAGTCCGGTCCACCAGTTAGAATAGTGGCCAGAGGCGATCTGCCCTGGGTGTTGATTCCGGTCCACTGGCTATAATAGTGGTCAGAGGCATTCTGCCCTGAGTGTTGATTTCCGGTCCACCGGCTATAATAGTGGGGCTCCCGCACTTACATGGATTATTAAAGAATATATGTGAAATGGACATATTATTAACGCGGATAAAGAATAAGTCATCGGAAACTACTCAAGCCTTATCTTGTGTGTTATCGCACGTTGTCTATATGATTGTGCTATGTGTACTATGTGGTATGATTGTATGCTTGGCCTTAGCGCACCAGCGCCCTTACTCAGTATTGGACCCGTACTGATACTAGCTTGATTGAATGGGTCCTGTGATGATCCACCGATGGTGGGGAGCAGACCTCCTATGCAGGTTTGATCGGTTATTGAATTGGGGTGGAAGGCTTGGTTTGAGTGAGTAGGCGATCCGGATATTGGTCCCTTGGGACCCGTCTTATTAACCATATTTTGTACTACACTTCTTGCTTTGAAACCATACTTTTAAGTTGCAATCTTAACGATACTTTAACCGTTGTTGACTCGTGGTTTTCGTGAATGGTCTATGTTAACTATGGACCTATGTTTTGGTGACTCTTACTTAATGATTGTTTAGTTTAGCCTCAGCACTTAGTATCGGAATGGTAGGAGTGAATCGGTATGGTACTAAGTGTGGCGGTAATACTTCCAAGTTTATGGTTTTAATTCTTTCGCTTCCGCTAAAACCTTTGTCTTAAACGAAATTTTTCAGTAGTAAATTTAGGGGTGTTACAATACTCCATTAAAAGGGAGAGAAATGAAAACCTAGCACACCTGTTTAGCTCGAAATGCAACTCATGCATATCCTTCTTGGTCTGCCTAGTCACTTATTCTAGTATATAATAGCTCTAATGAATCTTCGTGAGTGGTATAAAGCTCTTATGAGCTCATCATTACTTGGCGTTGAGAATTTGTAAAGGTCTTTCCTAGTAGGATAAAGAATCATCAAGCTTGATCTCATCTAATTTGATCACATGAGACGGAACTTATGATACCCCAAAATCTTAATTTTCAAAATTTTGGCCAAATAAGGAATTATTAGGAAAATTAAAAAGATAAATTCATTTATTAGAATGAAGAGAGTTAATTAAGGTAGATTAAGAGGAAAATAATAAAGAATTTAATTGGAAGAAAATTTGGGTATTTTTCCTAATTAGCATGGAGGTTAAGGAAATTTATCTAAAATAGTCTAAAATAAGCAAAAAAGGAATTTATTTAATATTTTATAAATATTAATATTATAAATAACCCAATAATACCCCATTTCCCCATAAGTTATTGTATTTATTTTCCCCATCCTATTTATTTTCCTATTTTCCCCTTTCTTCCTTTTTCTCCCTCCTCTTCTTTTTTTTCTTTCTCCCCCCCGACTCGGCCAGCCCACCGACCTAAATCCTTCTCCTCTCCCCCATCTCGCGTATAGGTCGCCCAACCCCCCTATCCCTTCCTTCTTTTCCCTTCCCGCGGCCTAGCGTCGTGCGACGCCAACCGCTATGCTCCCCGTGCACTGCATTTTTCCCTTAGAGCCGTTGAAACACCGCGTCACGCTTAACGGCCTTATGACCGTTGCTAGCCTACGACGCGACGCTGCGTTTTCCTCCCACAACCCTTAATACGCCGCAGTTGACTTACAGATTAAATAAACACCTCCGAACCGACCGGTTCCCCTTCTTTTTCTTTTTCCCCTGGACCGCCGGTCCTCCTGATTTCCCCTTCCTTCTTCTTCCCCGCACAGCCGACCTACGTCCCTACGCACGCCGGCCACCTCTGCACCGCCGGCCGTCCTTCCCTGCCTCTCTCCCTGTCGTTTTCTTTCTCTTTTCGATACCGACCAAGTCCCTCTCTCACTTTCCCGCATGCCATCTCTTTCCCTTTTTCCTCTCCCCTTCCCCGACCCAACCTACCGTGGCAGGACCTGCACCGCCTGCCACCGGCCGACCACCTGCACACCTACCCCACTCGTCTCTTTCTTCCCTAATCGTCTTCCACCTCCCAATTGCCTATAAATACCCTCTTTCGGCATCCATAATCAGACCCTCTTTGATTTTGCCTCGAAACTCTACCTCTCCACCGCCCCAAAAAGATGAGCCTTCTGCCGCCATCGGTGATCGCCATAACCACCGCTTCCCATCGGGATCTTCCCTGCAACCCCCTCGACAAAACCAAGCCACCACCACCCTCCGTCTTGCCCTGCACGTGCCGCCCTAACTGTGCAAAGTTCCCATCCCGAAACCATCACCTTCATCCTTCGCCGCCCTTGCGCCACCTTCCACCGCCAACCCAGCCGCCACCAGCGCCTCCACCACCCTCCAAAATGTCCAGCAGACCTCCCTCTACCTTCCCCTACCTCCATCTTTCCATGCCTCCCTCTCCTCCTTCCTCTCCCATCTTCCACCTCTCTCCACCACCCTCGGCCTTCGCACGCCGCCACCGCTTGCCACGCCACCACCCCCATTCCACTCCCCTTCACCTGCAGTTTCTTTCTCCACCTCAAACTCCTCCTTATCCCCTCCCATCTAACCACCACCTCCATCTCTTCCTCTCTTCTCCACCACCACTGCCGCCACCGTCGCCTCCACGCACCGCCGCCGGACTACCACCGACCCTAGGTGGTTGTCCACTCATCCAAACCCTAATATCCCTTTTTATATAACTCCTACTATTTTCTACTAATATACTTATTATTATTAGTATTATCATTATTATTATTACTTTTATTATTATTATTATTATTATTACTATTGTCATTTTTACCATTATTATTGCCTCTATTATTAAGGTCTTATTTTCTTACTAATACTAACATCCCTTTTGAACCCTAACTTTTATTATACTTAACTTTAAGCTTAATTTTTATAATTATTGGTATTAACATTATTAATAATATTACTATTATTACTTCTATTATCCTTACTACGATTATTATTGTGGTTGCTAAACCTTACTTGGTTGTATTATTATTATTATCATTACTACTAGGAGTATTATTATTATTATCGTTATTATTAGTTTTATTATTATTATTATCACTATTTTTCTATAGTTAGCATGAACATTACTATTATAAGAATAGGGCTAATGGTTTTAATAAAATAAGTGTAACAATAAGTATCAAAACAATAAATATATTTGGACTACTGATATTTAGTATACTAATCCTAAGGTAAAAACCCTAATTTTTGTATAACACCCTCTTTAGTAATAAAAACTCTAATCCTAAACTAGAATAAGGAATTATGGTACTTATAAGGGAAACTAATACTTAGCATTTCCCCCTTTTATAGGAAATCCCGACCAAAGCCCTAAAGAGTTAGAGGAGCGTCCTCCAAGCCCGGCGTCGGCTTAGGTAAGGACGAAGCTAATGGCCTTGTGCTATGTGTGACATGGATGTGTTGAATGTTGTGTATGCAATGCTATGCCATGTATTATATTATTTGTGGATAACTTGTCTTATGTGTAGCACAACTTGGAGATTGAGGTATGTTGTATGTGCTTCTGTGACATGAGCATGACATTTATAGGTATGATGTTTATGATGTATTATGTTATGGCCCTCTAGGACATGCATATTAGGATAAATGGTAATATGAGTTGGGAACCATCATGGGAGTCTTGAAGTTTGTATGATGGTATTAATGTTCTAGGGTGGTACTAATGGTTCGCATGGTGGTATTCGGGCTTGTATGGTGGTATTTGTGATTTTATGGAGGTATTATTGTTTTATGGTGGTATTAGGGTTTGTATAGGGGTATTATGGTCGGTATGGTGGTATTAGGGTTTGCATGGTGGTATTAGTGTTCGTATGGTGGTATTAATGATTGCATAGTGGTATTAATGGCTTATGGTGGTATTAGGGTTTGTATGGTGGTATTTGTGATTTTATGGAGGTATTAATGTTGTATGGTGGTATTAGGGTTTGTATGGTGGTGTTAATGTTCGTATGGTGGTATAAATGATTGCATAGTGGTATTAATGGCTTATGGTGGTATTAGGGTTTGCATGGTGGTGTTATGGTTTGAATGGTGGTATTAATGGATTATGGTGGTATTAGGGTTTGCATGGTGGTGTTATGGTTTGTATGGATGTATTAATGTTGGTATGGTGGTATTAGGGTTTGCATGGTGGAGCTAGGGTTTTCCATGGGAGTTAATGATTGTACAGGATTAGGATTTGGAATGATTAACTATGGGACGTTGTGATTAAGTAGGGCTGGAGTAACTAATTGTGATTGTTGAGGATATTTAAGGTTTGAGATGGCTAAGTACGGTTGTTATGGTGAAATAGGGATAAGAGTGGTTAACCACAGGTTGGTGTGGACAATTAGGGTTTGTTATGGCTGCTTAGAGTTGTTTGGCTTTATCATGTGTATTATTGATTAATGTGTAGTTATGAATGTGGAATTTTATCGTTTTGGATGTGTAAGGAAGAAAGAGAATGATTTATGCATATCAATGGTGAAAACCTTTTGAATAAGATATGTTAAGACACTAACCACTTAAAGAGAAAGATGTTGAGCCAGACCCAGACCGGTCCACCGGCAAATAATAGTGGCAGTGTATGTTACCCTCGTGACCAGTCCACCGGCTATAATAGTGGCAGGGCATGGCCCTCGTGACCTTTCCACCGGCTATAATAGTGGGGGATTCCTCGCTCAACAAACTAATCAGAATGAAAATAAGACCTGGGAAAGATACAAATATTTGTAGTGGAACACCTTGTGAGTCAGGGCCAGACCGGTCCACCGGAAAATAATAGTGGCAGGGTATGTTACCCTCGTGACCGGTCCACCGGCTATAATAGTGGTAGGGCATGGCTCTCGCGACCGTTCCACCGGCTATAATAGTGGGGTTCCCGTACTCACACGGACTATTAAAGAATATGTGTGGAATGAACGTAATATTAACGAGAAATAAGAATAAGTCACCAGAAAGGTATTCAGACCTTATTTTGCGGATTATCACATGTCGTCTATATGATTGTACTATGTGTGTTGTGTGGTATGATTGTATGCTTGGCCTTAGCGCACCAGCGCCCTTACTCAGTATTGGACCCGTACTGATACTACCTTGATTGAATGGGTCCTGTGATGATCCACCGATGGTGGGGAGCAGACCTCTTATGCAGGTTTAATTGGTTATTGAATTGGGGTGGAATGCTTGGCTGGAGTGAGTAGGCGATCTGGATATTAGTCCCTTGGGATCAGTCTTATTGGCTATATTTTGTACTATGACTCTTGCTTTGAAACCTTACTTTTAAGTTGCAATCTTAACGATATTTTAACTGTTGTTGACTCGTGGTTTTCGTGGATGGTCTATGTTAACTATGGACTTATGTTTTGATGACTCTTACTTAATGATTGTTTCGTTTAGCCTTAGCACTTAGTATCGAAACGGTAGGAGTGAACCGGTCTGGTTCTAAGTGTGGCAGTAATACCCCCAAGTTTATGGTTTTAATTCTTTCGCTTCCGCTAAAACCTTTATCTTAAACGAAACTTTTCAGTAGTAAATTTGGGTTTGTTACAGAACAATAATGTACTTTCTTAGGTGAGAAATGTGGAATATGTTATTAACTCGAGCTATATCTAGCGGAATTGCTAGAAAGTTTGCAACCTCACCAAACCTATTAAAAATATCATATCGACCAATGTATCTCGAACTTAGCTTACCCTTCTGACCAAATCTCTACATCCTTTTAGTAGGTTAAACCCTCAACAAAGCTCTATCCCCTAGTTAGAATCCATCACCGCAACGTCTTTGATCTATGTAGCTATTCTAGTGACTCTAAGTTGCTCTCATCCTGTCCTGAATCAATCGAACATGTTGATTCATTGATTCAATCGTCTCTAGTCTAAGTATAATAATCTAGCTGATGTCACTCCAACACAAAGATGTTCGACACTTGCATCCATATAATGCCTCAAATAGTGCCATCCCTATGCCAATATGATATCTATTATTGTATGAGAACTCAAATAATGGTAGACGATCTTTTGAACTACCTTAAAAGTTTAACATGCAAGCTTACATCATATCCTTGAGTTTTTGTATCTTCCTCTTAGTCTGTCCATCTATTACCGAAAGGAAGCTGGTATCCTAAAATGCCCTAAAAATTCTAATTTTATTATTCATTATTAAATAAGAATTTATTATGAAAATTAATTAAATAATTTATTTTTATTCAAATAAAAGGGAATTAATTAGGTAAAATTAAGAATAAATTTACTAGTATTTTAATTAGGGTCAAAATTTGGGTGTTTTAGCTAATTTAGGATTTTATTTTGGAAATTAATGAAATAAATTCTTTTATTTAAAATAAAAAGGAGAGACGGTTCTAAATTAATATGAATTTTATAAATAATTTAATTAAATAAAGTTAGAGTGATTTGCTAATTAAAATGGAATCTTTGAAAATTATTTTAAAAATCCTAATTTAGCCTAAAAAGAGATTTAAATATTATTTTATTTAAATATTATTATTTTTAAATATCTTAAATATTCAGATTAATTTAGTAAACCAACCCATTATTTTTCCTTTTTGTTATTCTTCGTTTCTTTTTCTTCCTTCTTCTTTTCTTTTCCTTTTTCTCCTCCCCGACTTGGGCCAGCCCAGGGGCCCAAGCCTACTGCCCTTTCCTTCCCGCAGCCTATTCCCATTTCTCTTCTCTTCCTTCTCCTTCGGCTTAGCCTAACCGCGCGATTGGTCTACTTCGTTCTCCTCATTGTGCCACGTTTTTCTTGTCTTTCCCCCAAAAATGCATCGCTTTATTTAATGAACTTACCTTCGTGCCGACCGGTTCGCCCATCTCACTCTTCTTTTCTTTGCTACCTCAAACCACCTGGTCCAACACCCCCACTTCTTCTTATTCCCTAACCCCACCAACCTTCGACTTGCACCAGTTTCGTGGCCCCTGTTCCCTAGTTTTTTTACCGCCATTGACCTACCGTTTCAATCCTCTCTCTCCCTTGCTGACTCTTCGACATTTCTCCCAACTAACTCCCCCTCCCAGCCAGTCAACCCCCTCCCCTGAAAGTTGTTGCCACTGGCCAACCATCGCCGCTGGTGACCATAACCCTACCTATCTTACCCCGTAGCTGACCCACAAAACCCTAAAATTTCTTCTAAAGGCTATAAATACCCCTATAATAGCCCTATATCAAGTTGTTGTTTCTTACCTAGAAATGCTCGACCTTCCACTGCCATCACTTCAGACGCCTCATCCACAGCCTCCGGCCAACACCGCCACCTGTTATGGCCACCAAACTCTTCCTTGCTTTGCCCTCTAACGAAATATGCCTCTCTTCTCCCTCCATTCTTCCTACACGAGCCATCCAGGCTGTGCTAAGTTCTCTTCTCGACCAACCTATTTTTCCACCTCCTCCACCCTTTGCGCCACCATTAGCCACCTCTTCCACCACTTCCACTACTTCTTTCTCCTCCTATTCTCTTCTATAGACCCTCCTTTACCTTTCTCTACCTTTGTTTTCCTCTTTCTCCCTCTCCTCCTCTCTTTCTATTCTTATTTCCCATTTGTCCACCACCGCATCCGCCGTGCACCGCCAAATTTGGCTACGCCACCACCATCATTATATTCCTCTCCTTCTAGGTAACCATAATCACCCCATCTCCCACCTCCATTCTACCACTCCTTTTCCTAGCATTTAACTTTCCCCTCTTTCTTATCTTCTACCAGATGCCCTCACCTCCACCGTGCACCACCACCGGTCTCGCCTATCCCCACCAGCCTAAGGTTGTACCCTAGACCCTCTCAGCCCTTTTCCTTATTTTCATAAGCTTTAAATTTATTTTATTTCATTTATTTTAATATAAATACTATTACTATTATTATTATTTCTATTTTTAATATTTATTATTATAATTAGCATTAATGTTTTTATTATTATTTATGTTGAGGGCTAAAGTCCTTTTTAAATTTTTATTTTGATTTTATAATTATTAATCTTATTATTTCCATTATTACTATTATTATTATTATTATGTTTTTATTATTATAATTATTATTTTTATTATTACTATTTTGAATTACTATTATTATTGTTGTTGTTATAATATCATTATTAATGTTATTATTGTTACTATTCATTATTATTAATATTATTAAATTTTTTATTTATCTTACAAATATTATTGTTAATATTATTTTGGTAAAGGGGCCTAAGCCTTTATTTTACTTTGTTTTTGAATAATGTCCTTTCTATTATTATTATTGATACTATTAATATTATTCTTATTTATATTCTCATTGATATTATTTTTAGTATCATTATTATTATTAGGGTAAAGTATTTAAACCTATATTATCAAATTTTATAATATTTCTATTATTTCTATATCTTTAGCAAAGTTAGTAATTAGTTTCATTAAAAACCTAGTCTTATAATAAGTTAGTCATTAATAGTATTTTTGATCACAGGGAGTCTAATTTTAGCTTTTCCCTTATAATAGGTAAAACTAGTCAAAGCCCTAAGGAGGCGTAGGAGCGTGCTCCAAGACCAGTGTCGTTTTAGGTAAAGGGTGCTAAGGCCTTTTGTGTGCTTATATGCATTGTGTATTTCGCATGCTATGTATCATATGTTTATCATTATTAATTATGTCGTATATGGTATGATGTGGAATTGAAGTATGTTTTCATATATTTGCATGGCATGTGTATTTTGTATATGTGGTGATTTGTTTGTGACCCTATAAGACATGTATGTGAGGATGTTAATGTGGTTTGTGTGGGAGAAAGGATGAAAAAGGAGAATGGGGGAAAGAAGTTGACCGAGGAATGTGATTTTACCTATGTTTTTTAATGATTCATGAGTAGGAGAATAAAATGGAGAATTTTAAGGTTTCATGTGGAAGAATATGATTTATGATTTGTATGGTTTGTGTGGGAGAATATAGTTTATGGTTTTTTATGGGGGAATATAATTTATGGTTTTATATGGGAGAATCTAATTTATGGTTTTATATGGGAGAATATAATTTATGGTTTTATATGGGAGAATCTAATTTATGGTTTTGTGTGGGAAAATACAATTAAGGGTTCCATTCAAAGAATCTAATTTATGGTTTTGTGTGGGAGAATATAATTTATGGTTTTATATGGGAGAATCCTATTTATGGTGTTATATGGGAGAATATAATTTATGGTTTTATATGGGAGAATATAATTTATGGATTTGTGTGGGAAAATACAATTTATGGTTCTATTGGGAGAATCTAATTTATGGTTTTGTGTGGGCGAATCTAATTTATGATTTTATATGGGAGAATCTAATTTATGGTTTTGTATGGAAGAATCTAATTGATAGTTTTGTACGAGAGGATGTATTCTAGAGGTATGGTATGGAGGAATCATTTGGTTTTTGTGGAATGAATCCAAGGTTTTATATGATGGAATCGTGGGTTTTGCATGATGTTATTGGGGTTCATATAGTGGTATTAATGGTTAAATAGTAGTATTAGGGTTTGCATGGTGGTATTAGGGTTTTAATGGTGGTATTAATGGGTGCATGGTGGTAGTAATGGTTTGCATGGTGGTATTAGTGGGTTATATGGTGGTATTGATGGTTTGCATGGTGGTATTAGGGTTTGCATGGTGGATTTAGGGTTTTGCATGGGAGTTAATGATTGTATAGAATTTAGGATTTTTATGAAAAAGTTCGAGAGGTTACATGGGATATATCCAGATTGCATAGGAGTGAAATTTATGTATGAAAGGTTGGTTTGGGATATAAGGAAGGTAATGTAAGTGTTATTTGGTTGGTTGAACATTTTGGATGAAAAATAGTATGTGGAGATTATATAATGGTCAATAGGAGACCTAACAAGGGTTGTGTGGACAATTAGGGTTTGTTGTGGTTGCTTACAATTTTTGTATTATCATGTGTATTTGGTGATTTAAATGTAATTATGATGGTGGAATTTTATGATTTTTGATGTGTGAAGTATAAAGATAATGATTCATGCATGTCCATGGTGAAATCTTTTCAATAAGATACTCAAGACATTAATAACGTAAAGTGGAAAATGTTGAGCCGGTCTCAAACTGATCCACTAACATAATAGTGGCCAGGTACTACGGTAGCCTGGAGAACGATCCACTAGCATAATAGTGGTAGGGTATGTTACCCTAGTGACCGATCCACTGGCTAAATTAGTGGGGGATCCCGAGCTCAACAAGCTAAACTATATATGTTGTTAAGATGTGGGAAGACATTAATGACTTATAGTAGAACACTATGCGAGAAGGGGCCAGACCGATCCACCGGCATATAATAGTGGTAGGGCATGTACCCTAAGTGACCGATCCACCAACTATAATAGTGGCTAGGAGCCAAAGTGCCCTGGAGACCGATCCACCAGCTAAAATAGTGGGGTTCCCATACTCGTATAGACTTGATAAAGAGCATGGTATGAAAATATTTCGGTAAAGGATTAATGAAGTAATTAAATGTAAACTATATTGGATCTTGGTATTTTCACCTAATCGTTCATTTGCCTTTATGTTATTGTGTTGGTGATTATGCCCTATTATTATTCTACATGGATTATGTGCTTATGTGTTGGCCTTAGTGCTTGGTTACCTTACTTAGTACGTAGTATACTGATCACCTTTTTTGTGGGTGTTGCTCAATCAGGGCTATGTGTTGAGCATGTTTTGACTCAAGTTCAAGAGTGTCGTAGCCGTATTCATTCTTTATGCGATTTAATTCCTTTTTTTATTTATTAGGCAGAGTATTTACCATTTTATGATTCATTACTCAATTGAGTATTTTAATGAACATTTTATCGGTTGTAAGTTTAATTCTCTTTTGGAAATGAATTACAATTCTTGATACGTACTCTAATTTTTTTTACAACCGTTTAATGATTATTTAAAGTTTAGTTTGTCTTAATTTTATAATTGATTTTTAATCTTTTCTTAGCCTTAGCACTTGGTACTGAAACGGTCGGAAAGAACCGGTTTGATACTATATTTGGCGGTAACATCCCTAGAATTCCAGGTTTTAATTTAAATTCTTCCGAATTAAAAAAAAATAGTGAATTTTGGGTTTTACATACCCATCCTTATTCTCATGACCATAGACTCCAAAAACCTTCTTTAGAATTGTGAAAGAAATCATAAATATTGATTGAAGATAATGTCAATAGATGTACCATGCCTACTGACCACTAACCTCATAGATGCACCAGCCAGCTGATCTACACTCCAAGCTGATTTCATCAGCACAAATACTACTGATTTAGTCAACTTATCAATGACAACCAAGATCATGTCCCGCCCACTACAATTCCTCGATAGTCTACTCACAAAATCCATCAAGATTGAGTCTTATTTCCACCTTGAAACATCTAATGTTTGAACCGAGCCTTTAGGTCTCTAGTGCTCAATCTTGACCTTCTAACATGTCAGGCATCTTCACAAAAAATTTGCTACTTCTTATCTCATGTGATACCACCGGTAGATAATCTTAAGATCTTTATACAACTCTTTCCTCTTGGATGGATACATTGAAATACCCCAACACCCTAATTTAGGAAATCATGGTAAAATAAAGATTTATTAGAGAAATTAATTAAATAAATTATTTTATTAAAGGGGATATAAGTAATGTAAAATAAAAGGAAAATAATAAATAATTCAATTAGAAAAAATTAGGGTGTTTTTCTAATTAAAATGGAACTAAGGAAAAATTATTCAAAACATCCTAAAATAATCTAAAAAGGGTATTTATTTATTATTTTATGAAAATAATATTATTTTAAATATTCAAATACACCAAAATATCCTAAGTACTCCAACCAACCCAATTCTCCTTTTTTCCTTTTTCCTGTTTTTCCTTTTCCTTTCTCTTTCCTTTTTCCGTCCTTTCTCTCCTTTCCCAATTAGGGTCGGCCCTCGTGGCTCAAAACCCCCCCTCTCTTTTCCTTCAACACGGCCCAACCCATCATTTCCTTTCCCTTTTCAACCCAACCAGCCCTCTTCTCTCCTTACGCATGCCCTTCCCCCTTTCTTTTTCTTCTCCCCCGACCAAACACAGACCCTACCATTACAGACCTACACCAGCCTATCACCGTTGGTTGGTGGTCCTACCTCACCTACCCACTCTTGTCTTATTCCCCCCTTTGTCATTTTTGTCACTCAATTGCCTATAAATACCCCATAATTGCCCCTTATTTGGCCTTCTTTTTCCCTACCCAAAAGATTACCCCTTTGCGCCGCCGTCTGTTCAGACGACCACACCATCGCCATAGCATAGCGCGACCGCCCAAACCACCTACTAAACCACTCCCTGCACCACCCTCCACCAAACCACACCATTCACCACCCTCCATTCTTCCTACATGAACCGCCTTGGCCGTGCAATGTTGGCCCCTTGATCAACTAACTCTCATCCACTGCTGCCCTTCGTGGCATCATGCACCATCGTTTTTGCCATAACCACCACTCCACCTACATTCCTTTCCCCCTGCCTCCCTCTCCTTCTCCCTTCCTCCCCCTTCACCACCTTTGGCCACCACAAAAACCACCACCTGCACCGCCACTTTGGCTGCACCACTACCACCATTCCAACACTCTCAACCTAGAACATCCACCACCACCTCAACCACTCTTTCATTCCCCATCTCCTAGCCTAAAAACCCACCTCTCCACCATCTATTCTTCCTACACTACCGCCAATGCCGCCTTGTCACCACCACCCCTAAGTGATACCCTAACCCTCCAACCCTTAATTATTATTACTGTAATTGTTATCATTTTTATTAATATTAATATCATTATTCTTAATATTAATATTATTATTATTATTATCATTAGTACTGTTATTATTATTAAAACTAACTTCAGAATATTACTACTAATATTATTCTTAATAATAGTCAAACCCTTATCCTTATTATTATTATGATTATCATTATCACTATTATTATTATTATTATTATTATTATTATTACTACTAACTTCAGCATATTATTACTATTATTATTATTATGGATATTTGAACCCTTATATTTATTATTACCATTACGATTATTATTACTACTACTACTACTATTGTTGTTGTTGTCACTACTACTACCATTATTATTAACCTTGACCTTATTATCACTAATAATACTGTTATTATAATTATTAGGACCCTTACTATTATCACTCTTAAGAGTAGAACTATTATTAATGTTACTATTATTATTATTAGTATTAGTATTATCACTTTATCATTATTGTTAGTATTACCTATATCATTAATATCACTATCACTACTAGCATTATTATTATTATTAGTATCATTATTGTCACTACTTTAGTATTTCCAATATCATTATTATTATTACTAAGATTTAGGTTGTTATTAGCATTACTACAACTACTATAATTTTTTTTGGGTAAGTAATAAGAACTTTCATTAATTACTAAAGAGGGAAGTACATCCAAAATATCTATTTACAAAAGAAAACAAGAGATAAACATATCTATCAATAGAGTCCAAAAGTGCAATCCAATTAGACTTATTCTTAAGAGAATATATTCTAATGAAGATTTGAAGAATTATCTCATGAGATACATTCTTAATCAATATAATTTTTTCTTGGATGATAGCTAGAATCCTAGCATACCAAATCTTATAGATAACCCCTGTAATCATCATACGCATGATATCTTTTTCACCCTTTCTAAAATAATTCCTATGAGAAATCCCATTTTGAAATTGGTTCCAAGAGTTGATAGGGGGAGTAATACCAAGCCAATTATACATAAGCCTCCATAGAGCCTAAGAAAATAGGCAAAACATAGAGAGGTAATTAAAATCTTCAAGTTCACTTGCACAAAGACCACAATAAGTTTCATTTGTGACACGCCATTTACCAATTTTTCTCTTGTAAGGACTGCTTGTCTATAAACCAACTAGCAAATGATTTTTTGTCTAGGCAGGCGAAAGTGTTTCTAGATCTTATTAAGCCATGCTTTGTCATCACCTTTTCATCTAATAATATCATAAATAATGTGAGTCCTGTAAATTTCATCAGAGAACTCTACATTATGGTTGAAAATATGGAGGAGGGTATCCCTAAGCTGCATGATACGTCAGAAAATCAAGGACTAATTAGAATGACACTATAGGTCAGATATGGAAGCTCCTTTGATGTAATATCCATGTATCCACTTGATCTAGAGAATTTCTTTGTTATACATAATTTTCCATAACCTATTGCCCATAGATGCAATTTTCCAATAAGAAGAGTTTATAAGACCCAAGCCACCTTCCTCCAAGGGGAGATATGCATGCTTCCAAGATACAAGAGATTTATTTGATCCAGAAACCAAACCAGCCCAAAGGAAGGCTTTGCACATACTCTCAACATAATAAATGAATTTCTTAGGAAGAACAAACACCTGGGACCAAAAGTTCTGGATTCCAAACAAAACAAACTTGATAAGTTGTAATCTACTAGTATAGCTAAGGTGATTCTTAGTCCAAGATAAAATTCTTGTAGGGATGGAATCAAGTAGGGGTTGAAACTAGGAGATACTTAATCGAGCAAAGTTCAAGGGTACTCCTGGGTAACTAAAAAGGAAGGATCCAACCTCACACGTCAAAATTTGAATAATTTGAGTGTTCACTGCCATGGTAAATCAAGCCATATAAATGGAGCTCTTAGATGGATTTGCTTTCAAGCCTGAACAAAGAGAAAAATCTTCCAACTTCTGATTTATAAGGAATGATGAGTAAATATCATCTCTTGAGAAGATGAGCAGGTCATCAAAAAAACATAGATAAATGATTTTTAATTTTGTTACAACCATGGTGTCCTAAGAATTTACTGTCATTCCACAGAAATGTAGATCCCTATGTAAGTATTCTATAGCAATAACAAAAAGATAGGGAGATAAAGGATCACCTTGCCTAAGGCCTCTTTTGCACTTGAAAGGATAGGTGAGGGAACCATTAACATTAAATGAGACCCTAATAGAGGAACCACATTCCATTATCAATTCAACGAAATAATAAGGAAAGCCAAAAGCCAAGAGAGAATGCCTTATGTAGGGCCATTTAAGGGAATCAAAAGCTTACGTATATAAATAGTAGTGGATAACTATTATTATTATTAGTAGTAGTAGTAATAGTAAAGCTATTATATTTAATAATATAAATAGTTATATTAATACTTTAACATGAACCAATATATCTACTAACACCTATTTTGATCAGTAGTAACATGATTAACTATCTTAAGAATAATAACCGTACATTTACTTATAAAACTACTATTAATATTAGTAACCCTAATATTAGGCTATGATAAGGTTAAGGTAGGAAATTATGGTAATTTTGGTAAGAGGGAAGTTAACCCTTAGTATTTCACTCTTATAGGTGAATTAAGTCAAAACCCTAAGGAGGCATAGGAGCATGCTCTAAGACCGATGTCGTATTAGGTAAGGATGTAGCTAAGACCAAATGTGTGTTATGTGCCTTGTATGTCATGTGCTATGTTATGTTTGTGTACTTTATGATTATTATGAATACTTACTTATAACACAGATTGGAGTTAAGGTATGCTTATATGACTTCACTATGGCATGTGTATAATGATATATATATGTTTTGCTTGTGGTGTTATATGATGTGACCCTCTAAGATATGCATGCTAGGAAGTTTTAATAATGTGATATGGGGTGAAAGGATGAAAAGGGAAAATGGAGAACTGAGTTGACTAAAGGAAGATGAGATTGAATTAATTATCTCATGATCCATGAGGGGGCAAATGAAAGGAGAATATAGATAAAAATAAAAGAGTGGAGTGAATCTTGCATGTAAAACTCTAAGGTTTGCGTGAGATGGAAGGAGTTTGCTTGGGCATGATCCTTACATAGGAAAAGTTTTCTTGGGGTGCAAGTAAGCTGAAGGAAGAGTTTTTGGGGTGATTGGAGACCTTGAGTGAAAAATAGTACGTAAGTTGGTATAAGGGTGCATGGGAAACTTGGCTAGGGTTTGGGAGGAAAACCCTTTGGAGGAGGTTGTGAAAGTAAAAATAATTGAGGGTGAGTGGAATATAGGACAAGAGTGCAAGAATATCATACGGAGGGTGAGTATAGGTGTCATGGGGAAGAAAGGATGGTAGATGAATAATGGAGAGGTGATACATGGGGAAAGAAAGGTGTTAGGGTTTAAGCTGTCCAACTAGGGTTTCATGGTCACATGTGTAATTAGGAAGTAAAGTGAAATGATTAGGGTTCAATCTAAGTGAGATGATGTGTTGGGAGGTAAAGGAGCTTTGGTTGTGTGCGACAAGGGAATGATGGGCCATATAGGTCTAATTAGGGTTTCAGGGGAAACCTTAGAGGATGATTGTGAGTGGAATTAGATGGAATAAGGTGGCGGGACTTAACCCACACACTTGCGAGTTGTGTATTTATGATAAATAAGTAGAAGAGGAAAAAGATGTCAGGGTATATTAGGAGGTGCAAAAGTCTTAAGATACGGGACATGCCCTCATGGGAGAATAATAGTAGACGGATTGTGACTTGCATGTCTACGGTGAAAGTATATTGAATAAGACATGAATAAGATACTAACCATCTAAAGAGGAATATTGTTGAGTTGGGTCCAGACCGGTCTACCAGTGAATAATAGTGGTCAGGAGTCGGGGTGTCCTAGAGACTGGTGCGACCGTAGCCGGCACGCAATTTAAACCCTCTTGTTGTCAATTGTAGCACTAGTAAATAAGGGTATCGTTCTAGGCGGGGATTGAGAGGGATCACCTATATCTAACTAGCTTGGAAATAAAACTAAAACTAAAAATAAAAATCCTAAATAACACAGAATAAATAAATAAGAAAAATACTAATGAGGGTTATAAAAAAATAATAAAGGAGTAAATAAAATAAATTAAACTAATAACGAAAATAATGAAAATGATAGGAAACCGCAGATATAAGAAATATGTTAGGGAAATAAAAATCCACCACTATATTAGGTCGAAATATAATACTTATTTCTAAGTCAATATTTAATCGTGAGAAAGAGATTGACCAAGTTGCACACCAAACGCCGGTCCATACACCTTATATTACTTCCCTTAATTAATTAATACCACCACGTGCCAATATTAACCCTATTAAATACTAGCAGTATAGCAGTAGCAAGCGGCTCCTATATTTAACTAGATTTAATGCATTAAGTGTAAGTGGAAGGCTGTAACACCCCAAAAATTTCAAAAACCTATATTTTAATAAATAACTTTATTTGAAATAAAATTAGCTTGTAAAATTATTTATTTTAATTATTTTATGGATTTTGGAGTATGTAAATTTGGATAAGAGTATTTAATAAATTAAAAATAAATATTTTGTTATTTATCATATTGTTTTATTTAAATAACTTTCCAAACTAATATTTTACGCACTTTATCCTTTTTAAATTAATATTTTATATTATAATGAATTAAATTATTGAATTAAATATTTTATCAAGAATATTAAATTTTATGATTTTATAAATTAATTTACTTTATTTTCCTATTTTTCCCTATTTCCCTTTTTACCCTTTTCCCTTTTTTCCCTTCCTCCTCTTCTTTTACCCTTTTCTCCCTCCTTTGGGCGGCCCAACCAGCCCTTCCCCACCCCTGCGCACTGGGCCACTATCCCATCTCCCCTCTCTCACGCGGGCTTCCTTCCTTCTCTCCCTTGCGCACGCCGCCCTGCACACCAGCCCAAACGCTCCTTATTTTTCCCATGGACTGGCCGGCTCCCTTCTTTTCCTGCGTCGGTCCTGCCGCTCGCACCTCCCCTCCCTCCTATCTCCTTCCACGTCGTTTGCCTACAAGCTTCGACCCCATGATTACCACTGCCGAGCTGCCCTACAACTACCGCCACCTACCTCCCTCTCCCTATCTCTCTTCTCCCGTCATTTTCTTTCCATTTTGAGCCAAACCAGCCCTTGGACCACATCCCGCATGCCCCTCTCCCTTTCCTTCTTCTTCCTTCTTTTCCCCTGCCAACCAATCAACCCTACAACCTGCAGCACCGATCGCCAGCCAGCCCTACCCCCTTTCTTCTCCCTATTCTTTTTCTTCATCTCCTAAGCCCTTCATTTCCCCATTTTTTCGAGCCTCACCTCTTCCTCCCGAGCCTCTTCTCTCTTTTCTCCTCCAACCATTTGTTCCCCGTTTTTCTTTTTTTCCGCCACCCGCCGCCGCCTGAACCACCAAGCCTAACCCTGCGCCGCCTACTGCCACAACCTACTACCACCCTACACCACCAAGACCCCCCAAGCCCTTGGAGCCCTGCACTTCCTCCCTTCTCCTCCTCTTCCTTTTTCTCCCTAGTTTTTCCCCTTACCGCCGAGCCACCTGCAACCTCCGCTTCCACCGCCGTCCGGCCACCTCTTTTCCCACCCAACCCACCGTTTGACACCCTACAACCCCCTCTACAACCGTCATACCTTAGTTGGCCGAAAACAACTCTTGTACGCCTCCATTTTTCCCTCTCCTTTTCCTTCCTTCACAACCCCTTCCCCTCGACCCTTCTCGGCAGCCAACTTCGCCGCCTTGCCGCCGCCGTCTCTGCCTCTCTATGCCGCCGTGAAACCACCCTTAGCCTCCACCTACACCCCCTCTTCACTTCTGCACCATTCACTTGCCTTAGAACCTCCCCTAACTACCTTCTTTTCTAGCCTAAAGTCCCTAAACCGAGCCACCTCTCCCCTCTTCTACCTCACCCCTCTTCGAGCCTTTCCCCCTCTCACTTCTGCATGAAACTCATGCCGCTCATGCAGCGTGAGCTCCCCCTTTATTTTGGAAATCATTTAGCTAATTTTTAAGGTATAATAGTATTTTATGTTAAGTATTTATTGATTAAATTTTATAAAGTTTTATGCTTGGATTCTTATTTCTAACATAAATATGATGGATATTATTTTTAGGTGTTGAGTTGCTAATTATTCTTGGTAAGATTTGATATTTTTCAGGATTAAAGGTAACCGTTAATCCTCCCTTAAATATATGGAAAAACGTATGCTAGCACATTAGGGGTTTAGTATGATTTTATGCATGTTTGTTGTGCTTAGCATGATATGTATATAGTTCCTTATATTGTTTGATAAAAAGGAAAAGCATGATAACTTTTGTGCCATATGTAGGTATGTTAATTAAGGAAGGAGTTTGATTATTGATGGAAATGTTAAATTCTTGCTTATAATGTATCATGTTGCTAACGCATGAATGATGTTATTGTTTAAGGGTATTTTAGTAATTATGCTTATGAGGTGTGTGAATCAATATATGTAGTTGCTAATGAGTATTATGTTGAATAATGACAAGTTGATGGACTTAGATGATAAAAACGAAGTATTAATATCATTATTTTATGTAGTGTTAGGAAATTCATAAAAATAGTGAATAAAGGGGTTGAATGAAAATTTTATAAGTGAAAAGGGTATTCTGGTAATCTTAAAAGTAAAAGGGTATTTTGGTAATTTAAAAATAAATGGATTAAATGATAATTTATAAGTAAAGGATAAAATTGTAAGTTGTGAGAAAGAAGGGTAAAATGGTAATTTTAAAAGTAGGGGTAAAATAGTAATTTTGGATGAAGGAGGGCATTATGGTAATTTTTCAAGTAAAAGGGTTAATATGGTAATTGTATAAGTGAATGGCGAAATGGTAATTATAAGTAAGGGGTAATATGGTAATTTTGGAAAAGAAGGGCAAAATGGTAATTTTGTAAGGAAAGATAAAAATGGTAATTTTTGGATGTGAAAGGGTGAAATAGTAATTTGTAAAGTAAAAGGAGTATTATGGTAATTTACAAGCAAAAGGGTAATATGGTAAAATTGGATGTAAGGGGTAAAAAGGTAATTTTGTAAATAAAAGGATATTATGGTAAACTTGTGAGTAAGGGGTAACTTGGTAATTATGATAACGAAAAAAGATAATTTAGCAATTAAATTATGATTGTAGAAGGGCAATTGGATAAGTATGATGCTATAGAAGGGTAATTTGGTAAATTAACCAATTAAAGGGCATTATGGTAATTTTAATAATGGAGAAGGGTGAATGGTGATTTAAAAAGTGGAGGGGATAACTTGGTAACCTAAACCGTATAAAGGGTAATTTGTTAATTATGTAACCTAAAGGGTAAGATGGTAATTTGGCGAGTAAGGAATGGATACTTAGTAATTGTATAAGTAAAGGGTCAATAAGTAATTTGTACTTAACATGTCTTTGAGATTGTGGAACATTATAATATGATTCAAATAATGCTGATTAGCCAAGTAAGAGTATTTGATAATTAGTCTAGCCTTAATGATTTCTCTGTGACATCCTGGATAATCATCTGAATAAGAAATGATTAATGATATCAGAACGATTGAAAATGAATAAGTATCAGATTATTGTGCGTTTGTGATCACCTTAATTAAGACACTATTAATTAAAGTGGAAGACCTCGAGATCGGGAATGGTGACTCCTTAGGGGTCGCTACCCTAAGGACGTGGTTTAGTCCACGATTATTCTGGTATTTGCTGGTGTGCCTTTGTGCCCCAGCTAGGCCCTATATCTTACTCTTTCTAGCTCTACGGACCTAGTTAGGGGGTATAAATACTTATGGATTAAGTGTCCTTGTCGGTAGGGTACTGAGTTAGCTTTATGCACCACTACGACCAGGGTACCTTTGCGTCCTTGGATTCGTGGTTGAAGGGTACTGAGTAGCTGGTATCCACCGGTACGACCATTGTACCTTTGTGTCCTGGGTTATCGATCTCCCATTCGAGGCAAATAAATATGATTGATGTGATGATTAAAGAAAAAGAAAGATATTGTTATTGAAAGTGGAATATTAATTATCCGGGCCCAGATGATTATGATATTGAGTACCGGTCCACCGGTTATAATAGTGGTCCAGGAGCGTGTGGCCCTGGTATGTGATATTGAGTACCGGTCCACAGGTTATAATAGTGGTCCAGGAGCGTGTTGCCCTGGTATGTGATATTGAGTACCGGTCCACCGGATATAATAGTGGTCCAGGAGCATGTTGCCCTGGTATGTGATTATGAGTACCGGTCCACTGGTTATAATAGTGGTCAGGAGCGTTGTGCCCTTTATGATGATTTTATATATATTCCGGTCCACCGGCTAAAATAGTGGGGGTTCCAAGCTCAATGAAACCAGTATTGTATGTGAATAAAATTATGGAAAAATACTAATCCCTTATAGTGGAACACCATGTGAGTTGGGGCCAGACTGATCCCCCGGCAATAATAGTGGTCAGAGGCGTTCTGCCCTGTGTGTTTACTTCCGGTCCACCAGCTATAATAGTGGGGTTCTCATACTCACATGGATATAAAATATGAGATTGATGGAATGATGACAGAATAATGGCTTAAGGCCCGAATGTATTGATCTTACACTATGACATGGCTTAAGGCCCAAAGTATCGATCGTGATTTATGAACTATTATGCATGTTATTGTTATGTGTGCACCTCTCATTATTTATGTGTGTAGCTTGCATTATGTGTCGTATGCGGGCCTGTCTTTAAGTGTGGTATTAAAGGGTTACTCAATATTGTAGTACTGAAGGGATTCCCTTCATGGGGCCCTGCCTATTCAATGGGCAGTGCCCTTGCAGGTATTTTCAGGTGCTACTCAAGTGGGCTACGGGAAAGAGAGTAAGGAGTTATCCGATATCGTTAGAGTTTTCTCTTTCTCTTTAAGTTCTTGGTTTTAATGTTATGTGTTACTGTAATCACCGTTGGTGGATTTTATTATTGTAAACGATTTGATGCGCTACTCTGATTTGTGTGTGTTGAATTTCTTTCAAGCTGTATTTCATTTTCTTAGCCTTAGCACTTGGTACTAGAACGGTATGAGTGAACCGGTATGGTACTAAGTGTGGCGGTAATACTCCCAAAGTTCACATTTTATTTATCTCCTTCCGCAATTATCTTTTAATAAAACTAAATTTTTCAGTAGTGAATTTTGGGGGTGTTACAAAGGTTGTCAATCTAAGTACCCAGACTAGTACAAAACGTATGTCTAGCTGTATTTCCTATCCTTGACCCACACGTATCGAAACGTTTTACCACTTCGGTTAGAATCACAAAACTATTAGGTGAATTGTTATCTAACCTAGATGTAATTTATACACATAAATTCTAGTATATTTAGATGGTCACCTCGCAGGTAAATAATCCTACATACTGTCACTTATGAGGAACCAAAACAAGGCATGCACCAAATAAACTCTACTTGACAGAATTATATATATAAACGATAGCAATTAATATAGAGTCAAGAAACAATCTTACGAAACAAAGAAAATAAAATTATAATTTAAATCCTAATCCAAGGCTTCAAATTATTCCCTAACAATAAATATTCAGCCAACCATAATTAAAGAACTAATTACACAGAAATATATATCTAAAATATAAATTAAAAATAAGAGAAAGAAATAACCGAAATTAATTTTGGATAAAAGATCAAGAATTTATTTAGATAAAAATTAATTTTATCTGAAATAAATTCTACCGGATATTAAATTCTTCCTCTAATTTTTCTTCCTTCTCGGTCTTAGATTTCCGTGCCACTAATTCTTTTTCCTTTTTCGGCGCTGATGGTTGACGGCGCTGTGCTGCCGCTGTGTCTTGTTTGGCTTCGGTTTCCATGCAACTTCCTTGTGCACTTCGTCCTTTGCGGCTCTGCCGCACGCCCCTCGTGCCTGTCTCTAATTAATGCTCTTGTCTGCAGCTCTTGACCGAGCCTTTGAAGGCTTTGTTGCCCACTCGTGACCCTGCCGCCCTTTTTCTCCCACCGCGTCGTCTCTTCTCTTTATTTATTGTCATGCGGCGCTTTACTTTCTGCGCCCTCCTTTCTTTTATTTTTCTTTCCACGTCAGCCCTAACGGCTGACTCTCCTGTATCTGCCGCGTGTTTGCACACCTCCTTCCGTGTTGCGCCCCACCTTCCACGCCAGCCCTTACGACTGAGTTTTTTTCTCCACCGTGCGTCTTTCTATGCACTGCATTTTGTTTGTTGACTATCGTTGGGCGTTGTTTTGTTTCGTTTCCTGGCCTTTGGACCTTCAGCCTTTTTTCTTTTATTTAAAAACAAAACCTGCAAAAAAAATTCAATAAATATTAATAATTAATATTTTACTCTAAATTTAATTAATTTATGTCATTTTAGCTCAAATAATAAAATTTATGCAATTTTTACCACTTAAGCATAAAATAATAATTATTCCCCTATATTAGTTAAATAAACTACTAAAAACTAAGATTATAAGGGTATAAAATGTGTCAAAATATGAACTCATTAGAGACTAATCCACCGGTGAATAATAGTGGCCAGGAGTGTTCTACCCTCCATGTTTCTGGTCCACCAGCTATAATAGTACAGGATTTCGTACTTGAAAAACCAAAAATAATTATGATAAGACATGGGAAAGACACAAAGTAATTATAGTGAGACACCATAAGAGTTGGGGCCAAACTAGTCCACGGACGAATAATAGTGGCCAAGAGCACTTTGCCCTAGAGATTGATCCACCGACAATAATAATGGTCAAGAGCGTTCTCCGTTGTAAGTTTCTAGTCCATCGGCTATAATAATGGGGTTCCTACACTCACATGGATTGATAATAAACATGGTGTGAAATGAATATACTTATTAGAGATCTATATAATAAGTTTAACTATACTATAGCTTGGCATTTATTATCTTTATTGTTTATATGATGTCTATATGATCATGCTTATGTTATATGTTTTCTATGTTTGGCCTTAGATGCATGGTTGGCTTACTCATTACGTAGCATATTGACCACACATTTCCTGGGTGTTGCTCATCCCACAAACAAAGGGCCCAATTGAGTTTGTGCAGGTAAGAGATGTCATCTTCGATGCCTAAGATACTTATGAGGCATCAAGTGAGACTAATAGTTGAGCTTAGACTTTCCTTGGGACCTAGAGCGACTTGGCCAGATTCTCCTTTAATATTAGTTTACCTTTGTAATATTTTGTTTTGGTTTTATATTAACATACTGTATCTTTTACCCCCTTTTCGGAACTCTAATTATGCACTTATTTGGGTTGTAATAACTTTTTATGCACACTCTTATTTTCATACTTTGAACACTTCAACTTTCCTATGAATCCATGTTTTGAATTTATTTAAGGTTTGGTAATAAATTTTCTTTTTCCTTGTGGTTAGTACGAGACTGTCCCTAGAACATGCTTGTATTAATCATGTCGATAGCACCCCTGTGCTTGTATTTATTTTAAATAAATGAAATTTTTCAATAGTGATTTTTGGGGTGTTATATACATAGAATATGGTGTACAGTGACCCTCTTCTAAAATCCAGTGCTTCATATCAACACACCTCTAACGTATACACTAACAACCCTAGTAGTGAATGCTACCATCTTCATGAATATGAAAAACGTCAACTCGTCTATGTTGTTCCTTTTTCTAAATTACCTCAAGATTAATATCCCTTAGTTTTCTTATTCAAATCTGATTAAAAATTATCGGTTTAATCATCAATGCACACATTCGCACCTATAGGTAACCATGTTGGGTCATCTCTATACCCATCTCACCAAGCTCTTCTATCAACTGACTAGACACCACAACAAAACCCAAAGAATGTAATGTATTCCCACTTGAGGCATCTACAATGACATTGGCCTTACCCTCGTGGTAGGTCAACTTCATATCATAGTCCTTCACAAAATTTATCCATCTCCACTACCTTATAATCAATTCCTTTTAGGTGAATATATACTTGAGGCTCTTATGGTCATTGAAAAATCTACACTATATACTATACAAATAGTGCCTCCAAATCTTATGCACTAATACAACTACTACCAACTGTAAGTCATGTTTTGGGTAGTTCTATTCATATTGCTTCAATTAACGTAAAGTGTAAGCCACTACCTCACCATGTTGCATCAATACACAACCCAAATAGTGCTTTGATACATTGTTGTAGGCCTCAAACCCGTCTGATCCGAATGGTAGAGTCAAAACTGGTGTCATAGTCAAATGCTACTTCAACTCCTAAAATGCTCCCTCATATACATTATCCCACTGAAATCTTGTCACCTTCTTTAGAAGGTTCATCAAGGGACAAGCTACCTTCGAGAACGCCTGCACAAAATGTCTATATTACTCGGCTACACCCAAGAAACTAAGAACCTTAGGAAGGTAAGTGGGTGCCTTCCACTTTATGACTGCCAAAATCTTTGTCAAATCCACAGTGACTCATTTTGGTGTCACCACATGATCCAAAACCACAACCTCCTGAAACCATAACTCGCACATAGAGAGTTTGGATTATAGCATATTGTCACATGCTCAGAGGTTTCGGCCCTAGCACCCGTGGCGAGGCCAGCATCCATCAACCCATACGGCGGAGCACCATGTCGAATATGCGCAACATCCTGCAATAATAACACAATAGAGATGCATAAGAGGGACACCGAGTCATACCTGAGACATAACATCAACATTAGCAACTGTCAGGCAACCAGGGAGCACCCATATTCGCATGGCTCATTGGCTAGATGATTGGGGCAAGTCACGGACCGTGACAATATGCTCTCTAAGGAGTGATAATATCAAACAAAGATGTTGCTCATGCTCCTCTCTACTATTAGAGTATATCAAAATATCGTTAATGAAGAGCACCACAAATTGATTGAGGAAAGGCTAAAAATCCTCATCATCAAATCCATAAATATGGAAATCGTATTGGTGAGACCAAAAGGCATCATTGTGAACTAGTAGTGTCGATGATAACCTCCTTTTTGATAACTATTGTGCTCTCTAAGGAGTGTCGATGATAAACTACTATGGTAACTGATGGTAGATCCACTACAAATATGATTGCTGCTAAGGTACAAACAATTCCTATTGCTAGAACTGACCCTACTAATATTGACACTCAAAAGATCGGTAGCCCAACAGACCACACATCCTACACAAAATAGGAGTCCCCTAATAGCCTTCCCTCAAGTGATCCTAACCAAAAAAATGTCCTACAATGAACAAGATTGATGTACGTCTTAGGGATAACAAACTTAAGCCATTATTATTATCCAATGAAATATATCCATAAAAATACCATGTCCTGATTCATGTAATCTTTCACTTTAAATGATTAGTATCTTACGCATAGTTGATTGTATATTCAAGGTGATCATGTGGGACTCATACAGGTATATGAGACACATAATTGAATAACATAATCACCACCACATAAGAATCCTCAAATGACAATAATACACTTAGGGTGGCCAAAATGCTCGTATTCTCCTAAAGCCATATAAATCCAATACTAATACATACAAATCTCTAACATTCATTTAAGATACATATCTTCAATTATATACATAGATACCATATATCTAACATTATTCCCAAATGCATAAACCTAAAATTTCAATACTTTCAAGATATCGTATCATAGAATAACATCATTCATATCACAATTCCAATATAAAACCACATACACATATACATAAAGTCCTAGATATGACATACATATACACATGAATTCCTAGCTATGGCATGTATCCTCACCAAGAAGGACGCTGGTGCGACCTTAGCCGGCACACAATTTAAACTCTCTTGTTGTCAATTGTAGTACTAGTAAATAAGGGTATCGTTCTAGGTCGGGGATTGAGAGGGATCACTTCTAATTAAATAGCTTGGAAATAAAACTAAAAATAAAAATAAAATCCTAAATAACCTAAAATAAATAAATAAGAAAAATACTAATGGGGGTTTATAAAAATAATAATAAAAGGAGTAAATAAAATAAAGTAAAATATACTAATAAAAATAATGAAAATAATAGAAAACCACAGATATGAGAGATATGTTAGGGAAATAAAAATCCACCACTAGATTAGGTCGAAATATAATATTTATTTCTAAGTCATCTTTTAATCGTGAGAATGAGATCGACCAAGTTGCACACTAAAAGCAGGTCTATACACCTTATATTACTTCCCTTAGTTAATTAATAGGACAAAGCGTCAATATTAACCCTATTAAATACTAGCAGTATAGCAGCAACAAGCGGCTCCTATATTTAACTAGATTTAATGCATTAAGTGTAAATGGAAGGCTGTCAATCTAAGTACCCAAACTAGTACAAAAAGCATGTCTAGTTGTATTTTCTTTCCTTGACCCACACGTATCGAAACGTTTTACCCCTTCGGTTAGAATCACAAAATGATTAGGTGAATTGTTATCTAACCTAGGTGCAATTTATACATATAAATTCTAGTATATTTAGATGGCCACCTAGCAGGCAAATAATCCTATATACTGTCACTTATGAGGAACCAGAACAAGGCATGCACCAAATAAACTATACTTGACAGAATTATACATATAAACGATAGCAATTAACATAGAGTCAAGAAGCAATCTCACGAAACAAAGAAAATAAAATTATAATTCAAATCATAATCTAGGGTTTCAATTCATTCCCTAACAATAAATAATCAGCCAGCCATAATTAAAGAATTAATTACACAGAAATATATATCTAAAATATAAATTAAAAATATGAGAAAGAAATAACCGAAATTAATTTTAAATAAAAGATTAAGAATTTATTCAGATAAAAATTAATTTTACCTGAAATAAATTCTACCGGTATTAAACTCTTCCTCTAATTTTCTTTCTTCTCGGCCTTTATTTCCGTGTAATATTATTTTTCTTTTTCTTTTTGCGGTTGACAAGGCTGACGGAGGCTGCTACGTTGCTACCTCGAACTCCGTACCGCTCCATGTATGCTGCTCTCGACCGCACTCGTGACACGCCCTGCCCGAGCCTGTGTGTCTTGCGGCTTTGCCGCCTTCTTTCTCTGTGTTGCGGCTCTACCGCACATGCCCTACTCCTCCTATCTCTGTGCCTCGCTTCCTCTATGTGCGGTCTGTTTCCTCGTCGTCCGAGCCTGTGAAGGCTCTCTGTGGCTTCGCCCTTTGCAGCTCTGCCGCACACCCACTTTTCTCAATTCATGCCGCCCCTTTTTTTTCCTTCCTTTTATTCTGTGTGGTCGTCCTGCTTTACACGTCAGCCCTCGCTGACTTGTCTCGTGGCCCATATTTTTCTCCTTCGACCTGTGCGCTCACCGCCTCGTTTGGCTTGCCTTTTGTTCCAAGCCTTTGGGCCTTCGGCTTTCGGCCATTGGTCCAAAGGTCCAATTTCTTTTTTTTTCCCTTTATTTAAAAACAATACCTGTAAAATAAAATTAAATAAATATTAATAAATAATATTTTATTCTAAATTTACTTAATTTATATCATTTTAGCTCAAATAATAATATTTATGCAAGTTTTACCACTTAAGCATAAAACAATAATTATTCCCCTATATTAGCTAAATAAACTACCAAAAACTAAGATTATAAGGGTATAAAATGTGTCAAAATATAAACTCATGAGATGCTAGACTCTAAGCACATAAATTCTAAATTACTTCCTCTAAGAGCACCAAGATTATAATTGAGTAAAAATTTAAGGTAAATGAGGGTAAAAATAGAATTAACCAGAGTTAAAGGGAGCTCAAGTCTTGTGTAAGTGTGGTGGAAGGTATGGTGGTGCTTTAGTGGTTTTACGGGGTGTTCTAGTTATGTTTAGGTGTGCTACAAGAGAAGAATGACCGAGAAAAAGGGATTTCATGGGCGTGAAGCATGCAATGCATGGGCAGGCTTTGGAAGGGAAGTATGGGTGTGCAGGAGCAAGAAAGAGAGGAGAACACTTGGGTGTGCACGAGATCTTGTGTGGCTTGTGTAAACACACACGAGTCCTTCTACGAGGGAAGCATAGGTGTGCGATATTAGAAAAGGAGGGTGCAAGGCTTTGCGAGGGATCGTGTGTGAGTTGTGTGATAGTTTGTGAGGGGCATAGCTCATTCATGTGTGATCCTCATGGTTGTGTGCCTCACAAAAATGAAATAGAAGTCAAGGAAAATGAAGGAAAAAGAGACTATAGTGGGAGGAAGAAGAAGAAGAAGAAGAAGAAGAAGAAGAAGAAGAAGAAGAAGAAGAAGAAGAAGAAGAAGAAGAAGAAGAAGAAGAAGAAGAAGAAGAAGAAGAAGAAGAAGAAGAAGAAGAAGAATATAAATGAGAGAATGAGAGAGAAGAAGGTAATATATGTAGACATACAGGGTGGCGTGAAAATGGTGGAAAATAGAAGAGGATGATTGATGATTGTTATCAACATGATATAGGAACAAGGGTAAGGAGCAAGGGAACTGCTTGGATCTCTTAGTGCAAGAGGAATGGTAAGGAAAAAATTTCAAGAGAGATAAGGTATGATGATAAGTGAAAGTGATTGTGGTGTGTAAGGTGGTAAGGAAAACACACACAAGGTAGGATAAGGAGAAGAAGAAAGTGGTGCAAGAAGGATAGAGGAAAAAGGAGAAAGTAGATAGAAAAGAAAAAGGGGAAAAGGCTTAAGGTTAGGATTAGATTATATTTTGATTAGCTAAAATAGGTAAGATTAATTATGCAAGTTAATAGAGATTAAGGTTAGGTTAATAAATATAATTTTTCTAGGTCAAAGATTAGGATTAGGTTAAGCTAAAATTTAAAGTATCACAAAAACACTATAAGGAAGTGATGAATGGAAGGAGGGGGCTCAGTGTGACAACACACAAGAAGAAAAAAGGAAAAGGATGGTGGTAGGGTGTGATGAAATGGAAGAAGCTAGGAGGAGGAGAAGAAATATTAGGTGGTGGTGGTGTTGAGTGTTGCACTAGGCAAGGAAAGGAAGGAAAAAATGAGAGGTGATCGAGGCTCTTATCAATAGGGTTATGTTGAATAAGGGAAATTGAGGAGGTAGAGAAGAGGAGATTGCATGGGTATATATAGATGCATACCTAGGAGTGAGGGCAAGGAAAACCTATGGGAAGGGTATTGAGTTTAGATGTGGTTAGGAAGGAAGTGTGTGGCAAGGAGTTTAGGGGATGAAGGCTTATAGAGGGTTAGTGGTGCAGGGAGTTGTGGTAAAGGCCTATGTTGGGAGTTTTGTGTAGTGGTGTGATGTGCATGGTTGGAAAAGGAAGGGAGAAGGCAACGGGTGTGCATATGGGGTCAAGGTTGTTTCCCTTGAAAGGGGAGCTATGGGGTTGGTGCAAGTCAAGAGGGAGGAGAAAGGGGAAAAAATGGAAAAGGGGGAAAGAAAAGGAAATGAGGAAAAGGAGAAGAAAAGACAAGAAGTTTAGGATTAGGAATAGAATTAGGTCTGAATTTAGGATTAAATATATTTGGATAAGATTAAAATATCAAATATATAAAGTTAGGGTTATGTTAAATTATCACTTACTTAGAATTAAAGTTAGATTAAATTTGCAATATTATATCAACTTATTAAAATCCTTAAATTTAATAATATTTGATTCTATCATTTGATATTTATGTATAAGCCCTTAATTCTAGAATAATTAAGAGAACATGGAATTACTATAATAAATAAAATGCTAAACGATCATTTTTACTCAACTATTTACCTTTAATAAAACTTAATCCCTCCTTGTCAAAAACAAAGGCATTATGTCAATAAGCACACTTTTTAAGAAAATAGTAAAAGTAATTTTAAAATTATGCTTACACCCTTTATTGATAAGTAACCAAATATTTAATACACATAATTTAAAAAGTAAGGATAAAAATAAAAAGTAGGCTTTAAATTTTTTAAACGTAACTTGTTTTATATAAAAATTTAATGATAGAATAACTTTATTTCTAATACGAAGGGAATATAATGTTAAACTCAGGGGTGTGGAAACCAATCTAATACTACTACTTACTACTTAATCTATGTTTTGAGCTACTTATCAAAAGTAGCTTTAAACAAGCTCTTTTCTATTCGAAAACTAAAATTAATATGATAGCATCATTGGAGGATATTCTTATGTAAATCAATCAAATTAAAATGCTCAAAACTAAGTCCAAAGGCTAGTATTTTATCTTCATAATTGGCTACTACTATGCTACATTATTAGTACGATTGTTACCTTTTTTTTTTTCTATTTATAAAGTCATCTATTTTTATTTATAATGGGTTTCTACTATCTTCTAGTCTAATTAACTTTTTGACATAAGATTAATAATTAAAGATGTAGATGCTACTTAAAAAATACAAAAATAAAAGGTGTGATGCAAAAAATCATCTAATTTGAATTAACTTTGTCAAAATCTAATATTATTTGGAGTTTATAAATTTTTTTCATTCAAATTAAATTAATCCAACGGAGACGCAACACGAATTATCATTATCCGAATTAAAACTGAATCTGAAATATAACCGTAGGAAAAACACTGATTATATAATAATCTAATTTTAAACTGTTCCAAATTGAAGTGACCCTTGCGGCCATCTATTTCGTTGAAGGCCACCGTTGATTTTGTCAGTAAATGATTGCGCTCACTGCTACCATAGCCGTCGTAGATAATCATGGATGGATGAACAATCAGAGCTCTTGATTATTCAATTTGTGTCATTTTCCTTGTTCGATTTTTCATCTTCTTTTGTTCCATTATGTTTTAGTTCGGTTTTGTTTTCTCAATTTTTAACTACTATGAATTGTCAGTTAAATGGCATTGGGAATGAAACAAAAGAAAATTCCCAATGGAAACGTAGCGGTGGGAATGATATGTGGAGGTGGAGAAGATGGTTGGGAGTCTGTACGGGTAGAGAAGTGGGCTGGTGGTAATTGGGTGGCACTGGTACTTGTGGAGTGTTGGTAGGGGGTTTGTCACGGCGCTGGAGATAGGAAAGGACATTAGGTTTCCTTTTGTTTTAATTTTTGTAGTTCAGAAGTTAGATATCTGAACGTCGAGAAAAAGAGTCATCAGTTCTGACAGACAGGTACGTGAAATTCTCATTTGAAACTAAATATACCATCATTAAGTGAGTGGTATTATTTGATATAATTTTAGCTAGTAGTTATATTACAAACATATCCACACCTAGTCATCCAGGAACCTTGCTGAACGTTGAAAATGTCTGAAGCGAACTCCAAGTGGAGTTCAGTAAAAAATTACATGGAAAACGCAAGAACAACCGAGCAAGAACAGGGATAGGGTAATCGAGACTGCCCGATTTAAATCCTCGAAATCGAGAATAACAAAAATGCCGGAAACCGACAATAAACGATGCAAGATCGTAAGAATTAAGCTGATAGCTTTATTTCATATACTGAAATTGATTCGAACCAAGTTGTCCTTCTTACATAAAGATCGAAGCTTTATATAGGGCAGCAACCAGCTAAGGTGGATGGAAGTCGAACGTTGGGCAACGGTCGAGAAGGTGGAGCGGGTAGAGTGAATTAAAGGTGGGTAACTCCCATTAATGGTGGTCGACGAAGAAGGCGAGATCAGAGGAAGAAGACGACTCGGGAAGGGCTGTGTGAGGGGTGAAAGTTGTGTTGACCGAACGGGTTGGACTGAAGGGTTTGATAAAGAAGGCAGGTGTAAAGACTGTGGACCGGGGAGACGGGGTGCGTTTTGGTTTTGGGCTTTTGTTTGTTTTTTTTTTTGTTGAGAAATAGTGGGCTTTGGGGTGTGGTAGGATTAAGGAAGATGTGGGAATTTGAGGGTGGTTTAATGATGGATTAGGCAAATCCCACTTAACTAGCTGCTTAATACCCTTATTACAAGATAAAACTAAATAAACAAAACAACGATCATAATAGTAGAATTTTGCTAATTGGCGATAATGCCATTATTCTTGCTAATAATTTAAAACTTGAGTATGTCTTCTCAGCAACAGGGTCCCGTTTTTGATAGCACCGTCTTGAATCCTTTTCCCCGCTTGCTTGGCTTAGATTGTCAATTTTCTTGATTATCCTGCAAGACAATAATACAAATATAATTAATTATTTTTAAAGGATAATTGGTGCTTTTTGTAGTAAGGGTACTAAGGGTATTTGGGCTTTCATCATCCTCCCCTTCTTGAAAAGGTTTCGTCACCGAAACCGAACCTGCATCATAAAAGGGGGATAGGTCAGAAACATTAAAAGTATCACTGATATTGCCATATTTTCCTGGAAGATCGATCTTGTAAGCGTTATCATTAATGCGTTCCAAGATGGTAAAGGGACCGTCGCCTCTTTGTGCGAGTTTGGATTTCCTTTGGGTAGGGAACCTTTCTTTTCGTAAATGGACCCACACAAGATCTCCTGGGGCGAATATAATCTTCTTGCGGTGTTTGTTTGCTGCGCTTGCTATCTGATGATTGCGTAGGTTTATCTGTTTCTCCACTGACTCATGTAATGATTTTATGGATTGCGCCCTTTTTTTTGCATCAAAGTTAGCATAATCGGTTATGGGTAAAGGAATAAGATCAAGGGGTGAAAGAGGATTAAACCCGTAGACAATTTCAAAGGGAGTCTTTTTGGTGGTGGAGTGGATGGTCTGATTGTATGCGAACTCCACATGTGGTAGGTGGGATTCCCAATGCTTAATGTTATTATCCAGGATAGCTCGAAGCATGTTACCAAGAGTGCGATTTACTACTTCGGTTTGGCCGTCAGTCTGGGGATGGCATGTAGTAGAAAATAGCAACTTTGTCCCCAATTTTCCCCATAAGACCCGCCAGAAGTGGCTGAGAAATTTGACATCCCTGTCGGAGACAATGGTACGTGGCACACCATGTAAGCGCACAATATTTTGGAAGAAATAATCAGCTATTGTGGTAGCATCATTGGTACGGTGGCAAGCAACAAAATGTGCCATTTTAGAGAATCGGTCGACAACTACCATGGTGCTATCTTTCCCTCTGTTAGACCTGGGTAGTCCAAGTACAAAATCCATGGAAATGTCAACCCAAGGTTGCTTACGGACGGGAAGAGGTGTGTATAGCCCATGTGGCTTAGAAGTGGATTTAGCATGTTTACAGGTCACACACTGATCACAAAATCTTTGCACATCTCGTTTGAGGTGGGGCTAATAGAAATGCTCTTTGATGATACTTAAAGTTTTGAGATGGCCGAAGTGGCCCATCAGACCTCCACTATGGGCTTCTTGTATAAGCAAGTCACGCATAGAGCATCTAGGTATGCATAATCTATTGTCACGAAAAAGTAAGCCCTCATGACGATAGTATTTTCCGATGGTGGTATTTTCGCATGCTTTGAATAATTCGGAAAAGTCATCATCAGTTGCATATAGATTTTTAATATAGGTAAACCCTAATAAATGAGCATCCAAGGTAGCAATCAATGTATATCTCCAGCTTAGGGCATCAGCAACAATATTATCACCACCTTTTTTGTACTTAACCATATATGGGAAGGATTCAAGGAATTCAATCCACTTGGCTTGTCTCCGATTTAGCTTATGCTGAGTTTTTAGGTATTTGAGTGCTTGGTGGTCTGAATGAATGATGAATTCTTTGGACCATAGGTAGTGTTGCCAAGTTTCCAAAGCCCTAATTAGGGCAAATAATTCTTTCTCATAGGTGGAGTAATTAAGGGTAGCACCGCTCAATTTTTCACTGAAGTAGGCAATAGGTTTTCTTTCTTGAGATAGGACAGCTCCAATACCTATTCCTGATGCGTCATAGTCAATTTCAAAAGCCTTATCGAAATCAGGTAGCGATAATATGGGGGCATTAGTCAGCTTTTCTTTTAATAATTCAAAGGCATTCTGGTGTTCTTTCTCCCATTTAAACCCGACTTCCTTTTTTATAACAGAGGTGAGGGGAGCGGCTATAGTGCTGAAGTTACGCACAAATCTCCGGTAGAAGCTACATAAGCCATGGAAGCTTCTTACTTCTGTAATAGACTGGGGTACGGGCCAGTCTCGTATGGCCTTCACCTTTTCATCGTCAACGGATATTCCATCCTTGCCTATTACAAATCCCAGAAACACAACACTTTCTAAACAGAATCTGCTCTTGGAGAGGTTGGCATATAATTTCTCGATCTTAAATACCTCAAGGACAGATCGTAGATGATCAAAGTGTTCCTCATTAGACTTGCTATATATAAGGATGTCGTCAAAGTATACGACGACGAATTTACCAATAAAGTGTCTGAGCACATAATTCATTAGTTGCATGAAAGTACTAGGTGCATTAGACAGGCTGAAGGGCATCACCAGCCACTCATAGAGTCCAAAGTTGGTTTTAAAGGCCGTTTTCCATTCATCGCCAGCCTTCATGCGAATCTGATGGTATCCAATTTTTAAATCAAATTTTGAAAATATAATAGACCCATGCAATTGGTCAAGCATTTCATCTAACCGAGGGATGGAGTATCGGTATTTGACGGTAATTTTATTAACAGCTCTACTGTCAATACACATGCGCCAACTTCCGTCTTTCTTTGGAACTAGTAACACCGGAACAGCACAAGGACTCATGGACTCTCGAATGTGCCCTTTTTCAAGTAATTCAGTTACCTGCTTCTTTAGTTCTTTTACTTCCTCAGGGTTAGCTCGATATGCAGGTCTATTGGGAATGGAAGCCCCAGGTACGAAATCAATCTGATGTTCGATTCCTCTAGTTGGAGGTAACCCTTGTGGAATTTCTTCAGGAAAGAGCTCAGAGTATTCATTGAGTAAGGTGCGTATGTCCTCAGGAACAGAATCAAGTAGAGTAAAATCACTATGATAACATTCTTTACGCAAGAGCATATAGATGGGTAACTTAGTATAGAAGGCATAAGAGATGTCTCTTTTTCGGGCGAAAAGTTACGTAGTGGTTTATTCTGGCCTTCCATGTTGGATTTTGAGGTCTTACTTATCTCATCCCTCATGCTCTTGAATTCAGCTTGAAGCTTGAGTTGATCATCATGGACTTGCTGGGGTGATAGCGGCATTAGAGTGATCTTTTTGTCATCCTTGATAAGGGAGTAGCTATTTTTATACCCGTCATGGGTCACTTTCCTATCAAACTGCCATGGTCTCCCAAGTAGAACGTGACTAGCGTGCATGGGAATGACATCACATAATACTTCATCCGTATATTTCCCAATTTGGATTGCAAGTAATACTTGCTTGTAGACCTTGACCTCACCCGTGTCGTTGAGCCATTGTAGTTTATAGGGTCGAGGGTGCTTCGTGGCTGTCAACCCTAATTTGGTAATTAGGCTAGCACTTGCGGCGTTAACACAGCTACCGCTATCAATGATCAAACTACACAACTTGTCACTGATTCGACATCTGGTATGGAAGATATTTTCACGTTGTATTCGCTCGTCATCAACTTTTGCATGTACTTTCAGGGCACGTCGTACGACGAGTAGTTCTCCCTCGGAAGCATATACCTAATCATGGCCAGGGTCACTATCATAGGGGTCAATAGGAGTAGGGGAGTGGTCAACACAATCATCATCCTCGGACTTAACCTCTCCTGTGGGTCGAACCACCATCACCTTCCTATTGGGACATTCGGACGCGATATGACCATGCCCCAAGCATTTGAAGCATTTGATGTTTCTTGAACGTCCATTACTAGAATTACCACTTGTATGTTCCTTACCCTTTTCCTTAAGAGGGCTTGCCCTATTGTCGAACTGGACTCTTGACCTTTCTTCACTTCTAGGAGGTTGCTTCCAGTTATGATTTTTTGAATGGCCGGATTGGAAGTTGGGTTGGGGTTTAAAGGTCCTGACCCTTTTGATCTGTTTTCCAATCTTGATGGCTAAGCTAACCATTTCCTCGATATCCACATAGTGTTGGAGTTCAAGTTTATCAGCTATTTCCTTGTTAAGTCCACTAAGGAATCTAGCCATGGTCGCCTCTCTATCTTCGATTATGTTGGCCCGAATCATTGCGATCTCCATTTCCTTATAATATTCATCAACGCTTCTAGGGCCTTGGATGAGGTTTTGTAGTTTTTGGTAGAGTTCTCGATAGTAGTAGCTAGGTACAAACCTGCGTCGTAATAGTCCTTTGAACTCGTTCCAATCTCTTACCGGTCTCTCGTGGTTTCGGCGCCGGTTAGTAAGAAGCTGATCCCACCAATTGATGGCATAATCGGTGAACTCAACAATAGCGAGTTTAATCTTTTTTTCATCGGCGTAATTGTAGCAATCAAAGACCAACTCTATTTTTCTTTCCCAATCCAAGTATGCGTCAGGGTCGTTTTTTCCACTAAATGCTGGGATCGTTAATTTGATATTATTCAGATTCCGGTCCTCCTGATCGTACCGTCTTGGATGTCGGCGAGGTCGATGTCCCATCCTGGCATGTTCTTGGGCTGATGGGCCGTCGGATGAGAAAATATCTGGTTCGGGGTGGAAGTTCCTTGGATGTCTGTTTGGCTGGGGTGACTGGATAGGTTCAGTTGTATTATTAATTGTTTGTTCAATCCGATCCAGTCTTTCTATTAGGATACGTAGTTGTGCGGAAATAGGGTTTGAGTTACTATCGGATCCTTCCGACACGTGTCCTGACATTGCATGTCCGGTTCGGGAATTCATTTCAATCCGTTTATCTGTATTAAATTCTCACACGATCGATTGATATTACTTACGTAATAGGTGACTAGAATGTTGGGCTTTTAGCCCGTGACTGTTCGATAGGGCGGATTCCCGAGCTGGTGGCTTAAACGATATGGAATATCGAATCGCCGCCTAATACCCGATATCCTGCCCCATATCTGGATACCAAATTAATTTTGGTATCAAGTTCGGATCACTAGGTGATATCTAAATTTTTTTTTTAAAAAAAAATCAGATGACCCAAAAAAAAAAAATTAACACGGCAGAATTAAACAAGGGTCGACACCAGACAATCCAAATAGGGTGCTGTTTGGGACAGAAAAAAAAATAAAATAAAAATAAAATAAAATAGAATAGAAAACACCAATCTGTCGAAATCGACACAGCAGGGAATTGCAAATCGACTCAAAACAGGAATAGAATCGAAACATAGAAATTGCGACTAGAAATCAAGACATGAATTTGATGCTGCAACGACAAAATTTCAAACAAAAAAAAATCGATGCTAAACATACCCAGATTCCGAACGATTTTCGAACATAAAACAAAATTTGGGTTCGTATCATCTGGTATCAGAGCTATCCTCAGTCAAACCTCCCTGCAGTCTTGCGTGCCGATTGCCGACAGAGGCAGCACGAGGACGTGCAGTCTAAAGGGGGTGGGTGATGTGGGATTCCCACATCGGTTACTGAGGGGATCTTTGGACAGTTTATATAGGGGAGTCAGTCCTCACCTCTTGAGCTAGCTTTTGAGTGGAGTTAGGGCTCTTCCCGGGGGAGTACCCCTGGGGCCCACTGGGGGAGTACCCCCTTTGGGTTCGTATCAATGTCCGTGGCTGAAGAAGCAAAGGGCTGACCGTAGACATTTCCGGCAACCGCACACTAAGAGTGTGTTTGGTTTATAGAAAGTTGCAAGGAAAGAAAAAAAAAAGTGTGAGGAAAATATTTTTTAAGTGTTTGGTTAGTAGGAAAATTAAAAGGAAAGAAAATATGTGGTAAAAACGTAGGAAATTTATATGACAATGTTTTCCACTGTTTTCCACGACTAAACCTGTGGAAAATACAGACATACGGTGCGGAAAATTCGTCGACCCTCCTCTTCACGCGATATCTGGACATCAGCTTCTTCCATTTCTACTTCTTCCTCAACCCATCATTCTTCCATTTTCAACGCCTATACCGTCTATCTTCTCTTAATGTTCTTCGGCTTCAACAATGGGCATTGGTCGACGGTGAATTTGAAGCTTTTTGTCACCTGAGAATCGACTCAACTGATTCGATCTAAACAAGTAAGGTGGGTTCTATTTTCGTTTGAAATTAATAATAACTTTGATTTTGGAACCCTAATTTTACCGTCCTGCTTTCGGGTTGATTAGGTTTGGTTTGGATTTTTTTTTAAGTACAGACACGATGAAATAAACATTTCGGGTTGAAATCATTTTCATCTATTTGCATAGATGGAACGACTTCCATTGACAGGAGTATCCTTCTAATTTCCCAATCTCTTTCTGGATTTTGTTTAACCGAATTCATTATCAATTATCGCGGTCGATTGTTTTTTATCCATCTGCTGTCTGTTACTCTTACTAAAACTAGTACCATCAATTCGTTACTATTGAGATTTGTCTGATAGATTGATTTTTATGTAATTTGGAATTTTGATCTCTCTTTTCATCATTTACATCATGCTTAAATTGATCCTTTATGGCATGGCTTATTTTCGGACAGTTATCAGTGTTATTGAAGGGTTTCATATGATGTGTTCATGCTCCATCTGGTCATTTTTTATCTGGAAGTAGTTGATATTTTATTATTATTAATGCAGAAAATTATATTCAATGCAGAAAACAATATGTCATGATCTCAAGTATGATATTTTTCAATTTTTTTGTGAACTAACATTGTTCTGCTCTCAATCATTTTGTTGCAGTCTTCATCCATCAAACTCATATTCCATCCGCATCAACAATCCTTCTCCTTCAGCTTCCTCCTTTCATGACTCCTCCGAGCCGTAACATTCATAGCAGTTTGCAGTCTGGTTCCAGCTCTAAGCTCCCTGTTAGCAGGCCTCTATATCAATCAACTTGTAGCCTACCGGATCGATTTGAGCAGGTAAGTCACTTCTTCGTTATAGTTCAACACATTGTTTACCAAAGTATATTGCTGAATTTTGCATCAAATAACTGTTCTGTGAAATGAGGGATTTCCAAAAATTTTAAAGTGAAAATGAGGTTGAGTACTGGACTATGTTTTCTGACTGAGATTGTGCAGAAGGCATAAAAGCTTAGTAAAATATTTTACAGGACAGAGAAGTAGCTCTAACACCTTGAAACTGTCCATATGCAGATAAAATTTAATTCACTAGGAACAACAATATTAGGTGGGCACCCTATCAGCATAAATGCATTGAGTATACAGCATAAGGTGGTCATTTTCTGGTTGTAGGTTGACAAATGATTTTAGAGTGAATCGTGTGGGAATGCAAACATTAATATGTTCATGGAGAATATGTGAACTAGCCTCTAATGACTAAAAAAAAGATATTTAGTAGGAAAAACAAAAGTGGTATACTGTATTTTAGTGAAGAAAAAGTAGATGATTGGCTAATCACCTTTCTGTGTGAGGATGGCCGGCAATAATGTGCCTGACTTCTTGCCAAAGTCCTTCAATCATTGTTCTACCACATCATTCATGTTAACTGAGGTTAATTTGTTATTTTTATCATATTATATATTCTATATTGTGTCCTACCCTTTGCTGGAAGTTTCTTTCCTTGATGAAATGCACAATGATGTGCACCTGATGAAGCCTGTGTGGAAGTTGCATGACCAACCGAATTGAAAAAAAAAATAGTGTGGGCTGATTATTTTCTTTCCATTACCCAAAGATATTCCTGTGTACCCATTAATTGTGACAAATAACAGATGCCAAAGAACATATCATCATACATGTTACTTTCATCATATCCACATTTCATTGTATATTCACTGAATCACAACCTCAAGGAAAAACAGAGAGCAATAATAGAGATTAACAATAATTGGGACATAACCAACTTCACAGTAGCAAAAGCCCCTTATAAAAATAATAATCAGCTGTGCTCCTTCCTAGCTGCACCATTTCCTCTCCTCACATAACTGTTTTGGATAAACTAACACCATCCTGAATTGACCTTCCTATTTGATTTTTTCCAGTGTCCAATGCCAAATTATGACTACTATTCTTATTCATTGAAAAAATGGGTAAACTGCTTTTGAGGTTCCAATTCCAAAGCATAAGTATGGAATCCATGCTATGTACTCTGATTTTTTATGTACTGCAAACTCTGATTTTTTCAAATGCATTTCTGAGGTTTAACAGCATATATCCTGCATTCCATCAGGAGGTTAGCATAACATCATTTAAAATAATTAAATGAATAACCCACCGCTTACTGATTATCAACCCATCTCAACTTATGAGTACAAACAATTATTTCAATCTAGATGAAACAGATGCACATCAAGTAAACTTTTCTTAAGATCTATTTCATATAAACTTCAGATCATTTATATTTCATATTATTGTTCCCAAATAAAATTCTATACTATCTTTTGTTGATTTTGCTTTATTTATAATGTATGAAGGCTGCTAGTGAGGAATCAAATCCTAGGTCAAGATTAGGGTTCCAACATTTGAGAAATTTGCCAACAACTCATCATGTTGATACAAATGATACTATGGAATCCGAAGAAAATAATGAAGTAAGTGTACTTTTTTAAAGATTTCTTGCACTATTTTGCAAGGACCGAGCAACTGGAAGTTTATCCATTGGTCCGAAAGAAAGACGTTTGCAATCAGAGAGACAAGAACATGAAGAAACAACAGCTGATGATCGAAGCACCGAGCAAGAACAACACAATGAAGTAACATCTCCTTTGGCCGGTGCATCTGTATCAAGAGCCACAAAGAAAAGAAAGCTAAGAGATTATGTGTCAAAAGAGATAAAGGCTCTAAAACAAGGGATGGATGCAGTTGCAGCAGCTCTTGATAGAGGAAATCTGCGTAATTTTATTGAATCTGAGTTGTATTCTGAGCTTAGAAAGGTGGAATGGTTGAAGAAAGTTCCAGCCATAAAAATCTATAGCAAGCTTGCAGAAAATATCAGTGACACTTGTACATTTCTTGGTCTTCCACCCGAGGATAGACCTATATGGTTGTGTGTGGAGTTCGGCTCTGATATTTTTGATGATCCTATAGTACATTTCTGACTTGTTTGATTAGTAACTAGTAACTATGAATTGACCATGCACATTGTTTCTTTTTTTTTTTTTTTGAGATCTTGATATATACATTGGTAAGTAAAGTAGGATGACTTAACTTTTTATCCGCTTTTATATCCGTATTAGTACTCGGATTCATTTATCTAATATGAAATTATATTTTTATTCTTGTTTATATAATTTAACATATATTTTCTAAGGCTAAAAGCGAATACATAATTAAAATTTAATAATCTAACCATATAATTATAATATTAAATAAATTTCATTTTAAACTTGATGGGTTTTAATCAAAATCCAATAGGTTTTATCCGATGGATATATAAACGGATATGAAAAAATAGACATAATTATAGATATAGGATTTGTATACGTATTTTTAAAAATTAGAATTAGTATTGATTTTATGGAGTTTTTATAAATTTTTTAGAAATTTTACATAATTTTTTATATATCAATATAATATTTTTAATAACATTAAATGTATATTAATATTTAAATAATGCATTAGATTTGAGTATAAATACAGATATAAATATATGTTTTGTTATCGAGTTTAAATTTTTTCATATTTTTTTTAAATCATTGTAAGTTATTCATGTAATATTTTAGAATAGTTCTATAAAAAAAATTGAAATAAATATTGATTTTATGGAGTTTTAATAAATTTTTTAAAATTTTATATAATTTTTTATATATCAATATAATATTTTTAATAATATTAAATGTATAAAAATATTTAAATAATAATATTTAATTTTTTTAAAATTTTCTTTCTATATACCAAATACTAAAATATTTTTCAAGATTTCAATTTTCTACAACATTTTCTCCAACAACCAAACAAAAAAAAAAATTTCTTTTATTTTTTTCCCTTCAATTTTCTTTCCTTCGCATTTTCTTTTCCACTTAATTTTTTTCGAACTAAACCTTATTGATCGAAGGGGTTGAATATTTATGTAGCCCGGAAAAAAAAAAGCTATAACAAGTTTTGGACACAAATCAAATTTAAATTGACGTCCAATGTTTATATAATATATCATTGGCTCAATCTTACACAAATATATATAAACAGATTGATTATTCGTACTGTACAAAACCAACCATTGTTTGGTTGATTCGGTGAGCTTTGTCACTGGTATCCCAAGGTGAAAAAAAAAATTAAATAAATAAAAAAGAGAGGCTCCGTTCAAGTGTAAGGATTGATATGGGATGAATAATCACGAATTCCTGCCCCTTCCCAACCCATCCATTCCTCCCACATATCCCAATCCGGCTCGTTCATTCCCTGTAATGGTTCATAAGGATCGTACTCATACGCAGCTTCAATCTCAGCTGTTGCTGTATCTCCTCTCAGATTGCTCATTACAATCTACACAATTGCAAATGCAAATCAAACACAAAATGTCAGATAATTGTCTATCTATAACTTTTTGAAGGAATTCATAATCCATACATATACGAAAGGTAAACATAATCAACAACGACACGAGAAAGCATACTTTTTTTTTTTTGTTGTAATAATCAATGTGCCGGAAAGCTATTCAGTAATTTTACCTTTTTTTAAAAAAAAAATTCAATTAAATAGCATACACATCAATCTGAATAACCAGAACCGCGAATTTTAACAGGTTTTCTCACAATAATCAATTTCATAATCTAAATCTCGCTTTTCCCGATTATTTAACAATCGGTGGCGCATGGTATTAACTACAAAATTAGGGATGAGAGAGAGGGAGAGAGAGCCGTACGTCGTAAGCATCATTAATTCGGTGGAATTGAACTCCACAATTCTCCCCTTTGCATACATCCGGGTGATACTGCAATTTCATTTCACAACAAAAATCAAACTTAATTAGTTTGTATCTTCACTGCATTAAAAACCTCTTAAACAGACAGGAAGGAAAAAATGAAAATTCACCTGCAAAGCAAGGCGTCTGAATGCTTTCTTGACATCAGATTCCGAAGCACGAGGATCAACCCGAAGAGTCTCGTATGGATCGGCCAATCGAGTAGCAGAAGAATACACCCGATTCCGATTACCATTACGACAGTGATCCTTCTTATTTTTAGTCAGACGTTCCTTTGATTTCAACCAAGATGCTGAGGTAGTAGTTTTCGCACCTGCACAACCTCCAATCATCCCCATTGCTGCCGCCATCTCTGTTCAATCGATCAATTTGAACTGTTGCTATGTTTTGATCTGATTTCAATTTATCAGTTTTCTCTTCCTTCCTGCCTGATTTCTCTCTCTCTCTCTATTATCAGCTTTGCGCTTTTTGCTTTTTCAACCACTTTTCGTCCCTATGGAAATGGAAGTACTGGATAAGGAAGATTTGGATTTGTTTATATAGAAGGAGGAACGAGCGGACAAGGATAGAGAACTGCAAAGGAATCACGCAGCGGAAGAGCAGCGACATTTTGATCGGGCGGTGGTCCTTTATCGAAACGGCCTCTTTCTGTCTTTAAAATCATTTCGAGTGGTCAGAACTTTGTCTGCATGACGTGGATAACGACCGTTGATCTTATCCATTTTCACACTATTCTTTTCAGTTCCCTCGAAAAGAAAATAAAAATAAATAAACGTTGTTCTTTTCTGAATGGTTCAACTTTCTGTTTTCGCTTCGTGGTTCGTACCTACGCGTCCGCCAACTTACTCTGTTTTAATTTAGATCGGCATTAACGTGTACCTTCTATTGGGATTATCGGTGTCTTTGATTCACGAATATTTTCTTTGAAACAAAAATAACCAAAAGGATATTATTATAAACTGACTTTATCAATTACAACTGCCTCGGCAATAGGATTACATCGAATTCACCCACCAACAGAAACCACGGGTAGATAAACCTCATCAACTTCGGATATTGATGCTTATGGAATACAATTGGGTTAAGGTTGGATGAAGGTCGAAGATGAAGAACAAATATGATATTTGATAGTTTCTTAGATCATATACTTAAAAATACCGTATAAAGTATTCAACACTTAGGATAAAATTAATAAGATTTTATAGAATAAGCTTACAACTCTTGTACTTAAATATGAAGGGTAGAATGAGTTCGAAAATAAGAGCACATGGCAGCTAATATATGAGTTGTACTCTATTAATCTTTAGCTCAACACTTTTATGAGTTGGTTGAGGTTTTTTTTTTGTTAGTAACTTGACTATCCGTTACATGTGGAGTAAATAATTTAATTTTAACTATCCAATGTAGTTAAAATCAAACCAAAACTAACAGTCCCAAGCCCTTCATGTGCTCCCATGTTGGGATATGGTTACTATTATATAAATTAGATAAAAGTGCATAAAAAATAAAGTTGAAATAAGATCATAATAGCATGTAATAAATAGAGAAAAAGAAAGGGCATTCTCTTATATTGTAAGGCTTAGGAGTGTAAAGAATGTCTTCATATGAGATATAGGAGCATAGCAGATCTGGATGATAGCAAATTAGGTTTCAAAAGGACATTTCCAAGATTAAAAATGACATTTACATGACCAACTTTTATGCTCCTTGTTCAATGCACCATAAATCCAAAAATGGTTATTGAATCAATTTATTTGTATGCATTAATTTTGAGTTGAGTTGCTTCAAATAAATTGTTGAAAAGATGCCTTTCAACTACAAAGTTTCGTGAAATATTAAATAGCTAACTTGTATGTCTAGGTTTAATTAATTTAACCTAAGTGATCAGAGTTTTATTAATGCCCTGATTTTTAGGAAACTAATAGCTAGGCTATTATAACATGTGTTAGATGCTCCTGCATTATCCTCTCCCTTTTGAAAAGTAATCTCCTTATCATCAAAAGGCTCATCATGAATATAGGAAAGTAAATATCCAATTTTCTCATGTGTTTGATATATTTCTCATGTCTTATGGTAGCTCATGCCATCAATTTATTTCTCTTACTTGTAGGAAATTGTAACACCCCCAAAATTCACTACTGAAAAATTTCGTTAACTAAAAGGAAACTAGCGGAAGCAAATCAATAAACCGTGAATTTTGGGAGTATTACCGCCACACTTAGTACCAGACCGGTTCACTCATACCGTTCCAGTACTAAGTGCTAAGGCTAAAGGAAAAGGAAATACAATTTGCAAGAATTTCAACACACTTAAATTAGAGTAGCGTATCAAACGTTTACAAGGATGAAATCCACCAATGGTGGTTACAATATCAACATATACATTTAAAACCAGAAATTTCAAAGAGAGGGAGAAAAACCCTAGTAGTTCCGGATGAGACCTTACTCTCTTTCTCGTTGCCCACTTGAGTAGCACCTGAAAAGACCTGCAAGGGACACTGCCCATTGAATAGGCAGGGGCCCCACGAATGGAACCCTTCAGTACTATGGTATTAAGTAACCCTTTAAAGTCTCACTTAAAAGTAGGCCCGCAATGCAACAGATAAAACAAGCTACACACACACATATATATAATTCACATAATTATCATTCACATAGCATATCAATATATCGTTACGAACAATCGGTACTTACGGTCTTAAGCCATGTCACAATGCAAACTCAAAACAATCAGACCTTAAGCCATTGTTCCACTATAAGTGATTTGTACTTTCCCATAATTTTATTCACATACATAACTGGTTTTATTGAGCTCGGGACCCCCACTATTATTGCCGGTGGACTGGAATACATATAAAATCATCATCCAGGGCACAACGCTCCTGGCCACTATTATAATCGGTGGACCGGGATATATAAAGAATCATCATCTAGGGCACAATGCTCCTGGTCACTATTATAACCGGTGGACCGGTACTCAATATCATAATCATCTGGGTCCGGCTCATTAATATTCCACTTTCAATAATAGTATCTTTCCTTTCTTTAATCAGTACATCAATCATATTTATTTGCCTCGACCGGGAGATCAATAACCTGGGACATAAAGGCACACTGGTTGTACCAGTACATATCAGCTACTCAGTATCCTTTAACCACGAACCCAAGGACACAAAGTTACCTTAGTCGTACTGGTGCATAAAGATAACTCAGTACCCTACCGACAAGGACACCTAATCCATAAGTATGCATACCCCCTAACTAGATCCGTAGAGCTAGAAAGAGTAAGATATAGGGCCTGGCTGGGGCACAAAGGGACACCAGCAAATACCAGAATAAGCGTGGACTAAACCACGTCCTTAGGGTAGATACCCCTAAGGAGTCACCATTCCCAATCTCGAGGTCTTTCACTTTAAATATTAGTGTCTTAATTAAAGGTGATCACAAAGGCACGACAATCAGATACTTATTTACTTTCAATCGTTCTGATATCATTAGTCGTTTCTTATTCAGATGGTTATCCAAGCTATCACAGAGAAACTATTAAGGCCATACTAATTATCAAATACTCTTACTTGGCTAATCAGCCTTATTTAAATCACATTATAACATTCCACAATCACAACAACAAGTTAGGTACAAATTACTTATTTACCCCTTACTCATGTAATTACTAAGTTGTCCCTTCCTTACCTGATAAATTACCATATTACCCTTAAGGTTGCGTAACTACCAAATTACCCCTTTCTCGGTTTATGTTACTATGTTACCTCTTACGCTCTTTAGATCGCCATTTACCCTTAATAATTATTAACCTTAACGTATTTCCTTTTTTGGTTGGTTAAATTACCAACTTGCCCTTCTCCTTCGTTATAATGACTAAATTGCCCTTGAGTTGGATACATTACTAAATTACCCTTCCTCTTTATCATAATTACCATTTTACCCCAAAACCATTATAATTGCCATTTTACCTTTTCCAATTATTATAAATACCACTTTAACCTTGTACATAATTATAACTATCAATTTACCCTTCTTTATAATTATAATTACTAATTTACCCTTCTCAATTATTAATATTACCATTATGCCCTTTAGTTAGTTAATTTACCTAATTACCCTTCTCTAGTATCATACATTCACACTTATCCAATTACCCACCTGTTATCATAATCTAATCACTAAATTACCTTTAGTCGTTATCATAATTACCAAGTTACCCCTTACTCCCAAACTACCATATTATCCTTTTATTTATAAAATTACTCTTTTACCCCTTGCTTTCAATTTACCATAATATCCTTTTATTTATAAAAATTACCACCGTACCCTTTTACTTGTAAAATTACCATAACACTCCTTTAACTTTACAAATTACTATTTTACCCTTTTACATCCAAAATTACCATTTTTATCTTTCCTTAGAAAATTACCATTTTTCCCTTCTTTTCCCAAATTACCATATCACCCCTTACTTATAAATTACCATTTCACCATTCACTTATACCATTATCATATCACCATTTACTTATGAAATTACTATTTTGCCCCTCTACCTTCAAAATTACCATATTGCCCTTTTACTTGAAAAATTACCATAATGTCCTCCTTCATCCAAAATTACTATTTTACCCCTACCTCCAAAATTACCATTCTTACCACTTACTTATAAAATTACTATATTGCCCCTTGACTCCAAAATTACCACTTTACCCTTTTCTCCCAAATTTACCATGATACCCCTTTACTTATAAAATTATCAATTTTCCATTTAATCATAAAATTACCATATTATTATTTTACCTCAAAAATTACCATAATACCCTTCTTTCTCACAACTTATAAATTTATCCATTTACTTATAAAATTATCATTCCACCCCTTTCTTTTGAAATTACCAAAATACCCTTTTGCTTACCAAAATACCAAAATGCCCCTTTCACTTAAAAAATCTCCACTTAACCCTTTGTTGCACCATTTTTACAAATTTACCACCACTACATAAAATAATGATATTATTCTTATCATCTAAGTCCACCGACTTGTCATTAATCAACATAATACTCATTAGCAACTACATACATTGGATCACATACTTCATAACCATAATTACTAGAATACCCTTAGACAATAATATCATTCACGCCTTAGCAAAATAATACATCATAAACAAGCATTTAACATTTCCATTAATAATCAACCTTTTCCTTAATTATCATACCTACACATAGCACAAAGCTATCATGCATTTCCCTTTTTCTTTCAATAAATGTAAACAACCATTTATATATCATGCTTGGCTCACAAATCATACATAAAATCATAATAAAATTCCTAATGTGCTAGCATACGTTTCCATGCATTTAAGGGAGGTTTAATGATTACCTTGGTTCCCGCCAAAAATAGACCTCATCAGTATTGCGGTTTAAGTTTTAAGATTCAATTATCAAAACCAACACCTAAAAATAATATCAAGGTTTTTTATGTTAGAAATCATAAAAAAAAATAAAGACATAAGGCTTTATAACAATTAATAGAATAATTAACTTAAAATATAATTATACCTTAAAATTAATAAACCAATAGATTAAGAAGTCGAGAATCTCATGCTGCTAATGTAGCATGAGTTGCATGAAAATTTATGGGGAGGAGGGCTCGAAGGAGGGTAATAGAAATAAATAAAGACAATTTCGGGTTGGGATTTTTAGGCAAGGAAAAGAGGTATGTGGGGGTGGATTCAAGACAAGGGAAGGATGCAGAGGTGGAGAGGGGGTGTAAGAGGTGGTCGGGGACGTGTTGATGGTGGCCAATGGTGGTGGAGGAGGAAGCAGCAAGGCTGCGAAGGTGGCGATCGAAGTGGGGTGTCGAGGTGCAGGCTGGCGAGGAAGGAAAAGAAAGGGGGAAAACGAGGGATTGAAGGAGCTGGTTTCAGGAAAGTAAAGTATGGGGGAGGTAGAGGAGGTTGTAGGGAGGAGATTTGTGGTCTGGGCAGCGGAAGAGACGGCTGGATGGTGGAGAACGGCGGCGTTACAGGCGGCTGTCGAGAAGGGTGAAAACATGGAGAAAAATAGAAGAAGGGAGAAAGAGGGTTGCGGGATGGGTATTGGGGTGGTGCAAGGTTGTAGTCGAAGGGTGCAAGAGGTGGTTTAGGGGATGAGTGCGGCGGTTGGAGTGGCGGAGGGCGGCGGCACACGAAATCAAGGGGAGAAGATGGGGGAGGAGAAAATGGAGGGGAGAGGGTCGGGGGAGAGAGATGAGGCTCGAGATGGGGTAGGAAAATGAACGAAGGGGAGAAGAAAAAGAAGAGGGAGGGTAAGGGGGTAGATGGCAGGGCACAGGGTGGAAGGGAGGCGGTAGGGTGGTAGGGAGAGGGTGGCGACGGGGAGGAGAGACTACAACCATGGATAGGGTGTAGGGTAGCTTGGTTCTAAATAGGGGAGAAGAGGACGGGTTAGGGAGAGGGAGTAGCAGGGGGGAGGTGCGGTGGAAGGCGGTGGTAGTCGCATGTGGTCGGGCGGCGGCTTCAGGTGGTCGGGCTGTTGTCGATGCCTAGGGAGAAGAAGAAAGGAGAAAAGGAGGTTGTGGCAGCCGGTCGGGGGAGAGGTAAGAAGGCAAGCCGACCGGTCCTAGGGAAAAAGAAAGGGAGCTGGCCGTGTCAAGTGTACGCGAGAGAGGGAGGAATGAAGAGAGGGGGGCGGTGGGCCGAGGCCCACTGTGCGGGGGAAAGGGCCGGCCTGGGTGTGGTGGCCCGAGGGGAGAAAAAAAAGGAAAAAGAAAGGAAGAAAGAGGAAAAATGGAAAAGGGCAAAAAAGGGAAATGAAAAAATAGGAAAGATAAAATAAATTAATTTATAAAATCATAAATTTATTATTCTTGATAAATTATTTAATTTCATAATTTAATTCATTATAATCTAATATATTAATTAAAAAAAGATAAGGTTAGTAAAATATTAGTTTGAAAAATTATTTAAATAAAAGTATCATGATAAAATAACAAAATATCTCTTTTAAATTTACTAAATATTCCCATCCCAATTTATGTACTCAAAATCCATAAATTAATTAAATTAGATAATTTTAAAAGTTAAAATATTTCAAATAACACTTATTTATTAAATTATTGGTTTTCTAAAATTTTGGGGGATTACAGAAATCTTTCCTTTTTAAGGTGAAATCAAACCAAAACTCCATGTTAGTACAAGTGTTGCTTGCAATGCTTGTTTTCCCTAGCTTTATTCAACTTATTCACCCTCTCAATCCTTGATCTTTCTTGCTATATAGTTTCTTTATTGCCTTAGCCCTCTATTTTGCATCAAAATTAGTGTGTGCTTTAATTGGAAGAACTAAAAATTCAATGGGAGTAGTGGGATTCACTCCATATACTACTTCGAAAGGTGAATGACTACTTGCATAAGTTGGTGATTAATTTTAGGAAAACTCTACATGGGAATGTTTAGTGTCCCAATATTTTAAGGACTTGTGATCCAAACTTTTAAGGAGCATTGTAAGAGTGTGATTTGTTTCTTTAATTTTCCCATTAGTTTGCAGATGGTAATTGTCACTAAAGAGAAGTTTGGTACCAACTAACCTCCACAAGGTCTTCTAAAAATAGTCAAGGAATGTGGTATCCTTGTTAGAGACAATTGACTTAGGAATACCATGTAGCCTTACTATTTCCATGAAGAATAGACTAGTAATATAAGTGGAATTATCTGTTTTATGACAAGCTATGCATATGGGATAAAAATGGGTCAAGCTTGGATGAAGGTTGTGTAAACACCCCCTAAAAAAATCACAATTGAAAATTTTCATTTAATTAAAAAAAAAAGTATGGGGGTGCTACCACCGTGATTACTACAAGCCCCGTCCTCGGCCAGTCTTGCACCAACTACAAGGCTAAGGAGAATTTCACAAATCATCAAACACACTTAAGGTAGAGAAATGTAGAAATATTAAATATTCATAATGAGATAATCAAAGTGTGTGGTTAAAAGTAATTACAATCGAAAAGGAGTTACATAGTTGAAGCCCTTAAGGGGATACAATATACAATACAATAAAACAAAAAATAATAAATAAAAAAGATTTTAGTGTACATCACTATTAAGCCCCCATGCCAAGTCTAAAAAGTTTAACTCTCAGCCCCTCCTAATACCTCATAAGTGTCATAGGCATTGAAAATTGTGTCTCTAACCTACACAAACTCAGTAGGGCCCTTTACTTGTAGGAATGAGCAGCACCCATAAAACGGGTAGTTAGTATGCTATATATTGAGAAAGTGATGTGAATCTTACAAATTTATATTTAATTAATTTTGAAAATTGTTGTGAATTAATTACTTATAATTTTTTGTCTTATTTGATGAGTTAATAGGAGTGTAATGCAGCATATGGATTCTGTGGAACTTTGGATACAGTTGCTGGAAGTGCAGATTATGTATTTGAAGTGTACAAATTATGTAAATTTTGTTAATAACTTATAATACCATATGATGCATTTGCCGGTCGAAATTGGCTAATGGAAATTAGGTCGGTTGTATAATCCGCCACCCGGTCCTTAATTTTTGACTATATGGATTGTGGATTAATCAATCCTTAATAGCCATGATTAGCTAAAGTATTATTTTAGCTGATGGGAAATTAAGACTTAAACTTAATTGTATTTGGGACATTTTCTTATGTTGGGTTGATATGGGCTGGTCGACTTATTGTGGCCCAAATTATTAAACATTCGTTCTTCAGGCCTTGTATCCGTAGTCTGTATTGTATTTGTCGATGTATACGGTCTGTTATGTACATGTATATATAGCCGAATACATGTAATACGGGCAACTATTGACAGAATAATACTTGGTTAATCTCGATCCTTCTCGCGATTTCTTTTCTCTCTCTCTCGGCGATTCTCTCGTTCGCTCGTCTTCTCTGATTCTGCTCTCGCTCTCACCTTGATCGATCTTGATCATTCACTTTCAAATTTCAGTTGTCGTTGTATAAACTATGCCTCTGAATCTTTGGTCTTCCTTTGGAATTGTTCCTTAGGCTGTACTGGCGAATCGAACATTGCGCTCGATTAATCTTTCGATCCTTTCGTGAAACCCTAATAGGTTTCCATTAGAAAGGTTACCATGCAGCTAAGGCCATAAACATAATGCAGATAACTCAAGTAGGTAACAATATAGATAAACCATATAAGAAATACAGGTAGTATAGGTCGTGTCACAATCCGATTAAACTTAATCATTAGATCTCTTGTCAATATACCCATTTCACACCATACTCTTTATAAGTCTGTGCGAATACGGGAATCCCACTATTATTACCGTAGATCGGAAACATATAGGGAAAAATGCTCCTGACCATTATTATTTGTCAATGGATCGGTCTCTATGGAAAAGTGCTCCTAGTCACTATTATACCGGCAAATTAGTCTGGCCCCAACGATCATGGTGTTCCACTATAAATAATTAATATATTTCCCATATCTTATCATCACTTAAGGTTTGGTTTATTCAGCTTAGGATCCCCTATTATTATAGTTGGTGGATCGAAAAGATATACGGTAGAATGCTCTTGACCACTATTATTCGTTGGTGGATCGTTCTCTAAGGCACCTTACACCTGGCCACTATTATGTTGGTGGATCGGTCTAGGCCTGACTCAATAATTTTTCACTTTACTTGATTAGTATCTTATCCTTGTCTTATTCAATATATGTTTTCACCATAGACATGCATGTCCTTTAGATTACTTTCTCACACAACCCATCCACCCCTATTCTCCTAAAAGGGCCCATCCCACATCTTAGAACTTCTACGCCTCCTAATATGTCCAGACATCTGTTCCCCCTTCCCCTCACTTACCATGAATATCTAACTCCTATGTGCGTGGGTTGGCACCTACATTCCCATACATTTGAGTCAACTCACTATAGCCCTCTAGGGTTTTCCCTAGAATACCATAATTTATCTTCTATAGCCATACCTTCCTCTATCTTACATAATACATGTTCCTTTGCCCCCAAATTATCACTTTACTTGATTTGTTAGCAAGAATCTCACTTTACTTCCCATTTTTTACATATGGCCATGAAACCCTAGTTGGCCATCCCCAAACCCTAGCACCTCTCTTTCCTCATGAGATGTCCCTCCATCACTCTCACTTACCATTCCTTCTTCCACATGACACACATTCACCCTCCATGTGACATTCTTCCTCTCTCATCCCATACTTCAATCCTCTTTATTATTTCTCCCTTCTATAATCTCCTCCACTTAGGGCTTTTCTCCCAAACCCTAGCCAAGTTCTCTATCCACCATCATACCAACCTATTTACTATTTTTCACCCATGGACCCCAATCACCCCAACAACTCTTCCCTTACCTTACTTAAACCTCAAATGAACGTTTCCCATAGAAGGATCATCCCCATGCAAATACTATCCATCACATGCAAACCCTAAACTCCTAATGCAAGGTTCACTTCACTCTCTTACTTTATAAATATTATCCTTTTATTTGTCCATTGATAAGTCATGAGATCCATAGATCATTCTTACTTCCCTCTGGTCAACTCATTTCGTTTTACCCTTTTCATATTTTCACCCCCACACCCTATCATTAACAATCCCCTAGCATGCATATCCAAAAGAGCCACATCACATAAGTACCACAAAGCATAACATACATATCATTTTACACATGCCATAAGAGAACACATACAATCATCTTAGCTTTGTGCTATGCTACAAGTAAGTAGTCATAATCACATACGACACACAATATATCATCACATATCACATACAAAGCACATAATATACATATTAGACTTTAACCATATCCTTACCTAAAACGACACCAGGCTTGGAATACGCTCCTACTCCTCCTTAGGGTTTGGACATGGTTTACCTATAAGATAAAAATACTAGGATTAGCTTCCCTTTTACCAACATTATCATTATTTCCTACTTACCTTTATATAACCTAGTATTAAGGATATTAATAATAATAGTAGCTTTATTAGTGAAAATAAGGATATTATCCTCAAAATTGTTAATCATTCTATTATTAACCAAAATAGGTTTAGATAGTTAAATTAGTCAATGATAAGATATTATTAACAATATTTGCAATAATAATCATAATAAATTTAATAATAATAATAATAGTTCGAATAATAGTAGTAGTAGTAGTAGTAGTAGTAGTAGTAGTAGTAGTAGTAGTAGTAACATTAGTGTTAATAACAATAACAACAACAATAATAATAGTAATAATAATAATAATAATAATAATAATAATAATAATAATAATAATAATAATAATTACACTAATTATACTTACGGGCTAGGAAGGTTAGGATACAATCTAGTAAAGGTGGCAACTAGGTGGCAGCTACAGCATTGCATGGAGGCAGTGATGGAGGAAGTTGGGCGGTTTAGAGGGTAGTCTTTTAGTGCTAGAAGGTATAGAGTGAGATGGTGGTTGTGGTGGTGGTGGTTGAGAGGGTTGGAGTGGTGGTGGTGGCATAGATGGTGGTGGTTGAGTAGCCGAGGATAGTGGAGAAGGAGGGAGTATGAAGGAGAGGGAGAAAGGGAGGAAGGAAGTAGGGAAAGGTAGGGGGCTCTACTAGGTCAATTGGATGGTAGCAGAGGTGGTGATTGTGGCATAGGAGATGGCACATGTAACACCCCAAAATTTACTACTTTTTTTTGGAAAGCGGAAGTAATTAAAATGGAAAGGATTAAATTAAACCTATGAATTCTAGGGATGCTACCACCACACTTAGTACCAAACCGGTTATCTCCGACCGTTTCAGTACCAAGTGCTAAGGCTAAAGAAAGAATTAACGATAAATTATAAGTTAAGACAAACTAAAATCGGTTGTAGAACAAAATTAGAGTACGCATAAACATTTATGAACCATAATAAGATAGAAATCAGAGTGCGAAATGAAAGAGGATAAATACTCAATACAAGGTAATAAATCAAAGAGGATGATTCTGATACAAAAGAAATAAAAAAAAAGCAAATATAATTGCTTAAAGACTGAAATATGGCCACAACTCTCTCGAACCTTGAGCCAAACATGCTCAACACTCAGCCCCGATTGATGTTTCGCCCACCTGCACAAATCAAAAGGGCCTACTACTCGTGGGAATGAGTAGCACCCATGAAACAAGTGATCTGGACGCTACGTACTGAGTAAGGTAACCGAGCACTAAGGCCAACACATAGCACATAGAATCATGTAAGACAATACTCAACTTATATTTATAAACCCACACATATAGTACATATGGTCATAAAGAAAATTATACAACTTATAAATGATCAAGCCCATACGTACAGTACATGATTATTCCAAATTAATTATTTAATTACTCTTTTATTAGAAATCAATTCATGCCATGTTCTTTTTTCAAGTCCACACTAGTACGGTAACACCACTATTTTAGCCGGTGGATCGGTTGCGAGGGAAACATTCCCTGCCACTATTTTAGCTAGTGGATCATTTGCGAGGGTAACATACCCTACCATTATTAAAGCCGATGGATCGGTCTGGCCCCTTCTCATATGGTGTTCCACTGTAAGTAATTAGTGTCTTTTCCATGTCTTAACAACTATAGGGTTTGATTTTGTTGAGCTTGGGATCCCCCACTATTATAGCCGGTGGATCGGTCGCGAGGGTGCATACCCTGCCACTATTTTAGCCAATGGATCAGTCGCGAGGAAAACCCTAGCTCAACCATGCAAACCCTAATACCACTATTCAACCATAAATACCCCCATGCAACCCTAATATCACCATGCAAACCCTAATAAGACCATACAACAATAAATACCACCATTCAACCCTAATGCCACCATATAACCGTAAATACCACCAATAAATACCACCATGCAACCCTAATGCCACCATACAACCGTAAATACCACCATGCAAACCCTAATACCACCACACAACCATTAATACCACCATACAAACCCTAATACCACCATGCAAATCCTAATACCACCATATAACCATTAATACCACCATACAACCCTAATTCCACCATACAACCATTAATACCACCATACAACCATTAATGCCACCATGCAAACCCTAGATTCCGTCATATAAATCCCTAAATTCAATCCACATAAAACCAAAGATTACCAACCCTATAATAGATCCTCTCATACAAAACTATCAATTATATTCTTTCATATAAAACCATAAATTATATTTTCCCATATAACACCATAAGTTATATTTTCCTATACAAAACCATAAATTAGATTCTCCCAAATAGAACCATAAATTATATTCTCTCACATAAAACCATAAATTAGATTGTCCCATATAAAACCATAAATTATATTCTCCCATATAACACCATAAATTGAATTCTCCTATACAAAACCATAAATTAAATTCCCCCATATAAAACCATAAATTATATTCTCCCACACAAAACCATAAAAAACATAAATCTAATTCTCCCACACAAAACCCTAAAATTCTCCATTTTATTCTTCCTCTCATGAATCATTAAAGTAATTAGGTCAACTCACCTCCCTTGGTCAACCTCTTCCCCCATCCTCCTTTTTCATCCTTTCTCCCACACAGATCACATCAACACCCACACATGCATGTCTTACAGGATCACAAACAAATCACCATATATACATAATACACATACCATGCAAATACATGAAAACATACTTCAACTCCACATTATCCTATATATGAAATAATCAATAATGATAAACATAGAATACATGGCATATGAAGCACATAATGCATATAAACACAAAAATGCCTTAGTAACACCCTTACTTAAAACGACACCGGTCTTGGAGCACGCTCCTACGCCTCCTTAGGGCTTTGACTGGTTTTACCTATTATGAAGGAAAACCTAAAATTAGACTCCCTCCTATCAAAAATCCTATTAATCACTAACTTATTATATGACTAGGTTTTTAAATAACATATTAAAATAATAACAGGAAAAATCCCAAAAATACTATCAATATTAATATTAACAAGAATAATAAAAATAGTAACAATAATAATAAAAAGGACATTACTAAAAAGCATAGTGACATAAGGGCTTCAACCCCTTTACCAAAATAATACTAATAATAATATTAGTAAAATAAATAACCAAATTTCGTAATAATAATAATGATGAAATAATGATAATAATGATAATAATGATAATAATGATAATAATAACAATAATAATAATAATAATAACAAAACTAATATTAAAGTAATTTTAATATTGATAATGAACTAATAATAATATAAATTTGAAATAGTAATAATAAAATTAATAATTATAATAATAAACACATATTAATAATAATAATAGTAATAATGGAAATAATAAGAGTAATAATGATAAAATTGAAATAAAAATACTATAGGGCTTCAGCCCTAAAAAGAAATAATAATAAAAACATTAATACTAATACTAATAATAATACATATTAAAAATAGAAATGATAATAATAATGATAATAATGATGATAATAATAATAATAATAATAGTATTGATATTCAAATAAATGGAATAAAATAAATTTAAGGCTTATAAAAATAGGGAGAAGGGTTGAGAGGGTCTAGGGTTCAACCTAAGGGTGGTTGGGATAGGCAGCACTAGCGGTGGTTCATGGCGACGGCGGCAATGGCGGGAAAAAGAGAAGAGATAGGGGAAAGTAAAATGCTGGGAAAAGGAGAGGCAGAATGAAGGTGAAAGATGGGATGTTTAAGATTGCCTAGAGGGAGAGGAGCAGAATGGAGGTGAAGGCGCATCCAAAGGTGGCGGTGCAAGACGGCGATGGTGGTGGTCGAAGGAGGAAGAGGAAGAGAAAGAGAGGAGGAGAGGGAGGGAGAGGAAAAGAAAGGAATGGGGATATAGAGGAGGGTCTGAAGAACATAATGGAGGTGAAAGAAGCAGCGTAAATGGCGGAATAGGTGGCTAATGGTGGTTCGAAGGGCGGCGGAGGAAGAAAAATAGGTTGGCCGAGAAGGCTACTTCGCACAACCTCGGTGGCTTGTGCAGGAATAATCAAGGGGTATAGATGATTTAGTTAGCTAGAGGGAGGTGCAAGGAAGAGTTTGGTAGTCATAGTATGTGGCGGCGTTGTCTGATGGAGGTAGGGCTGGCATCTAAAAGAGTGGCGGTGGCAGGTCGGGAAAATCAGGGTAAGGATCAAAGGTTCGACCCTTGCTGGTTATGGGGGGTATTTATAGAGAAAATGAAGAGAGGGTAGGGTTCTATGGTTTGGTGTGGGAATAGGTAAGTAGGGTTTTGGTCACCGGTGGCGATGTTTGGCTGGTGTTAGCAATTTTCGGGGGAGGGGGTTGCGTAGGAAAAGAAAGAACTATGCGAGAAAAGGGAGAAAGTAGTTGGAGTGAGCATGAATGATGAAACGATGGGGAAGATATGGGAGAAACGGCCAGTCAAAAGGTGAGATCGGCGAAAAGATTTTCAGAGTTGTAGGCGACAGTGTTACAAGTGCAGGTCCAATGGCGTCAACGGAGATGAAGGAAGAAGAAGATGGGGGGTTTGGACCGGTGGTCCAGAAGAAAAGGAAAGAAAGGAAAAAGAGGGAAGAACAATCCGAGCGGTCGGTGCTGCTTAAAGTTTTTTTTTTATCAAAACTCGGCGTCCAAAGGGAAGAAAAAACAAAACACACCGCTGGGATAAGGAAGGAGGAAGGGGCACCTACACGGTTGGGCTGGGCCAAAGAAGAAAGGAAGGAGGGAGGCAGGGGACTTAGGTAACGAACTGGCCCAAGTCAGGGAGGAGAAAAAGAAAAGAAAAAAAAGGAAGAAAGAAAAAAAAAGGAAAAAGGAAAAAAGGAAAAATAATTAGATTAGGACCAATTAAATTAATCTAAATATTTAGGATATTTAAAAATAATAATATTTAAATAAAATAATATTTAAATCCCTTTTTAGGTTAAATTAGGATTTTTAAAAGATTTTTCATAAAGTCCATTTTACTTAGAAAAACAGCCTTAACACTTACATAGCTAAAAGGTACAAGGATTCAGACCCCTTAACTTGCTGGCATAGCTAACAACAGTAGTTGGTGACTGAGAAAGCCTTGAAGTTTGCCACTACTCCTAAATTGATCTAGTACTTTGATCCCAAGACTTAGTCCTTGGAATATATCTAACTCTAACACGGAATTTAAAAGACCTGTATAACAACCTATCATAACAATGACAAAGTCACCTTGTTTCCCTACTAATCCACCCCCGGGTTATATACTATGCAACATTTGTAATAGTAGTGCCACTCCAAACTTTCACCTGATTTACCTTATATCCGAATTAATTTTTCCCACTAGACCACCTATCCAAATTACTTATCTCATAGCCCTACCATTTTAATAAGGAAGTAAATCATATCTAAAATATACTTTATTCGAAGTATTGGGATATTGATGATCTTTAAACTTTATCTTACTACTTGATTCAGCACTCTTTCCCTAAATAGCGTAAGAAGCCTCTAAGGCTAGCTTATGAGGATAATCCGACTAACATATCTTCATATATGATCCTTGAACCCAACTTAAAATTTTTAGCCTACATTACTTGCTAGCCTCAATACCCAAAGTGAACTAAAAAAAGTTCACAAATCTCTTATAGTGCTTCTCCACTACCATACTCCCCTACTATATTTCTAAAAACTCAACATACTTCTTATCATACCTCGAGTTGATATAACTACAAGAGGGCCACTCTGTAGCTTCTTGATAACACCCCTAGCCACCCTACACTTGTGTAACTCCCCATTTTTCACTACTAAAACATTTTGTTAAAATATTTGCAGAAGCTATAAACACACATAGAAAAAATGGGGTATTACAATTGTACTTGATACAAGATAGATACCCGCTTCTTACCCCATATTAGCTTCAAGGCTAAACCAACCAAATCACTTAAAATAATAGAGTGCGTGAAATAAAAATTTAATTAGACAACTTCAAAAAGTATTTCCATCGAAGGACCCTATTGGGTTTTGACATTATCTATGTAGAATTTTGAGCTATAATAAAATAAGGATAGTGTATGACACCCAACTAAAAATCTTAGTCTACTGTGGACCCCATCCAAAACCATCGAATATCCTTATCCTCATACCCTAGCCCAAATGAGGTAGGGAATCTATTGGCCATAATCAAACACCTACATGTAGCCCTATGTTCGCTGTAGTGACTAGGTGATAAAGGAAATGAGCACATGAGTACACTATATATTGAGTAAGCCAAGTTATTCCTTCAAGATAAACACATGTATGCCTAGCTATCATAAATGGATATGAAATACCACATGCATCATGAAAAAACTAATATATAATTTTACGATCACATATGGACATACTATCATTCATAAGTCTAAAAAAATAAGAATATATCATACTTGCTTTCACATCCTCTCACATACGCACTTACACATGTTACAAAAAAAAAAGAATCTAAGAAACCTCCAGGTTTTATTTCCAATCACATAACTCATTAGGTTACACCATTTACTTATTTGTTTTTGAGACAGATGAGTCATCCAATCAATATTCCATTCCATAACCAATTAGTCATTTTGAATTTTTGCTAAGTGTATAAACAATATTTTATTCCTTTTTACTCAATCATACCATTAATTCCATTCTTAACCAAGTATTAACCACTCTCTTGGTCATCATTCATAATTTACCAACCAATAACTTATTATCCATATTTTATTATCATCGAGTGATGGACTATGCACCACCCCACAGTCCCATATACAATGGAAGCCTATCCAAAAAAGGAACATAAAGTCCAACCAAAGCTTATCACCAAGTGGACATAAATCTAGGTTAAATCCAATCACAAGAATGGATAAAAGTTTAGGCTAAAGCCAAATAATATGGATATAAGTCTAAACTGAAACCAACCACCTAGTTAACTAGATCTTTTAGTATTAATAGCCCCTAATACATCATCAATGTCTAGAGTTAGTAAGACACCAAGACCTCTTAGGATTCTACTTAAATTCACCAAAAATGCCTAATGGAAAAATAACTACCGATAACTAATCAAGGATTAGGTAACCTAGATCCATACTCAATTCAACTGTCTTTCACTTTACATGATTAGTATTTTATTCATAAGGATGGGCGATCATTAAAGGCTCATAAAAAAACAAGTAAGGCAATCCTTCATGCTCTTCCATATCAATCCACTTATTTCCATTTTCCTAAGCATGTGGATTTTCCATTTATCCTTAGCCAATATTATTCATTTCCATGACAATGTTTAACTCAAGCCTATGTTAAGTTTCATTAATCTTTTCTCAATTTCATCTCTTGTCATATGTGCAATATCTATTTATCCTTTACAAAATTCATAGAGTATACTTTAAATTACGATCCATTTTAATCCTTTTATTAGACCAATAATCCATGGTAAAATCTATGCTTTATCAAATAAATAATCATGGTATAGTCCTAAATATAGCCTTAAAGTATAATCAAACAAAAAAAAACAAATCAGGCAAACTAGACGATCAGTTTGACCGAACCAGTTGATTAGTTGCACCAAGTAGTTGATCAATTTACTTCAACAAGTCGATATGTTGGACTCACCTAAACCAGTTTTTCCTCATAATAGTCAATTATTTTTGGAAAACAACTCTATTTGTTTGGTTTAACACTGCACCAAACATTAAAATTTCTTGTAGATTGTTGCATATTAACCTCATTAAAATGTGTACGTAGTCTAACATATTTTCAACCAAATTCTCAAGAATTTCTCAACATGGAATCATTCATGTCCTTTTTTTTATTACCAAATTTCATGATTTTTACTCCAATCAAGCTATCTAATCATCCTAATGACTTATATAGACTATAATCTTTCAAGAAAACAAGTAATAATAAACTAAAAGTAACACCGAACATGTGAGAATACTTAATAAACATTTTCAAATCAATAATCACTTACTTGATGCAGCAAAAATTCCCTTAAAACCTAAAAGTCCAAATAGGGGCAACTTTCAAAACCTTATAACTAAAATCTTAAACTTAGATGTTGCACCAAAACTTTATCAAAATTTTAAATTAAGAATAGATAGAGGAAGGACATAAAATAGGGAAAAAATCAACTACACCACTCAACATTTTCCTAAAATCTAACTCATCCTTGCCTAACAATTGAAGTAAGAGAGAGCTAGAGATAGGATCCAAAGAGAGTAGGAAGATTGATTGGCAATAGTAAAAGTGTAGAAAGGAAGAGAGTGAATACAATACTTAATTTGGTAGTTGAAAGATACTAAGTTTATTTAGTATCTTTTTATAGCAGTAAAAGAAAAGGGGTGTTGTAAGTTCGTATTATAGCTAATTTAAAATTCTTCTCTAGTTTTAAAATATTTATGTTGATCCTGTAGGTTGCTATCAGAGTGTTTGTTTAAAGGTGTTTCACTTTAGAGTACATTTAATCCGATACCATATGTTGTTTTAAATAATATCCCAACTTTTTTAAGAATTTAGTTGAAACTTAAAGATTTTTGAACCCGAAATGTCTATGAGTGAGAGTGTGTTGGTGAATGTACTAGAGAGAGCCTTTACATTTATTTGTTATACAAGTCTTAGTACTGGTGAATTATCTATTTCTGATTGATCTATATCTTTAGGAGTTAATGACTATTAATAACCATTATGAGTGCATAGAGGAATTTATGGAGACTTTTGGTGTGTATGTGGATGGTCAAATCCAAGCAATATAGCAATTGCTTGTACCAGTACTCTCACCAAATCCTAAGGATTAGCTCAAGAGGATTAAACATCATCACCCACCAATCTTCAAGGGTCACTAAGATGCTTACTTTATAAAGAGATAGATCATGCACATGGAGAAGAACTTCACCACATATGGTCAACTTTTGGAAAAGATGGTTATTGTGGCAATGTATTACATGAGGGCTTAAAAACCTACTCAAAACCATATGATTGATCACTCAAATTTGAGGAAAATGCTTGGAATATGTGAAGGATTCACTAACCTATTCTCTAGAGCTCAAATGGTATCTTGAGAGAGCATAGGTTAATTAAGCTAGAATTCACACACACGAATAAAGTAATGGAAGGTCACCATGGAAGGAATCTTCCAGCTACTTAGAATCATGCCTGAGATTGAAGTATTGATATTATAATCATGTACAAGAGAAAGGAGGAAGAAGATAGTGCTTAGTGCATCTCTTCCCCTCAATTCTCCTAATTCACCTTAAAATTGACTAAAGGTAATATTTTGGGTTAAATGTATCTTAAAAATTATTAAGAATCTCTTAGGGACAAATTTTCATGCATTTTTAAAGTTTCATTTTAGTGTAATGGATTTTTAAAAGAATCAGACTCAAAGAAATATAAACAGCATGACAAACTAGTTTTTGGCTTTCAGTTTATCAATCTACCTTTGTTCCACCAATCAATTTCTCTAATCAGTTAATCGGTTTATTTGAGAAAACCAAATTTTCTAAAATGACAGAGAATTCAATTTGTTCATGCAATGAGTTGATTGGTTTTACCTACAAAAATAAGTTAACTTTAATTTTCATTGTGGTTTTATATTAAATGTTTTCCCAAACAAAATTAGAATATTAAATCAAAATTAAAGGCCCAAAATATGACATAATTCTCATTAAACCATTAACAAAAATATGAAGTATTATACTCAATAGACAGGTTGTGCCCTTAGAACTTATAACAATCAAATCACAACATTACACATAAGGTTAAACACACATCATATTCATATTCTAGAAAAATATGACTTCCTCCTTAAAGAAAAAGGTTTTCACTTAAGATAAAAACTACAAAAACAACTATAGACACTTAGCTTGAATTTATTCTTATATTTCCAAGTATCCTTGTGTGTACCATGCCATGACTAAAGAACATTCACTAAAGGAATAGTCTTTGAGAAATCTCTCTCATCTTTATTTTTATTATGCTCACCGGTCGCTCCTTTTATATAAAAAACTAATAGAGCTCTAGCAAATCCAGTAAGATAACATGCAAATGGTCTGCTATACGCTTCCATAGCTATGATGTGTGAAAGACATTGTGCACATGTTTGAACTCCATTAGTAGAGCTAAGCGATAACTGACTTCACCAACACATTCTAGAATCTTGTATGGTCTAATGCACATTGAACTAAGCTTATCCTTTTTGCCAAACCTTATAATTCTTGTTGTGGGAGAGACCCTCTAATGGACTCTATCACCTACCTCATAACCATCAGTCTATCTTATAAATTCTTCATAGCTCCTCTGTTAGTCTTGGGAAACTCTCATTTGTTCTTGAATCAAATGGATGAGCATATTCCTCTCCATGATTGTCTCGGGTCCTAGCACAAGCATCTTACTATTATCACTCCAACGTGAGGGACAATGATACTTCCTATAGTATAAGGCCTTAAAATGCTTCATCTTTATACTTGTGTAATAATTATTATTGTAGGATAACTTGATCAATTCTAAATTATATTCCCAAATTCCCATAAAATCTATCCCAAACACTTAAGGCATGACTTCTAGTGTCTAAATGGTTATGAAATACCCTAGTATTAATTCTTTTGGAAATATATCTTTAAATAAGGATTATTGGGGAATTAATTTAATTTATTGCTCAAGTAGATTAAGAGGGATTATATAGGGTAAATTAATATGAATTTTTCAAATAATTTATAAAGGAGGAATATTTTTTTAGGACCCTAAATTAGCCTAAATGGGAGGTTTAATATTTTTTTATTTAAATATTAAAATATTCTTACTCTAGGTTCCCAAGAAAAATACCTTAATTATTTATATAAAATAAAATAATTAAAATCTTCTTTTTCCTCTTTTCCTTTCTTTTCTTTTTTCTTCTTCTCCTTTCCTTTCCTCCTTATTTTCGCTGGTTGGGCCAGCCCGCGGCCCAACTCCCTCCTTCCTTCTCCTTTCTCCCCCACGGCCTAGCACCATTCGACACCCCCCGTGCAGCCAAATGCAGAATTTTGACCCTCTTTCAGTTGAGATGCTACGTTCCGATTTCTAAAGATAACTGTTGCCTACCGACAACCCAACACCGTGCTTTGTCCAGAAATTTACCAAAGCGCCGCATTCTACTAAGCATTTGATCATTGCCAAACCGGCTGGTCCCCTTTATTTTTCTTTTACTCCCCTGGACCACCCGATCCTCCTTTTTTCCCTTCCTTCTTCTTCCCTGCGCAGCCGCAACCCGACCTGCACCTCTACACCACCGGTTGTCCTTCCCTACCCCTCTCCCTGTCATTTTCTTTCCCTCTTTCAACCCCAACAGGCCACACAACTCCCTCCTTCCGTGCCCATCTCCTTTCTTCTTTCTCCCCGACCCGACCTAACCTATAATTGGCAGGACTGCACCGCCGGCCAGTGGTCCTGCAACACCTTCCCCGCTCGACACTTTCTTTCCTTGTCATTTTCCACCTCCCAATTGCCAATAAATACCCCCCTTTGGAAACCATAATCAGCTCCCTCCTTCGATTTTCCCCCAAAATCCTACCTCTACGCCGCCCCCAAAAAGACGAGCTTTTCGCCGCCACCGCTGCCCACCGGGATCTTCCCTGCACCTCCCTCGACAAAACCAAGCCACCACCACCCTCTGCCTTTCCCTGCATGTGCTGCCCTGGCCGTGCAAAGTTTCCTTCCCTAAACCACAACCTTTAGCCATCGTCGCCCCTTGCATCGCCTTCTGTCGCCAATTCCACCTCTGCCAACACCTCCACCACCCTCCAAAACGTCCAGCAGACCCTCCCCTACCTTCCCACAACTTCATCTCCCCCTGCCTCCCCCTCCTCCTATCTCCCCCATCTTCCACCTCTCTCCACCACCCTCGGCCCTCGCGCCAACCACCGCGCGCCACCACCCCTTGCCACGCCACCACCCTCATTCCACTCCCCTTCACATGTTGCTTCTTCCCCCACCTCAAACTTCTTCTTTTCTCCTCCCATCTAACTTCCACCTTAACCTTTCCCTCTCTTCTCCTCCTCCACCGCCACCGCCGTCGCCGCCACGTGCCCCCGCCAGACCACTACCGACTCTAGGTGGTTTTCCACTCATCCAAACCATAATATTCCTTTTATATAGCTGCTATTAAATTTGACTAATATTAATGTTATTATACTTATTATTAACATTATTTTGATTCATTTTATTATTATTATTAGTATTACTTTTATTATTATTATTATTACTAATATTATTATCTATGTTATTAAAGTTATTATTTTTACCAACACTATCCTCCCTTCGAACCTTAACTTCTATTTTACTTAACTTTAGTGTTATTATTATAATTATTAGTATCAACATTATTATTAATATTATTATTACTATTATCATTATTATGGTTATTATTATTATTTCTTAACCTTACTTGGTTGTTATTATTGTTATTATTATTATTATTACACTTAATACCTTTGTCATTTTTGTTAATAGTAATACTACTTTTTGTTCTTATCCATGTTATTTAACTCAAAGTTAGTGAATATCATATTGTTGTTAAATAAGAAGAGTACTTGAACCTTATTACCCTACCACTTAACGTTATCCCTAATGCCTTTAACCCTAACCTCATTACTATGGTACCATTGTTAGTTATTACTATTATTACTACTATCACTACTTTATTATTGTACCCAAACTCATTTGAACCCTTGTATTATTCAAGAATATACAACTATTATCATTATCACCCTTAGGAATAGTTTACTTGTAGGATTGTGACTTTGTAATATTATTATTTCAACTATAACACCATTAATAGACTTGGCCTTAAAATGCTAGAGTTTCTATCACTAGACATTAGTGTCACTATTTTATTAATACTAACACTATTTTCCTATAGTTAGCATAAACCTTATTACTACAAGATTAGTACTAACGGGTCTAATAAAACAAGGATAATAATAAGTACCAAAATGAATACATTTTGACTAGTAAGGTTTAATATACTAAATTTAAGATGAAAACCCTAGCTTTTGTATAATACCCCCTCTAGGGATAAGAACCTTAATCCTAAACTAGGATAAGGGTTGAGGCTACTTGAAAGGGAAACTAATACTTAACATTTTCCCCTTTTATAGGTGACCCCAACCAAAGCCCTAAGGAGTTAGAGGAGCATGCTCCAAGCCCAGCATCACCTTAGGTAAGGACAAAGCTATGGCCTTGTGCTATGTGTGATCCTAATGTATTCATTGTTGTGTATGCCAAGCTAAGTGTGTATTATATGATTTGTGGTTAGCTTGTCTCATGTGTAGCGCAGCTTGGGAATTGAGGTATGTCGTGTTTGCTTTCTATGACATTAGCATGACATGTTTATGTACGATATTTATGATGTGTTGTGATACAGCCCTCTAGGACATGCATGCTAGGGTTTTGGTATTATGAAATGGGACTAAAAGAATAATAAGACAGGAATGGGAAGTGAGACCATTAAGAGGGACATGGGGTTAACCAAAGTACCTCATGATCCATGAGAAAAGATTTAAGTAGGAGGAATGTCCAAAATAAAAGAGAGTTGGGAACCATGCATGTGGGTCTTAAAATTTGCATGGTGACTTGGGGCATTTGCATGAGATGACTAACTCTTGTATGGGGGTGAATCTTACGTGAGAAAAATTGAATTTGGGTATAAATAAGAGAATGGGAGAGTTATGGAGTGGTTGGAGACTTTGGGTGAAAAAAAGTACGTAGATTGGTATAAGGGTGCATAAGAGACCTGATTAAGGTTTCGGCAAGAGAGTGAATACTTGGGGACTATGAAAGTGAGAATGACTATGTAACACCCCAAAATTCACTATTTTTTTTTAAAATGGAAGCAATTAAGATAGAAACACTTAAAACCTGTGAATTATGGGAATGTTACCGCCACACTTAGTACCAGACCGGTTCTCTCAAACCATTCCAGTACCAACTACTAAGGCTAAAGAAAAGATTTACGTTAAATTCAAATTAACAATTCATAAAAGGATTCGAAAGACCATACACAAAATTAGAGTACGAGAAATTAAGAGTTAATTACAATATCCTTGAAGTTTCAAATAACACTTGTAACTTCCAAATAGAAATACATTTAAACAAGATAAAGCTCGATGGGTCAAATTTCGGATTGCCTACTCACTCAAGTCAAGCCTGCCACCCCAAGACAGTCTCTGATCTTAAACCTGCACAAGAGGTTTGCTCCTCACCATCAGTGGATCATCACAGGACCAAACAACCAAGGTAGTATCAGTATGGGTCTAGTACTGAGTAAGGTGACTTGATCACTAAGGCCAACACACAAACACATAAATCATGTAGAACATAGAAGGGCATAATTACCAACACAATGACATAAGGTGCTTACGACCATCCAAGTAAGAGTACAAGGCTCGATTGTAGACTAGATTAATTTTTAAATTAATCTCTGATCAGAACTCATTTTACACCATACTTTTTATCAAGTCCATACGAGTACGGGAACCCCACTATTTTGCCGGTGGATCGGTCTCCAGGGCACTCTGGCACCTGGCCACTATTATTGCCGGTGGATCGGTCACTTAGGGTACATGCCCTACCACTATTATATGCCGGTGGATCGGTCTGGCCCCTTCTTGCACGGTGTTCCACTGTAAGTAGATAATGTCTTCCCACTTATTATCAACATGTATAGTTTGGTTCGTTGAGCTCGGGATCCCCCACTATTTTAGCCGGTGGATCGGTCACTAGGGTAACATACCCTACCACTATTAAGCTGGTGGATCGATCTCCAGGAAACTGCAGTACCTGGCCACTATTATGCCGATGGATCGGTCTGGGCCCGACTCATCATCTTTCACTTTACGTGATTAATATCTTAAATATCTTATTCAAAGACTTTTACCCTAGACATGCATAAATCTTCACACATCATAATTACACTTTAATCACCATATATACATGATAACACCAAAAACCCTAATCGGCCACCATATACCTCAATTAACCACAACAAACCATAATTCAGTCTCCTCCATACCCTTAATTTGCCCCACGTGCTATTTTTCATCCCAAGTACTCAAACACCCAAAAAACACTTACATTACATTCCTTACATCCCAAATTAACTTTCCATGCGTAAATTTAATACCCATGCAGACATTAATCTCCCCATACAAACCTTCGAACCTTTTTCATGCAAACCCTAAAATTCCACGTGAAACCCTAAATTTAATCATGCAAACCCTAATACCACCATACAACCATCAATGTCACCATATAAATCCTAATACCACAATAAAACTATAATTACCACCATACAAACCTTAATATCATCATACAAACCCTAATACCAACATACATCCATTAATACCACCAGGCAAACCCCAGATTCTGTCATACCAAACCATAAATTCAATCCAACCAAAACCAAAGATTCACACATATCAAACCCTAAATTCAAACCATAAAGATTCTTTCATACTGAACCCAAAATTCAAACTATAAAGATTCTTCCACATAAAATCATAAATTAGAATCTCCCAAGGAAAAATATAAATTGAATTCCCCCAAGAAAATCATAAATTAGATTCTCCCAATCAAATCATAAATTAAATTCTCCCAAACAAACCATAAATTCGATTATTCCACATAAAACCATACATTAGATTATTCCTTACAAAACCATAAAATTAGGTCAACTCACTTCCCTTAGTCAACTTCTTCTCCCATCCTCCTTTTTCATCCTTTCTCCCACACAAAACACATCGACTTCCTCACATGCATGTCTTATAGGGTCACAACACCTATCGTCACATACATATAGCACACATGCCATACAAAAACATACTTCAACTCCAAGTCATACAACATATAAAATAATTAATGATAATAAACACAGGTTACATAACATGCGAAGCACATAATGCATATAAAAGGCCTTAGCACCCCTTACCTAAAACGTCACTGGTCTTGATACACGCTCCTATTCCACTTGAGGGATTTGATTTGGTTCCTATTATATCAAAGCATACTATCATTAGACTCTCTTATATAATTCTAACTTATTTCGAGGTTTGGTTTTAGGATGACATTTTACTATTTAATAATTAACTATAGGAACTAATATAATTAATTCACTTATTTTCTTTTGAAAAGGTGATAAACTAAGGGTTTCTACCCTTCTCCAAAAATAGATTTAATAATATCATAACTATGATGATGATAATAATAAAAATAATAAGAATAATAGTAATAAAAATAATTAGTAATATAAATAATGTACAATAATATTAATGATACTTTTTATAAATAGAATATTAGATATTAATGATATCAAAATTCTTAAAATTAAAAGTTGGATTTCTAACCCTCCCACAATGATAAAAATAATATTATTTAGAATTGTGACAATAAAATTAATAATGTATATATATACTTATATTATATTTTAATAAAGGTAATAATGGTAATATAATTAAAATAATGTTGAAAAATGTTAATAATTTTAATAAATTTTATAACTGCGAGGCATAATTAAAATTTAAGGCCTCTGTTCTTCTAGTAATAATCAAAGTATCAACAAATTAATTATACTAATAATAATATTATTATAAGTATTATTAATAATAACATCAATTATGTAAAAATCTAAGCAAATAGGTAAAGGCCGAGATAATTACTGTATCTTACTAAATAATACTTCAAGACCTGTAAACAAAATTTAGAAATTAGAATACAGTCAATATTACTAATAATAATAATTATAATAATACTAATTAAAGTTGAATTAATACTAAAATTTTGGCTAAAATTAGAAAAATTATAAATAATTCAAAATAAAGTATTTAAAATGTCTATGGCATCACCTTGAGTTGGAGGATGAAGGTGGCACCGGCGATGGTTCCCGGAGGTAGCCGGAAAATGGGTCTAAGGGGGCCAAAAATTAGGAAAATGGGTGATGGAGAGGAAGAAAATTAAAATAATTATATGGGGTTGTAGAGGATAACTAGTAGGAGTTAATAGTTGGTTTAATAGGTGTTATAAGCGGCGCATGTGGTGGTGGAAGGTGGTTCAACGTCTCGGGGTGAAATTTTTTGTCGAAGCAACTAACCAACTTTGTGCAATTATGAAGGCTTGTACAAGATGAATAAGAGGTTGTGGTTAGTTTAGTTAATTAGGGGGTATTGTAGGGAAGAGATTGGGATCAAGATAAGGCATTGAAGTTGGCCGAAGGTGGAGTGATAGTCGTCTAATGGGGCGGTGGTAGGCATATCTCTCTTAGGGTTTTCGAGAAGAAGAAGTTTGGAAAACATCCAAATTAGGCTATTTATAGAGTTTAGATGGGTTATAAGGGTTTTGGGGGTCGCCTGGATGGTATTTATTGCTAGGGTTTTGGTGGACGGTGGTAGGAATCGACCATCGATCATTTGGTCAGGGCCGAAATTTCGTGAGCCAAAAGAGAAGGAATGAGCGAGAGTTGAGGATAATTGATCATGCCAAGCTCATGTGTGGGTCGAGAGGAAGAAAAATAAGGGTGAATCGGTCGGTCAAGTTCCGCGTAGCCGTCGCCGCCATTATTGGGCGCAGGAGTTGCAGCAGCGGCGATAGAGGAGAGAGGAGGAAGAAGAAAGGAGGAAGGGGGTGGGGCGGTCGGCCGGGAAGGAAATGAAAGAGGTGAATCGGGCCGGTCGCGCCGGTTACGTCGTTCATTAAATGAGACGACGCATTGAGAGACAAGAACTGATGAAACACAATGCGTAGAGGGGCGGAAGAAGGGCGACGCCGCGCGGGCTGAGCCGCGGGAAAAGAAGAAGGGAAACTGGGCCGCGAGTTGGCCCAGTTCGGCAAGAAGAAGAGGAAAAAGAAAAAGAAGAAAAAGAAAGAAAAAGGAAAGGAAAAAGGAGGAAAGAAAAAGAAAAAGGAAAAAAGGAAAGGAGAAAAATAATTAGGTTAGGGTAAATTAAATTAATCTAAATATTTAGGATATTTAAAAATAATAATATTTAAATAAAATAATCTTTAAATCCCTTTTTAAGCTAAATTAGGATTTTTAAAAGAATTTTCATAATTTCCATTTTAATTAGCAAAACACCTTAAATTTCTCTAATTAATTAATTTATAATATTATTATTAATTTAAAACTATTTTCTCATTCCTATTTTAAATAAAATAATTTATTTAATTAATTTCAAAAATAAAATCTTTAATTATCCATAATACCAAAATTTCTTTAATAAAATTACTCACAAATTTCTTCTTAATTTTTCCTAATACATTCCTTTTTATTTTAATAAAAGTAATTTATTTAAATATTTTTTTCTAATAAAATATCATTTAAATATAATTTATAAAATTATAAATTTTCGGGGCATTTCAGACTAAGGAGGGGTGGAGTATGGGTTAAGAGCGTGAAATCATCATACTAAGGGTGAGTATGGATTTTTCCATGTGACAGAAGAGACTTAGGGGTAAAGAGGAGATATTACTTGTGGAAGAAGTAAGCTGCTAGGGTTTAGGTTGCCAAGTAGGGTTTTGTTGATTACATGCGAGGTTGAGGAGTAAAGTGATATGCATTGGGCTTGACTTGGTAAGCATGAGATGTGGGGGCAACAAACAAATAATAGTGAGGTGAGTAAGGAGAGGTTGGGCCATATAGGTCCAACTAGGGTTTCCAGGCTTATGGGAAAGAATGTTGGGTGTGATAAAGGGGGGCAAGAGTCTCAACATATGGGATGGGCCCACTTGAAAAGAAAATAGTAGAACATTGTGGACATGCATGTCAAGGGCTGAATGTGATTCAATAAGACACGGATAAGACATTAATCATGTAAAGCAAAATACTGTTGAGCCAAACCGAGTCCGGTCCACTGGTAAGAATAGTGGTCAGAGGCGTTATGACCTGTGTGTTTCGTTCCGGTCCACCGGCTATAATAGTGGTCAGAGGCATTCTGCCCTGTGTGTTTACTTCCGGTCCACCGGCTATAATAGTGGGGGTTTTCAGCTCAACAAATCCAAGGTAAATAAATTAATCCATGGGAAAAATACTAAATACTTACAGCAAAACACCATGTGAGTCAAGGCCAATCTGATCCACCGGTAAGAATAGTGGTCAGAGGCGTTTTGCCCTGTGTGTTTACTTCCAGTCCACCGGCTATAATAGTGGTCAGAGGTTTTCTGCTCTGTGTGTTTACTTCCAGTCCATCGGCTATAATAGTGGGGTTCCCTCACTCACATGGACTATTAAAGAATATGTGTGGAATGGACATATTATTAATGAGAATAAAGAATAAGTCACCAGAAAAGTATTCAAACCTTATCTTGCGTGTTATCGCATGTTGCCTATATGATTGTGCTATGTGTGCTATGTGGTATGATTGTATGCTTGGCCTTAGCGCACCTGCGCCCTTACTCAGTATTGGACCCGTACTGATACTACCTTGATTGAATGGGTTCTGTGATGATCCACCGATGGTGGGGAGTAGACCCCCTGTGCAAGTTTGTGATTGGGTACTATTTTGGGGTGGAAGGCTTGACTTGAGTGAGTAGGCAATCCGAATATTGATCCTTGGGACTTGTTTTATTTAGCTATATTTTGTACTATGCTTCATGTTTTGAAATCATACTCTTAAGTTGTACTCCTAAACTGTATTCTAAATACTAATTGACTTGTGTTTCGTTAATGATTTATGTCAAATGTCGACTCATGTTTTAATATTTTGCACTTGATGTTGTTTGGTTTTTGCCTTAGCACTTAGTACTGGAGTGGTAGAAGTGTACCGGTCTGGTACTAAGTGTGGCGGTAACGCCCCCGAGTTTACGGTTTTATCTTCCGCTTTTGCTAAACCTTTTGATTTAAACAAAATTTTTCACTAGTAAATTTGGGGGTGTTATAGGTTCTCTCAGTCTGACCATACATAGCAATGTGAAAATCCATACTCATCTTCATTTAAGTACTAAAGTAGCTTACAGTTTCTTCCAAAAGTGGGACAAGAACCTAGAGTCTCAATCATATATAATTTCCTAAGGAAATCCATGAAATCTCACCACAAGCTTCCATTAGGTATTAGCCAGTTTCTCCATACTCCATACTACATGTAATCATTTTTAGTATGAACATGGCTAATTTAGTTAGATGATTTGCAATGACCCTAATAGAATTAAAACCACTATGGGTCCTCAAAAGACCAACTATAATGTATTTTTATATGTTGTACCACTTCCATTGGGGAACTTTAAGTGATTTCACTAACCATGTCTTTCTCTTTTGCCTAATTTTATCCTTTTAACACGTTAGACGTTGGCAACAAACTCTACCACTTCATATTTTATGTAGAGCCACCAATATATTTTCTTCAAATCCTTATACAACTTGTATCCTCCAAGGTGAATAAAATAAGAAGCATAATTTCCTACCTTAAGGATTCTCCTCTAAAGCTCTATACACCCCTTTTGTAAACACCATCTACTATGGTGCCTACATTACCATCCTCATCGATCTGGAATCCTTTAGATCTACCCTCTATAATGCTAGTCCAAATTCTCTCAAGCTTGACATGACTAAGTTGATTAACTTGGATCACCTTGAACATTAAAGGTATAATGGTGAGTGCACTCATTCTTGCTTCTAGACTCTCAATAGTGATCAATTCAATCTCCATATTTCTGATATCTCAACATAGAAAATATAACAACACAATCATGCCTATGGAATTTGATGTCTTTCAACTAATTGCAACCGCAAAAAACATTAGGTTTACCCTCATTATAGGTTAATTCTAGGTTATAATCCTTAACTACCTCTAATCATCGGTATTATCTTAGGTTTCACTTTTATCGAGTGAATACATACTGGAGGCTCTTATAGTCACTATAGAACTTGCATTAATTTCCATAAAGATATTACACCTATATCCTAAGATTAAACCCTACTATGGTAAGCTTTGAGTCATGCATCAGATAGTTTTTTTCATGTAGCTTTAGTTATCTTAAAGCATAATCCACCACCCTTCGCTGTTCCATCAGCACTGTCACACCCCCAAATTTACTACTGAAAAATTTCGTTTAATTAAAAAGGGTTAGTGGAAGCAAATATATAAAACAATAAACTCGAGGGCATTACCGCCACACTTAGTACCAGATCGGTTCACTCCTACCATTCCAGTACTAAGTGCTAAGGCTAAACAAAGTGAACATTAAACACAAATCATAAATAAAACACAAGTCATACAAAAATCAAAGTGTGATTTAGCGTTACAAACCAGGGAGTACGTGTCTAGAGTTTTTCAAAACATAAAGCATAGTACGATAACACAACAAAATATGATAATACAAGGTCAAATAAAGGAAACAGAGTCCGGTCGAGTCACTCTCGATCCCCAAGTCAGGTTTAGGCTCAACGCTTAACCCCACCCAATGCCTCGTAGGTGTCGTAGGCATCGAAGACATCATCCCCTACCTACACAAGCTCAGACGGGTCTTTTGCTCGTGGGAATGAGTAGCGCCCATGAAACGGGTGATCAGTAAGCTACGTACTGAGTACGGTAACAGATGCGCTAAGGCCAACATACAAAACACACTACACAGTATACATGGAATAGTCATATGAATAGCATATAGTAAAAAAGATGATAAAGGCTAGCTATGGTCCGGATAGACTTATTCTTTTAGATCTCTGGTAATTATAATTGATTCACATCATAATATTTATTAATCCATGCGATTATGGGAACCCCACTATTATAGCCGGTGGATCGGTCACTTATAGGGTAAAACGCACCTAACCACTATTATAGCTTGTGGATTGGTCACTTATAGGGCAGAACGCACCTAACCACTATTTTATGTTGGTGGATCGGACTGGCCCCGACTCTCATAGTGTTCCACTATAAGTACTTAGTATCTTTTAGGTGTATTAACAAGTTAGGGTTTGGTTTAGTGAGCTCGGGATCCCCCACTATTATTGGCGGTGGGCCAGTCACTTGCGAGACAATGTGCACACCACTATTATTCACCGGTGGATCTATTACTTGTCGAACAATAGTCCACACCACTACTCCTTCCCGGTGGATCGGCTGGCCCCGGCTCAGTACTCTTCCACTTTACATGATTAGTATTTTATCGTATCTTATTCAACAAATTCCGCCCTATACATGCATGACTAACTCCAACTATAATTATTCCCCTAAGAGGCCTCATCCCATATCTTGAGACTCGGTGCCCACTATCTCACACCCCGTCATCCATTTCCCTTTACACTTACCCTTTAATGAAAACCCAACTCCTAAGGGTCCGGGTTAGGGCCCAACACCTAACGAAATCAACTCCACCTACCATCACCCTCGAGGGTCTTCCCTTGAAAACCCTAATTAGACCTATGTGGCCTAACTTCCTCTCACTTACACAACCATTGCTCCATCCATCTCCCCACATCTCACCTTAATTAAATCTAATCCCCAAACATATCACTTTACCTTTCGACTTCGCATATGACTGGAAAAACCCTAGTTAGCCACCTCAATCCCTAGTACCTTTCTTCTTCCACAAGTAATCTCTCCCTTTTCTCACTCGACATCCCTTCTCTCCCATGACACCCATACTCACTCCTTACATAATAAATTCCCATTCTTAACCCGTAGTCCACTCTCCCTTAATCATTTTTACTTCCACAATTTCCATATTATTACTTCCTCCCAAAACCCTAATCGGGTCCCTTATACACCCTTACACCAACGTACGTGCTATTTTTCATCCCAAGACTCCAATCACTCTACAACTCTTCCCTTAGCTTATTTACACCCTAAATAAACTTTTCTCATGTAAATATCACCCCCATGAAAGTTTTTTCCATCCCATGAAAACTCCCGAAGTCCCCATTCAAACCTTGGGATTTCCATGCATGGTTTCCATCTCTCGTTCATTTTGGTCAACCTCATATCCCCCGTAGCATCTCACTTCCCATTTGTTTCTTATTGTCCTTTCATTTCCCATATCATAATATAATTTTTCCTAGCATTCATGTCTTAGAGGGCCATATCATATCACACCACAATTACCATTCATACATATCATACTCATGCCATAAGAACACATACAAAACATACCTCAACTCCAAGCTGTGCTACACATAAGACAAGTTAAGGAAGATCATATGATACATAATATAACATGAAATATAAAGCATCCAAGGAATACAAGTCATATAAAACACATGGGCCTTAGTTACATCCTTACCTAAAGCGACATCAGGCTTAGAGCACACTCCGACGACTCTTTAAGGCTTTGGCTCGATTCACCTATAAGAGGGTAAGATTAATGATTAGTTTCCCTTCTACCCAAAAATACTATTATTTCCTAATTCAATCTATGATTAGGGTTATTATTATTACACGGAGTTTTATAAGTGAGAACTAGGGTTTCTACCATCTAGTTAGCCTACTAGTTATTACTAGTCAAAATATACTTATGTTATTATTCATAACTATATTTATCTCATCAAACCTAATAGCTTTATTTCTTCTAGTGATAGTACTAATACTTGTTAAAATAAAATAGTAATAATAATAATAATAATAATAATAATAATAATAATAATAATAATAATAATAATAATAATAATAATAATAATAATAATAGTAATACCAATGCTCCTAGAAATAGAACCCCTATTATTTTTAAGGCTAAGGCTAATAATGGTTTTAGGGATAAGGTAATAATATAATATTAGTATTACAAACAAAGTATTAATATTATTAAAGATAGTAAAGATATTAGTTATATTTGGAATAATAATAATATAAGGGGTTCCAATGTTTTTATCATAATAATATTAACAAAATGATAACAATAGTACTCGTAATAACTTGTAATGATACCATAATAATAATTCTAGCTAGTAACAAAGGCATTAGAACAATATGAGCAAAGTTTGAATAATAATAATAATAGTAATAATACTAAGGTTGGGTATTCTCCTTCTATAGTAACAAAAGGGGAAAATATGACAACTTCGGTTTCAATAACATTAAAAATAATAAAAATAATAGTAATATTATTAACAATACCAACATTAACAACAACAAAAACAACAACAACAACAACAACAATAATAATAATAATAAATTAAAAATGATAATAATAATAGTAATAATAATAAAAATAATAATGACAATAATAATAATAACGTTAAGAATAGTAATAATAATGATAATTACCATAATGTTGTAACCGAAATGATAATAATAATATAAAGGTCCAAATATTTATTTTAGTAATAAAAGTGATATTGGATAAAGTTAGTATTAACAAGATTAACAAGATAGTAATAATAATAATAATAATAATAATAATAATAATAACAATATAAATAATACCATTAATATTTGTATAAAGTAAGTTTAAGGGTTGGGAGAGTTGGAGAACCAACTAAGGCAATGCTGTCACCGGCGGTGGCGCACGGCAACGGCGGTGGCGGCAGTTGTGGGAGTTTGAGGTGGAGGAAGAAGGAGAAAGGAGGGAGGAGGAATAAAGGGAGGTGTGGGGAGTTAGAGGAGGCTCCCCTGGTTATTTTGGAGGTTAGAGGTGGCGTTGGTGGTGTTGGTGGCGGCGGAATTGACAGCGGTGGTGGTGCGAAGGGTGGCAGGGGCTAAAGTTGGTCGTTTGGGGAGGGAGACTTTACACGGCCGGGGTGGCTTATGTAGGGAAAATCAAGGGATGAGGAGGGTTTGGTTAGGTATAGGGTGGTGCAAGGAGCAGTTTTGGGTGTGTTTTGGCCATCGACGATAAGCGGCGGTGGTGGACGACTCGTCTAATGAGGCAACGATGAAAGTGGCTGATTCAGGGGTTTTGAAATCAAAATTCAAATTAGGGCAGGCTATGGGGTATATATATAGATCGATTGGCCAGGCAAGGACAAGGGGAAGAAGACAACGGAGGTGCATATCCCAGGCAGGCCACCCAGTGGCGGCAGTTAAGGTAGTTCTACCATGGCAGGGGCATCTTAGTCGAGGGGAGAGGGAAAGGGAAAATGCCAGGGTGCTCGGGAGAGGGGAATAGGTTGGTTGGGGTTCAAATTGTGAAAGAAAGTGACAGGAGAGGAAGGGAAGGACGGTGGTAGCGTTGGTGGTTGATGAAGCACTATGTTGCAGCTCCTCGGTCGCCACCATGGTTCGAGGAAGAAGAAGAAGGGGAAGAGAGGGTGGACCGGACGGTCCAGGGAAAGAAAGAAAAGAAAAAAAAATGAGGTGGTTTGGCCGGATGGCGTTGGGGCGTAGAAAAAAAAGAAGGCGGCTTGGGCCCCGCGAGACAGGGGAGGGAGAAGGGATTTGGGCCAGTAGGCTAGCCCATTTCCAAGGGAGGAAGGCAAAATAAGAAAAAGGAGAAAGGAGGGAAAAGGGAGAAAAAGGAAAAAGGAAATTAGATGGGTTGGGGTATTTTGGGTGTTTTGGTATTACTATATAAATATATATTTAAAATTAATAATACTTATTGTAATAATGATAATTAAATTTCTTTTTAGATTAATTTGGCTATTTTGGATAAATTTCCTTAACTTTCATGTTAATTAGTAGAATACCCTAATTTTTTCCAATTAAATTCTTCATTATTTTCCTCTTGATTTACCTTAATTAACTCTCTTAATTATAGAAAAATCATTTATTTAATCAATTTTCCTAATAAATCCTTATTTGGCCATAATTTTTAGAATTAAAATATTGGTTTATTTCAAGCACACAACCAAGAACATACTTGGAAGCATCATTATACACTTCAAAACCATCAAACCCACTTAGCAATGTGAGCACTAATGGTAAAGTCAAATGCCTCTTCAACTCCTCGAAGTCTTCGCTAAACTTCTCATTCCACTAGAAACGTGTAGTTTTCTTTAAAAGTTGGGCCAACAATCGTGTAATTTCATAAAAGTGTACTAGGAACTGACTGTAGTAACTTGCTTAACCTAGAAAACTATGCACTTCCTTGATAGAAGTGGGTGTTAACCACTCAAAAATATCTTGAATCTTGGCCTAATCCACTACTACCCTATCACTATAGAGTAAGACACCAAGGGAAGCCACTTGATCTAACAAGAATTTGTATTTTGAGAGTTTGTCACATAGTTGTTGCTATCTCAACAAGGCTAAAGTGTTCCTCAACTATTGTTCATGCATCTCTTGGTTGGTAGAGTAGAAGAGGAAGTCGTCAGTAAACACCATGATGAATTGGTCTAAGAAATGATGGAATATTTGTGCCACCAGGGACATGAAAGTTGTTGGTGCATTAGTGAGACTGAAGGTCATTAAGATGAACTCATAATGGCCATACCTTAAACAAAAAGAATTCATAGGAGTTTCTTGTTCTGCTATCCTCAATTGGTGATAGTTTGATAAAAGATCAATATTGGTGAACACCTTGGTTCCCTTGAGTTTGATCAAACAAGCATCGATCCTTGATAATAGATAATAGCTTTTCACCATTACCTAGTTGAACCCTTGGTAATTGATGCAAAGCCTCAAGCTTCCATCCCTTTTTTTAAGAAAAGCACTAGTGCTCGCTATCATGATATGCTTGTTTGGATAAAATCCTTCTCGAAAAGCTCTTCCAAGTAAGCCTTTAGTTATTTAGTCTCCCTAGGTGCCCTATGGTATGGAGTCTTAGATACTAGCTCTATTCTTAGAAATAAGTCTATGGTGAACTTGACTTCTTGAACTAGTGGAATTCTCAATATATCCTCAAGGAATACATCAGGAAATTCTTGAACCACCACCATCAGCTCCAATGGCATATCAGGTGCTTCGATGTCTTTGACACTACACAGGTGGAGAAAATCTCCCCTACCTATGAGGTTACTCATCACAATTGTTGACATGATCCTTGTAGATGGAATAGGTTTACACTTCTAGTATGAAATCCTAGAACCCTTTGATCCTCACAGAACCACACATTATTGCATGTAATCAATCAGTGCTTGGTACTTCCTTAGCATATCTATCTAGATGATTAAGTCAAAATCATGTAACTTAAGCTCTATAAGGTCTAATCAAAACTTTTTTCGTCCCACTCCTAAATTTGTCTCTTGGTAAAACCTAGAGCATGGAATCTTATCCCTTACAGGCAACATAATAGAATTATAAATTATACTTGAAGGAGATAAGGTAGTTGTAGTGACAAAAGCAGATGCCACGAAAGAGTGTGATGCACCAAAATCAAATAACACATAAGGAGAATGAGCAAAGATAATAAGCATACTGATTACCACACAAACTAGGCATTCTTCCTATACCTAAATCATTAGGTTCAGGAATTCTACGGATGGAACTCTTAGGTTAATAGCTAATCCTTGAGCTTGTTAAAAAGAGTGATGCCTCAAACCTCTAGCCTAACTAGCTTAGCTAGTGGCACTGGCTAGAAATAAAGGCACTCTCTATATTTGTGGTTGTGGTTGCTTGATGGATCCCGTTCTTTGAGCTCTAGACTAGCTCCTGAGGACACTACCAATTCCTACTCAACACTCATATGATTTGTGTCCCATCATGCCATATCCATGGTATATCACATTATTTCATTTACACTCGACCCTAAAGTTATTTGACTTGCATCTCTTATAGTGGTAGTTCTCTTGTCATGAAGACCCCCAAACAATCCTTTTGGTTTGAGTGATGAACCTCTACTTAAAGATAAATTTGGATAGTAAACTACCTCTAGAGAACGTTAGTGCCACCGTAGCCGGCACACAATTTAAACCCTCTTGTTGTCACTTGTAGTACTGGTAAATAAGGGTATCGTTCTAGGCCGGGGATTGAGAGGGCTCACCTCTATTTAACTAGCTTGAAAATAAAAACTAAAACTAAAAAAAAATCCTAAATAACCTAAAATAAATAAATAAGAAAAATACTAATGGGGGTTTAAAAAAAATAATAATAAAAGGAGTAAATAAAATAGAGTAAAATAAACTAAAAAAAATAATGAAAATAATAGGAAATAATGAGAAACCGCAGATATGAGAAATATCTTAGGGAAATAAAAATCCACCACTAGATTAGGTTGAAAATATAATATTTATTTCTAAGTCATCTTTTAATTGTGAGAAGGAGATCGACTAAGTTGCACACCAAAATCAGATCTATACACCTTATATTACTCCCCTTAATTAATTAATACGACAAAGCGCCAATATTAACCCTATTAAATACTAGCAGTATAGCAGCAACAATCGGCTCCTATATTTAACTAGATTTAATGCATTAAGTGTAAGTGGAAGGCTATCAATCTAAGTACCCATACTAGTACAAAAACTATGTCTAGCTGTATTTCCTATCCTTGACCCACACGTATCGAAACATTTTACCACTTCGGTTAGAATAACAAAACGATTAGGTGAATTGTTATCTAACCTTGCTGCAATTTATACATATAAATTCTAGTATATTTAGATGGCCACCTAATAGGCAAATAATCCTACATACTGTCACTTATGAGGTACCAGAACAAGGCATGCACCAAATAAACTATACTTGACAGAATCATACATATAAACGATAGCAATTAATATAGAGTTAAGAAACAATCTCACGAAACAAAGAAAATAAAATTATAATTCAAATCATAATCAACCAACCATAATTAAAGAATTAATTACACAAAAATATATATATAAAATATAAATTAAAAATAAGAGAAAGAAATAACCGAAATTAATTTTGAATTAAAGATCAAGAATTTATTCAGATAAGAATTAATTTTATCTGAAATACATTCTATCGGTATAAATTTTCCTATAATTTTCTTCCTTCTTTGGGTGCCTTGATTTCTGTGCAATAATTTTCTTTTTTTTTTCTTTTCGTTGCTGTCGGCTGATGGCTCGCTGCTGCCACGTTGCGTCTCTGCCTTCCGTGCCTTGTGACGTTGCTCCTCCTTTTGCCTCGGTTTCTGTGTGGCTGCTCCTGTTCGTCCTTTTTCCGTGCGGTTGCTCCCTTTTTTCTCCTCAGCGTCGAGAGCCTTGAAGGCTCTCGCTTCTCGCCTAAATATTTACGCCTGTGCCTGCTCCTCTCTTTTTATTAACGCTGCTTGCCCTTTCCACGTCAGCTCTGCTGACTTTTCTTCATCATTTCGTGCGTTCGTCTTTCTTTGTCCATGCCACATTAACCCTGATGCGTCGTTTAGGCCCCTCCTCGCCCGGCTTCGTTTCTTTTCGGTGCACCGAGACCTTTTTGGTTTCATTGGCTTACTCGTCGTTCCAGGCCTTTGGGCCTTCGCCTTCGGCTGTTGGTCCAAAGATCTTATCTTTTTTTTTTCTTTTCTTTTTTTTACTTAAAATAATAATACCTGCAAAATAAAATTCAATATATATTAATAAATAATATTTTATTCTAAATATACTTAATTTATATCATTTTAGCTCAAATAATAATTTTTATGTAATTTTTACCACTTAAGCATAAAAAAATAATTATTCCCCTATATTAGTTAAATAAACTACCAAAAACTAAGATTATAAGGATATAAAATGTGTAAAAATATGAACTCATCACACCCCCACACTTAGCTTCTTTCTTGTCCTCAAGCAAGTTATTACTCTAAACAGATAAAATTAAATTAACTAGCCACCTTCGTAGGTCTCACGATTACACTTAGCATGTGCAACAAGCCCTTTAAACCCCTAGGTCACCCACTAAGGACGAGTAAGGTCTCGTGAGGTTTTCGCAAATGATATACCCACAAAATCACACACAAATAAAATAAAATAAAACCACACCTAATACCCTTAACCATATTTTTTCTCTGAATATTTAATTTCAAACGTCAAGATTAGCAATCAATCAAGATTCAGCATTGGGAGATTTAAAGAATTAATTTCAAAATATGGTTCACACATAAACATGACAGGTATGAACAGATCAATATTATGGATGAAAATCTACCATGCCTTAGTCACATCAACATCCATCGTCACTATGGATACCCTCTATTTTTTTCTTCTCTTAGATTAATGGCTACAAATGTATAGAAACACTCATGTATGTGAGATAAGATGATAAAGATAACAAATGACTCACATATATAAATAAAGAAGGCTCATGTTCTTGTGGATAAAACCTCATGAAAGATATCAAATATTTTCCAAATGGACCAAACCATATGCTTAACTCTTATGATTAATCTCCATCAGATCAAAGGCTGCTCATCTTCAGAATCAAATAGGACTTACTTATTGGTTGAAACGGGGTTTAAGGTAAAGAAGGGTATAGAGTATTTTAGGTGTGTGGTGCTAAAAAAAATCAAGAGCTAGTGTAATCTAATAATTCGATGAAATATAAGCATAAATCCACATCAAATATTAATGATACACCTCTCCACCTTCTCAATAAAATGTAACATGAATAGAAATTTCTCAACATCATCTCCATAACTCCCTCTCTTCCTTATATCCAAATATATATTTTTCTCTTTTTTTTTCTTTTTTTTCATCAAACATAACCAATCCCCTTTCTTAGCATAAATACATATATTTCTTTCACACACACACATACACAATAACTCTTTATAACAATTTGATTTCCTTCCACTAGCTTTAAGCAAAGGTAAGGACATTAAGGCCTGAAGGTTATTTAATGTGGGTAAAGAAAAAAAATGCATTCCATGTATAGGCTCAAAAGGGTTTCTATGGGATGTACATCAAGTGTACACAAATCAGGTTAAGCTATTTGGTCATGTGATAGAAAATTCCTAAGCTGCCTTTATCATTTTCTCAATTAGAGCATATTTTGACTATAAGCTTCGACTAGCACAAGAGTAAGTTCTAGTAATCTCTATAGTCCATTACAAGATCTATGGAAAATAATTTGATCAAAACAATTAAACATATATGAGGTTTACAAAAAAAAAATTGAAGCCAAGAAAAATAGATGATTTTATGTAGATTCGCTCAGAAAAAGAAGGTACATAAGGTGACGAATCTCAACATGCCATGTCAGTGGTTAGAAAATCATACATGTTCTTTCTCCATTCAAACTGAGGCACGTAGATATGTGTTCCCTATATTGAAATTAATACAAAAAATCTCCACTTACTTTATCTCAATTCATGATCATCTTTTCGTTAGATCTCAAAGATATATTCCTCATTAACTAGTTAAGGGTTTCTACGACTCTAAAAACACTAAACACTCTAAAAATAATCGAAATAATTTTTTTTTCTCATTTTTTTTAGATAAAACAAATGCATCCCCACACTTAAATCACACATTGTCCTCAATGTGTAAACAACTAAGGAAACATGAAATTTAATGTATGGAGAAAAAAATAAATAAATAAATAAATAACTAAAGGATAGAAAACTCCTTTATGACATTGGGTTGCCTCCCAAGTAGCGCTTGTTTTTATGTCTTCAGCTTGACATGGTCTTGGTTTTTCTCGTTCAAGGTGGATACGTCCACTTCAGAGCTGCTTCACCAAATCCTTCCTCGTGATGATCGTCTTTATCCTGCAAGGAAGAAAAAGACAAGATGTTAGATTTAATGAAAGATTTGATCCAACAAGAACGTAGCTTACCTAGCATAGAATTTAAGTAGGTGTGTAAAGAGAGAATATTTTTTCCAATGTCCATATATCGTGATCTCTCTATCAACGGAAGAAAATATTTTCCCATCTCAAAATCTGTAAACACATCCTTCCAACATAACCTCTCCTTTGGAGCATCACGCTTCTTATTAAATGTATCCAAGGTGATTTGATTACTCTCTTCACTCTTGGATACATACAACCTGCTACAAGAGGAAAAACAAGGAGTGTGGTTAGCATAAATAAAATCAATGTGGTTCGAAGGCTTACCTTGTGTCTCATGGTCATCTCCAAGAAAAAGTGGGGAATAAATGTTCAAAGATGGTATATGGTAGGTGAAAGTGATAGTCTTGTCACCCATATACTTCTCTTTGTTCACTTGTTCCTCATTTTGATGAGATTTTTCTTCTACTTTTACAAGATCTTCTTCCACTTGATCTTGCTTTTCAATGTTCTCCATGGAAACCTCCTCAAATAGCTCATCCTTACATTCGGATATGGCATCATCACTCTCATAACTCTCACTTGAATTTGGAATTGAAGTACTAGAGAGCTCTTCTTGTTCTTGTAATTGATTCATCAGATTGACCATATAACCCATTTTCTCCCCTAGCAATGACACCCTTTCATTTTGCATAATCTGACTTTGCACCAGTTGATTTTGGATGTCAACCAACTGGTTTTGACCATAAGTCAATGCTTCAAGAAGCTTATCCATTTTTTCTGAACTTGAGGGTTCTAAAACTGGAGAAGATTCTTGTTGAGGATATTGATAATATTTTGAAACTTCATATTCACACGTGTACGAGTTTTGATATGGCACTTGATACTGATCATTCATCTCCCATCTAAAGTTGGGTTGATACCTTATTCCCGAATAGTATGTTCTTGTATAGGGATTGTGTCCTTGAAAACCATTGAAAGACTAAGCATTAGGTTGTGTCCATCCTCCTCCCCTCATAGCTTGTTCATGGTAAGCATATGGATTTCCTTGCGTATGACATACTCCACTTGTATTAATAACTATAGTAGCTTTAGCAACCTACAAAAGGAGAGTAGTAAGTTTGTTAAGTTTATCTTCAAGACTACTCATACTTACCTCATTTACTCTTGCGTTAAGATTCGAGCAAAGTTTTCCATAACCAAAGGATCCCTTCATAGCTACCAGAAAACACTAACACTTCAAAGGAAAAGGTTAATAACAAAAACACCAAAAATCCTAACAAAATCTAAAACAAAATTAAAATAAAAAACACAAAAACACTAAAAATAATAACACACTAAAAATACTAGCAAAATAACGGTGAAGTTATCAATCCCCGGCAACGGCGCCAAAAATTGGTGCCACCTTAGCAGGCACATAAGGGTATCGTTCTAGGCCGGGGATTGAGAGGGCTCACCTCAAGTATACTAATGGGGGTTTATAAAAATAATAATAAAAGGAGTAAATAAAGTAGAGTAAAATATACTAATAAAAATAATGAAAATAATTGGAAATAATGGGAAACCGCAGATATGAGAAATATGTTAGGGAAATAAAAATCCACCACTAGATTAGGTTGAAAATATAATATTTATTTCTAAGTCATCTTTTAATCGTGAGAAGGAGATCGACCAAGTTGCACACCAAAATCAGATCTATACACCTTATATTACTCCCCTTAATTAATTAATACGACAAAGCGCCAATATTAAACCTATTAAATACTAGCAGTATAGCAGCAACAATCGGCTCCTATATTTAACTAGGTTTAATGCATTAAGTGTAAGTGGAAGGCTGTCAATCTAAGTACCCATACTAGTACAAAAACCATGTCTAGCTGTATTTCCTCTCCTTGACCCACACGTATCAAAACGATTTACCACTTCGGTTAGAATAACAAAACGATTAGGTGAATTGTTATCTAACCTAGCTGCAATTTATACATATAAATTCTAGTATATTTAGATGGTCAACTAGCAGGCAAATAATCCTACATACTGTCACTTATGAGGTACCAGAACAAGGCATGCACCAAATAAACTATACTTGACAGAATCATACATATAAACAATAGCAATTAATATAGAGTTAAGAAACAATCTCACGAAACAAAGAAAATAAAATTATAATTCAAATCATAATCTAGGGTTTCAATTCATTCCCTAACAATAAATAATCAGCCAACCATAATTAAAGAATTAATTACACAAAAATATATATCTAAAATATAAATTAAAAATAAGAGAAAGAAATAACAAGAATTAATTTTGAATTAAAGATCAAGAATTTATTCAGATAAAAATTAATTTTATCTGAAATACATTCTATAAATTTTCCTATAATTTTCTTCCTTCTTTGGGTGCCTTGATTTCTGTGCAATAATTATCTTTTTTTTCTTTTCATCGCTGGCGGCTGATGGCGCACTCCTGCCGCGTCGCGTCTCTGCCTTCTGTGCCTTGTGACGTTGCTCCTCCTTTTGCCTCGGTTTTTGTGCGGCTGCTCCTGTTCGTCCTTTTTCCGTGCGGTTGCTCCCTTTTTTCTCCTCAACGTCGAGAACCTTGAAGGCTCTCGCTTCTCGCCTAAATATTTACGCCTGTGACTGCTCGTCTCTTTTTATTAACGCTTCTTGCCCTTTCCATGTTAGCCTTGCTTACTTTTCTTCATCGTTTCGTGCATTCGTCTTTCTTTGCCCATGCCACGTCAGCCCTGATGTGTCGTTCAGGCCCCTCCTCGCTCGGCTTCGTTTATTTTCCATGTGCCGAGACCTATTTGGTTTCGTTGGCTTACTCGTCGTTCCAGGCCTTTGGGGCTTCGGCCTTCGACAGTTGGTCCAAAGGTCTTATCCTTTTTTTTCTTTTCTTTTTTTACTTAAAATAATAATACCTGCAAAATAAAATTCAATAAATATTAATAAATAATATTTTATTCTAAATATACTTAATTTATATCATTTTACCTCAAATAATAATTTTTATGTAATTTTTACCACTTAAGCATAAAACAATAATTATTTCCCTATATTAGTTAAATAAACTACGAAAAACTAAGATTATAAGGATATAAAATGTGTAAAAATATGAACTCATCAAACACCTTCTTTTGGTCATTAGGATGCCGGAGACCCTCAAACTTTCTCTTACATTTTAACTGATGGCTCCTTGTCTGAATGACTTAGGATGCTTCCATGGCTTGCTCATACATCCCTACCATGTATGGCATGTGACTTACACCAATATATCCTAGTACTAGATCCCTAATCTGATCTTTAAATGGTGAACTTGCATCACCTGTTTGGCCTCCACCTTTAGGGAAAACTAGAAAAAGTGTATGAAGCAAGTATAGGACTCCTTGATAGATATGTCCCCTATCGAAGCTCTATAAAATCACTATACATCTTCATGAATAGGAAGTTTGGGTAGAATAGGGCTCACAACACCTCCATGAAGATTCCACATCCTACATGTTCTCCACCCCTAAGCTGGATCCTCCTCCACAATATATCTACCCTTCCTCGTTGATAGTAGATAACCACATCTACCCTCTTATCTCCAAGGAAAGTGCAGGAAGTGAAAGTCTTCTCCATATTCCAGACCCATCATTCCATGATGTTGGACTCTATATGTCCCTCAAAGATTCGCTTGTGATGATGTCCAGCCCTCTTGACCCAATCCTTTGGAGTTAGTGCAGCTATTGGCATCGGTGGAGATTAACGTGCTCAGATTTGGCTCTCCATATGCACCCTGACAGTCTCCATAAAAGCTTTGATATGCTCGTAGAATTAGTTACCAACCATCACATCCTAATGACTAGAAGATCTTAGGTAAAGAGTTTAGTCTATCCAACACTTAGACTCATAGAACAAAAATCACAAGTTATGTATCACACATTCCCAACCCCACTCTCACTCACTGGTATTCCAGGTTTGAAATAAATAAAATTGCCAAAAAAATCAAGGAAAAACTAATTTGAATGAAGACCAATACCATCTTATGGTATCAGATTTAAATTGTTTGTGAGAGTAAGGTATTTTTAGGAAAAGATTTATTAAAACCCTATGGTATCATATTAACAATTTTCTAAAAGTGGAAAGTTTTTAAGAAAAGTTCTGATACCAACCAGTAATATCCTCATTTTTCACTTTTAAATTTTTTATTAAAACATTTGTGGAAGCTAAAAATACTCTTATAAAAGATGGGGTGTTGTCGCTATACCTTATATAGGATAGATGTCCACTGCTATCTAAGGTTAGATATATGGATAAACCAACAAAAACACTTAAAACAACTGAGTGTGTGAAATAATAATACAATTAAACAACTTGAAAGAGTATTTACATAAGAGGACACTAATGATTTCTTATCAAATCATAAAAAATTACATCCTTATAGAATTTTGTGGCTATAATAAAATATGTTTAGGGCATGATACCCAACTCAAAATTTTAGTCCTCCATGGACCCTACAAAAAACCTCTAGATTTCCTTACTCTTAAACCTCAACCATAAAGAAGAGACCCTCTATTCACCTCAAACGCTTTCACATTCCCCCTACTTGTGTGTATGAGAAGGTGATTTAGCAAATAGACATATCAGTATGCTACATACTAAGTAAGCCAAGATGCTCCCTCAAATTATACACATTTATGCCAAGCTATCATATATGGAGATGAAATAGCATATGGGTCATGAAAAGTGACATATATAACTATAAGATTACATATGGACATGCTATCTTGAATATTTCCAGCAAAGCATAATATATTATGGTTTATTTCATATCCACTCACATAAGCACTTACGCATATAATAGCATAGAGAATCCAAGTAATCTCTAGATTTTATATCTGATTACCCAATTCGTTAGGTTAAGCCATTTACTTATCCATTTAAGAGAGAGATGAGCCATTCAATAAGTATTCCATTCCAAAACTATTAAGTCTTTTCAACTATTAGCCAAGTGTATAAACAAGCTTTGATTCCTTTTTCCCGAATCGTACCATTACTTCCATTCTTAACCATGTATTAATTACTCTATTGTTCATCATTCATAATTTACCAACCAAATAATATTATCCATATTTTATTATCATTGAGCGATGAATTATTCAAACCATGCTCAAAGTATAACCAAACCAAAAATAAACAAATCATGTAAATTATTCAACTAGTTTGGCACAACTAGTCGATCTATTGCACTAACTAGTTGATTAGTTTTGATTAACAAGTCAATTAGTTTGACTTAACCTAAGCATGCTTTTCTCGGACTAGTCTATAGGTTTGCGCAAACCAGTAAATTAGTTTTCCTTAAATACCCACAAAACCATAAAGTTTCATGTCAATTATTACATATAAATCCTCCTTAACAACATAGCGTAACATATATTCAATCAGATTAACATGCATTTCTCAACATGGAACCATTATATCCTATTTCTACCAAATTTCATGCTTTTTACTCAAATCGAGCCATAAAATCATCTAAATCACATACAGATTGTATTCATTTATACCAACATGAAAAAATCAACTAAAGGTTATACCTAATATTTAAGAATACTTACTAAATATTTTTGAAGCAACAATCACTTAATAGATGTACCCCTTAAAACTAGAAACTCAAACTATGAGAATTATTAGCTTTAAAAACCATAAAACTAATATCTTAAACTTAGATATTGCACCAAAACCTTATTAAATTTCTAACATAGAAATGTAAAGAAGGAGGAAATACCACTTGAGGCTAAAATAGGGAAAATCTCAACTACACGCTCAACCTTTTATCAAAATCTAACCCCTCCTTACTTAATAATTGAAACAAGAGAGAGCTAGAGACAAGATCAGAACAATGTAAGAATATTGATTGGTAATACTTGAAGTGTAGAAAGGAGGAGAGTGAATACATGACATAGAAAATTTGGCAACTTGAGGGATGTTTTGGCTTATTCAAAGCCAACCAATCAAAGAGAAATACTAGGGTTTAATAATCAACTTGAAACCCTATAATTGATCATTTGAATTCATAAAAAAAGAAGGAGTTTTCCAAGCTTTTTTGACCTTTTGTCTAGAGCTCAAATGGTGTCTCTAGAGAATATAGGTCAATTAGACCAAAATCAGCATACACAAATGATGTAATAGAGGGGTTAAATGGAAGGATCTTCCATATAAGAAAAATTATGCCCGAGATTAAAGAATTAATTTCATAGTCGTAAAGAGGAGAGAGGAGGATAAAGATAATTCTAAGGTTATCTCTCCACCTCAATTGTCCTAATCAACCTCTAAATTTATTCGAGGAAATATTTCTAGTTAAATGCATCATGAAAATGGTTAGGAATGTATTGGGGACAATATAACATGTGTTGGTAAGGTTCTAGTTTAGTGTGAGGGATTTTTTAGAAAATAAAGCTCCAAAAGACATAACCAACTAGTAAAACTAGTTGATTGGTTTAGATCTACCATTTGACTATTCTATGATGAATCGATTGGTTTCTCCCAACTAGTCAATTGGTTTAGTCAAAAAACTCAATTTTGGTGGAGTGACAAATTAGTCAATCTCTTCATGGAACCAGTCAATTAGTTTACCTGAAAAACTCAATAAAATCTATTTTTCGACATCATTTCAAATTAAGAATTTTCCTAAACCAAATCAAAGTAAAGGGCTCAGAATTTGGAATATTTTCATTCAACCATTTATAATAATATAGGGTATTACAACGTGTGTATTCTAATAAGATGCTCAACAAGATAATCAAAATAAGAATAGGGGTATCCCACTCCAAAATTAGTGCGAAAACATAGATGTTTAACTACCATAAGGAATCAAATCATATAGCCATATCAATGAAGGAATCAAATCACATAGCCCCCATATTTTAGGATTGTAAATTTTTGGTAAAATAGTTAATTGTAGAAGCTAAATATTAAAATGTAAGGGTGTTGCACCTCATCTAAAATAGGAAAGGCTATACTTATGCCTAGTTTATAGTAAGTGTAGGGAAAAAGTAATATCCTACTTAGGAATCAAGTGTGGGAAGAACTTAATTCCACCATAATATATGATGCAAAATAAAGAGAAAGAAAATGTATAATTAAAATAGGGGACTAAGAGTTTATAAAGAGGTAGGGATATCCAATTAACCATACCCTACACCAATTTTTACCATGCACCCACTGAAGATATAACATTAAGAATAAAAATTAGTAGTCACTTGTAAAACAAGGTGGATATGCTCGTGGAAATGAGCAAGACACAAGAAAAGGAAGATTAGTACACTACGTACTAGATAAAGTAACAATACAGTTAAAGAAAGGTAACACAAAGTCATGAGATCACATAAGAGATAAATTTGTAAATAAAATAACATATGATACCAACTTATATATTGATTTACAGGGCTTATAATTTAATGATATGATTAATTTCTATAATAATATTCAAGGTGAGTTCAGGGAATCCATTATTGTCAACTGCTGGAGTAGTATCATAAATATACTCTCTTAGTGAATAAAATTCCTAGATAATATTCTCAATTCGTGAAATGGCATCAACAATATAAAACCTTATGAAAAAACACTTAGAGCTAGCTTCCTCAACCAATGGAACGTATTGATAATATACAACCCCAAGGGATAAACCTCCTAGCTATTATTCTCTTCCTCCATGCTGTAGATGATCCAATTCGAGTCTCTTTAAAGGCGCAACCCTTGGTGAAGAAAATAATAATAATAATAATAATAATAATAATAATAATAATAATAATAATAATAATAATAATAATAATAATAATAATAATAATAATAATAATAATAATAATAATATTTCCTCTATGTATTTCTCTCTACCATTAATGAATAAACCATTCCACCACTACAAGCCTGTAGATACTTATTTATTTATCCATTAATAGTTATGCAGACTTTTTAAATAAAATACCAATGTAAAGTAAAACAAATTGTGCAATATTTTCTTGATTTAAATTCTAACAAAAATAGATGTATTATTGATACATCTACTTGCGGTCTGAAGATAAATAGGCACACTAGTTAGTTTTCCACTTTATCCTAGCCTCGCTTGCAGCTAGTCTACATGAGACTGTAGATGGACATTTTCTATCTGTTTTTTTATATAATTGCTAACTCCTTTTTAAAAATTAAAAAAACCATTAATTTTCACAAATTATATTGTGAAATCAATTGCATTATAGAAAACTATTTTTCCATCTACATGGAATGTGAGATTTTTTATTCAAGCTTATCTTTTTTTTCTTTTGATAAGTGCTCAAGGCTCCAAAATAAAGAATAAATAGGGAAAACATTAATTAAACCACCCCATGTAACTAATGAACCCTTTCAATTGGGAAGAGCTTGAAGGGGCTATTCTGTACCAAGTAGGCAAGCCCCCACACCCAAAAGGCAAAAAAGAAAGGAGATCAAATAAAAGCTATATAATAAGTAGCACTACTTAACAACAAAAACCAAACCTAACCATGACTTAAAACTCCACCATGACCAAAGTTACATAATTTAGTCATTAAAATAGAAGTTAAATATATATATAATTTTATATTTTTATTAGACTTACATGCGCAAAAAATTGAACATATTTTATATTATTATAATATATAAAGTGGTTTTATATCTTGAATTATTTGATTATTAAGAAATATAGGAATTGTTAGACTATAATAAAAAAAAGATAATATTTTTTTTAAAATTAAAATTACTTGAGCTTCAATTTAATCTCCATAAAAAAATTAAATTATTTGATTCAATATCTAATATATTGATATTATATTTAAATTAATGGTGGTGAAGGGGAGAGATAAATAAAGCAAGGTTTGTGTTCTTGGTGATGGATCAATTAGGAGGAGGAAAGTAAAGAAAGGGGAGGGAGAAGAGGGGATGGTTTTTTTATTTACATGTACATATATGTGCATATACACACATGATTGAGAATATTGAATGGGAAAAAGAAAAGGAAGCGGAAGAAGGCCATGACCATATGTTGGGTTTAGTATCCAAGGGGTAGGTGGGCAAAGATAGAGGTGTAGAGAAAGGTTGCAACTTGCAAGGCTTGATAAATGTTTAAAAGGTTGGTGGTGGTTATGGTGCATGGCCAAGAAAGGGATAGGAGTGACTAGAGGTGACACAAGGGTATGGTCTTGTTTAGTTGAAATATAAAAAGAGGGAAAGGAAAGGAAGAGGGATGTGGTCAACTAGGGAAAATAAAAATGGGTTCGGCTAGTGATGTATGCTAGGAGTGAAGAAAAAAGGTAGAATGGAGTATAATAAAAGAAGAGAGAAAAAGAATAAAAAAAATAAAAAATGGAAATTAAAGGAGAGAAAAAGAAAAAGAAAAAAGAAAAAAAGGAAAAAAATATTTATTTATTCTTGGTTTAGGTTTAAATTTTGAGAATTAATCTAACATTTTATTTGTCAATTAGTTGAGGTTAGGGTTAGGCTAAAAATCTAACATTTTATTCAAGGTATTACACCACTACACATGAACATTTGTGTTGAGGGGCTTGATATAAGGACGGTTCATCCACTTCTCACTAGAGTTCTCCTAGCATGGTAGGGTTACCGAAGGAAAGATACCATAATACTATGTATCTAATAGCCCTTTGTGTTTTATGATAATAAGAAACAAAATTTCAAAGGATATCTATTGGTTTTATTAAATAACACAATACCTCAAATAGTTAAAATGAAAGACATGTAACATCTATTAGTTTTAACGAATTACTATAACCTCTACCCATTTTAAGGGAGTACCATAAATGTTGTTCATTTTCAAGGATTATCATAACATCTATATCGTAGAGATTATCATCAACACACATAAGTGTTTATGATAAACATAAAACCTTAAAGAATGTTCGTAAATTATTTAAAATAATGAAAAGCACTAAGTCAAAAGATCACTAAAAAATAATTGGATGCCTCAAAATGTTTAGGAAAAATAGAAAATAAAAAGACAAAGGCCATGAGTAAAATGTTTCAAGAGCAAAAGTATTATACCTCCAACCTAGGATGAACCATAGAAAGATAATTAAAAGCAAAGCTTAGATCAAAAAGACCTTAAAGTATAACATATCACATTATAAATCTATATAGTCATTAAATGAAAAATATATATGTTAGAGACATAAACCCTTTATAAAGGTTCAGATACCTAAAAATTGGAGCAAAAATAATAAAAAATAAAAAATAAAAATCATTACATCAACTAGGATTAGAAAAATCATAAAATTCATAAATAAATAAATTAACCATAAATATTATAAAATATACTACTCTCAAAAAGTTACTATTTATCAACCACCAAAAATGTTGTATTATACCAAGAATCATAAATCCAAATGCAAACAATATTTTATTAGAAAATATTACTATTCACTAATATTTACTATTAATGCTCACTTATTATGTATAAGGGAAACAGGTGAATAGTTAAAGATCATAGTCAACCTTTAACCCTCAATCATGTTATAAATCATTTCGGGATAAATATATCATGTTTATGATTAGTTATATCCATAATATGAATAATCAAGGACTAAACACTACTTAGGTTAATTTTTGCTCCACTAACCAATAACACATTAAATAAAATCATGAACACGAAGAACATAGTGAATAACACATAAGGTTTCTTAAGTTTCAAAAATAAATGAGAGCATGAAAATCATAATAAACCATGGCAAGATATAGATAAAAAATAATCTACAAATTATAACTAATAGTATTGTATGTTTAAATTAGAAAACCAAAAAAATATACACACCTAGAGCATTCATAAGTTCTTTTAATAATAAATGATATAAAACAGGTTCAAAACTAGACAAGTTAAAAAATCAAAGATGATATAGAAATAAATATCCACAACATGGTATCATCAGTTTAATAAAAAAAAAGATCCTAAAATGACCTAAACTCACCTCAATACAAACATGGCACAAATCCATACATAGAGATATTTAACCACACTTATATATGAAGAGAGTATCATATTTTTGATCTTAAGCTCTTAATTAGAAATAAAAAAGAAAAGAATAATATATGAAATATATTCCATAAAGCCTCTATGAACCAAGAAAAGCTAAAAAAATATTATCGAGAAAAGAAAAGTTAAAATCTTTAAATGGTTTTTCTAGGTACATAAAGGTTTTAAGGAAGAGTATAGCTTATATTTAATTCTTTATTTTATTTAGAGCCATTATGATGAGTTATTATCTTGTATTTAGAAGGAAACTAAGCTTTAACCATGGTAGAAAAATGGGAAATTGTGAAGAAAAAGGTGGAGTGGAAAATAAGGGAGAAAGTTACGCAAAAAGAAAAAACATTAAGTGCGATTAGGATGTAAGTTATTATCTTAAAAATGAAGCTAAAAAAATCTTCATCAACATAGAAAAATGGAGGTTAAGATTTCAAAACTTGAAGGAGGGGAAGAATAAGAAATTGAATTCCTAATTAGGGAATAAAGAAATAAATAAGTGCCTATGGGTAAATCAGTAAAGTTGTTATGGGAGATGGATAATATCTAGGCAAACATGGCACGTATATTTGTGTTGAAAATAATTCAAGTGGATAAGGATTGAAAGGCCATAAATGAAAAAAATACGGGTTACCGAAAGGAGAGGATTTGGTTGCTCCATGGGTCATTGAAAGGATGCTAAAGTAGGAAGAAAACTAGGTAACTAAAGGTAGTAGAAATGAGGGTAAAAGGGTAATTTTTGTCAAATTACAAAATCAACTTGATAACTATGAAAGGAGAAGGCTGAAATAAGAAATTATTGGAATAAAGGAGGGTTTTTATCCATACTATTAAACAATGAGAGGGGGGATTAGTTCTTACAATATTTTGTCAAGATTTGAGGGAGGAAATTAAATTTGGTGAGACACACATGGAAATAAATAAATAAAAAAAACTACAAATAAATTATTTAAGATAAATAACACTAAAATATAGTGATCCTCAATGTTTCATAAATTTTACGTAGTTAAAAAGGTTATTTATAGAATTAAAATACATTTACGACAAACTTGTATGATTAGTAGTATATTTTGTAAATGCCTCAGTTTGGAATACTGAAAAGCCCATAAGACTTAGAAAATCATGATTATTTCAAAAATAATATAATTAAAACTATTAAAAGGAAGCTGGATAGCCAAAATTGGATCAAAGGATGTCGTAATAACTAACTTGTGAGAAAGGGTGATAAGATGGAGATAAAATATTTCATAAAGATATTAAGGGTTTCTAATATGGTAAACAGATGTAATAATATTATTTTACTTCCTAAAATAGAAGATCTTTAAAAGTGTATGTTTTTAGAAAATTGTGCATTACAACAAACTCCAATTAATTTCCCTTTTAAGTTGTTTCCAAATGAGATACATCCACCATCGTACAATCAATATTGATGTGAATCAAATTCCCTATATCTAGGAACCATGTGTGGATTCTTGTTTTCACCTTGATGTATAACTAGAACCTCAAATCTTTTAGTTTAGGTACCATTTCATTGGGTTAATCAATTATTTAAGGATAGTTTCCTTAGGCACTCACATCTTCTTAGATTTTATAATTTTACTACTTATACCAAATGTATTATATGATTCCTTATGGATACCTTTTCGTATATATCACATGTAATAAGGAAAGGAGAGGAGTGTGACTAATGTGCCATAGAGGCCTTCACTAAGAACATTTTAAGGGTCTGGTGTTTCATGACTTTCTTTTAAACATACCCAAAACCTTATGGTTCTTACAATATCATTGAGTCCCCAACAAAAAGTTTAAGAATTTTTCATTGTAGGTGAAATTGTATGAAATCTTGATAAGTTTTCACATGTAGCTTATAGGTTAAATAATATTTTTTAGTTGATCCATCTTCACCTTGTGATGAAAAAACAAAAAATTTCTTATTGTTTTCAACTTCATCATGTTTTTCTTCACATTAAGACTTAAATTGATATATGTTATCATTTTATTTTACAATATTATTGTTTCTACATAGGGAATCATGCAAAACATATAAAAATTATCATAATAATAGAGAGATATATATATATTACACGTTTTCATTTTCTTTTCACTCTTGAAGCTAGTAAATAATTTTGAGGTAGATGGTTCCTCTCTCAATGTAATAAAGTATAGGTTGGCCTCATCTGTTTCATATGATGGATCTCTTTAAGTTTTATTAAAAGAGTCTATGGATTTTCGTGGACCTATGTTTCCTTTATTGTTGTTGTTGTCATTTTTCCACTTGTTGTTGTTCCTCATGCTCATAACTATCTACATTGCTATATTTTTCTGGAATTTGTTCCAATTCTATAGGATATGCCCACATTTTCCGTAATAATAATACTTGACTCTATCATCTTTGTTGAACTCTCTTTGTCTTCTTGAAGGTATATATCTTCTCTTCTATTTCTTCCTCCCCTATCCCCTCTTAATCTTAATAGTCTTTTGAATTAGTTGGTGATGAGTGCCCCATCTTCATCATCCATGGGAGCTTCACCATCTTCAACATTCTCTTCGTCCACTTTATCCTCTTCTATAATTGTAATCCCCCAAAAATTTTGAAAACCTATATTTTAATAAATGACTTTATTTGAAATAAAATTTGCTTGTAAAACTATTTATTTTAATTATTTTATGAATTTTCGAGTATATAAATTTGGATAAGATTATTTAATAAAGTAAATATAAATATTTTTCTAATTATCATATTATTTTTATTTAAATAAATTCCCAAACTAATATTTTGCGAACTTTATCCTTTTTAAACTAAAATATTAGATTAAAATAAATTAAATAATTTACCAAGAATATTATATTTTATGATTTTATAAATTAAATTAAATTATTTTTCCTATTTTTCCATTCCCCTTTTTGCCCTTTTTCCTTTTTCCCTCTTTCTTCTTTTCTTTTCCCTTTTCATCCTCCTTGGGCCGTCCGCCCGGCCTGACCAGCCCCTTCCCCTGCGCGCTCGGGCCTCGGCCCGTCTCTCCCGTCCCCCTTCTCCTCCTCACACTCGCCCAGCACGGCCAGCTGCCTCCTTTCCTTTTTTTTTTCTTGACCGGCCGGTTCGGCCTTATTTTCTTTCCCTTCGACAGGTTGACTTCTCCCTTCATCTCCTTCCTTTCTCACCGCCCCTATGCCCGATCCCTACGCACGCCCGACCACCACCCTACAACTGCCACCACCTGCTCCCTCTCCCTTTCTCTCTTCCCCCGTCATTTTCCTTCCCTTTTCGAGCCAAACTAGCCCTGGACCACAGCCCCGCATTCCCCTCTCCCTTTCCTTCTTCTTCCCTCCTTTCCCTTGCCACCTGACCAGCCCTGCCACCACTGCAGCACCAATCGGCCAGCCACTGCCCCCTTTCTTCTCCCTCTTATTTTCCTCATCTCCCCAGCCATTCATTCCCTATAAATTTGAACCCACATCCCCCTTCCTCGGGCCTCTTCTCTCTTTTCTCCTCCTCCCATTTCTTCCCTATTTTTATTATTTCCGCCGCCCGCCACCACCTGAATCACCAAGCCCAACCCTTGCGCCGCCTACTACCTCCACCTACTACCACCCAGCACCACAATGAGACCCCCCAAGCCCCTTCGAGCCCTGCACTTCCTCCCTTCTCCTCCTTTTCGTTTTTCTCCCCAATTTTTCCCCTTACCACCGAGCCACCTACAACCGTCGCTTCCGCCGCCGTCCGGCCACCTCTACCCCCACCCAACCCACCGTTCGACACCCTGCAACCCCCTCTACAACCTCCATACCTTAGTTGGCCGAAAACAATTCTTGCACCCATCCATTTTTCCCACTCCTTTTCCTTCCTTCACAACCCCTTCCCCTCGACCCTTCTCGGCAGCCAACTTCGCCGCCTTGCCGCCGCCGTCTCCGCCGCCCTATGCCGCCATGACACCAACCTTAGCCTCCACCTACACCCCCTCTTCACTTCATCACCATTCACTTGCCTTAGAACCTCCCCTAACTACCTTCTTTTCTAGCCTAAAGTCCCTAAACCGAGCCACCTTTCCCCTCTTCTACCTCACCCCTCTTCGAGCCTTTCCCCCTCTCACTTCTGCATGAAACTCACGCTGCTCATGCAGCGTGAGCTCCCCCTTTATTTTGGAAATAATTTAGCTAATTTTTAAGGTATTATAGTATTTTATGTTAAGTGTTTTACTAATTAAATTTCATAAAGTTTTATGCTTGGATTCTTATTTCTAACATAAAAATAATGGATATTATTTTTAGGTGTTGAGTTGCTAATTATGCTTGGTAAGATTTGATATCTTGCGGGATTAAGGTAACCATTAATCCTCCCTTAAATATATGGAAAAACGTATGCTAGCACATTCAGGGTTTAGTATGATTTTATGAATTTTTGGTGTGCTTAGCATGATATGTATATGGTTTCTTATATTGTTTGATAAAAAGGAAAAGCATGATAACTTTTGTACCATATGTAGGTATGTTAATTAAGGGAGGAGTTTGATTATTGATGGAAATGTTAAATGCTTGTTTATGATGTATTATGTTGCTAATGCATGAGCAATGTTATTGTCTAAGGGTATTTTAGTAATTTTGCTTATGAAGTATGTGACCTAATGTAGGTAGTTGCTAATGAGTATTATGTTGAATAATGACATGTTGGTGGACTTAGATGATAAGCATGAAGTACTAATATCATTATTTTATGTAGTGTTAGTACATTCATAAAAATGGTGAATAGAGGGGTTGAATGAAAATTTTATAAGTAAGTGGTAAGAATGGTAATCTTGGAAGTAGGGGTAAAATAGTAATTTTGGACGAAGGAGGGTATTATGGTAATTTTTCAAGAAAAAGGAAAATATGGTAATTTTGAAAGTAAAGGGGAAAAAAAGTAATTTCATAAGTAAAGGGTAATATGGTAAATTGTATAAGTGAATGGCGAAACGGTAATTTATAAGTAAGGGGTAATATGGAAATTTTGGAAGGAAAAAATGGTAATCTTGGAAAGGAAGGGCAAAATTGTAATTTTGGAAAAGAAGGACAAAGTGGTAATTTTGTAAGGAAAAATAAAAATGGTAACTTTGTATGTAAAAGGGTAAAATAGTAATTTGTAAAGTAAAAGGAGTGTTATGGTAATTTTATAAATAAAAGGGTATTGTGGTAATTTGGTAAATAAAAGGATATTATGGTAATTTGAAAGTAAGGGGTAAAAGGGTAATTTTGAAGTTAAGAGGATATTTATGGTAAACTTGGGAATAGGGGTAACTTGGTAATTATAATAACGATGAAAGATAATTTAGTAATTAAATTATGATTGTAGAAGGGCAATTGGATAAGTATGATACTACAGAAGGGTAATTTGGTAAATTAACCAACTAAAGGGGCAATTTGGTAATTTAGCCGATTAAGGGGTAAAATAGTAATCATGATAATGAAGGAGGGTAATTTAGTAATTTATCTAACTCAAGGGCAATTTAGTAATTAGAATAAAAGAGAAGGGCGATTTGGTAATCTAACCAACCAAATGGGAAATATGATAAGTGTAGCAATTATGAGGAGTGAATGGTAATTTAAAAAGTGTAGGGGATAATTTGGTGACCTAAACAGTATAAGGGGTAATCTGGTAATTATGTAATCTAAAGGGTAATATGGTAATTTGGCGAGGAAGGAATTGATACTTAACAATTACATAAGTAAAGGGCAAATGAGTAATTTGTACCTAACATGTCTTTAAGATTGTGGAACATTATAATATTATTCAAATAATGCTGATTAGCAAAGTAAGAGTATTTGATAATTAGGTTAGCCTTAATGATTTCTCTATGATATCCTGGATAATCATCTGAATAAGAAATGATTAATGATATCATAACGATTGAAAGTGAATAAGTATCGGATTATTGTGCTTTCATGATCACCTTAATTAAGACACTATTACTTAAAGTGGAAGACCTCGAGATCGGGAATGGTGACTCCTTAGCGGTCGCTACCCTAAGGACGTGGTTTAGTCCACAATTATTCTGGTATTTACCGGTGTGCCTTTGTGCCCCTGCCAGGCCCTATATCTTACTTTTTCTAGCTCTACGGACCTAGTTAGGGGGTATGCATACTTATGGATTAGGTGTCCTTGTCGGTAGGGTACTGAGTTAGCTTTATGCACCAGTACAACCAGAGTACCTTTGCGTCCTTGGGTTCGTGGTTGAAGGGTACTGAGTAGTTAGTATGAACCGGTACGACCGGTGTACCTTTGTGTCCCGGGTTATCGATCTCCCATTCGAGGCAAATAAATATGATTGATGTGCTGATTAAAGAAAAGGAAAGATATTATTATTGAAAGTGGAATATTAATGAGTCGGGCCCAGATGACTATGATATTGAGTACCGGTCCACCGGTTATATTTGTGGTCTAGGAGCGTGTTGTCCTGGTATGTGATATTGAGTACCGGTCCACTGGTTATAATAGTGGTCTAGGAGCGTGTTGTCCTGGTATGTGATATTGAGTACCGGTCCACCGGATATAATAGTGGTCTAGGAGTGTGCACCTCTCATTATTTATGTGTGTAGCTTGCATTATATGCCGTATACGGGCCTGTCTTTAAGTGTGGTATTAAAGGGTTATGGTTGTATGGTGGTATTAGGGTTTGCATGGTTGAATTTAGGGCTTCACGTGGAATTTTAGGGTTTGCATGAAAAAGGTTCGAAGGTTTGCATGGGGAGATTAATGTCTGCATGGGTATGAAATTTACGTGTGGAAAGTTAATTTGGGATGTAAGGAAGGTAATGTAAGTGTTGTTTGGGTATTTGAGCACTTGGGATGGAAAATAGCACGTGGAGCAAATTAAGGGTACGGAGGAGACTGAATTAGGGTTTTAGTGGTTAACTATGGATTGTTGAGGCTGTTTAGAGTTTTGGGTTATCACGTGTATTTGGTAATTAAAGTGTAATTATGGAATTTATGATTTATGATTCGTGCATATCCAGGGTGAAAGCCTCTGAATAAGATACTTAAGATACTAATCATTTAAAGTGGAAGAATATTGAGCCGGGTCCAGACTGATCCACCGATCAGAAATAGTGGTTAGGACATGATGTCCTATGTGTAACCATCCACCGGTAATAATAGTGGTCAGGCATTGTACCTGTGCGTTTCCGGCCCACCGACAATAATAGTGGGGTGACTCGAGCTCAATAAACACAAACCATAGTTTGCTAAAGATACTTAAAAGATACTAATTACTTACAGTGGAACACCATGTGAGCAAGAACCAGACCGATCCACCGGTCAGGAATAGTGGTGTAGACTTTGTCCTGCAAGTGATCGATCCACTGACAAATAATAGTGGTGTGGACTTTTTCCTGTAAGTGACTGGCCCATCGGCAATAATAGTGGGGTGTTCCTGTACTTACATGGATTGATAAAAGGCATGGTGTGAATCAAATTCTGATAAGAGATTAATTAAGTGATTAATCCAGATTATTCATGGGCCTTTGTACGTACTTTTACTCAGTTGATCTTATGCATTTATGAATATGCTCTTTTACGTCCTGCATGATTTATGTATTTATGTGCTGGCCTTAGTGATCAAGTCACCTTACTCAGTACTGGACCCGTATTGATACTACCTTGGTTGATGGGTCCTGTGATGATCCACTGATGGTGGGGAGCAGACCTCTTGTGCAGGTTTAAGATCAGAGACTGTTTTGGGGTGGCAGGCCTAACTTGAGTGAGTAGGCAATCCGGAATTTGACCCATCGAGTTTTATCTTGTTTAAATTTACTTCTATTTATAATTTACAAGTGTTATTTGAAACTTCAAGGGTATTGTAATTAACTCTTAATTTCTCGTACTCTGATTTTGTTGTATGATATTTCGAATCCTTATATGAATCGTTGGTGGATTGTTCTGAGCCTGACTCAATATCTTTCACTTTACATGATTAATATTTTAAGTATCTCATTCAAAAGCTTTCACCTAGATATGCATGACTAACTCCTACTATTCTTATCCTCCAAACCCTAGTTAACCAAACCATACCATGGAAACCATCACCAACCCTAACTTTCATGTAAACACTAACTCCCATGCAACCCTAGCTCCTCGTAAACCCTAGCTCCCATGCAAACCATTCATTCCCATGCAAACCCTAAAACCATTGTGGGAACCCTAACACCTCCATGCAAACCTTTATACCACCATACAAAATCCTAATACCGCCATGAGAACCCTAATACCACCATGCAAAACCTAATACCACCATGTAAAACCCTAATACTTCCATGCAAACCCTAATAACACCACGCATATGCTAATACCACCATACAAACCCTAATACCACCATGCATGCAACATTGACTCCATGCCAACCCCCAATTCCATGCAAACTTTATGACACTCCCATCATGTTTTTACAAACCCTATCATGCATGTCTTATGGGCCACACCATACAATAATATCACAACTCCAACATATAATATACATGCCACAAATTAATGTATCATCATACGCTAACTCCATATCATGCTGCACATATGATAGATATACAATTACACATAAAATACATTATAGTTCACATCACATGGCATGCATGGCATATAAAATGCATAATTACACAAACAACCTTTATACTCCCTTACCTAAAATGTCACTGGTCTTGGAGCACGTTCCTATATCTCTTGAGCGCTTTGACTGGGCTCACCTATTATGGGGGAAAACTATAATTAGGTTCCCTCCTAAAATTGATATTATTTACTAACTTATCCTAAGATTTGGTTTTTAATTAAAATAATACTATACTAAATTTAACTATATAAAACACTACTAAAAATACTAATAATAATATTAATGTAATTTAAAATGAATGGTGATATAAAGGTTTCTACCCTTCACCAAAATAATGCTACTAATGATAATAAAAATAAAATATTAGTAATAATAATAATATTAATAGAAATATCAATAATACTAATAATAACAATAATATAAGCCTAAAATTAGAAGGTAGGGTTTTGACCCTACCTAATGAAAGTACTATTTAATAATATTAATATTAATACTAATAACATATATTACTTATAATAATATAAAAATAATAAAGATAATAATAATAATAATAATAATAATAATAATAATAATAATAATAATAGTATTATTAATAGTAAATATAGCGATAATAATAATAAGATACACAAATGCGAATCCTAAGTAAAATTTATGGCGTTGGCCCTCCCTAGATAAATACTAATAATAAAAATAAAATAATAATACTAATAATATTATTATTAATAATATTATTAATAATGATAATAAAACTTATAATAATACAAATAAATGCCAAAAATTTGAAACTAACATCTTATTAACTTAAGACTACTCTCAACCCTATAAATAAAATTTAGCATTAATATTACATCTAATAATAATGATGTGATGATGATGATGATAATAATTATAATCAAATAAAAAGAGGATAAATTTAAATAAATTGGGGAGAATGGTCGAGAGGGTCTAGGGTTTTACCTTGAGTCGGCGGTGATGGGTGGCACTGGTGGTGGTGAGTGTGGTCGAAAAATTGGATTAAAAGGTGAAAAGTTAAGGTTTGAGAAGAAAGGGTGGAGAATAAGGGTGGAGGTTCAGGTGCTGATGGTAGCCTAGGCCGAGAGTAGTAAAGTGAGGGTGGTGGTGCAACAAGGGGTGGCGGTGTACGCCGGCAGAGGTGGTAGCCAAAAGGAAAATATGAAGAAAAAGTGGGGAGGAGAAGGAGAAAAGAGAAAATAAGGTTATGGCTAGGTGGAAGAGAATTGGTAGAAACTTTTTTTGTGGTGCAGAAAGCATTAGAAGTGGTGGATGTGGTGGTGAATGGTGGCTAGAAGGTTGTGGGGGGGAAATTTTTTAGTTTGATGGGTAGGGAACTTTGCATAACTATGATGACTTGTGTGAGAAGAATCGAGGGAGATGGGAGGCTTAGTTAGCTAGAGGGCAGTGTAGGGAAGATTTTTGTAGGCAGACGTGGTGGCAAAGTTGGCTGACGGTTGAGGAAAGATCGTTTGAAGTCACGGTGGTGCACAAGGTAGGCTCTTATGGTTTCAGGGAAAAAGTTTTGAAGGCAACCATTCAAAGGGTATTTATAGAGTTTAGAGGAAATGGTAGGGTTTTGGAAGTTGGTTGGAGGGCAATGTATGTAGGGTTTGGGGTAGTCGGCAGCGTTAATAGGCCAGTGCAATTTTTGGTCATGTTCGACCTTCCGTGAAGGAAATGGGAGATTTTGAGTATGAGAAAAGGAAAAAGGGTTGGACCATGATGAACGACGAGTCAAGAGGAAGAGAAAGAGAGAGGAAACAACTGATCAAATGACGCATGCTAGCAATGCCATTTTCGGACCTTCGAAGGTGCATATTTATGGCGGAGGAGGAGGAAGGAAGAAGGAGGTGAACATGGCGGTCAATAGAAAAAAAAAAGAAAAGAAAAGGAAGAATAACTAGGTTGGTTGGAAATAGCTATAAGACTTAAATGAAATGTGGAATTCCAGGAAAGGAAGCCACACAATGCAACGTTTGGTTGCCGCAGGAAGGAAGAAAAGAAATGACATTTGCGAAAGAAGAGAAAGAAAGAAAAATGGATTAGGCCATGCCAGGCCCAATCAGGAGAAATAAGGAAAGGAAAGAAATGATAAGAAAAACAAAGAAAAGAAAGGAAAAGGAAGAAAGAAAAGGAAAAAGGAAAATTTAGGTGGATTGGGGTCAAATAAATTAATTAGAATATTTTGGGTATTTAAAATAAAATTATTTAAATAAAATAATATTAAATTTCCTTTTCAAGCTAATTTAGAGTTTTAAAAAGAATTTTCCTAAATTCCATTTTTATTAGCAAAAATACCAATTTTCCTTTATAAAAGTATTTATAAATTTCCATATTAATTTTCCCTAAATAAATCCTTCCCATTTCAAGTAAAATAACTAATTGAATTAATTTTATAATAAATCCTTATTTAATTTTCTTTCTTAAAATAAATATTTTTGGGACATTTTAGTTATAACTAATACCTAATTCATGTGGTTATGAGAGCATAGCCAATTAGCCATTAAGATTAGGTGTGGCTAGCCCCAAATATAAGGTTGAGGTGAAAACAAAAGGAAACATGTATAAGGGAAAGAGAGATTTGAAATAGAATACAAAAAGAACTTTTCAATGCTTGAATTCTCAAGGGAACCTCAGTAATAATAAAAAAATTACAAGAATGAGGGACACTAGATAACCCTTAACTCTTAACATAAACCTAAGCTATCATTGAACACTATAACAACCAAAAAGTGATACTATTATTTTGACTTCCTTTTACTTAGTAAATCAAAATGCCTTAAAAGTGGAAGCATGCCCATATTTCATGTAACATACAATAATAGAAATTATAAAAAAAAGCATAAAATTACATGAGATAACAACATCTAATAAAATAAGATCCCATAAATCAACCATATAATATTAATCCAGTCAAAGCCTTAATAATAGTATCCAAAAACCATGTCCTAGATCTTACAACAATTAAGAGATATCAACAAATCATATTCCTTACTCAGCATGTTATTTATTGATTATAATAAACAATCCAAACTTTATTAAACCAATCTTAATCTATTTTTCACATAGGTATTGTGATGGGATTCTATCCAGCTCAATTAATCAATAATCAAATCATAAGAGGAATATAATCCTATAAAAAGGATGATAATCACTAAGGAGGTGTTACCCAATCAAATAAATTAATTAATGGGTAAACCTCACTAAGGAGGGCACACAACACCTATGCTAAACCTCAAAACCCAAATCAATAAGCACATGTACCCTTTATAGAGTGTATGGAATACCTATAAAGGTAAGTGGGCCTTTTTACCAACAGATCCAACTATGCACTTGAGGCCCTAATGAGAGGGAATAGATCCCTTTCTAAACTCCATTCCTTTTCTTTAAATTATTATTGTCTTAACATATTTGACATTCGTAATCAAAGATACTAAAATATTGAATAATATCAATTTAGCTATGAATCCAAATCAAAGGGCCATAAGGGTTTCTACAATAAATTAATCACCATATTCAAAACTAGAGGACCACAAGGATCATATTTTTTCTAAGCCATCACGACCTAACGTAGCCATGATGTCATAACCCAAATGACTTTCAAATTTCAAACAATCTAATCAATTAATGTGACTATTTACAATTATTTTCCAAGACCAACATCTAAAGTTAACTAGTCAAACTATTCACCAAAGAGACATTTTATTCATAATGATCAAAATCCCTCAAACCCTACTTACCACTTTATATAATATTTACCAATAATTTTTTTTATGAATAAATTTCTCATGAAAAGGCTAAACTATAGTAATTCCTAATATATTAGCATGCAGATATATTCTAAGACATGATTAAAGATAATACTACCCTAAGCATGAATCTAATATATTACACATGTAAAACCATATAATAAATTCTCTCATATATTATAATCCCCCACAATAATTTAAGATATGTATCATGGCAAATGTATAGTAACCTTTATACCCCTACAAAGAAAATAAATTGTGATAAAAAAAAAACTAATATTAATTATGCTAAAAAAACTCTAATATGTTATATGTCAAAATCTATCTAAAATTTTTAAAGAATATATATAAATACTTGGCATAGAAAGGAAGGATTGGAAAAGCGAAAGGTTCAAAATAGAATCCTAACCCTAAATATTCGTATTATTCTAATGACACCTGATATATTCTCACATGCATAGGTTTTTGTTTTAAAATATAAATGAAGGCATTTATCTTTAATAAATAAAACGATACCATACTACATTACTTAACATTTACTAATTGCACATAAAAGTATCATATTTCCCACAATTTCAGTTTCTAACACAACATGATAACATTTTCATTAGAATAAAACCTTTCATGGCTCTAACATAAAACATACAATGCTCAAAACGAAATCCTACATCTACGAAGTAGTTACATTTGAATTTCCTAAGAAATAACAAAACCAATAATAACTAAACCTTTAACCCTAATCCTCCACTAGTCTTCCTTTTTTTCCTTTTCCTTAACATAATGTAATAATATAGTATAAAGTAGCATAATATTATGAAGTAACATCATAAAAAATTTAATAATGAGTACTAAGAAAATCATATCAAGCCAAGGGGAATTTTTAGTTCAAGGGATGATAATTATAGTGCAACAAGGGTTGTGGGTGATGATTTGTTTGCTATGAAAATTAGGGAAATAGAAGAAGCTATGAGGTCAAAAAATAGGAGAAGTGTGGAAGTGTTTAGGCTCATTTAAGGGAATAAAATTCATAATAGGGAAAAATAAAAGATGATGTAGTTTGAGGATGAAGGGATTTGAAAAATATATATGGATGGTATGTTGTCAAAAGGATGGTCTAGTGGTGTGTAACAACATAGTGTGTGGGTCTTGGGGTAGATAAATATAGATATGTTGGTTAGATGGTAATGAAAGAGGTTAAGTGTTGGTTAATGGTTATTTTTATGAACACCTTTTTCAACGTGCAGCTCCTCTAAGCTTAGAACTCATGTATTATTGGAAAATCAACTTGATAGACTCACATTGATTAGGCTATGATAGTTTCCTAGATTAATATATAGTAAAAGCTCGAAGGAAGTGATGGGAGATTTTTCCATAACTATAGCATATGTAAGGTGATTGCTCAGTTGAGACAGGTTGGATTAGGATAGTTGAGGAATAGAGTTAAGGAGCTTGCATGTTTATTTTGCATGCAATAGATATGAACATTTGGAATTTGTGTGTTAAGGACACTTAGTGTTGGTGATGTGGTTTAATATGCAATAGTAATGGTATTTGAGAGTGCAACATGTTGTTTTCTAACTTATGGAAGTGGTACGTTAGAGAGATGGATGAACATTAAAGTGGGTTATGCTATATTAGGAAGTTATGATTTTTGTGGTTCTAAAATAAGAAAGAAGAAACAAAGTCCATATACTAACTCAAATATGGGGGGAGAGGTCTGATGATAATGATCAAAGGTAGAGAAATAAAGAAAGAAAAAATAAATGGAGATTAAGGGAATTATGGAGGATTATTGGTGAGCAAAACAAAGATCATCATGGCTAGAAGGATAGTACATTTGTATAGGTTAGAGTATAAAGGGTGGAATGATAGTACTGAGCAAGGCTAAGCACATTCTCTAATTCAAAAATGATAGGTTGGTCTCATGCATTTGGCCAGTAATAAAGGTTAAGGGTTTTGGGATAGGGAAAATAGTGTTGCATTAAAAAGGAAATATGTAATATCTGATCCTAAAATCTTTCAAAATGTATTTAATTATAAGTTTCTATAACATAAACTTTTTTTTTTAAAATGGCTTGAATTTTAATAAAAATTTAAGTTATAAGCATACCATATGAGTAGTTTCCCTAACCATTTTACCACTCTGCTTATATACTAACTCTTTTATTCTATAATAAACTAGTCCACTAGTTTACCCAAACCCATCGGCATGTTATCTTGTGATTGTAGATCTTTTTCTAATTTTGGTTCAAATCTCTTTCAAATGTGTATAAAATGGATATTGTTCTATCGCTGATTATAGATTTCTCTATGAAAAAGACGAATCGGAGTTTGAAGAAGGGGAAGGAGCTCTCGACCTACAAGAGTATTTAGTCAATCACATAGTTTGGGCTCCTAGAATATGGCACCCCTGGGGCTTTCTATTTGATTGTATCGAAAGGCCCAATGAATTGGGATATGACTTGTAGAATGTGAATAATGTGAGAAACACAAGGATCCTATATTTATTAACATATAGAGATAATGTGAATAATGTGAGAAACACAAGGATCCTATATTTATTAACATATACCATGTTTTTCACTGAGTAATTTGATGTTTTTTTTTGCAAATTTTGAGGGTAATAAAATAAATATGGGGGTCTCATGTTTTCTAAATAATGATAGTGTTTTTTCTTAATTTCTAAAACATATTTTTTTGTCCTAAAGGGTTTTATCTTTTATAAAAGGACACATGATGCCATCAAGTCATGTGATCCAACTTCTTCTTCTTCTCCATATAATTCTTTATTCAAAGATAATTGTAGAATTTTTAATTGATTCATTAGTTTAATCATCCTATAATTATATAAGAGCACAAAAAAAAGATCCCTATTTTTTCCTCAATTTTTTAAATTTTGTGATTGAATCCTTAATTTTTTATAATCTTAGAAATTTAAATTTTGTATAGATAATTTCCATCCATGCTATTTTCTAATAATTTGATATTAGAGCTATGTTTTTGAAGGGATATAGTAATTGAGATGGGTACATGATTTGATGCTAAAAATTTTAATTAATTTTTCAATTTCACAATATGGACATTGAATATTTAGGCAATTCTAATTTAGAAAAAATTAGAGAAAGTGTTGTCAATTCACTCTAACAAGTGAGAACCAATGATGGATGAGAGATTTGAAGAATTAGATCTGAAGGCCCTCCCTACAATAAAACTATGTTTTTCAAATAAGGTATTATAGGAAGTGGAAAAGGAATCAACAATTACTACCTTGTGGTTGAAGCTTGAGTCATTATACATGATAAAATCAATAGCAAATAGGATACTTTTGAAGAGGCATCTTCATGACCTAAAATTATGTGAGGGTCAATATTTGAAAGGTCACTTGGATGAATTTTAATCTATAGCTATGTATTTTCATAATATAGATATTAAATTAGATGACGAAGACTTGGCTATTATGTTATTATGTGCTTTCACTACATGCTTTAAGCATTTTTGTAAGATTATTTTATATAGTAAGAATTACTTAGTCCTTGAGGATGTAAAATCCACCCTGCTATAACAAAAGTTGATCGATTGTTAGTTGATTGGTAGAGGTACTTTTGAGAAAACACATAGTAAGGGATTGGTATCTAATTAGAGGACATGGGAGTAAGGGTCTAGTGACTATAAAAAGTCTAGATCTAAGATAGAGAGTTGGAAGAAGAATATGACATGTTATGGGTGTCATAAGGAGAGGCATGTTAGGAAGTTTTATTCTAATAGGAAGCTCATTTATATGTCTGGTGAATCATCTAGTACTAAGGTTGATGTTGTGTTACCCATAATGATAGTGATCGACATATGTTTATAGCCACTAATAGACAAAACAAGCTCAATGATAGTTGGATCTTGTATTCTAGATGTTCTTACCATATATTTCCAAATTGGAGTTAGTTTTAGTTATTCAAGGCTACTCAAGGTGGTATTATCTTAATGAAGAACAATGTTTCTTACATAGTTGTTGGGATGGGGATAATGAACGTGAAGATGCATGATAACGTGGTCAGGATTATAGTACCCAATCCTAAAATCCTACATATTATATTTAGAATTATGTTAATAAAAACTAAATTAATTTTTATTTTGAAATGGCTTTGAAATTCAAATAAAATTGTTAATTTCAAATGTACCAATCAAGATGTTTCTATAATAAATTGACTGATGCACCCAAATAATTATATTCATGTTCTTGACTAACCAACTAATTTATTTGCCTAAATTGATTGCTTGGTTTTCTTATGATTTCAGACCTATTTCTAATTTAGAGTTGAATATCTCTCCAATGCTTATGAAAACTTCTTATTTGAATTTAATTATGCTAATAATCACGTTTTGGTGTTTTGGTGTTATTTTCATATTAATTGAACCATTACATTATTTTAATTACCAAAATCTTCCTAAAATGCCACCCTTGGAGCAAGCCTCCCTTCTCTTTTCTCCCCACCTCCCCTTCTCTTCTTTGGTAATTGGGAAGCATTTATTAACTTTGGAGACTCTCCCTTGACTTACCAACCCTCTTAAATATCCATCACTGATCGCAGTCAACCCCTTGGAACCCAATCCAGTGATCCTTCATTTCTTATCTTGCCAATGCTCAATCTCCCTTCTTCTTGTAAAAATATCATTAACTGCTAAACACCTTTCTATTTTCCTCTATTATTCCTTTTATTAGGGAAAAGGTGATATCCTCTACAGCTTTCTCCTTCAATGTATGCAAGCCTTGTATACCTTTCACTTCTTTAAAACTTCGTTTTAGTTCTCTCTTGGTTTCCTTAAATAAAGAAGAATTAAAGCTAAGAAAAGTTGGAGAATTTAGATTCTCTTTTAACACCTTATTTTGAATCTAAAGGTGTTGTTTTAGGTTTCCCTCCTTTTTTTGACTTTCTAGGTTTTAATGAAGTTTTGGAACAGGATTTTTAATTATTTGTACCTTTTTCTCTTAGGAATTGAATTTCTACTAAATTGGCCATCTAGTAGGAGTTTTGTGCATGAAGAGTTGCTTTAAGGTAAGGCATTCTTCTCTTTAACATAATTAGGTTTATGTGATATATTGGGTTTCCATTTGGTAGTATTTATATGAGTATGATTTGATTGTGTTCCGTAGCATGAGCATGTGGCATAATCATTTCCAATTAAGTGTTGTGAGTTTTCTAACTTAAAAGTATGATTTGGTTAATTGTTTATATCACCATGTGTCCATCTGATCCTATGTGTGAAACACTTATTTTTATGTTTTTTTTACATAGAAGCAAGTAAGTCTTAATATGGTAAAGTGTAGTGAAATCTGATGTGTGTTTCATGAGTTTTGGTTATGTTTTACCTATACCAATCAATTAATTCCTTGCAAAAATCAATTGGTTTTGTGAACACTAGAATATTTTAGAGTTTTAGATCAATTACTAGCAAGAATAGTGAATTGGTTGATAAATTAGTCAACTAGTTTTGATGAATAGTAGATTCGTTTGTCAAACCTATTGATTAGTATCCCTATAGACTAGGTGGTTTGGTCTTTGCTTAGACCCATCTATGGTTGACCCAAACCAGTTAAAAGTAGATTGGTTAGTTAAACCCATTGATTGATTTTTCTCTACATAAGAATGTGTTGGTTTCTACTAGTTAGACTAAAATAGTCGACTAGTTCTCATGAATAGTTAGCCGTTGAGGCTAAATAATCAGCTGGTGCCCTTATTTTTATTTTATTCTAGGTCTGGTACAACCAAATTAGTCAACTAGTATGAGGATTGATCAACTGGTCTGACAAAAATCCATCTTCTTTGTTATAAATATTGTGTTTCTCTTAGGCTTTACGTGCTGATTTTTCCATGTATTTGGAATATTTTACTTATGCTTTCAACCATGACTGAGCTATGTCAAATTGAACTATCATGATTGTATTTGAAACTTGATTTATGTTGAGTTTAGTGCTAACCTTAAAAACCTAATTGGTATGGGAGTTTAGTGTGATCTCTAAACACCCAATTTGGTAGGTTAATGGCTTTTATGATTTTAGTGTTGCCTCTAAAGACCCAATTGGTGGCTTTTATGCTTTATTTTTAGTTTGGTATCATCTTTAAACACCCCATTTGGTGGCTTAATGCCTTATGTGAGTTTGGATTTATTATTTAGAATAACCCGATTGATTAAATATTAGATTTAAATTATGTTTGGTGTTATCACTTTAAAAACACTCAATTTTGTTATGTGTGGACTTGTTGTGATTGGCGATATCACATATACATAAATTAATGGTTTAACATTTTGTTTTATCCCTTTTTCTCTAGCTCTTAGAGTAGCTGCTGGGAGTTAGTGGGTGGGATGCCTTTTATCCCTTTTCAGTGCCTATTTCCTTCTTTATATGGTTGCAATTGGTAGAGGGTATATGCATATCTTTTAGGTATAGGAATATACTATAGCATGCCGGCATGTCACCAGTGTCTAATATAGGTGGGTGAGGTATCCTAGTACAAGCCCTCTAGTACTTTCTATTTTCCATTGCTTTGGTAGGTGTGGTATCCTAATCTTTTTAGCTGTCCTAGTGGAGACATTCAATGTGTGGTGGATGAGGTATCCTAGTACAAGCCCACTTAGTGCACTTCAAACATGTGTGGTGGGTGTGGTATCTTGATTTTTTGTAGCAAGTGCACACGATGTGTGGTGGGTGTAGCATCCCTAAAAAATAACCTTTGATGTATCCTAATCTTCTATTATGGGTGTGGCATCATATTGTGATTATCTTATGCTGCAATAAATTTTATTAATTGCGGAGAACTATGCATGGTCGAATGAACTATCTTACTAATAAGAAATCATGTGTTCATTAAAAGAGAATTTAAATATTGTTTACATTTTATTCATCACATATATTCCATTAATTCTATACTTCCATAACATTCATGCAAGAATGATATGTTGTACTTAAGTTGTATCATGATAACATCAACATGATATTATGTGACTTCAATATGTTGCATGAGTCTTTCATATTTTAGGTAGTATATTTTACCAGTACTTCACTATATCGATATTGCACTTGTCTTGTCATGCCTAAGAGTTAAATGATTTGAAAAGTTACAACTACCAGTTGGACTATGCTGATGACATTGACCATTAGTGTGCCATTACTTGGGTCAGAGGTTTATGGTCATGCCTAAAAGTTAGGCTCACCATTTATTAGTATTCTACTGATTGCGTTAGGATATTTTCTATTTCTGGTTATTTAAAATTTTAGCTCGGATTCCCATATCTAATTTTATAAACTATCAAGTTCATCCTATCTATGATGTGGCTCTATTATCTATGCCTTTGCATTGTCACATTATTATTATGATCATGTATTATTTCGTTCCTTGTTATGTTTTACCATGCATCAGGTATGGGTTAAGGGATGATCACACCTCTCTCATTTTTGATGTGGTAGTAACATTCTCCAGTTTTATTTTTAAATCACTTATGCATTTTCTTATAAAAAAAATTTCTTGTTAAAAAGCTTGGGTGTTACAAGAAAATTATCCAATGTGAGACAAATCCTAAAGATGACAAAGAAGATTATCTCTTTTAGTTCTTTGGATTTTAATGTGTTATTGAGGGTAGAGCCCTAAGAGTTACAAAAATGGCTGTAGTGGTGATGAAGGGAAAGCAGGTTAGGACACTATATGATTTGTTAGGTTTTACTAATATGGGGATAAGTAATATAATAATGTTGTGGTTAATAAACTTAAATGTTACGAGACTCTGGTACAAGAGATGGGACACATGAGTGTCAAGAGTCTTCCTGAGCTCTCCAAGAGGGGCCTATTGGATGGATAGAGTATAGGTATTATGGAATTCTGTGAGCACTATATTTTTGGCAAGTAGAATAGGATTTGATTTTCAATAGCTAAGAATAGTAGTGAAGGCCTCTTATGTATATTCATTTAGATTTATGGGGTCTAGTGGGAGTGGCTTCCAAAGGAAGTTCATGGTACTTATTCACATTTATTGATGGCTATTATAGAATGGTATAGGTTTATTTCTTAAAGCATGAGAATGTTGTTTTTGGTGTTTTCAAACTCTAGAAGACCTTCCTAGAGAAGTAGACTAGGAAGTAGATTATGTGTGTAAAGATAGATAATAGTCTTGAGTTTGTTGAACAATGTTTCACTAGTTTCTTCAATCACCATGGGATAACATAACACTACACATGTGTTGGAATACCACAACATAATGGGGCTACTGAGTGGTTGAACAAAACCCTGTAAGAGAAGGCTTAATGCATGTTATCACATAGAGGGCTAGGCTAAGAGTTTTACGATAAGGTTGTTCATATGGTAGCATACCTAATAAATTGGTCCATTGAGTTGAAGACACCTAAGGATTTGTGGTTCGTAAGCTAGCTGATTACTCTAATTTACATATCTTTTATTACCCTATTTACGCTTATGTGAATTATGTTATATTTGAGCCTAGATCTAAAAAAGTGTATCTTTTGTAGCTTTACATTCAAATTAAAGGGGTATATGTTATGGGACCCAACAACATCCAAGTACTTAACCAACAGGAATGTTACCTTCAATGAGTCCATGTTCCTCCAAAAGATTGAATCTCATGATGGTTCCTCTAAGAAGGTGGATTAGGATAATACTTTGGGTGAGGTGGATGTTGAGGTTGAATTGGATGGAAAAGGCCCTTTTGATAAACTCACAATTCCTAAGGTGGAGTTCTCATGGGTATTCACTTTAGATTATCAACTTCTTATTGTTTCAAATCCAAAGAGGAAGATGAGTTCCTAGTAACTATTCTATATTCAAATGCCATTAGTTGTATCATGTATGTTAGGGTGTATTGTAATACCCCAAAAATCCTAATTATGGAATTATGGTAAAATAATGATTTATTAGAGAAAATTAAGAAAATATATTACTTCATTAAATAAAGAGGAAGTTAATTAAGGAAAATAAGGAGAAAATAATAAATAAATTATTTAGAAAATTTTGGACATTTTACTAATTAAAATGGAAGTTAACGACAATTTATCCAAAATAGCCTAACTAATTTAAAAATGGATTTAATTATTATAATTAAAATAATTATTATTAAAATTAAATATCTAAATTAGTTATATAAATAAATAAAGAACAAATATCCCCAACCATTTTATCATTTTCCATTTTCCTTTTTCTTCTTTCTTTTCTTTTTCTTTCTTCCTCCTTTATTTTTTTTTCTTCTTCTTCTTCCCCCGGTTTGGGCCAGCCCGTCGGCCCAAATCTCCTTTCTCCCCCCCTGGTCTCACGCGCCAGGCCTGCCAGCCTTCGTCGCCTGTTGCCCAGCCGGCCGAACCGCCCCCTCTCTCTCCTTTCTTTCTTTTCCCTGGACCGACCGGTCCACCCCGCCCTGTCTTCTTCCCCGACCTGCACCCCAACCTGTAAATCGACCTGCAACACGATCTTCGCCGGCAGCCACCTGCGCCGACCGTCCTCCCCTGCTACCCTATCATTTTCTTTCCTCTTTTTGACCTCAACAACCCCTGTAGCTCCCTCCCCATGTGCCCATCTTCTTTCCTCTTTCTCCCCCTTCCCGACCGAACCTGCCATGGCAGGACCTGCACCACCTACCACCGGCCGGCCACCTACACACCTGCCCCGCACGGCTCCTTCTCCCCTTGTCGTTTTCCCCTTCTAATTGCCTATAAATACCCCCATTGGCAGCCCCGATCAGCTCCCTTTTCGATTTTTGCCCCGAAACCCTGCCTCTCCGCCGCCTCAAAAAGATGGGATTTCCACCGTCACCGGTGACAGCCGCCGCCGCCACTGCCCACCGTTATCATCCCTGCACTTCCCTCTACGAAACCAGACCACCAGTACCCCTCCCCTTGCCCTGCACGTGCCTCCCTAGCCGTGCAAGATTCCTATCCCGAAACCGCCACCTCCAGCCTTCGCCGCCCTTGCGCCGCCTTCCACCGCCAGCTCAGCCGCCACTAGAGCCTCCTCCACCCTCCAAAATGCCCAGCAGACCTCCCTCTACCTTCCCATAACTCCATCTTCCCCTGCCTCCCCCTCCTCCTTCCTCCCTCATCTTCCACCTCTCTCCACCACCCTCGGCCGCCGCCGTCGCCGCTGCGCGCCACCACCCTCATTCCAGTCCCCTTCACCTACTCTTTCTTTCCCCACCTCAAACTCCTCCTTTTCTCCTCCCATCTAACCACCACCTCCATCTTTTCCCCCCTTCTCCTCCTCCACCGCCGCCGCCGTCGCCGCCACGCGCCGCCGCCGGACCACCACCGACCCTGGGTGGTTCTCCACTCATCCAAACCCTAATACCCCCTTTTATATAACTACTACTATTTTCTACCAATATTAATACTATTATTATTATTATTATGATTATTTCTTTCATTACTATTAATATTATTATTATTATCATTATTATCATTATTATGGTCTCCATCATTAATGTTCTTATTTTCTTACTATTACTAACATCCCTTTTAAACCCTAACTGGTATTATACTTAACTTTGGTCTTATTGTTATTAGTATTAACATTTTATCATTATTATTTCTATTACCTTAATAAGGTTATTATTATTGATACTTAACCATACTGGGTTATTGTTATTGTTATTATTATTGCTAGGGTTATTATGGTTATTATTACTATTATTACTTCTATTATCCCTACTATGGTTATTATTGTGGTTGCTAAACCTTACTTGGTTGTATTATTGTTATTATCATTACTACTAGGAGTATTACTACTATTATCATCATTATTAGTATTATTACTATTATCATCATCACCCTTAGGAATAGTTACTTGTAATATTGTGACCTTATTATATTATTATTTCAAACCTAACACCATTGTTAGACTTAATCTTAAAAACGCTAGAGTTCTATTACTTGAAACATAAGTGTCACTATTAGTAGTCTTATTATTATTATTATTATTATTATTATTATTATTATTATTATTATTATTATTATTATTATTATTATTATCACTATTTTACTATGACTAGTGAACACTAGTATTATAAAAATGGAACTAATGGGCTTAATAAAATAAGTGTAACAATAAGTATCATAAATAACTATATTTTGACTACTAATATTTAGTTATTAATTCTAAGGTAAAAACCCTAGTTTTTGTATAACACCCTCTTTAGTAATAAAAACTCTAATCCTAAACTAGAATAAGGAATTGTGGTACTTATAAGGGGAAACTAATACTTAGCATTTCCCCCTTTTATAGGTAATCCCGACCCAAAGCCCTAAGGAGTTAGAGGAGCATGCTCCAAGCCCGGCGTCGCCTTAGGTAAGGACGAAGCTATGGCCTTGTGCTATGTGTGATGTGTTGATGGATGATGAGCATGCCATGTTAAGGTGTATTTATGCATGTGTAATGAATAACCTATTTTGTGTAGCGCAGCATGGATAATGAGGTATGTTGTGTGTGCCTTATACTATACGTGTATGACATGCTCCATGTTTGATGTTGATGTTAATGATGTGACTTGATATAACCCTCTAGGACATGCATGCTAGGGTGATTGTTATGATGATATGGGAATGAAAGGATAAAAAGGAAATAAATGGGAAGTGAGTTCACTAAGGGGGGATATGAGGTTGACCTAAGTACCTCATGATCCATGAGAGAAGATTTAATAAGGGAGGAATGACCAAAATAAAAGAGAGTTGGGGAACCATGCATGGGAGTCGTAAAATTGGCATGGTGACTTGGGTTGTTTGCATGGGATGGCTAAATCTTGCATGGGGGCGAATCTTATGTGAGAAAAGTGAAATTATGGTGTAAATAAGAGAATGGGAGAGTTGTGGAGCGATTGGAGACTTGGGATGAAAAATAGTATGTAGGTTGGTGCAAGGGTGTATGAGGAATCCGATTAGGGTTTTTGGGAGAAAATGGAAATTTGGGAAGTACAAAAGTAATAATGATTAAGGAAGGGTGGAGTATGGGTTAGAGTGAGATTTCATTTATATAAAAGGTGAGTACGGGTTCCCATGTGGAAGAAGAGACTTTGGGATGAAAAGAGAGAGGTTACTTGTGGGAGAAGAAAGGTACTAAGGTTGAGGTGATCAACTAGGGTTTTCATGGTTATGTGCTGAATCGAAAGGTAAAGTGATATGTTTTGGGAGACGATCTAATTGAGGTAATATGTGGGGCGTTGAATGAGGTAAAGGTAGCGTAAGTGGGAGAAGGTTGGGCCACATTGGCCCAATTAGGGTTTTCAAGGGAAAACCCTAGGGGGTGATGGGAGGTGGAGTTGATGTCATGAGGGTAGGGCCTAACCCACACCCGTAGGGGTTGACTCTTTCATCTAAGGGTAAGTGTAAGGGAATGGATGTCAAGGTGTGATAAGGGGCGCAGGAGTCTCAAGGTATGGGACGGGCCCCCTGGGGAGGATAGACGTAGAGGGTAGTTGATATGCATGTCAAGGGAGGAAAGCTTTATTTGATAAGACACGAATAAGATACTAATTACTTAAAGAGTAAGATTGTTGAGCCGGGCCCAGACCGATCCACCAACATAATGGTGGCTAGATGTCGGGGTGCCCTGGAGACCGATCCACCGGCTATAATAGTGGGGTTCCCGCACTCTCATGGATTCATAACAATTATGATGCGAATCGACTATAATTATCAGAGTTATGAAAAGAGAAAGTTGGGTTGGACCATAACCGACCTACATCATCCATAATATTACATGTTGCTTATGTGATTGTGCTGTGCATGTTATGTTGTATGATGGTATGCTTTGCCTTAGCGCACCTGCGTCCTTACTCAGTATTGGACCTATACTGATACTACCTTGATTGACTGGGTCCTGTGATGATCCACCGATGGTGGGGAGCAGACCTCCTGCGCAGGTCTATGATCGGGTACTATCTTGGGGTGGAAGGCTTGACTTAAGTGAGTAGGCGATCCGGATACTGATCCTTTTTGGGGACTATTCTGTTAACTACTTTTGTATTACGTTTCCTGTTTTAAAGAAAAAGCATTATGGGGTTGTAATCCTAAATCGTATTCAAACTTCTGTTTGACTTATATCTTATTAATGATTTATGCTAAATGTCGTCTTACGTTTTATGATACTTTGTACTTATTGATGATCGGATTTAGCCTTAGCACTAAGTACCAGAACGGTAGATGAACCGGTCTGGTACTAAGTGTGGCGGTAATACCCCCAAGTTTACGGTTTTACTTCTTTCGCTTCCGCTAAACCTTTTGATTTAAACGAAATTTTTTAGTAGTAAATTTGGGGGTGTTACAAGTTGGTATCAGAGCTTTTGATTGTTGAGAATCGGGTTTTGGTTAGAGATTCAATTCTCACGATCCTAAATGTTTTAACTAAAAATGTATTTTGCTTCTTCAAGTGTTTCTTTCTTTTTAAAATCCGGATTAGCTTGTGAGGATAGTGTGATTGGGTAGTGTAAGTGGCCTTGTGTTTTGTGACCTTTATTTGCTTTTTTTAATTAGTTTTCCCTTAAGGGGATAGTGACCCCACTAGGTTTACCCAAGTCTTACATATTTAGTGGAGTGATAGCCTTAAGTCGTACTTGGCGGGTGTGGTATAACGGGGCGAATAGTAATATATTGTGGTGAAGTAGTTTCACTTTCAGAGTTGTGAGGAACTAGATTGGTGACTTGCCTAACCCTAAGTATGTACTTCTTCCTTGATTGAGTTCCATTGTATTTGGTTGGTTAAGCATTGATTTAAACTCGTAAACATCAAGTTATTTCTCTTCGGATTTACCTTTAACCTAATTATTTTGATAAAGGCCTATTCAATCGTTTTGTCAAGTTTCCACTATTTAGGTTTCCACGATATATGGTAAATATAGAAAAGGCTCACTTATAAGTAGTGAAATAGATCCTTAGGTACTTGAAGGGAATATCTTCAGCGTGTATTGAGTGTGGAAGATCATTTGATTCACTAGTTAAGTTATTGGACTTCGACTATAGTGGAGACTTTAATGAAAGGAGATCCACTAGTTGTTATGTTTTCTATCATATTGGTTTGGCTATTAGCTAGAGGTCTTCTCTACAGGAGGTGATTTCCTTATCCAATTTTGAGGTAGTGTATATGTCTATGATAAAGCCTTTTCAAGAAGCCTTGTTGCTTGGTGGTTTAAACGAGAGTTAGGTTGTAGTCATGGTTCTCCATTTTTTCATGGTGATAGTTGTTTACCAAAGAATCAGAATCCATTCAATTATTAAACAAAGCACATCGACATTAGGTATCACTTTATTCATGGAAGTGTTACTAGAGATAAATTTGTGGTGTAGAAAGTGGGTAATTTGGATAATCTTCTTGATATTCTAATGAATCTCCTGAATGTGCATAAGTTCAAGTATTTTTTTAAACTTGATTAGTGTTCATAGGTCATAACGTCCTATGTTGGGCCATAGTTTTTTGTAGAGGTATTTACAAGTTATGCATCACAAATAATATGTCAAGGTGGGGAATTGTGAGTTTAGACTGGGTATTTGAAGCACAACGTAATATTGTGTTAGTTCATGCACATATTGGAGAACGTTAAGTATAGGATGTGAATTATGTGAGACATATAGGTCCCATGTTTATTAACACATACCATGTTTCTTAGTGAATACTTTGATGAGTTTTTTAGCTAAATGTCTATAGTAAGGAAATAAACACGGGGTCCCACGCTTTTCTTTATATCTACATCACATTATTTTGCCCCTTGTGATTTTATCTTCTAAAAAAGAAGACATGATGACACCCTAGCCATCAAGTTGTGTGACCTAACTTCTTCTTCTTCTTCTCTATAAAATTATCTATGTAAAGAGAATTGTAGATTGATGTAATTAATTGATTAGTTTGTTTTCTAATCCTATAATAACATAAAAGTTTGAATAAAGATAATTATTTTCCTTAATTATTCTATATTATGATTGAATCCTAAATTTTTTATAATATTGTTAATTCAAATTTGGTTTGGATCCTTTCAATCCACATTATTTCACAACACTTTCATTTAGCTAAACAAACTCTGTAAGAGTTTTGAGGATTTTATTACTTCTCTATCTCCCTCACTTGTCCCTTCCTTCTATGGTAGTATTAGTTGTGTCTTTGCCTTCTTACATCCCCTTCCTTGATTTACAACCACTCTTCCATGTCTCACTCACTGCACTCTTCCTCCCCCACCATATTATGTATTTCTCTTACAATTGATTGTCCACATTCATCCAAGTTAGCCTTTCTCTCTCTTTTTGAGGATCTCAACCTAACCCTTGTTTAAAGTCTAAACCTAATTCATTTTCACACTTTACTTTTGCACATTATTAATCACTCCTATTCAGTTGTGGAAATAAACTTCTATATGTTGGTCATTCCTTATTTTTCTCCTTTTTCTTCTTTACTAGGAAAAACAAAGGATTTTCTCTTGCCTTATTTTCCTTCATTCAATTATTATTTATTTTTTCATCTCCTAATCTTAGCCTTAGCTCCACCCCATTCCCTTGAATCAAGGGATATTTATGGCTTTAAGAAAGGCTTAAGCACTTGGCTTCCTTCCCTTTAAAATTATATTCTAGGAGAAAGGTTGTGCATGATGCTTCTTGTAACACCCCCAAAATTTACTACTAAAAATTTTTGTTTTGTTAAAAGATTAGTGGAAGTAAAATAACAAACAATGAATTTCAAGGATATTACCGCCACACTTAGTACCAGACAGGTTCACTTATACCGTTTCGGTACCAACTTGTAGCTAGAGGTTGAAAAAATTATGTACAATACTTTGATACTAACTTGTAGTATCAGCTCAAAACGTTTAAACATCGATAAAGGTTTTATGAAAATACCTGATACCAACTTGTGGTACAAGCTTAAACATTTGAAATAGAAAAAAGTTTTTGAAACCACCTCTAAGCGTAAATGTTCTTACAACAAGAAAAACTTCGTTAAACTAAAACTTTTTGAACTGCTAACTTGTGGAATTAGCTTAAAAAGAATAAATAATGGAGGAGCGGTCAAAAAAACACTTTAGAATCAAATAAAAATTTCGAAAACTAGGTTTATTTTAAAAAACGAGCATGGTCAAAAGGACCAACTACTCTGATACCAACTTGTAACACCCCCAAAATTCACTACTGAAAATTTTTGTTTTATTAAAAGATTAGTGAATGTAAAATAACATACAGTGAATTTCGGGGATATTACCGCCACATTTAGTACCAGACCAGTTCACTCATATCATTTTAGTACTAAGTGCTAAGGCTAAAAATGAAATATCAATTTCTAGAAATTTAATTCATATTTAAAATCAGAGTAGCGCAAGTAAGCATTTACAAGAGTAAAATCCACTAGTGTTGGTTATAAGAACAAGGATTTCATTTAAACCAGATAATAGAAGAGGAAGGATGAAACCCAAAAAGCTGGATAATCCTTACGCTCTTTCCCGTTACCCACTTAAGTAGCACCTGAAATTAGACTTGTAATGAATAGTGCCCATTGAATAGGCAGGGGCCCTACAAAGGGAACCCTTCAGTACTACGGTACTGAGTAGCCCTTTAAAATCAAACTTAAATGTAGGCCCGTAATGTCACGCATGATACAAATCTATATACATATATAACAAGATATGTACATATAACATTCACATAATTAACAATCACATCAGATATCAATAGGTCGTTATGAACAATCGATACTTTCGGGCCATAAGCCATGTCATAGTGCAAAATCAATACATTCGGGCCTTAAGCCATTAGTCCATCATTATTCAATCAACTCTCATATTTTATATCCATGTAAGAATGGGAACCACACTATTATAGTCGGTGGATCGGTCACTTATAGGGCAGAATGCACCTAACCACTATTATATGCTAGTGGATCGGTCTCTAGGGCAAAACACTCCTGGCCACTATTATTCGTTGGTGGACAGGTTTGGCCCCGACTCACATGGTGTTCCATTATAAGTGATTGGTATTTTTCCTTAACTTTATTCACATCCATGATTCCTTTTATTGAGCTCGGGACCCCCACTATTATTGCCGGTGGATCGGAATACATATCAACATCATCGAGGGAAACTTGCTCTTGTGACACTATTATCCGATGGATCGCCACTCATAATCACTTGCCAGAGCAACACACTCCTGGGCCGCTATTATATCCGATGGATTGGTACTCATAATCACTGGCCAGGACAACATGCTCCTCGGCCACTATTGTAACCGGTGGATCGGTACTCAATATCATAAGTCAACTAGGCTTGGCTCATTAATCTTTCACTTTCAATATTAGTATTTTTCCTTTCTTTAATCAGTAGAACAATTTCCATTTTTTTGCCTCAGAAGGGAGATTAAGAACCCGAGACACAAAGGTACACCGATTGTACCGGTGCATACAAGCTACTCAGTACCCTTCAACTATGAACCCAAGGACGCAAAGATACCCTGGTCGTATTGGTGCCTAATGCTACTCAGTACCCTACCAATAAGGACACCTAATCCATTAGTATGCAGACCCCCTAACTGAGTCCATAGAGCTAGATAGAGTAAGATATAGGGCCTGGCTAGGGAATAAAGGCACACCAACAAATACTAGAATAATCGTGGGCTAAACCATGTCTTTAGGGTAGCGGCCCCTAAAGAGCCACCATTCCCGATCTCTAGGTCTTTCACTTTAAGTATTAGTGTCTTAATTAAAGTGATAACGAAAACAACAATAATCAGATACTTATTCACTTTCAGTCGTTCTGGTATGGTTAGTCATTTCTTATTCAGGTGGTTATCTAAGATAATAGAGAGAAATCATTAAGGCCATCATAATCTCATATAATTTCGAATTAGGGTTTGTTCTCGTAATACGTACTAATTATCAATTACTCTTACCTTACTATTCAGCGTTATTTAAGTCATATTATAAAATTTCACAATCACAACGACATGTTAGGTATAAATTACTCATTTACCCCTTACTTATATAATTGCTAATTCATCCCTTCCTTACTTGACAAATTACCATATTATCCTTAAGGTTGCATAATTATCAAATTACCCCTTTCTTGGTTTATGTTACTAAGTTATCTCCTACACTTTTTAGATCACCATTCACCCTTCATAATTGTTAACCTTAACATATTTCCCATTTTGGTTGGTTAGATTACCAAATTGCCCTTATCCTTTATTATAATTACTAAATTGCCCTTAAGTTGGATAAATTACCAAATTGCCCTTCTCCTTTGTCATAATTACCATTTTACCCCTCTCAGTTATTATAATTGCCATATGACCCCTTTCAATTATTATAAATCCCAAATTACCCTTCTTTATAATTACAATTATTAATTTACCCTTCTTCATAATTATAATTACCAATTTACCCTTCTCCATATTTATAATTATTAATTTATCCTTCTCCATTCTTATAATTACTATATTGCCCTTCTCCATTACTAAAATTACCATAATGCCCTTTTATTGGTTAATTTACCAAATTACCCTTTTGTATTATCATAATTATCCAATTATCCTTTTATAATCATAATTTACTTACCAATTTATCCTTCATCGTTATCATTATTACCAAGTTACCCCTTACTCCTAAGTGTGCCAGAAATATCCTTTTAATTTAGAAAATTACCCTTCTATCCCTTACTTCCAAATTACCATTATATCCTTTTATTTACAAAATGACCACACTACCCTTTTGCTTATAAAATTACCATAACACCCTTTTACTTTAAAAATTACTATTTTACCCCTTTACATCAAAAATTACCATTTTTATCTTTCCTTACGAAATTACCATTTTCCCTTCATTTTCAAAATTACCATATTACTCCTTTACTCCCAAAATTACCATAATACCCCTTTATTTATAAAATTACCATTTTTCCATTTAATCATAAAATTACCGTATTACCCTTTTCCCTCCAAAATTACCACTTTACCCCTTTCATTACATCACCTTTATTAAGTTAACATTACCACATGGAATAATAATATTAACACTCCATTTTAACAATATCCAACTCCACCAACTATTATATTTTAATATAATACATATTATCACCCACGCATATTAGGCCACATTCTTATAGAATAAATATTACTAAAATGCCCCTAAGGCTCACAATAATATTATTCAAGCATAAATGGCCACAATAACATAATATGACATGGATAAGTACTTTAACACTTTCATTAATAATCAAGTTCTTCCCTTAGACAAAATTTAAACATATGGCACATAAAAGAGCATACTTTCCTTTTTATTAAACAATACAAGCAAATATATAAATTATACTAACAACCATATATCAAAAAAAAATATTTTCAAAATCCTAATATGTAAACATACGTATATCCATGCATTTAAGTGGAGTTTAACGATTACATGAATTCCTAAAAAAATCAAATATTACCGGTATCATAGTTAAAGATTCAAGCTTTAAATAGTAAAATCAACACCTAAAAATAATATCAATAATTATTATATTAGAAATAAGAAAATCAAAGCATAAGACCTTATAAAATTTACTTAATGAAATATTTAACTTAAATATTATGTTACCTTAAAATTTTTAACCCAAAATAAACCAAGAATATAACAACTCATGATACTAATGTAGCATGAGCTGCATGCAAAAACAAATGGAGGAGGCTCAAAAGGGGGCTAAAGGAAAGGAAAAATGGCTATTTTTGGGTTGGTGGTTTGGGGCTAGGAAAGAAGATAGATGGGGGAGGTTTGGAGGAAAGCGAAAGGTGTATGAGTGAAGAGAGGGTGTAGGTGGTTGTCGAGGATGGGTTCACGGTGGCCAAGGGGGGTAGCGACAGTGAGGCCACGAAGGTGGCTGCCAAAGTGGGTTGAGGTGGAGGGGCTGAGAAGGAAGGAAAAGAGGACGAAAAAAAGAAGGGGTTTGGGGAATTTTTACGGCCAAAGAATGTATGGGGAGTGTAGAGGAGGTTGTAGGGAGTTGAATGGTGGGTTGGGTGGCGGCATAGGTAGCCGAAGAATTTCGAGGTTGCGGGTGGGCTACCGAGAATGGGGGAAATGGAGAGAAAATAGGAGAGGAGGAAGAAGGGTTGTAGGATGGCTTGAGAGGGATATTGGGGTGGTGCAAGGCTGAGGTGGAGGGTGGCAGGGAGTGGTACAAGGGGTTGGTGAGGCGGATAGAGTGGCGGAGGGTGGTTGCAATGTAAAAACAGGCGTGGAAATAGGAGAGGAAGAAAATGACAGAGAAGGGAGATGGGGGTGAGGTTCAAAAATAATGGGGCAGGAAAAAGGGTGAAGAGGAGAAGAAAAAGAAGAGGCGGGGTAGGGGATAGGTGGCTGATCGGGAGACAGTGTTTAGGGTGGCAGGGTGTCGTAGGGTGGTAGGTAGAGGGTGACGAAGAGGGGGAAAGGGGAGCCATGCGGGATGGGGTGCATTGTTGCCCGGTTCCAAATTGGTCAAAATACAAAGGAAAGAGAAAGAGAGAGGGAGAGACAAATGGTGGCAGTGCTTGCAGGCTATGATGGTCGGCGTGGTGCTTAGGGTGGGAGTCATGGCCGAAAAACATAGGTCGGGCGACTGGGTCAAGGCATAGAGAAGGAAGAAGAAAGAAATGAGGGGGGAGGTGCAGGCCGGCGTAGGTAGGAGGGCGAGTGGGCCGGCCTGGCTTGGGAAAAAAGGAAGGGAGGGGGTTTGGGGTGTGTGCACATGGGGAGGGAGAGGAAGGAGAGGGAGAGGGGAGATGGGCCAGTGGCCCATGTATAGGGGAGAGGCCTGGTGCGGCAGCCCGAAAGAAAATAAAAGGAGATAAAGGAGAAGGAAAAGAAAAAGGAAGAAAAGGAAAATGGGAAAATAGGAAAAAATAATTTAATTTAATTTAGAAAATAATAAAATAGAATATTTTTGATAAATTATTTTATATAATAATTTAATTCAATAAATTGGTTCAAAAAGGATAATTTTAGTAAAATATTAGTTTCGAAAATTATCTAAATGAAGATAATATGATAAAATAAAATAAAAATATTTATTTTTAGTTTAATTAAATACTCCTATCCAAATTTATATACTCAAAAATTCATAAAATAATTTTAAAAGATAATTTATTTAAAATAAAAGCTATTAATTAAATTATACGTTTCCTAAAATTTTGGGGGATTACACTTCTAGTTCATGGGAATATTTTTTTATACATCTAAACTTGTTTCTTTGACATGTTTAAGATGTTTCTTGAGGTTCTTGGAAGTATTTTCCAAGTTAAAATAACTTTCTTGAAGAATTGGTTCAAAAATGAGGAATCTTGAAAATAGGCAATTTTTGTGGAATAAAACATAGTCTTGTTGAGTTGGTCAATTGGTTAATCAATCAAAGGTGATGAAATGATAGTTGGTATAAGTCAACTTCAACAATGCAATATGTATAATGACCACTAGGATGTCAGTTGTAATTAACTAGGGTTTTGGTATTCGGTGTTGATTTTCTTGTAACAACTTTTTATACTAAACCCTTCTTTTGATGAGTATTAGAGGGCTATATAGAATTGTTTATATAACTATACATATGGTTTAATTTTGTGTGTTGTATGAGGTGTGACGTTGAGTTGAATATCAAAAGTCCCTTTGTGAGTTTTTCAATTTATTATGTGTGTTTTTAGTCATTGGAAAATTACTATATGTAGTATCTTTTGATTGATTTTAGTGAGTGATTTTTTGTGATTCTCATTAGAAACCCATTAATTAATATCTTCATGAAATATCAAAGTTCTCTCTTGTGTATGTTGGCATGTTACACGAAATCTAAAGAATATACATTTGTTGGTATTAAGTTCTTTCAACCCACATTCATATCAAAAGTCGTATAAAAGATCATCTTGAATCCTTCCTTTAGGCCTTCTCAATCTTAATATGCATTATTTTTCTTTATAGAGTTGAATATATTATGGCTGGGTAGATCAAAATGCTTTCTCCAATTTCATTCATTAGATTATGTGATCAAGTTGTCATTGAAGTTTGAAAATCAAGACAAGACCACTAAGGTTATTTTGAAAAATTACATTTATTCTTCTCATATTGATGTTACCTCAAGTTTAAATATAGGAGACAGGAGAGTGATCAATGAGAAAGGAAATGATATGATGGTCGAAGATGTTCCTAATAATGAGCAATGATTTATGTATCGAGGATATGGACATTTTGCTAAGGAGTGTGCATCTTGATGACCATTATCATTGAGGGAGGTTTAGAGAAAAAATGGTAGTGTTGTTTCTAAATCAAGGAAATAAGGCATGGATGTATTTGATCCTAGTGAGTGCAAAAGTTTGGATGCTGAAGAAGGCAATGTTTATTTCATGTTGAGGGGCTTTGAATTGATGTACGAAAAGGATGTGCGTTATCAACCTATGGTTATTTTGTGAACATATGACAATATTGTGTATGAGGTGACTTTAAAGGATTTGAAGACTGATGATGATGAATTCAATGGTGTAACATGCGAATAAAAGACATGTGGAGATCAAGCCGTGAAGATTCTAAGTGATTCAAGAGTCATGCATGAAGATTACATGGCATACGCCTCATATTCCTAGCTTCAACATGGAATCCAATTTGGTTCTTCACCATAATTCAAGTTATTTGGTGAATTTTCAAACATACAAAGGCGAACTCTAAGACATTTTAAACATACACATCAACTAGGAATATATATTCTCATTTGTTGGAAGATCTTATTTAAAGATTCAAATTTGAGGTCAAATTTCTTTCAAGAAAGGGGGAAAGATGTAAGTTCATAATTGTTAATACATCAAAAATGATTTGTTTAACATGCTTAAGGTGTTTCTATAGTTTCTTGGAAGTGTTTTCCAACTTAAAAATGCTTTCTTTAATCTTTAATTCAAAATTGAGGTAACTTACAAATAAGAAATTTGTTACAATCAAACAAAGCCTTATTGAGTTAGATAATTTGTGGAACAGTCAAAGGTGGTGAAATTATAGCTAGTATAAGTTAACTATAGCCATGCCTTATGTATAATGATAGCTAGGAAGTTAGTTATAATTAACTAGTGTTTTGAATGTTAGTGATGATTTTTATGTAACAATTTTTTATACTAAACCCCCCTTTCCATGAGCATTCAAGGGCTGGTTGGAATTGGTTATAAGACTATAAATATGACTTAATTTTGTGGGTTGTATTAGGTGTGAAGTTGAGTTGTATGTCAAAATTCTCTTTGTGAATTTTTAATTTCTTTGTGAGTATATTTGATCATTGGAAAATTACTATATGTAGTTTATTTTGATTGCCTTTAGGGAATGATTATTTCCTATTTCTCATTAAATACCTTTTGATTACTATCATCATGAAGTATTAAAGTTCAATCTTGTGTATGTTGGTGTGTTACATGAAAGCAAAAGAAGATACATTCTACACTTTTGAGTTCTTTCAATGCACATCCAAATCAATTTATCGTCTTCCTCCTCTAATTTTATTTTATTAATTTTTAAAATGAGTTTTAATGGTTTAGATACATGACCCTTCTAGAAATAGAGATCTGTAATATGTAAAGCAAGTACGTGCTTATTATGGCTTAATATTTTAGCATGTTCTTCGATGCTTACATATTATGTTCAGTTCCAAGATTTGAGCATATTAGAATTTTTTAATATCTTATGTTTTGGAGGATCTTAAGTATTATGATACTATGTATGAGTTTAGTAAAATTTAAACATGATCTTATTGATTATCAATTTCAACCTTGTTTTATGTGTTGTCAAATGTGGAGTATGTCTTTATATGTGTTCTCCAACGTAGAAGCATGACAAGAATAATTTGGAGAAGATTGATGATTTGAAGTAGGTGTTTCTTATAGGTCTAAACCTCTGCACCTAGATGACTTAATAGGTTTCCTAAAAATAATCACTTGTTTGTGTGAATAGTGGTATGGATTGATAGTCATGAACGGTTGGTTACTTAAACATTTGATTAGTTTGATTAACTTGTTGGCTAGTCTCCATGAATAGTTAATTAGTTTTTTTAACCCATTAGTAGGTTATTTTGTGACCATAATTTTTGGCCTCTAGTTAGGCACATTGATTTGTTTAGTCAATCCTATTGATTGGTTTCTATAAACTATCAAACAATTACGCTAACCAACCGACTAGTTCCATTGTGTGTTCTTTCTCTTAGGTATGGTATGGCCAAAATAGTATACAAGTCATGGTAATTGATCGATTGGTTCACCTAACTTTATCATGTTTATTTGTTATTTTATGAGATCACTTAGGACTTTAATTTTAACTTTTCATATAAATTTTATGTTTTCATCACCATTTCAACCATGCTTAACAAACATTTAATGGGAATATAAGTGATAATATGTTGGTGTCTTGTGTGGTTGAGTTTGGTATTATGTTTAAAGATCTAATCGGTGGATTATATTCCTTCTGTTGTCTTTTGTATTATTACTTTGAAACACCAAATTATTTATAATGGAATTTATTTTATTTTTTTATAGCACTTGGTAAATTATAAATATTTGTGATATCACTTTGAAACACTAAATTAGTTGTCCTGGGGTAGCTAACTAAAAGTTAATGTGTGTGTTAACCTATGTTTCTATTTTTTCACTTAGTACTTATTTCCTTTTGAATTAGGTTGTGGTTTGTAGGGGGTATGTGCATATCTTTAAGATAGCATAATACAATAGTAGGTTGATATGACACCAATGTCCAACAATGAAGGATAAAGTTTCCTAGAACAAGGCCTCTAGCACTTTTTACTATCCATCACTTAGGTTAGTGTGGTATCCCAACATGTGTAGCCCTCATAGAAAATGAACTCAAGGTGCAATGGGTATTATTTCCCTACAGAATAGCTCCTTTGTTGTATCCTAGCCTCATTTGGTGGGTTTGGTATCCCATTATATGTGTAGGTAACCATGACTTTTGTTTACAATGAAGAAGTAAGTGTGCTCAAATCAAATATCTTAATAACTTAAAGATATATGATCACTAAATGAAGATTTATAGTATGGTTTCTCTTATGTGAATTTAGTAAATGATCTATATTATTATTCTTCAATCATTTTGATGCAAACATACCTTTTTATATTATAATCATGATCTTGAGTGTTATACTATTTATATATTCTTATTACCACACTACTATGTTACCTCAATATGGAGCTTGAGCTCTTATCATGTTCTAGGTATTTTATTTTACCTATACTTCACCATATTGGTAGTACATTTGTTTGGTCACTATCATGATTTGTCTTCTATTCTAGTGACCAAAGGACAATTTGCAAGGTTACATCTATTATCACGAGTATATTGATGATGATGTTTTTGTCTCATAGCTAGCAATTACTTAGGGATAGAGAGTTACACTTTCATTTAGTTAAGAGTTAGACTAACTAGCTTAGATGTATTTTTTCCACTATGTTGGGATACTTTTGGGTTATGTATTGTTATTTAAAATCATGGTTTTTCTTTTTATATTTGGATTTTTGAACCCTTATTCTTATATATATTATTCTCATCTTTATTACTATTAATTTTATTTTGAAAATGCATTCATTGGTTCTTTGTTCCTTTCTACCTTGCGTGAAACATATCTTGATTATGATCACACATCTTCCATGGTTGATGTGGTGATAGGATTCTTTGTTTCTTTTTTTTTTAAATTATGCCTCTACATTGTCTTGAAAACAAAGTTTTATGGTTTAAATTGTGTGTGTGATGAAAATTTTTTAAATATGCATTTTCATTTTTCCTTCTTCCTTGCATCAAAAATATGTTTAGTAATGATCACACATTTTCCATGATTGATGTGGTGGTAACATTCCTCATTTTTTCCTAATATACTTCCGTATTGCCTGAAAAACAAAATTTTATGGTTAAAAAATTGGAAATGTTATAATATGATCAAGTGAAGGTTGAGTAGATCACATGTTATCTAAGAAGAGACTTTGAGGCATTTAAATAAGATAGAGGTACTTTGGTCAATATTGGTTAATATGAAATTTTTGTATTCCTAAAATGATATTGGTTTAACTATGCTAAGTATGTTACTTGAAATATTAAGGGTAATTTTAACAAGCATAAGTATTTCAAAATAAGAAAAATGGCTTAAATTACGAATAATAGCCCTAGAGAAAGACTCATTATTGCATGGGTCAGATCGAGTAGTTAGACTTTGATTTTTAGGAATATTGTTAAAAAAAAGTATTTTAGGATGATGTGTTAAATTGGGTTGTTGGGTGAACCTCATTGAGAGAGCTACTCTTATCATGTAAAAGTAGGGTTTTATAGGGGCGTTGTGGTCTTTTCCCTTTTGGGAACAACCTAAATACCCGTTAATTGTATTTTATGTGCCATGAATATTTATGATAAACTTTCAAGATAATATAAATATATCCAATAGTATAAAAGGATATTAATATTTAAAGTGAAACATCACATTTATAAATAAATTATATTTCAATGAGGTTTTATTTGAAAAATGATTTAAATAAATTATTTTTATTAAAATAAAAGGGTATTTAATTAGGCAAATCAAAAAGAGATTTATAAGTATTTTCATTAGGAGGAATTTGGGTGTTTTAACTAATTAAGGATTTTATTTTAGAAATTAACTAAATAAATTATTTTATTTAAAATAATGAGGAGAAAATAGTTTCAAATTAATATTAATTTTATAAATAATTTAATTGGAGAAAATTAGGGTGTTTTGCTAATTAAAAAGGAATTTATGGAAAATATTTTAAAAATCCTAATTTAGCCTAAAAAGGGATTTAAGTATTATGTTATTTAAATATTATTATTTTAAAATATCCCAAATATTCTAATTAATTTAATTACCCCAAACCATGATTTTTCCTTTTTCTTTCCTTTCTTTCTTTTTCTTTTTTTTTTCTCCTCTCAGAACTGGGCCAGCTTAGCGGCCCAGTTCCTCTTTTCCTTTCCTTCCCTTTGCGTGGCCCAGCCTGCGCAGTGGCATGCGTGCCTCACCCAGCTCTGCGTTTTGGGTTTAGTTTCACTGAAACTTGTCGTTTTGTTTAATGAATTTTACCCTCACGCCCGGTTTGACCCGTGTTCTCATCTTTATTTTTCCGCGAACCGCCCGGCCCGGCTTCATCGTCTTCTTCCCTAGTCTTCGCACCATCCCAATGCCACAGACCTACAACAACGTTGTCGACGCCTGGTTTTTTGCCGGCGATCTAGCCCGATTTGACCGGCCTTTTCCTCCCTTTCTCTTTCCCTCATTTCGGCAGCCTCATAAACCCTAACTCTCCCTTTTGTCACGTGATACACTCTCTCTCTCCTGTCCAACCCCTTTCCCCCGTTTTGACTCCCACCGGCTGACCACGCCACTAGCGACCGAAACCCTACCTTCCTTATCTACTAGCTGACCCAAAGAACGCTACCCTATCTTATTTTCCCTATAAATACCCTCGTAAGTAGCTTTGTATCAAGCTTTGGTTGTTGCTCACAATTCTCCAACCTTACCACCGCCGCCCGGTTAGACGCTTCGACCGCCTCCTCCGGCCAACTTCACCGCCATCCCTGGCTACCAGTGTAATCCTTGCATCTTCCTCGAGCTAACCAAAACATTCATCACCTTCGATTATTTATGCACAATCCTCCCCTACTGTGCAAATTTTCCTTCTCGACCAACCTGTCTTCCAGTCCCGCCACCCTTTGCACCACCCTTAGCCACCTCCTCCACCGCTAAAGCCGCTTCTTTCTCCTCCAAAATTGTGCTGCAGACCCTGCCCTACCTTCTCCTAGCTTTATTTTCCTCTTTTTCCCTCTCCTCCTCTCTCTTTCTTCGTCTCCTCCATTCGGCCACCTTCGCCGCCGTCGTGCGCCGCCACCTTTGGCTGTGCCCCTACCTTCATTCCATTCCTCTCCTTATGGGAAACTCAAAACACCCCAACTTCCACTTCCATTCTCCCTATCTTATTCCCAGCATGCAACTTTTCCTTCTTTCCTCTCTTTTTCTGGCCACCGCCGCCACCTCCGTACTCCGTCGCCGGTGCCGCCTATCCCCACCAACCTATGGTTGAACCCTAGACCTTCTCAACTATTTTTCCTATTTTTATAACCCTTAAAATATTTTTTTTCTATTATTTACATATAAATACTATTATTATTATTCTTAATAATTATATATTTAATATGCATTACTATTATTATTATTATTATTATTATTATTTATGTAGAAGGTTGAATCCTAATATATTTTAATTCGATTTTATTATTATTCTTCTTATTAATTCTATATTTACTATTATTGATATTAAAATGTTTTAAGCATAATAATAATAATTATTTTCTATTGTGAATTTCCCTTATTCTTATTCCATCATTATTAATACAAATATTTTAACATTAGTGATGTTAATGATTTTACTATTATTATCATTATCATCATCATCATCATCATTATTATTATTATTATTATTATTATTATTATTATTATTATTATTATTATTATTATTATTATTATTATTATTATATCTGAATTTGGTTATGTAATTTACAAGTAATATTTTTAGTATTATTTTGGTAAAGGGTCTGAAGCCCTTATTTCACCTTACTTTTGAGTAATGCCTTTTTATTATTATTTCTACTATCTTTATTAATCTTATTAATATTAATATTGATATTATTTTTGTGCTTTTATTATTATTAGTTTATCAAAATCCTATTCTTATATTACGTTAGTTTTTAATATTATTTTGATAGGAGAGAGTCTAATTTTAGCTTTATTCTCATAATAGGTAAAACCAGTTATAGCCTTAAGGAGGCGTAGGAACGTGCTCCAAGTCCGGTGTCATTTTAGGTAAGGGGTGCTAAGGCCTTTTATGTGCTTATGTGCATTATGTGCTTCGCATGTTATGTACCCTGTGTTTATTATTATTAATTATTTTATATGTGGTATGACTTGGAGTTGAAGTATGTTTTTGTATGGCATGTGTACTATATGTATGTGACGGTATTTTTTGTGACCCTATTAGACATGCATGAGCTGATGTTGATATGGTTTATGTGGGAGAAAGGATGAAAAAGGAGAATGGGGAAAGAAGCTGACTAAGGGATGTGAGGTGACCTAATTTTATGGTTGTATAAGGAATAATCTAATGTATGGATTTCGGTGGAAGAATATAATTTATGGTGTGTTTGGGAGAATCTAATTTGTTATGTTAATTGGGAGAATCTAATTTATGATGTTAATTGGGATAATCTAATTTATGATGTTATATAGGAGAATCGAATTTATGGTTTGTTTGGGATAATCTAATTTATGATGTTATTTGGGAGAATGTAATTTATGATATTATATGGGAGAATCTAATTTATGATTTGATTGGGAGAATCTAATTTATGATTTGTTGGGGGAATCCAATTTATGGTTTTTCTTGGGAGATTCTAATTTATGATTTTATGTGGGAGAATATAATCAATTGTAAGGCAAGGACAAATCTTTAGGTTTTATATGGTTTGAATTTAGGTTTGGTATGGGTGAATCTTTGGTTTTGTGTGGATTGAATTTAGGGTTTTGTATGATGGAATCATGGTTTGTGGGATGGTATTTATAGTTTTATGGTGGTATTAGGGTTTACATGGTGGCATTTATGGTTGAATGGCAGTATTAGGGTTTTCATGGTTGAATTTAGGGTTCACGTGGAATTTTAGGGTTTGCATGAAAAAGGCTCGAAGGTTTGCATGGGGAGATTAATGTTTGTATGGGTATGAAATTTACGTGTGGAAAGTTAATTTGGGATGTAATGAAGGGAATGTAGGTGTTGTTTGGGTATTTGAGCACTTGGGAAGAAAAATAGCATATGGAGCAAATTAAGGGTACGAAGGAGATTGAATTAGGGTTTGGAATGATTAGCTATGAGTTGTTGTGATTATCCAGGGTTTGGTGGTAGCATTGTGTAATTGGTGAGTAAAGTATGATGATGAATATGGAATTTATGGTTTATGAATTGTGCATGTCCATGGTGAAAGCCTTTGAACAAGATACTTAAGATGCGAATCATTTAAAGTGGAAGATTATTGAGCCGGGTCCAGACCGATCCATTGGTCATAAATAGTGGTTAGGACATGATGTCCTATGTGTAACCGATCCACCGGTAATAATAGTGGTCAGGCTTTGTACCTATGCGTTTTCAGCCCACCGGCAATAATAGTGGGGTGAATCGAGCTCAATAAAAACAAACCAGAGTTACAAACGCTTAATAGATACTAATTACTTACAGTGGAACACCATGTGAGCGGGAACCAGACCGATCCACCGGTCAGGAATAGTGGTGTGGACTTTGTGCTGCAAGTGACCGATCCACCGGCGAATAATAGTGGTGTGGACTTTGTCCCGCAAGTGACCGGCCCACCGACAATAATAGTGGGGTGTTCCTGTACTTACATGGATTTGATAAAAGGCATGGTGTATATCGACTTTTGATAAAAGACTAATTAGATAATTAATCCGGACTATGATTGGGCCTTTATGTATGTACCTGAATGAATGGTCGATATTATGATATGATGATGGTCCTTATGTTCTTTTATTCTTATGCATGATTTTATGTGCTTATGTGTTGGCCTTAGTGCTCCATTACCTTACTTAGTACGTAGCATACTGATCACCCTTTTTATGGGTGCTGCTCAATCCCACGAGTAGTATGCCCTTCTGACTTTATGCAGGTGAGCGAGACATCAGTCGGGGCTGAGTGTAATACCCCGTATTTTTTAAATCCAGATTTATTAAGTTTAATGATTTTATTAGCTTAATTTGATGTAAACAATTAATTATTTTAATTTCGATTCGTTTCATGAATTTATCAACGATTTTGAATTCATAATTGAATGTAATTAATCATTTTCGGGAAGTAATATTTTATCGATGTTTTAATTAATTGAATGTAATATTTTCGGGAAGTTTAAATTAAAAATAGTTTCAGAACTTATTTAAGAATTTCTTTTTGAAATTAATTTTCTTCTGTTCTACGCTTTTTAGTTTGCGGAAAATCGATTTCAGAAATTATTTAAATTAGTCTCAGTTTATTAGAATTTGACATAAATATTTTAGTATATGTTTTTAAATAATTTTTCGGGGTCTTATAATGTATTTCCGTAAATAATATAAATTTTTACATTCGTTGGTTAATTCTTTCAAAAATCTTTCTGAAATTCTGTATATAGTTCTTTTATTTATTTTAAGTGTTCGGATCATTTCAAAATAATTTTTATTTAATAAATTTTAAATAAAATCTTCCAATAATAATTTATAAAAATTCAGTATTTTATTTTATGTATATTTGTATTTGTAAAAAAAAAAACCCAATCGGTGCCCGACCGAACCCCCCCTCTTCTTTTTCCTTTTTCTCTTCTTCCCTTTCTCTTCTCTTTCCCAAATCTTCTATTCCCGACCTCTGCTCCCGACCCCTACTCCCATCTCGCAACCCTAGCTGCCACCTTCTCCCCAAGCTCCTCCCCGCTCCAGCCAAGCTCGCTAGTCCTTGTCAGCCCCAACCCGCAGCAACGGCCGTTGCAGCAGCCGAAGCAGCGCGTCAGCAGCGGGCGGCTGCAGCGGGCAAGAACAGGAGCAGCGGCGAGCTGCGCTGGGTGCGCCGCCGTTCGGCCACGGCAGACCCTACTGACCACCGGCGAGCCACCCCTAACCCCCAACGAAGTTTCCCCGGCCTTCCTTTGCCCCGAATTATTGGTTTTTGTTTGGTATAATTTCCGAAAAGGTCTAACCCTTATTTTGATTAATTGGGTATGAATTAGCTTATAAAAAGCTAAATTGATTGTTTGATTGTGTATATATGTGCTGTAAGAATGATTTGGATAGGTCAATTGTATTGTTATGTTGAGATTTCGGAAAAATTGGATTTTTTGCCGGGTTATGCCCGAATTTTTCGGATCTGTCCGTTTTTGCAATTTCGGACAAATTGATTATACAATACATTTTAAAATGTATCCAATTTCATTTTGGAACCGTCAATTTGAGAAATTTATGCAGGTTTTATCGGAATTTGATTCCTAGGTCAAATTTTGGGTGTAATGAAATTGGGTCGTATAATTGAGCCGTTTCGCTCAATTGATTTTATAATATTGTTTAAAATGTATTTAATTTTATATTGGAAGTGTTGATTGGGGAAAATTGTACGTAATTGATCGGAATTGGATTTTAAGGTCAAAACTCCCGCGGGTTTAAATTGATTTGGGTAATCGGGTTATTTTATTCAATTGACTATATAAATTACATTATAATATGTTTAATTACATTTTCGAACCGCCAGTTGATATGTTTTGGTAAGAATTGATCGGGTTTGCGTGCCGGGCTCAAAAACCCTAATTGTGCTAAATTGCATATTTCTTTTACTGGTTTTGAGCAATTGATTATTTGATATGTTATAAAATGTGTTTAATTGCATTTCTAAATATTCAATTTGATTAAATTTATAGAATTTTAACGAATTGTATTTTCGGGCCTAAAACCCTAAATTTCACGTGAAATTATGAAATGGATTACTTGTATTGTTGTTTTTCTAAAATTGAATGTATAGAAATAGTTGAAATGGTATTAATTTCTTTCTAATACCTTTCATTTGAATTGATTAAATTGAATTACTTGAGTTTGTATCGTGGGCTTTAAAACCTTAATTTTCGGGGATGATTTTATAAAATTGATTTTTCTATGTGTATTTTATCTAATCGAATTCTATCTTTGGGTTTTAAATCATTTAAATTATGTTTTAACCTAATCGGTTTGGATTTGGTTCTATGTAAATGGTTAGATTACCTATTTAGTTGTAAAACCTAATAAATAAGTTATTTTCGATAAATTAACTTATGATCGATTATTCTTTCTCGGGCTTTCCAAATTAAGTTGAAATGTCCCAAGTGATATTTGTATTAATCCGTTTTGATTTAGTTTTAACCTAAAATCTTAATAAAGCCATGCTTTTAAGTTCTAAGTTTTGGACACGTTTTCTAAGAAAGATCATTTGTGTTGTTTGTGTTTATTTAATTAGAATATGTGAATTATTGATTGATAGGATAGTTTCTAATTTAGTTTTTTGATTTCTATCGGATCTAGGAAAGCTTTCTCGTAGATCCACGAGCTAGGGATCTCTCCCTCTTATCTCGCTTAGCTAGCTTCGGATCCAGGTAAGTCTCGACTTACCTCCACTTATGGGTATTTCGGAAGGATGTGGCTAAGGTCCCTACGTGTTATGTCACTTGTATGCCTTGGATGCCTCGTAGGATTATATGTTGTGTTTTACATGTTGTTACCTTACCTGTTATGTGTAGCACAGTTTGGATTCAAGGTATGCTTTTGTGATCGCTCTTGTTACGTGTTAATGTGGATGGGCTACAAGTTGTGACATGTATATGTATGACGTTTATGATGTATTATGTTATGGCCCTCTAGGAAATGCATGTTAGGATATTGGTAACATGAGTTGGGAATATAAGGATGACCGGAAATAAATGGGAAGTGAGACCACTAAGGGGGATATGAGGTTGACCTAAGTACCTAATGATCTATGAGAGAATATTTAAGTGGGAGGAATGTCCGAAATAAATGAGAGTTGGGGACCATGCATGGGAGTCTTGAAGTTTGTATGGTGGTGTTATGGTTTGGTGGTATTAATATTTGTATGGTGGTATTAATGGCTTATGGTGGTATTAGGGTTTGCATGGTGGTATTAGGGTTTGTATGGTGGTATTAATGATTTCATGGTCGTATTAATGGCTTATGGTGGTATTAGGGTTTGCATGGTGATGTTATGGTTTGTATGGTGGTATTAATGTTTGTATGGTGGTATTAGGGTTTGCATGGTGGAGTTAGGGTTTTGTAGGGGAGTTAATGATTGTATGGGATTTAGGGTTTGTATGAAAAGTTCGAGAGGTTGCATGAGATGTGTGACGTTTGCGTGGGAGCAAAATTTATGTGTGAAAAGGTTGATTTGGGATGTAAGGAAGGTAATGCAAGTATTATTTGAGTGTTTAACTGTTTTGGACGGAGAATAGTACGTGGAGTATTATAAGGGTATGGAGGAGACAGAATTAGAGTTTGGAGTGATTAACTCTGGGTTGTGTGATTAAGTAGGGTTGGAGAAGCTAATTGTGATTTGTCGAGGATAATTAAGGTTTGGGATGGCTAAGTATAGTTGTTATGGTAAAATAGGGTTAAGAGTGGTTAACCACAGTTTGGTGTGGACAATTAGGGTTGGTTATAGCTGCTTAGAGTTGGTTGGTGTTATCATGTGTATTTATTGATTTAAGCATAGTTATGAATGTGGGTTTTTATTAGTTGTGATGTGTACAGTATAAAGAGAATGATTTATGCATGTTAAGGGTGTGATATGATTCAATAAGACACGGATAAGACATTAATTACGTAAAGCGAAAGACTGATGAGCCCGACCCAGTCCGGTCAACCGGTTAGAATAGTGGCCAGAGGCGTTCTGCCCTGGGTGTTTATTTTCAGTCCACCGGCTATAATAGTGGTCAGAGGCGTTCTGCCCTGAGTGTTTATTCCGGTCCACCGGCTATAATAGTAGGGGATTCGGGCTCGACAGACCCAAACGAATAAGTTAATCCATGGAAAAATACTAAGTACTTACAACGAAACACCATGTAAGTCGGGGCTAGTCCGGTCCACCGGTTAGAATAGTGGCCAGAGGGGTTCTGCCCTAGGTGTTGATTCTGGTCCACCGGCTATAATAGTGGTCAGAGGCGTTTTGCCCTGAGTGTTGATTTCCGGTCCACCGGCTATAATAGTGGGGTCCCCGTGCTCACATGGATTATTGAAGAATGTGTGAAATGGACTTATTATCATTCATGAGAATAAAGAATATGATGTGGTTTTTATCAAAGTAACGGAAGGTTGGATCAAAATTTGTATTAGAAAGTGTCACCCACGATCTAATGCAAAAAGAATGAAGTGATTTGGTGGATTATGGACGAAGAAATTGATGTTACAAGATGAAGGTGTTCAGCAGATTTGAATGTGTTCAAATGTGTCGTGTGGAATATATATTTGAGGAAGGATTAATCTCGGATTTTCCTTATTCAATACAGACCCAAAAGGAAGGATTAGACTTTAGCTCTCTTGCTCAAAGTTTTATCAAAATTCTTATTATTCATTCTATTCAATTCTCTATAGAAATGTTGTGCACAAAAGGTATATATATAGGAAAGAATAAGCTTGGTGGTGAGCTTCCTTAACCAGCCAAGTTTACCCACCTAATCTAGCCCATTAATCATGGTTGAATTAAGCCCATATTAACCTTAATCCATAGAATAATATCATTGGTTAAATGATACTAAGGATTAATATTACAAAGCTATACAATAGACTAAGATACATACATGAAATTATAGCCATACCGTAACTTACATAAAATATACTTAGGGTTAGGGTTTACAACAAGTTTATGAAAATAATGAATATCATCACTCTATCTCTTGTTGTAATGTATCATCCCATGTATGTCATAGTCTTGCATGCCTTGGAATACTTGTACACATCAATGTGTATGAACATCATCTTCTTCCAAATATGTAACATACCTACAAGAATAACTTGAATGTTTTTCAATGTCAAGCATATTAGAATTATCAAGAATATTTAACATGATAGGCTCCAATATTAAGAAAGCTAAATCATCTTCCTTACCTTGAGGATTAGAATGAATATGACAATCATTATGTTCAATGGATGCTCCTACATCAGAATAAGTCACCAGAAAAGTATTCGGACCTTATCTTGCGGGTTATCGCATGTTGTCTATATGATTGTGCTAGGTGTGCTATGTGGTTTGATTGTATGTTTGGCCTTAGCACACCAGCGCCCTTACTCAGTATTGGACCCGTACTGATACTACACTGGTTGAATGGGTCCTGTGATGATCCACCGATGGTGGGGAGCAGACCTCTTGTGTAGGTTTAAAATTGTATATTGTTTCAGGGTGGAAGGCCTGACTTGAGTGAGTAGGCAATCCGGATATTGGTCCCTTGGGATCTGTTTCATTTAGCTATATTTTGTACTATGCTTCTTGTTTTGAAACCGTACTCTTAACTTGTAATCTTAACAATATTTTAACTGTTGTTGACTCGTGGTTTTTGTGAATGGTCTATGTTAATTATGGACCTATGTTTTGATGACTCTTACTTAACGATTGTTTAGTTTAGCCTTAGCACTTAGTATCAGAACGGTAGGAGTGAACCGGTCTGGTACTAAGTGTGGCGGTAATACCCCCAAATTTATGGTTTTAATTCTTTCGCTTTCGCTAAACCTTATGATTTAAACGAAATTTTTCAGGAGTGAAATTTGGGGGTGTTACACTGAGTGTTGAGTATGTTTGGCTTGAGGTTCGAGAGAGTTGTGGCCATGTTTTAGTCTTTTTGCAATTTCATTTCCTCCTATTATTTTGTTTGTATTGGATTTATCCTCCTTGATTCATTACCATGTATTAGGTATTTATCCTCTTTGATTTCGCACTCTCATTTCTATTTTATTATGGTTTATAAACATTTATGCGTACTCTAATTTTAAGGTATGATCTATCGAGTTCTTTTATGAATTGTTGGTTTGAATTTAATGTAAATCTTTTCTTTATCCATAGCACTTGGTACTGGAATGGTCGGAGAAAACGGTCTGGTACTAAGTGTGGCGATAACATTCCCAGAATTCACAGGTTTTAAGTATTTCTATTTGAATTGCTTCCACTTGAAAAAAAATAGTGAATTTTGGGGTGTTACAATCTTCTAGTTCAAGTTACCACACAGAATCTCAGATAATCCTATGCTCTTAAACCATTAAATAACATTGAAATAATCTAGCAAGCTGAGCTATGAAGACCACTATGCAATGAATAAGTAGCGGTCTAAGAAATGAACCTTTAGTACATTGGTAATAAGCAACACATTATACATGACTAATATGTAAGGCCCACATAGAACACATTAGATGCATCACATCAATCAAATGAATGTTAAGTTGTGCATATATCAGTTGAAATGCAATAATTATTATAACCACATGCATCAAGATCCTATGATACCAATATTTATTCACATATAAATAACTATCGTATGAAACATCCAAGTGATGCTCTTTGTATTATAATTAGAAAACCACATCATTCTTAGTAACAGGTACAACTCACTTAATCAACCCACAACTTCTAAACAACACCATAGCAAGAATGTCATGCACATTAGTAGATCATATTAGCATATTTATTACTATTTAAACTTATGATATTAGAGCAATAATTAGTCAATTCATGAATTTTAACCACATGGGTTTAGGAGCCCTACTATTCTCACCGGTGGACTAGTAAATCAAAGTAGAAACTCAAGGCAACATGCTCTTGTCCACTATTTTCACGGATGGACCAATATAAAAAGAATAAACCTAAGGAAACATACCCCTGACTACTAATCATACCTATGGACTAATAAATAAAGTATAAACCTAGGGAAGGACTCTTAGAACCACTATTCTCACTAGCAAACTGTCAAATAAAGTACAATTTGAGGACAACACACACTTGGCCACCATTATCATCGGTGGACATATACATAAAGTACAAATATAAGGCACTATTCTCCTTTCCACTATTCTTACTAGTGACCTACTAAACATAGTAAAAACCTAGGGAAGAATGCTCCTAACCACTATTCTCGCTGGTGGACTAACACATAAAAAATAATCCTAGGGCAACATGCTCCTGACCATTATTCTCACCAATGGATTGGTAAATAAAATATAAACCTAGGGCAAAATGCTCCTTGCCACTATTCTCACCAATGAATTGATAAATAAAGCAAAAACCTAGGGGAGTACACTCTTGACTACTATTCTCATTGGTGGACCGGTGCATAAAAAACAAACCAAACATAACACTCTTTAGGCCACTATTCTCATCGGCAGATTGGTAGATACAACTAAGCCCTTCTCAAGTGATCATACACTTAGAGTTATTACTATCTTATTCACATTTTATATATTACATGTACATCAAAAAAACATGCACGCCTTAAGTATAGCTCCATCTCTACTACCACCCTGGGACTACACTGTCCTCTTCAAAACCCTAATTTGTTATTCCCTAGTACATCCATATTGTAATTCCCTAAAATATTAGAAAACCTATAATTTAATAAATAGCTTTTATTTGAAATAAATTAGCTTTTAATATTTTTCATTTAATTATTTTATGGATTTTTGAGTATCAAAATTTGGATAGGGATATTTAATAAATTAAATTTTATCACACTCATTTTATTTAATTAAATTTTCAAATGAATATTTTTCCAAAACTAAATTTTTTAAACCCATATATTTAATTATATTAAATTAAATAATTAAATAAATTTATTAGCCAAAAATATTACATCCTATCATTTTATAACTTAATTTATTTTAATTTATTTTAATTTACCCTATTTTCCCTTTTCCTTTTCCCTCATTCCTTTCTTATCCTTTTTCCTCCTTTCTTTCTTTTTCCTTTTTCCTTCTTCGCGCCACTCGCACCAAGCCTACTCTCCCCTTCCCCTTGTGCCTAGCCCCCTCATCTTCTTCTCCTATACATATCAAGCTCCCCCCTTCTTTTTTTTCCTTTCCTTCCTTTCCCCCTAGACCGGACTGGCCGACTTTCATTTCTTCCCCCCTATGCCCAACCTACCCCTCCTCTCCCCTTCTTTCTTCTTTTACCCCAGCCCCAACGCAGCACACACCCCTCGATGCCACACCCGACAACTGCCTGCAACCTCTCATTGCCACAACCAATGACCATTGCAACCCTCTCTCTCTCTCTCTCTGTCCCTCCCATCCTTTTTTTCCACCATTTTGGACAAAGCCAGCCATGTACCCCCATCACGCATGGCCTCCCCGTCCCACTTCTTTCCTTCCCTCTTCCTACCACCCTACCACCCTACACGCTGCCACTGATCAATTGCCGGCTTCCCTCTCGTTCCTCTCCTTTTTCATCTCCTCATCACCCTCTTTGCTACCCCATTGTTCGAGCCCCCTTACCCTCTATCTCCTCTTCCCCATTTTCTTCCCCTCCATCTCTTCCTCCTCTATTTTGCACCACCACCACCCTCCGCTGCTTCCACCACCGCACCAACCTCTTGCACCACTCCTTTCCACCCCTCTACCTTAGCCCTAGATCATCACACAACCCCTCAAGCACCCTACAGCCAACCTTCTTCCACCCCTCTTCTTTTTTCCTTCTTGGCAACCTCCCTGTAACCCCTCCTTCAAGCCGTATTTCTACCAACTCTACCACCACCCAAGCCACCAAGCCACTCCTTGGAAGCTCCTATACCACCCCAGACCTTCTTTTACAGAGATAAACCCCCTTAGCCGTTCATTTTTCTCCTTTCTATTCCTTCCTTCTCAACCCCGTCAACTCTTGTAGCCCATCTCATAGCCTCACTTCCATCGCCCTTGGGCTCCAAAAACCTATCCCCCACCACCACCTACACCCCTTCTTCATCCTAAACCCTTCCTTTTCCCTAAATCCCCCCTACATGCCCTCTTTCCTAGCCCCAAAACCCTAACCCAAAGTTGTCTCCCTCTTCCCTTTTTTCATGCCAATATCAACCCTCTCCCTCATTTATTTGCATGCACCTTATGCTACATGATTAAGCATAAAATATAATAATATTTTAAATTAAGCATTTCATTAATTAAGTTTTATAAATTATTATGCTTTTGGGTTTTCTTATTTCTAATGTGATAAATATTGATATTATTTTTAGGTGTGGATTTTACTATCTAAAGCTTGAATCTTTAACCTCGATACCAATAAGGTTTGATTTTTGTGGGAATTAAGATAATCATTAAACCCCACTTAAATGCATGGATAAACTGGTTTTTAATATGTTATTATGCTTGTCATATGTTTGTTCATATAATATATATCTTTGCTTATATTGACTAATAAAAAGGAAAGTATGCTAGTTTATGTGCTATGTGTGTAAATATTTCTTGAGTAAAGAGTTTGGCTATTAATGAAAATTTTAAGTACTTATCCATGTTATATTATGTTATTGTGACCACTGATGCATGAATAATATTATTGTGATCCCTAGGGGCATTATAGTAATATGTGTTGGTGATGAGGAGTATTATCTGAAATATAATAGTTGGAGGAATTTGGATGAGGAGAGTGGAGTATTATTATTAATATTCTTGTAGGGATGATAACTTAATAAAAATGGTGTAATAAAAGGACAAGATGGTAAATTTGTAAGTAAAAGGGTATTATGCTAATTTTGAGAGTAAAAGGTAAAGAGGTAATTTTGGAAGTAAAGGGGGTAAAATGGTAATTTTGGAAGAGGAGGGTAAAGTGGTAATTTTTTAAGAAAACGGCAAAATGGTAATTTTTATATAAAAGGGTAAAATGGTAATTTTGGAAATAAAGGGATAAAATGGTAAATTTGGATGTAAGGGGTAAAATGGGATATTTACAAATAAAAGGATATTATGGTAATTTTGGAAGTAAAGTGGTAAAATAGTAATATGCTAAATTTGGAAATAAGAGGTAAAATGGTAATTTGATAAAAAAAAAGCACGTTATGGTAATTTTATTAGTAAAAGGATAAAATGGTAATTTTAAAAGTAAAAGGGTATTATGATAAATTGGGAAGTTAAGAGTATTATAGTAATTTCTAAAGTAAACGGAAAAATAGTAATTTTGTAAGTAAAAGGATAAAATGGTTGTTCTATAACTAAAGGGATAAAATGGTAGTTATGATAATGGAAATGGAAAAATAGTATAATAATGGAAAAGGGTAAAATGGTAATTTAACCAATAGAAGAGCATTTTGGTAATTATGAAAATGGATAAGGGCATTTTGGTAATTTGATAATGGAGAAGGGAAATTTGGTAAATATGATAATAGAGAAGGGATATCTAGCAATTTATCCAACAAAAGGCTAATTTGGGAATTATGATAATGGAGAAGGGCATTTTGATAATTTTGATAATGGAGAAAGGTAGTGTGGTAATTTGACCAACCAAAGGGCAATTAGGTAATTATAATAAAGGAAAAGGACAATTCGTAATCTAACCAACCAAATGAGAAATATGATAAGTGTAACAGTTGTGATAGGTGATGAGCGACCTAATGAGTATGGAAAATAACTTGGTAACCCAAACCGAGGAAGGGGTAATTTAGTCATTATACAATAAGGAGGGTAATATGGTAATTTTTCAAGTAAAGAAGCGATGACTTAGCAATTATACAAGGGGTAAATGAATAATCTATATCTAACATGTCATTGTGATAATGGAATTTTGTAATAAGACTCAAGTAACAATAAATAATAAGATAATGGTATTAACGATTAGTAAGTATCACAAGAACTAATCCTAAATTGGAAACTAGATGAGATTATTATGGCCTTAATGATTCCTCCATGTTATGTTGGACAACCATATGAATAAGGAATACCAAATGATATCAGAATGATTGAAAGTGAATAAGTATCTGATAATTGTGCTTTTTGTGATCACCTTAATTAAGACATTAATACTTAAATTGAAATACCTTGAGATCGAGAATGGTGGCCCTTTAGGGGTCGCTACACTAAAGACGTGGTTTAGCCCACGATTATTTTAGTATTTGCTAGCCTATCTTTGTGCCTGATCTAGGCCCTATATCTTACTCTATCTAGCTCTACAGACCTATTTAGGGGGTATAAATACTCATGGATTAGGTGTCCTTGTTAGTAGGGTATTGAGTAGCTTTATGCATCAGTACAACCAAGGTACCTTTTTGTCCCAAGTTTGATGGTTGAAGGGTACTGAATAGCTTATATGCACCAGTACAACTAGTGTACCTTTGTGTCCCGAGGTCTTGATCTCCCGTCCGAGGCAAATAAATAGAATTGTTGTATTGATTAAAAAGGGAAAACACTAATCATGAAAGTGAAAGATTAATGAACTGGGCCCAATTGAATTATGATATTGAGTATTGGTCCATCGGTTATAATAGTAGATGAGGAGTGTGTTACCTTAGAAGATGATTATAAGTACCGGTCCACCGGATATAACAGTGGCCTAGGAGCATGTTGTCCTAGAAGATGATTATGAGTACTAGTCCACCAGATATAATAGTGGACTAGAAGCATGTTTCCCTAGATGATGTTTCTATGTATTTTGGTCCATCAGTGATAATAGTGGGGGATCCTAAGCTCATTAAACCTAATTATGGATGTGAATAAATTATGGAAAAATACTAATCACTTATAGTGGAACACCTTGTGAGTTAGGGTCAGACTAGTCCACTGGAGAATAATAGTGGCCAAGAGTGTTCTACCCTAGAGACCGATCTACCGATAATAATAGTAGTCAAGAGCATTCTGCCCTGTATGGATGCCAATCCGCCGGTTATAATAATAGGGTTCCTGCACTCACATGGACATATATAATCCAAGATGATTGAATAATGATGAAGTAATGGCTTAAGGCCCATAAGTATTAATTGTACATTATAACTTATTAATATTTGATGGACTTGTCAAGTATGTGATTATGGTGCATGCATTTCTTATTATATATGTATATAGCTTTGTTTCATGTGTTGTATTACGGGCTTGCTTTAAGTGTGTTTTAAAGGGTTACTCAGTATTGTTGCACTGAAAGGTTCCATTCATGGGCCCCTGCTTATTCAATGGGCAGTGTCCCTTGTAGATCCTTTTTCTGGAGCTATTCAAGTAGGCAACAGAAAATAGACTATGGATTATCCAAAATCTTTTAGGGTTCGCCTCTCTCTTTTAACCCTTGATTTTAATGTGACTTGTATTCTTGTAACCACCACTGGTGGATTTTACTCTTGTAAAGTGTTATTAATGCTACTCTAATTTAAATATGTTTGAGTTTCTCATAAATTATATTTTACACTTTTAACCTTATCACTTGGTATTGGAATAGTAGGAGTGAACCAGTTTGGTACTAAGTGTGATGGTTATATCCCTAGAATTCACGGTTTGTTATTTTGCTTCTACTGATTCATTTAAATAAAATGAAAATTTTCAAGAGTGAATTTTAGGGGTGTTACACATACCCCCTAATATTCCTTTGAGTCCCTAATTTACCCAATAAGCCTAAGCCTACCATTAGTATCTCCTTTTATCAAGAGTCATAGCCTATTACTCATGTTTATCACATATGATAACCATTAGCCTCGAGGGTTACTCCTCAAAACCTTAGTTTTCCTTAGTTGACCTAGCCCCTTCTCTACTACTTTTTTTACCTTGATTATCCATAACTAGGCATATATTACTATTATTAGCCATCCCCTAATTTTTTGTAGACTCACTCCCCTGTTATGCATATATAATAATAGCCTCTCTCATTAGATCCCTCTCAAAACTGTAATTCCTCGTCGTGGTTATAACTGCTCCCACTTATCTCACATGGCTATTAGATCTAGTATAAATTTCCTAAATGGCATTATTAAGATCAAAAACCAAGTTTACGACCCAACTTCCCTATTTCCTACATGAGATAATAACCTACCCATAGGGTTTCATACTTTGACCTACTAAAACCCTAGTTCCACGTCCTTGGTAACCTCTCATCCCCTAGCAGTTCAAGGGCTTCCCAAATGCATTAGGCTACCCAATGATATCATCATTAATCCCATATCAAGTCTTAACAATGAACCCCTACTCTACACACTCATGGTTACATCTTTCTATAGGTTTAACTCACCCCATGCATGTTTATTAGAATAATAACCGTAGTACATGTAAAATTACCAAAATGCCCCTATACCATATAATGTTAATAATTATGCTCAAATAGGTGATACTAAGACAATAAAATCTTGTTCTCATATTTAACATCTATATATACTTATCATGCATGTTTATTAGACTAATCACCAAAGTACATATAAATTACCAAGATACCCTTAGACCATGTAATATCGATATTTATGCTCAAACATGAGTTATTAATACAACAAACCTCTATTCTCATACTTAGCATCAATTGTTACCAATCATGCATATTTTTTAGGATAACTAACATTACATATTCAAAATTACTAAAATGCACCTAGGTCATATACCATTAATATTCATGCCCAAATATGTGTTACTAATATCACAAACCCCTAATTTCATACTTAACAACAATTATAACTTATCATGCATATTTATTAAGACAAATCCAATTTTACATTCAAACTTACCAAAATAGCTCTAGGTCATACAATATTAATATTGATCATGGAACGTGTATTTCTAATGCCACAAACCCCTACACTCATTCTCAACCTCACATAACACTTAGCCTTTACATTTATTAGAATAATCACCATCAAAAAATAAAAATTACAAATATACCCGTATATTATAACATATTAATGTTCATGCTATGTCATGTGTTTATGATACAACAAAATCCTATCCCTATTCCTAGCAATACTTATATCACATTAGACATCCCGAGTAGAGTTACATATCATGATGTGTTTAAATGACCAAATTTCCCCTAGGTCTCATAGTAGTAATATTCTTACTATAAGTGTCCATATATACTTAACCTTATATTTTATATATAACATATATAATCACCTTCCAACTTTAAATGCCTTCTCAATCTCCCTTTTACACACATAAAATCTTACACAAGATGGCATGCATTCTTTTCCCATTTTTCAATATAACAATAGTATATCATCTCTACACAAATCACATGTTAAACACCTAATGTTATCACATAGAATATCCAAAAAATTTAGTAGGATATAAAGGTAACTTGAAATCAGGCAAAATAAAATTTACTAGTAACCATTTAAAAATGCTTAGGCTATGTTAATAAAATTTTGTACAAAAAAATAATATCACAAATACCATATTAACTTTAGATATATGAAATAATTATTTTTATTAAATATATTTACTAAATATAAAATTACAAAACTACTCGTATACCTTAAATATTATCCAAAACACATAAAAAATACACAGCTTAAGCCATGGTACATGTGCATTATGACCATGAAAAAACGAAAGAAATAGAAGGGAAGAAAAGTGGCTTGGGTAAGGGATGTGGTTGATGGCGGGAGGTTTGGGTTTTATATGTTGGGTGTAGGAGAATGAGGAAGAGATGGTTACTAGCTAGGGGTATGGTTTAGGTGGCTTAAAGGATGTGGAGGTGGGGGCACAAGCTGCAGGGAGAGAAGTATAGAGAAGGGAAATGGATGAAGAAAAAGGAGGAGAGAAAGGGCAGGTGTAAGTTGTGTTAGGTGGTTACAGGTGATGGTATAGGAAGTGGGTGGTAGTTATGACTATAGATAAGTATCTAAGAGGAGCTATAGTGTTGGATGAAATGGAAGGTAGAGAGGTGGTTGAAGAAAGGTAGCGATTATAGGGGCGTCGAAGGGGAGAAAGGGGGAGGAGGCATAGTTTTAGGGAAGGTTGGAATGTTAGCTATTTGAGATTATGTAGGGAGCTGCTGGATGGAGGAGTTGGCACCAGATGTGATTGAGGAGGGATTTATTGCAGGCAAAAAGGACGATGGTAGGGGAGAAACATAAAGAACTGCCACAAGGGAGAAAGAATGAGAGGCGGGATGGAAGAAGAGGATTAGGAAAGAGGGAAGAGAGGAGAAAGGGTGGTGGCTAACGATGAAGGCTATGTTGGTGGTGGAAGTTTCATAGGTGGATACAAATGAGGTGATGGGAAAAAATTAGAGGAGGAGGAGGAGTGGGGGTTCGGCATAAAAGGTAGGTGGAAATATAGAGAGTGATGGCAAGGCAGGTGGGGCAATGGAAAAAAAAAGGAAAGAGGCATGCGAAAGAGGAGATCAAAGATGCTACTAGGCCAGAAAAAGAAAAGAAAGGGATGGCAAGAGGGTAGTGGTGTAGAGTGTCTAGCCCAAAAGAGGGGGTAACATCGTAGGTATGTAAAGGTGCAAGCTACACATAGGAGAAGGAGTAGACATACATCGGGAGAGTTTGGGGCTTGTTTCGTTGGCCACAAGCAAGGAAGAGAGGAGAGGGGGAAATATGGGTTGTGCAAGGAAAGAAAAAAGGAGTGGCAAGTGGGTTCGATGTGCTAGAGAGAAGAAGGAGGAGATGGGATAAGGTGGCCTCAAGGAAAAAAGAAAGAAAGAAGGAAGATGAGGCCTGAGCCAGGCAAAGGGAAAAAGAAAAGAGACAAAGTAGGATGGGTTAGGCTAGCCTAAGGGAAGAAGGAAAAAGAAAAGAAAAGAAAGAAAAGGAAGAAAAAGGAAAAAGGGAAAAGAAAAAGAAAAGGAAAATATATTTGGGGTTCAGATTAGTAATTAAATTAAAATTGAGATATTGGAAAAATATTATATTAATATATCAAAAACTTAGGGTATTAATATAATAAAATAATTTGGGTAAAATTATGGGTTTAGGGTTTATTAAAATAAAAAGGTTAAGATAAAATAATGAAAATAATTACATTAATTTATTAGATAATTTTATTTTGTAAGTTAAAGGTTCAAATAAATAATTAATCTATAATTTAAAGAATAAATTTTTTGATAAAAGGTTAAACATTAGGATTGTTCCATATAGTTCCACTGAAAAATAGTATTAAAATTTAGTGTGTTATAATGTGTGTGTGTGTGTGTGTGTGTGTATTTATGTATGCATTCATAAATTACTTACTATCATACTCTAATTCTTTTTGTCAAAAATTTTACTAAGATAGAATATGAGTTAAAATGGACAACAAAATGCATAAAAAGCATATATATCTTTATAAAAACTCACACATCAACAATAATGTCTACGCAAGTTACTTGATAAGAAATCAAAAGTATAATCTAATTTATTTAGGAATAGTTAATGACTACTTGAAATAAGAAACATTACAACCGCATAACAAAAAATCATATATTAGATGAATGCACCTACTAAACTTAGCCATTTTATGGCCATATGCGCCCCTAATAGAAATAATAGTGATAATAAACATAGCCATTCTATTATAACTATAATCAAATTTATTGAAGACTCTGTTATTCTTACTCTCCCATATAACATAAATGGAAGTGAGGAACATTCCTCTCAAGAGGTGCACCTTATAACTCGATCACTCTTACATGTGAGTGAAGTTCTACAACAACCTATGCTAATTATAAGATGTCCCCCTAATCCTCATGGTACAATAAATTCGATGGATGAATCTACCCATGATTGATAGATACATGAAAATATGGGTAATAAATTCTCGATACTAAGAAAAAAAACATAATTGTGGTAAACCAAGGGAGCGTACCTACTAAGTATATCTTTTATAGCCAAATGTCATTTTGCAACTGACTATGTAATAAATTGATAACTAAGAACAACATGATTTTTACATTTGGTTTTCCACCAACCTACTTCTAGGATTCTATGTCTCAAATTATCATAAACTTACTTAATACTATTAAATGAGTTTTGTTATGAGTTGAAAAGCAATGCGTGGGTGTTTTTCTAAAGCACTAGCTTCTTCTCAAGGGTCATAGTCTAAATACATACTTTTTAGCTCATTGTTCATAATTAAATTGATATATAATTCAATGATAAAAGAGAAAGTATTAAGGTAAAGTGAAAAAAATATGGTACTCCATTTGTACCTTTTATAATAATAATGTCTAGTTTAGAGCTAGTGTGAATAAGAAATGAAGAAAGGCGACTAATGACCCAACCCAATAGACATTTAATTAAATTAAAAGTTTTGGGTGAATATCAGTAATGTCAATGATGAATTTTTGTTTGCAAAATTATATTATTAAATTGTGATCATGTGTTTCTTATAGTATAATTCTTGGTATGGTCATCTATGTGATTTAGTTATTCTCAAAGACCATATAATATATCTAATGGTTAGATTATTTGTAAAAAGATTTATATTAATTTTTTGTAATGATTCAAAACTTTTTATTCTTCCTTAAATATGATGGCCATATTATATAGAATAAGCTAAACACTAGGGAGGTGGAAGAGAAGGAAAATGATGAGGTAATAATAGAGGTATGTAAAATGAATATGGTAAATCCTATCAAGCATCAAGACTTGCCTCTTAAAATAATATTGTATTTAGATCAAGTCATGAACATGGCATAGAAAAATTGTATCATCAAAGTAACTATGTTGGCTCAATATATTGTCAAATGAGAAGGTGTGGACCTATGGATAGCACTTAATTACATGTTGCATTTAATAGCTAAAGAGTGGTTACATTTTCAACATATAAATACATATATAAGGTAATTTTATTCAATTATAAAAATATTAAAATATAACTATATTGAATAATATTATTATTTTGAAATTATTACTAATAGATACTTTAATTATAGCTTGAGTCGAGATGGCTCAATAGAGAAATTAAACTAGAGTTCCATATTATATATGTATATGTTCCAATTATTCAATTATGTTGAGTTTAGAGACCCCAATTTTCTCATTTGGTAGAATGGTCAAATTAACCATTATTAACTAGAAACTATGTAATCACTAAAGGGAGATTTCTAATATGGTTTATATTATACGGATTGTGATGCATTTAGTGTATTGTTATCCTTCTTTGATTTCCATGAAAGCATGTTTGATTTTATTAGTATAATGAGACTAGGTTTTAAAGTCAATTTGTATACTGGTTACCATGCTTTTGTGTGACTTTAATATGCTACATGAGCCTTACCATATTTTACATAGTATTTTTTACTAGTACTTCACTGTACTCATACTACACTTGTGTGGTCATAGTAATGATTCAACTTCTTGTGTGGGGAGCGGAGGACCATTTATAGGGATATAACTCTCAGTTAGTATATGTTGAGGGTGATGATGTAGGCCATTAGTAAGCCATTTGAAATACCCCAAAAATCCTAATTTAGGAATTATGGTAAATAGTTAGAGAAAAATTAAGAAAATAGGTGAATTTATTAAATAAAGAGGAAATTTATTGAGGAAAAATAAGGAGAAAATAATAAATAAGTTATTTAGAAAATTTTGGACATTTGACTAATTAAAATGGAAGTTAAGGACAATTTATTCAAAATAGCCTAACTAATCTAAAAATGGATTTAATTATTATAATTAAAATAATTATTATTAAAATTAAATATATAAATTAATTATATAAATAAATAAATACCCAAATACCTCCAACCCAACCATTTTATCATTTCTCCATTTTTTCCTTTTTCCTTTTCTTCTTTCTTTTCTTTTCTTTTTTTTTTCCTTCCTCCTCCTTTACTTTTTCTTTTCCTTTCTCCCCCCGAACGGGGCCGGCCTGCGCAGCCCATACCCCCCTCCCCTCCTCTCCTTCCTTCTTCTCGCCCGCGGCCCAGCGAGCCAGCCGCCCGTGCACCCAAACGCAGCGTTTCGGCTCTCCTCCCGCTGAGACGCTGCGTCCGATCGCTGAAGATAGCCGTTGCCAAACCGGCAACGCGATGCGGCGCTCTGTCCCTCATGCCGTTGAAACGCCGCGTTTAGTTTTAAAAAAACTTTATAAACGCCGAACCGGCCGGTTCCCCCTTCTTTTTATTTTTCCCCTGGACCGCCGGTCCCCCTCCTTTCCCCTTCCTTCTTCTTCCCCCGCACAGCCGCCGACCTGCAGCTCGAACTTTGCCGCCCTCGCCGTGCAAAGTTCCTACCCCGAAAACCACCACTCCCAGCCTTCGCCGCCTTTGCGCCGCCTTCCACTGCCAACCCAACCGCCACCAGCACCTCCTCCACCCTCCAAAACACCCAGGGAAGCTTCCTCTACCTTCCCCTGCCTTCAACTCCCCCTGCCTCCCTCTCCTCCTTCCTCCCTCATCTTCCACCTCTCTCCACAACCCTCGGCTGTCGCCGTCGCCGCCGCGCGCCGCCACCCTTGCCACGCCACCACCCTCACTCTACTCCCCTTCACCTGTTGCTTCTCCCCCACCTCAAACTTCTCTTTTCCTCCTTCCATCCAGCCCCCACCTTGATCTTTTCCCTTCCCTTCCTCCTCCACTGCCGCCGCCGTCGCCGCCACTCGCCGCCGCCAGACCACCACCGACCCCAGGTGGTTCTCCACTCATCCAAACCCTTATATCCCTTTTATATAACTACTACTATTTTCTACCAATATTAATACTATTATTATTATTATTATTATTATTATTATTATTATTTCTTTCATCACTATTACTATTATTATTATTATCATTATTATCATTATTATTGTCTCTATTATTAATGTCTTATTTTCTTACTAATACTAACATCCCTTTTGAACCCTAACTTTTATTATACTTAACTTTAATCTTAATTCTTATAATTGTTAGTATTAACATTTTTAATAACATTACTATTATTACTTCTATTATCCTTACTAAGGTTATTATTGTGGTTGCTAAACCTCACTTGGTTGTATTATTGTTATTATCATTACTATTAGGAGTATTACTATTATTATCATCATTATTAGTACTATTACTATTATCATTATCACCCTTAGGAATAGTTTACTTGTAATATTGTGACCTTATAATATTATTATTTCAAACCTAACACCATTGTTAGACTTAATCTTAAAAACGATAGAGTTCTATTACTTGAAACATAAGTATCACTATTAGTAGTCTTATTATTATTATTATTATTATTATTATTATTATTATTATTATTATTATTATTATTATTATTATTATTATCACTATTTTACTATGACTAGTGAACACTAGTATTATAAGAATGGAACTAATGGGCTTAATAAAATAAGTGTAACAATAAGTATCATAAATAACTATATTTTGACTACTAATATTTAGTATACTAATTCTAAGGTAAAAACCCTAGTTTTTTATAAAACCCTTTTTAGTAATAAAAACCCTAACCTTAAACTAGAATGAAGATTGATTATAAGGGAAACTAATACTTAGCATTTTCCCCTTTTATAGGTAATCCCGACCAAAGCCCTAAGGAGTTAGAGGAGCGTGCTCCAAGCCCGGCGTCGCCTTAGGTAAGGACGAAGCTATGGCCTTTGTGTGATGTGTGACCTCTATGTTTTGAATGTTGTATATGCCATGTTATGTCGTGTATTATATGATTGTGGGCAACTTGTCTTATGTAGTGCAGCTTGGAAATTGAGGTATGCTTGTATGTGTTTCCTATGACGTGAGCATGACATGTATATGTATGATGTTTATGAGGTGATATGATATAACCCTCTAGGACATGCATGCTAGGGTGATTGTTATGATGATATGGGAATGAAAGGATAAAAAGGAAATAAATGGGAAGTGAGTTCAATAAGGGGGATATGAGGTTGACCTAAGTACCTCATGATCTATGAGAAAGGATTTAATAAGGGAGGAATGACCTAAACAAATGAGAGTTGGGGAAACCACGCATGGGAGTCGTAAAATTTGCATGATGACTTGGGGTGTTTGCATGAGGTGACTAACTCTTGCACGGGGGTGTGTCTTACGTGAGAAAAGTTGAATTTGGGTGTAAGTAAGAGAATGGGAGAGTCTTGGAATGATTGGAGACTTAGTATGAAAAATAATACGTAAGTTGGCGCATAAGAGACCTTATTAGGGTTTTGTGTGTAAGAGGGTGTTGGAGTGTTTAAATTAATCATGGGAATGAATCTTACTTGAGGAAAGTTGATTTAGGGCGTAAATGAGATAATGTCAAAGTTATGGGTCCATTGGAGACTTTGATGTAAAATAGTACGTAGGCGGATGTAAGGGTGTATAAGGAATCCGATTAGGGTTTTTGGGAGAAAATGGAAATTTGGGAAGTACAAAAGTAGGAATGATTAAGGAAGGGTGGAGTATGGGTTAGAGTGAGATTTCATTTATATAAAAGGTGAGTATGGGTTCCCATGTGGAAGAAGAGACTTTGGGATGAAAAGAGAGAGGTTACTTGTGGGAGAAGAAAGGTACTAAGGTTGAGGTGATCAACTAGGGTTTTCATGGTTATGTGCTGAATCGAAAGATAAAGTGATATGTTTTGGGAGAGGATCTAATTGAGGTAAGATGTGGGGCGTTGAATGAGGTAAAGGTAGCGTAAGTAGGAGAAGGTTGGGCCACATCGGCCCAATTAGGGTTTTCAAGGGAAAACCCTAGGGGGTGATGGGAGGTGGAGTTGATGTCATGAGTGTAGGGTCTAACCCACACCCGTAGGGGTTGACTCTTTCATCAAAGGGTAAGAGTAAAGGGAATGGATATCGGGGTGTGAGAAGGGGAGAACAGTCTCAAGATATGGGACGAGCCTCCTCGAAGGATAGAATAGAGAGTAGTAGACATGCATGTCAAGGGTGGAACCTTATTTAATAATACATGAATAAGACATTAACTACTTAAATAGTAAGATTGTTGAGCCGGGCCTAGACCGATCCACCGGCATAATAGTGGCCAGGTGCCGGGGTGCCCTGGAGACCGATCCACTGGCGTATAATAGTGGTTAGGTGCGTTCTACCCTATACGTGACCGATCCACCGGCTATCATAGTGGGGGATCCCAAGCTCAACAAACCAAACAGTATGTTGTAATTAAATTATGGGAAAGATACTATGTACTTACAGTGGAACACCATGAGAGTCGGGGCCAGACCGATCCACGGGCATAATAGTGGCCAGGAGCTTTGTGCCCTAGAGACCGATCCACCGGCATATAATAGTGGTTAGGTGCGTTCTGCCCTATAAGTGACCGATCCACCGGCTATAATAGTGGGGTTCCCGTACTCGCATGGATTAACAAAGATTATGGTGTGAAATGACTTGCAAATAAATCATGGAAAGATACGTTATAATCACAGTGAAACACTATGAGAGTCGGGGCCAGACCGATCCACCGGCATAATAGTGGCCAGGAGCGTTCTGCCCTGGAGACCGATCCACCGGCATAAAATAGTGGTTAGGTGCGTTCTGCCCTATAAGTGACCGATCCACCGGCTATAATAGTGGGGTTCCCGCACTCTCATGGAGTCATAATGATTATGATGTGAATCGATTATAATTATCAGAGTTATGAAAGAAGAAGTTGGATTGGACCATAACCGATCTACATCATCCATAATATTACATGTTGCTTATGTGTTTGTGTTGTGCATGTTATGTTGTATGATGGTATGCTTGGCCTTAGCGCACCTGCACCCTTACTCAGTATTGGACCCATACTGATACTACCTTGATTAAATGGGTCCTGTGATGATCCACCGATGGTGGGGAGCAGACTTCCTGTGCAGGTTTATGATCGGTTACTTATTCGGGGTGGAAGGCTTGACTTGAGTGAGTAGGTGATCCAGATTCTGATCCTTTTTTGGGATCGTTTTGTTAGCTATATTTTGTATTACGTTTCCCGTTTTTAAAGAAAAAGCATTATGGGGTTGTAATCCTAAATTGTATTCAAACTTTTGTTTGACTTATATCTTATTAACTATTATGCTAAATGTCATCTTGCATTTTATGATAATTCGTACTTATTGATGATCGGATTTAGCCTTAGCACTTAGTACTGGAACGGTAGGAATGAACCGGTCTGGTACTAAGTGTGGCGGTAATACCCCCAAGTTTACGGTTTTAATTCTCTCGCTTCCGCTAAACCTTTTGATTTAAACGAAATTTTTCAGTAGTGAATTTGGGGGTGTTACACCATTCCTCGGGGTTGGAGATTTATGTTTGTTCTTAAGATGTATAGCAACCGATTAGAGTTATTTTTTCTGCTACATCATTTCCTATATTTGAATTTATAACCATCATAATCTTTCTGTCTATATTATTTTTCTTACCTTTATAATCTTGCACTATTACATTAATATTATGACCATGATCCTTTTCATTCATTATTCCCTTTTACTTTACATCGGACATGGGCTAAACGATGGTCATACCTCTCTCATGGTTGATATGTTGGTAACATTCCCTAGTTTTATTTTACAAACAATTCCGCATTGTCATCAAATGAAATTTTATGGCTTAAAAAATTGAGGGCATTATAGTATAACAATCTTGGTTCCCAAAAATAGACTCTACCAACATGATTTCAATAAAATGAAGCATATTACCATAGCTTTACATGTAATAAACACATAATGTCAGAATCCCTTAATTTATGATTTGTATCACTAAAATAACTATGCTAGCCTCAATGTAAAATACTCCTAATCATCCACCTCTATAACCACTTTAAGATCATTTAAAAAGGAAATAAGAAATTGAAATGTTATTATGCGTAAGAGAAAAAAAATCAAGGAATGTAAACAAAAAATGGGAAAAAGCAGGGAAGAATAAATGAAGATGGGATAGGTTACCTGTATGAGAAATCTATTTAAAAAAAGGAATAATAAAGAGAGAAGCTCGTGTGGCAAAGGGTAGAACACACGCTCAGCAACAAATAATATTATTAGTATTATTTTGGTAAAGGGGCCAAAGCCCTTATTTCACTTTGTTTTTGAGTAATGCCTTATTCTTATTATTGTTACTATTTTTATTATTCTTGTTAATATTAATAATGATATTATTTTTTGTATTTTTGTTATTATTATTATATCAAAATCCTACTCTTATATTAGGTTAGTGTTTAATAGTATTTTTGATAGGAGGGAGTCTAATTTTTGCTTTTCCCTCATAATAGGTGAGACCAGCCAAAGCTCTAAGGAGGCTTACGAGCATGCTCCAAGACCAGTTTCGTTTTAGGTAAGGGTTTATTGTGGCCATTGTATGCTTATATGCATTATGTGCTTCATATGCTATGTATTCTATGTTTATGATTATTAATTATGTCGTATATGGTATAATGTGGAGTTGAAGTATGTTTTTATATGGCATGCGTATTATCTATGTATGATGATATGTGTTGTGACCCTGTAAGACATGCATGTGAGGATGTTGATGTGGTTGTATGGGGAAAAGGATGAAAAATGAGGATGGAGAAAGAACCTGACTAAGGGAAGTGAGTTGACCTAATTTTATGGTTTTATAAGGAATAATCTAATGTATGGTTTTATGTGGAAGACTATAATTTATGGCTTTATGCAAAGAATATAATATATGGTTTTTTTAGGAGAATGTAATTTATGATGTTATATGGGACAATCAAACTTATGGTGTGTTTGGGAGAATCTAATTTATGATGTTATATGGGAGAATCAAATTTATGGTTTGTTTGGGAGAATCTAATTTATAATGTTATTTGGGAGAATGTAATTTATGATATTATATGGGAGAATCTAATTTATGATTTGATTGGGAGAATCTAATTTATGATTTTTCTAGGAATCCAATTTATGGTCTTTCTAGAGAGATTCTAATTTATGATTTTATGTGGGAGAATCTAACTTATGGTCTTATATGGGAAAATCTAATTTGTGGTTATGAATGGGAGAATCTAATAAATTGTAAGGTAAGGACGAATCTTTGGGTTTTATATGGTTTGAATTTAGGTTTGGTATGTGTGAATCTTTTGTTTTGTGTGGATTGAATTTAGGATTTTGTATGACGGAATCATGGTTTGTATGGTGGTATTTATGGTTGTATGGTGGTATTAGGGTTTGCATGGTGATATTTTTGGTTTGTATGGTGGTATTAGGGTTTACATGGTGGCACTGATGGTTGAATAGGAATATTAGGGTTTGCATGGTTGAATTTAGGGTTTCACATGGAATTTTAGGGTTTGCATGAAAAAGGTTCAAAGGTTTACATAGGGAGATTGATGTCTGCATGGGTATAAAATTTACGCGTGGAAAGTTAATTTAGGATGTAAGGAAGGTAATGTAAGTGTTGTTTGGGTGTTTGAGCACTTGGGATGAAAAATAGCACGTGGAGCAAATTAAGGGTATGGAGGAGACTAAATTAGGATTTGGAATGATTAACTATGGGTTGTTGTGGTTAATTAGGGTTTGGTGTGGCTGATTAGGGTTTTTGTGTTATCATGTGTATGTGGTGATTAAAGTGTGAGTATGATGAATAATATGGAATTTATGATTTATGATTCATGCATGTCCATGGTGAAAGCCTTTGAATAAGATACTTAAGACACTAATCATTTAAAGTGGAAGATTATTGAGCTGGGTCCAGACTAATCCAGCGGTCAGAAATAGTGGTTAGGACATGATGTCCAATGTGTAACCGGTCCACCGATAATATTAGTGGTCAGGCTTTGTACCTGTGCATTTTCGGCCCACCGGCAATAATAGTGGGGTGACTCGAGCTCAATAACTATAAATCAGAGTTTGCCAAGACATTTAAAAGATACTAATTACTTAAAGTGGAACACCATATGAGTAGGAACCAGACCGATCCAATGGTCATGAATAGTGGTGTGGACTTTATCCCACAAGTGACCGATCCACCGGCAAATACCAGTGGTGTGGACTTTGTGCCTCAAGTGACCGTCCCACCGGCAATAATAGTGGGGTGTTCCTATACTTACACGGATATGATAAAAGGCATGGTGTGTATCGACTTCTAATAAAAGATTAATTAAGTAATTAATCCGGATTATATATGGGCCTTTATGTATGTAACTGAATGATTGATCGATATTATGATAATATAATGGCCTTTATGTTCTTTATCCTTATGCATGGTTTATGTGCTTATGTGTTGGCCTTAGTGCTCGGTTACCTTACTCAATACGTAGTGTACTGATCTCCCTTTTCATGGGTGTTGCTCATTCCCACGAGTAGTGTGCCCTTCTGACTTTATGTAGGTGGGCGACACATCAGTCAGGGCTGTGTGTTGAGCTTATTTTGGCTCTAGGTTTGAGAGAGTTGTGGCTATATTTTAGTCTTTATACGATTCCATTTCCTTTTATTATTTCTTTTAGTATTGGAGTTATCCTATTTGATTTATTACGTTGTATTGAGTATTTATCCTCTTTGATTTCGCACTCTAATTTCTATTTTATTATGGTTTATAAACGGTTATGTGTACTCTGATTTTTAATGAATAATCTTTCGAGTTCTTTTATGAACTGTTGGTTTGAGTTTAATGTAAATTTTTTCTTCGCCTTAGCACTTGGTACTAAAACAGTCGGACAGAACCGGTTTGGTACTAAGTGTAGCGGTAACATTTTCAGAATTCACAGGTTTTAAATTAAGTATTTTAATTACTTTCGCTTTAAAAAAAGTAGTGAATTTTGGGGTGTTACAAAAATAATTTCCTAAAAAGTGCATCTAATTGATAAATAAATGCTTAAGGAAGGAGGAAAACCTGCAACTAGTAATTTGTGATACAAAAGATTATTAACTGTAAAACCTGCACTCAACCAGCAAAGTTCAGATATTTGTTTATCTAAGACTAAAGTTTAGCCATGAGCCGATGAACAAGAGGTTGATAGAAGGATATTGAGAAGGAAGAACAGTTCAAAGAGAAGCCAAGACATTTAAAGGGAAATGCACCTTCCTTGAAGTTAATATGGGATAAGATAGAATCCTTGATGGAGGTAGGAAGTCCTCCAAAATAAACTTCACTTTTCTAAGGATTCGCCACCAAGCCTAATGTTTTACCAAAGAATTCCAATTTTGAGTGGAGACATTAGGTTGAGGTGATAGTGCATGTGCAGAACAATAGAAGGTCATCTAATGATTTTTGAACCTTTACACTCTGGGTGAGCTTTGAACTCTTTGCACCTCCAAAAGGTATACGATAATTGATTGAGGCATTCCAAAGCTATAAAAAACTATAAGGTGACAATGGATCACCCTACCTTATGCCCGTTTTTCCTTCGAAGGGTTTTCACAAGAACCTAACCCAAATAAAACAGCTTAGATAAAAGGCCACTCAAGTGAATCATATGCCTTTTTAAGCTCAACTTTGACCATCATTCTTGGACTTAAATTCTTTTGACCATAGTTTCTAAGAAGTTCTTGAGCCAACATGATATTATCACCAATACACCTCCCGGTTACAAATGCAAATTGATTACATGCCACAATCTCCCCAAGTACACTAATGAGTCTATTCATGAGGACTTCAGAGAAGATTTTATAGACAAAATTGCAGCATGCAATGGGTCTATACTCACTAATATTTCTAACATCTTTATTCTTTGGTATAAGATGAATTGTAGTGTTATTCATAGCCCTTAACAGATGATCTGAATTCCAAAACTATTGAATAGCCATAGTAATATCGCTACCCACCATTGGCCAAGCCTGTTGGAAAAAAAAAAAGCATTAAAGCCATTAGGTCCTGGAGCTTTTAAATCGCCCATACTAAATAAGGCTTACTTAATTTCCTGGGTAGTGATTGGCTGTATCAATTGAGATTTGCTATTATGAGAAGGAAGAGGCCCTTCTTGCAACACATGCATATCAATGGCTAATAATCTATGGCTGGCAGTACCCAATATGAGTTTATACAATTTTTGGATCGTAGCTTCAATTTCCATGTAACTCTGCAGCTGAACCCTACTAACATTACAAAACCACACAATCAACTATGGTACATACATGAAATTACAACAAAACCCTACCTTACATAAAATATACTTAAGGTTTACAACAAGTTTAATATAACTAATGATATCACCACTGTATCTTGTTGTAGTGTGATCCCATGTATGCCATAGCCTTGCATGCTTTGAATTCTTGTACACTTTAAGTCTCTTTTCATTCTTCACCTTGCAAATATGTAACATAACTACAAGAATATCTTGAACCATTTTCAATACCAAGCATAGAAATATTCTCAAGAACATTTAAAATTATTGGCTCCATTATTAATAATGTTAATTCTTCCTTACCTTGAGAATCATTAAAAAGATGGGAAATATTAGATGCACCTACATCATTATCCCCATGTTGAGAAGAATTTGTGCTCAAATTATCATTAGTATAATAAGGAGACAAATCACCAATATTAAAATTTCTTAAAATTCCATCATAATGATCCGTCGGCTCTTGGCATTAGTTTATTTTTATGTAAATTAGGAAATCATTCTTTACGCAAATATAACCAAACTAAGTCACTAAGAGAAAATACATGTGGGATTCTATAATTATTTTCTTGATCTTTATACTTGACATTAGCTTTTTCAATATTGATCTTTATTTTTTATGAAGCTATAGAAAGAATTTGACTCTATCCTAGGCTTCATAATTTTGTAATTCACCTTTCTTTAAAGGAACCATATTAATTGCCATGTGTGGATTCACTCCATAACCACTTCAAATGGACTGGCTTGAATAATACTTGATGGACTTCAATTGTAAGCAAACTATGCATGAGCTAACTTAAGATCCTAATACTTTTTAATTTTATTAACCAAACCTATTATTAAGGTACCATGTGTTTTATTAGTTACATCTGTTTGACCGTTGGTTTGTGGATGATGTGAAATGCTAAATAACAATTCAGTACAAAGAATATGTCACAAAGTATTCCAAAAATAACTCATAAACTTAACATCCCGATATGAGATAACACTTTTAGACACACCATGAAGTTTAACGATTTCTCAAAAATATAAGTCAGCAACATGTGTGGCATCAACAGGTTTATTACATGGAATAAATTGACCCATTTTAGAAAATCTATCTACTACCACAAGAAAAGAATCATTACATCGTTATGTTCTTGGTAACCCTAGGATAAAGTCCGTACTAACTCCTTCCCATGGTTTATCAGGAACTGGTAAAGGTGTGTAGAACATCTAGTTATCGTAGCTTCTACATGTTGAACTATTTGCGACCAATATAAATTTTCTTGCAATAATTCTATAGTCTTATGTATACCAAAATGTCTTGCAATGCTACGTTCATGTATTTCTTTAATTAATAAGTCTCAAATATTAGATCTAGGAATATAATGTTTATTTAGTCAAACAAAAATCCATCTTTTATGACATAATTACCATGATATCCTATAACACCCCAAAATTCACAACTTTTTTTTAAAGCAGAAGTAATGAAAATACTTAATTTAAAACCCATTAATTCTGGAGATGTTATCACCATACTTAGTACCAGACCGGTTCTCTCCAACCATTCTAGTACCAAGTGCTAAGGCTAAGAAAATATTTACATTAAAATTCCAATCAATAGTTCATAAAAGAACTCGAATGATCATTCATTAAAAATTAGAGTATGCGTAAAGAATAATGAATCAATAATAAGATAGAAATCAGAGTGTGAAATCAAAATTCCTCAAAATGAGTAATGGCTACAAACATTAATATTTAATTTCAAAAAATCCAAAATAAAAGGAATAATAAGGAGCAATAGAGGTTACGTAAAGACTGAAATATGGCCACAACTCTCTCGAACTTTGAGCTAAACATGCTCAACACTCAGCCCCACTGAATATCTCACCCACCTGCATAAAGTCAGAAGGGCATACTACTCGTGGGAATGAGAAGCACCCATGAAAATGGTGATTAATACACTACATACTGAGTAAGGTAACTGGGCACTAAGGCAAACACATAAGCACATAAATAATGCAGAGCAATAATAGAGCATAAGGCGAACATGAGGAGATAATGCATATGACCGTTCAGGTAAAAGTACAAAGGCCTAAATATAATCCAATTCAATTACTTAATTAAACTATGATTAGAAGTCGATTCACACCATAATTTTTATCAAATCCATGCGAGCATAGGAACACTCCACTATTATAACCGGTGGGCCGGTCATAATAGAGCATCATATCCTAACCACTATTATTACCGGTGGATCAATCTCAATAGGGTCAAACCCTAACCACTATTTTTAATACCCCAAATTGAGCGGAGTGTTATAAGGATTGATTTGGCTACTTATATCAACATGGTATACCATCCTTTTGGTGATTCCGTCCTAAGAACTCCACAGTTAAGCGTGCTGGCCGTGGAGCAATTTTAGGATGGGTGACCTTCTGGGAAGTTCTAAAAATTTCTCAGAAAGTGCGTGAGTGAGGACAAAGCGCACTGAAAGGACTCGTGTTGATTTGTGGGGCCAGCCGATCAATCCGAAAGCACTTCAAGGTAGCCCCTGCGTGGTCGTGTCGACTCGGGGTGTTACACTATTTTAACCGGTTGATCGGTCACATATAGGGTAAAAACCCTAACCACTATTCCTAATCATAGGATCGGTTCGGTTCCTCCTCGCACGGTGTTCCACTATAAGTAATTAGTGTCTATTATTTGCCTTAGAAAAACTTTAGTTTATTTTCATTGAGATCAGGATCCCCCACTATTATAACCGGTGGGCCAGTCACACATAGGACATTATGTCCTAAACACTATTCCGAACCGGTGGATCGGTTGGTCCCGTCTGAACGATCTTCCACTTTAGATAATTAATGTTTTAAGTATCTTATTCAAAAGCATTCACCATGGACATGCATGAATCATCACACATCACAAATCATAAATTTCACAATCATAATTACACTTTAATCACTAAATACACATGATACAATAAAAACCCTAAGCAGCTACACCAAACCCTAATTAACCACAACAAACCATAGTTAACCACTCCAAATCCTATTTAACAATAACAACCATAATTACCCATTCCAAACCTTAATTAACCACAACAATCACAATTAGCCACTCCAACCTTATTCAATCACAACAACCCAGAGTTCATTACTCCAAACCATAATTTAGTCTCCTCTGTACCCTTATAAGGCTCCACATATTATTTTCTATCCAAAATAGTTCAACACCCAAATAACACTTGTATTACCTTCCTTAAATCCCAAATCAAACTCTTATACATAATGTTCACTCCCATGCAAACTTTACACCTCCCATGCAAAACCCTAACTCCACCATGCAAACCCTAATACCTCCATACGACCATAAATACCACCATGCAACTATTAACACCACCATGCAAACCCTAATACCACCATGCAACCATTAATACCACCATACAAACCCTAATACCACCATATGACCATTAATAACACCATACAGCCCTAATACCACCATACAACCATTAATACCACCATTGAAACCCTAGATTTCATCATACAAAACCCTAAATGCAATCCACACAAAACTAAAGATATATCCATACCAGACCCTAGATTCAAACCATAGAAAACCCAAAGATTTTTCCATATAATACAATTGATTAGATTCTTACATTCATAACCACAAATTAGATTCTCCCATACAAGACCATAAGTTAGATTCATCCACATAAAATCATAAATTAGAATCTCCCATATAAACCATAAAGTAGATTATCCCATATAACATCATATATTACATTCTCCCATACAAAGCCATAAATCATAAATTAGATTTTATTATACAAAACCATAAATTAAACTCTCTCACACAAAACCATAAATTAGATTCTCCCATACAAAACCATAAATTAGACTCCCCCACATAAAACTATAAATTATATTCTCCCATATAAACCATAAAATCATAAATCAAATTCTCCCGCATGAAACCCTAAAATTCTCTATTTTATTCTGCCACTCATGAATCACTAAAATAATTAGGTCCACTAACCTCCTTTTGTCAACCTCTTTCCCCATCCTCCTTTTTCATCATTTCTCCCACACAAACCACATCAACACCCTCACATGCATGTCTTATAGGGTCACAACACATATCATCATATATAAATAATACATATGACATATACCAATACCAGAACATGCTTAAACTCCACGTCATACCATATACAAAATAATTACAATAATAATAAACATAGAATACATAGCATGCAAGGCACATAATTCATAGAAGCACAAAAACGACCTTAGCACCACTTACCTAAAATGACATGAGTCTTGGAGCACGGTCCTATGCTTCCTTAGGGCTTTGACTGGTTTTACCTATAATGAGAGAAAAGCTAAAATTAGACTCCCTTTTATCAAAAATACTATTAACAACTAAATTAATATAAGACTAGGCTTTTGATAAAATGTTAAAATAATAATAGCAAAAATACCAAAAATAATTGTAATATTAATAATAATAAGGTTAATAGAAATAGTAACAATAATAATAAGAAGGACATTACTCAAAAACATAGTAAAATAAGGGATTCATCCCTTTTACAAAAATACTACTAATAATAATAGTATTAGTAAAATAAATAACCAAATTTAGTAATAATAATAGTGATAAAATAAAAATAATAATAATAATAAAAATAATAATAATACATTATTAGCAAAACTAATGTTAAAATATTTGTATTAATATTAATGGCATAAGAATAATAGAAATTCGAAATAGGAAATTATAATAATAATTTTACTTATAAAATTTTAATATTAATAATAGGAAATATAGAAATAATAATAAGAATAATAAAAAAATCAAATTAAAATACAATATGCTTCAGTCCTCAACATAAATAATAATAAAAACATTAATACTAATAATAATAATAATAATGAATATTAAAAATATAAATATTAAGAATAAAAATAGTATTTATATGCAAAAAATCAAATAAAATAATTTAAGGATTATAAAAATAAGGAAAAGGGTTAAGAGGGTCTAGGGTTCAACCTTAGGCAGGTGGGGATAGGCGACATCGATAGCGGAGCACGGCGGCGGCGACGATGGCCGGAAAAAGTGAGGAAAAGAGTAAAAGTTGCATGTTGGGAAAAAGATAGGGAGAATTAAGATGAGAGATGGGGTGTTTTGAGTCTCCCAAAAGGAGAGGGACAGAATGAAGGTGGTGGCGCAACCAAAGGTGGTGGCGCATGGCGACGGCGGTGGTGGCTGAATGGGGAAGAAGGAGAGAAAGGGAAGAGGAGAGGGAGAAAGAGGAAAAGAGTGGTTTGGGAAGATCGAGCAGGGTCTAAAGAATAATTTGGGAGGTGAAAGAAGTGGCGTCAGCGGTGGGAGAGGTGGTGGGCGGCTGCACAAAGGGTGGCAGAAGTAGAAAATAGGGTTGATCGGGAAGGAAATTTCACATAGTCAGGGAGGCTTATGCAGAACGAATCGAGGGTGATAAATGATTTTGTTAGCTAGAGGAAGATTCAAGGAAGAGTTTGGTGGTTGAGGATAGCAGCAAAGTTGGCCAGAGGCGGCAAGCGAAGCATCTAAATGGGCAACGGTGGTAACGTTAGGGAATTCTAGGAAAACAACCAAAGCTTGATACAGAGCTCAAACCAAGGGTATTTATAGGCTATAAAAGGGAGATTAGGGTTTTGTTGATTGGCTACGGGGTAAGGCAGGTAGAGTTCCGTTCACCGGAGGCGAGGTTGGCCAGTGGGGGTCAAATCAAGGCAAAGGATACGCGCGGGGAATAAGGGGAAAACACACGAGAAGGAAGGGAGGTGGATGGGTCTGTGTGATCGCCAAATCAGGGGGAAGATAAATGGAGAAAAACAAACGGTCAAATGGGCGATATCGATGGCTAAAAATCAGAGTAGGGTGGTGGTGCAGGCTGGCGGCGTCTAGGAAGAAGAAGGAAGGAGATGGGGGGGGGGTGTTGGACCGGTCTGTCCAGAGGAAAAGAAAAGAAAGAAAAGGAAGGAGGTCGGGCGGTCGGTGCATGTCGAAGGCATTTAAATAAAACGCTGAGCTTCGGTTGAAAAGGAGTTAAAACACAGTGTGTCATAAGGTGGAAGAAGGATGTGCAGTGCGGGCTGGGTCGTGCCGAAGAAGGAAGAAGGGAGGAGTTTGGGTCGCGGGAGATGGCAACGCAAACAGGAAAAGGAGAGGAAGAAGGAAAGAAAGAAAAACGAAAGAAAAAGGAAGAAGGAAAAAGGGAAAAATAAAAATAGGAGGGTTGGGTTAAATAAATATATTAAAATATTTGGGATAGTTAAAATTATAATATTTAAATAAAATAATATTTAAATCCCTTTTTAGACTAAATTAGGATTTTTAAAAGGTTTTCTATAAATTCTATTTTAATTAACAAAACACCCTAATTTTCTGCAATAAAATTATTATTATTAATTTGAAACTATTTCCTCATTCTTATTTTAAATAAAATAATTTATTTAATTAATTTTTAAAATAAAATGCTTAATTAGCTAAAATACCCAAATTCTCTCTTAATAAAAATACCTATAAATTTCTTCTTAATTTGACCAAATTAATGCCCTTTTATTTTAGTAAAATTTATTAATTTAAATATTTTTTATAATAAAATATCATTTAAATATAATTTAGAAAATTAAAAATTTTTGGGGTATTTCATATCCACTTTCATTATATGCATTGAATATATCCTTAAAATCTTCATCTTTAGGATAAAATTCTTTCCACATTTCAAAACCTATGATTTTGGCATCCATCATAATAAGTAATGTATATCTATGAGATAGAACATTGGCTACTACATTTTCTTTTCCATCTAAATGTTTGATAGAGAACACAAAGGATTGTAAGAAACTCACCAACTTTACATGTCTCAGATTAACTTTTTTTTGACTATGTAATTATTTTAAACTCTCATGATCCAGTGTAACACAAAGGGTTTTGGTCTCAGACAATGACTCCATGTCTCTAAGCTCTATAAAATGGTAAAGAGTTCCTTGTCATAAGTTGAACAGTTAATTTTGGCTCCATTCAACTTTTTAGAGAAGAATGCTTTAGGCATCTTTTCATGTGAGAGGACACCTCCTATACCAATTGCACTAGCATCATAAGTTACTTCAAAAAGATGGGTAAAGATAGAATAAGGGCACTACGAAGTTTATTTTTGAGGGTCTCAAAGGCTTGAGTAGCTTCTTATCCCCAATAAAATTCACATTTTTTCATGAGTTGTGTAATAACTGTAGCTATAGTAGAAAAATCCTTAATGAATCTTCTATAAAAACTAGCTAACCCATGAAAACTTCTCACATCATGAACATTTTTAGGAGTAGGCCATTCTTATATAGCTCTAATCTTATTAGGATCCACTTTAATTCCCTCGCTACTAAGAATATAGCCTAGGTAAACTACACTTGGAAGCATGAAGTCACATTTCTCAAGTTTTCTATAAATTTTAGCTTCCCTTAGCTTATCAAAAAATTTCTTCAAATGCACTAAGTGATCATACCCATTTTTTGCTATACACAATAATATCATCCAAATATACAACAATAAAATCACCAAGGAAAGGTCAGAGAAATTAATTCATAAGTCTCATGAATGAGCTAGGTGTAGTACATAGCCCAAAAGGAATAACCATCCACTCATAGAGACCATATTTAGTTTTGAAAGTAGTTTTCCACCCATCTCCATCTCTAATCGTTAGTTGATGATAACCACTTCTTAAATCAATTTTGGAAAATACTTGTGCTCCAAAAACTTCATCTAGCATATCATCTAACCTAGGCATAGGAAAATGATATTTGATAGTAACATTATTCAATACTCTTGAATTTATACACATACGCCAAGTACCATTTTTTTTAGGCACTAGTAAAGTAGGAACATTACAACGACTCATACTTTCTCTCACAAATCCTTTATCCATTAGGTTTTGTATTTGTTTTTTGTAATTCCTTAGATTCTTCTAGGTTACATGTATAAGCAGGTTTAATTGGAAGAGAAATTCTAGGAATAAGATCAATAACATGTTCTATACCTCTTTTAGGTGGTAATCCAAGAGGTAAATCATTAGGAAATACACCATGATATTCATGAAGCATCTTAGTTGGATTAGGATTATTAATTTTTTGCTCCCCAAGTTTAGAATCTTTAGCAACTAAAGTATAGAAAATTAATTCTTCTTCTATGCACTTTTCCATATCCTTTTAATGTAAATAATCTCTTTTTATCATCACTCAAAGGCATATGAATTGTTTTTCCTTTTTCACCATATATTCATTAGTTAATCTATCATGAGTTTCTTTTCTATCAAATTGCCATGGTATTCATAAGAGTAAACCACACGAATCCATAGGAAAAACATCACATAAAACTTCATCATGGTAGCCTCTAATGAAAAATGTGATTAAGGTTTTTATACTTACTTTAGCTCCTATATCCTTCTTTAACCATTGTAAAGAATAAGTTTTAGGATGATTAGTAGTCTCTAAACCAAGCTTCTTAACCATTTATTCACTAGAAACATTTGTACATGAACCACTATCAATAATGAGTTTACAAAACATATCACCTATTTTACACTTAGACTTAATAATTTTCTCCCTTTGAGTAGGTGTCACATAAGGTTGAATCTATAACAATCTTTGAAGCACAAAACATGGGTATCCTTCTTCTCCACCCATAGTTAAAATTTCATTAGGAGATTCAATTTCTAGATTCTCATAATCACTACATGGTTCCATGTCGTCTATTTCACTCAAGGTTAAAGCTCTCTGGTCAGGACATTCCCTAGAAAATTACCCATGTCCTTTACATTTTAAACATTGTTTATTAGTCATTTCAACCACTTTATTTTTACCTTTTTCATCTATTTTATTTTTTTATTATATGATGATGTAGCTTTAGGTGTAAAGGTATTTGAATAGGTTTTAATAAAGGTTAAACAATAGATTTAACATAGGCTTTGGTTGATTTAGTTTGTCTTTAAAATTTAATGCCAACTTAATCAAGTGATCAAGAAAATCATATGAAAACATATCAACTTTATCTCTTATCAAATTATTCAATTAGCCTAAGTATCTAACACATTTTTATTCTTTTCTTTCTTGAACATCACATATAAGTGAAAATTCTCTAGTGTATTCTTCTACACTAAATAATCCTTGACTTAGAGTTATCATTTTCACATAAATATCTTGTTCTTACTCTCTAGGGACAAATTTTTTTCTTAGGTGCTTTTTATGTTTTTCCCAAGATTTAAATTTTGATTTCTCTTGTCTTTTTTAAGTTGTCAGACTAAATTCTACCAAATATTTTGAAATTAAGAGTAGTAAGCTTACATTTTCTCTCATCATCATACTCTTTAAATTCAAATATAGCCTCAATTTCATGCAACCATTCTGAAAAACAATTCCACATTCAATTCACCATAAAATTTAGGAAGGTAAAGTTTGATACCTTGATCCTTATTGTATGCATGTCTTACTTGGAATGGATGTGATCTTCTATGATTTCTTGAGCCATATGAACTCATCTCTTCATCTCCATCCTCGGCATGATGCAAATTTGTATATCCATGTCCTCCCTTTGCTTGAAAACCATGCCTCATCTTTCCTTCCACACTATCTTGTGTGGCTTCCAATCGACTTGGCCATGGATGAAGCTTCTCTTGATTGGCTAGCTTGGCTTCCACACTTTGCAACTACTATTGAAGTGTTGCTATATTATGAATTTAGGAATCCATGCATGTGGTCAAACTCTTGATAGACTCCACCAAGGCACGCACATCATCACTTGCCATACTGAAGTTGTAACACAAATTTTATTTCTCACATAGAATGTAGAAACTAATGGTAATCCTAGAAGTATAATCGCAGCCAAGTAAACTAGGGTAACTCTTGCTATAATCTAAGCAAATCTTGATTACTCCTTTGATGCATCGATCACACAAAATTTAAATTAAAGATGGTCGAATGATTCTGCAATAATTCTTCGCTGGACATAATTATGCAAATAGGTTACATAAAATAATGATGGAGGCATCAAATATTCTTCAAGGAAGTAGTATCTTAAAGTTGAAGATGCTGAATTCCTAACACTTGAAGACATGAAGAAGAAAAAGAGGAGAATATTTGTTGAAGGTTGGAAGATAAAGGGGTAAGGATCGAAGTTGAGAATTTTTTTTCCTTTAAACTAGGGAGTACCAAGGAGGGTTTCTATCATTGGGAAGAAGATACATGGAGAAAGAAATGAAAGAGAGCTTGTAGGATGAAATGAGGAAATAAAGGAAATAGAATACTAGATGTCAAAGTAATATACTAGGAGATAAGGCTAAAAGAAGGTTGGTTGAAGTTGAAGAAAAAGGTCTCGATTTAATGCCAATTAAACTTGAAATGTCTATAGGTTGCAATGATAATAATCCTTTTAATGTAAGGCACATTTGAAGGGTCTGAGATGAAGAATACCCCTATAAGTTCTTCAAACTAGATAGGACTCCAAAAAGGGAGAAAAAATGAAAGATTTTCTTGAGGACTTGGTGTTCAAAAAATTCTTTTATTCAATTATGCCATGCGTGTACAAGACTTATGTATATATAAGGATGGCAGGCCAACCTTAAGGCCTTAAAGTAGCCAATTTATCTTCTTGATCCAAGCTTCTTTAACTTAATTAAATTAATCCTATATAATACCCAAACTTACTCATAATATCATCATTTAAATGGTATTAAGGACTAACATTACAAAGCCACACAATCAACTATGGTACATACATGAAATTACAAAAAAACCCTACCTTACATAAAATATACTTAGGGTTTACAACAAGTTTAAGATAACTAATGATATCACCACTAAATCATGTTTTAGTTTCATTCCATATATTCCATAGCCTTGCATTCTTTGAATGCTTGTACACTTTAAGTCTCTTTTTGTTCTTCACCTTGAAAATATGAAACATACCTGTAAGAATATCTTGAATCGTTTTCAATACCAAGCATAGAAATATTACCAAGAACATTTAAAATGACTGGCTCAATTATTGAGAATGTTAATTCTTCCTTACCTTGAGAATCATTAAAAACATGAGATACATTAAATGTACTTGCATCAGAACTTTATGTGGGCGGTATTGGTCATTACACCAAGTAAATGTGGAACCAACAAGGGAAAAAGAACCCGGTCCACTAGTAAGCACACACTCTTTAAAATCCTCCATCTTCCCCTTGCGAAGGATTCTTCCTACCCTCTCATCTGCATGTAAAATTGTGTTAAAATCCCCAATAATAAGATAGGGTAGTTGAATGGTCCTAGCGACTCTTATCAAATCCTTCCATAGAGGATATCGAGCTTTCCTTGGATTATAAGCATAAACAAAAGTGACTGGCATCCTTTTCTATCCAGGAAGTGGCTCTTTCTTTTTCAATTTTTCTATTTTACTTCAAAAATATGTATCTCATATACTTATAGAAAATATTTGGAAATCTTATATAAGCATATTAAGAGTTCCACTTATGTCTAAGTGTGGTTTTGTGCTTCCTTTCGATTTTATTGAATAAATGCATTAACCATGCTAGGTTGTATGTTTCCTTAAGTATACTGGCCATGAGATAATGTGTAAGAACATAAGAGATTGATGCTTAAGTGTGATTTCATACTAAAAGTGTGTTTTGCTATGATTTTATTTTCTCATGTGACTAAATATAATAAATGCATGTATCATCATAGGTTACATTCTTCTTCAAGTATGCTAGCCATGATTAAGTTTACTATATTTATGTATTTTACTATATGTATAATAGTTTACCAAAATAAGCTTGAATATTGTAGGAATTTATGCATGAGTTCCATGTGACATTCATTTAAGGGCATAATGGCCATTGAATAAAATTATTTCTTTTAATTTAGAGATTTTCATTAATCTATGCTATTGAGTTTTCATTAACTAGTACAATTCGACCTTCAAATGACAACCCAAATAATGAGAGTCAGCCAAAATACCTTCTATTTATGCTCACCGTTATCTAATACTAAATAAGTACTAATATTCTTGTAATACCCCAAAAATTTCAAAAACCTATATTTTAATAAATGACTTTATTTGAAATAAAGTTTGCCTGTAAAATTATTTATTTTAATTATTTTATGGATTTTGGAGTATTTAAAGTTGGATAAGAGTATTTAATAAATTAAAATAAATATTTTTCTATTTATCATATTATTTTATTTCAATAATTTTCCAAACTAATATTTTACCAAATTTATCCTTTTTAAACTAATATATTAGATTATGATAAATTAAATTACTAAATTAAATAATTTACCAAGAATATTATATTTTAAAATTTTATAAATTAATTTCATTTATTTTACTATTTTTCCATTTCCCTTTTTACACTTTTTCCCTTCTCTTTTTTTTCCTTTTCCTCCTCCTTGGGCCGTCTGCCCAGCCTGACCAGCCCCCCTCCCCTACGCACTGGGCCTTTGGCCCGCCTCCTCCCTCTTCTCCCTCGCGCACGCCGCCCAGCACACCATCCCAAACGCCTCCTTATTTTTCCCCTGGACCGGTCGGCTCCCTCCTTTTCCTGCGTTGGTCCAGCCGCCCGCCAGCCCCTTCTTCCCTTCTTCTTCTCCCATGCCCGACTAGCGCCCTCTGCCATGGTCGAGCATGCCTGCAACCACCGCCCTGCAGCTGCCACCACCTGCTCCCTCTCCCTCTCTCTCCTCCCCCATCATTTTCTTTCTTTTTTGAGCCAAATCGGCCCTGGACCACAGCCCCGCATGCTCTCTCCCTTTCCTTCATCTTCCCTCTTTTTCCCCTGCCACCCGACCACCACCTGCCACCTGCAGCACCGATCACTGGCCATTCCTGCCCCTCTCTTCTCCCTCTTCTTTTTCTCCATCTCCCAGCCCTCCATTCCCCTCATTTTCGAGCCCTTCTCTTCCCCCGAGCCCCCTCCTCTCTCCTTCCTTCTTCCCCATTTGTCTTCCTCGTTTTTTTTATCACCGCCAGCCTCCGCCGCCTGGACCACCAAGCCAAGCCCCTATGCCGCCTTCTGCCACTATACCACCCTACACCACCACGCCGCCCCTCGAGCCCTACACTCCCTCCCTTCTCGACCCCTTTTCTTTTCTCCCCAGTTTTTCCCCCTTACCGTCGAGCCACCTGCAACCGCCGCTTTCGCCGCCTTCCGGCCACCTCTGCTGCCACCCAACCCACCGTTCGACACCCTGCAACCCCCTCTACAGCCATCATTCCTTAGTTGGCCGAAACCAACTCTTTCACCCCTCCATTTTTTCCTCTCCTTTTCCTTCCTTCACAACCCCTTCCCCTCGACCCTTCTCGGGAACCAACTTCGCCGCCTTGCTGCCGCCGTCTCCGCCGCCCTATGCCGCCTTGAAACCACCTTTAGCCTCAACCTACACCCCCTCTTCACTTCTGCACCATTCCCTTGCCTTAGAACCTCCCCTAACCACCTTCTTTTCTAGCCCAAAGACCCCAACCCGAAAATGGCTTATTTTTCTCCCTTCACCCTCTTTGAGCCCTTTTCTCCCCATGATTATACATGAAACTCACGCTGCTCATGCAGCGTGAGCTCCCCCTTATTTTGAAACTCATTTGGTTAAGTTTTGAGGTATATCCATATTTAATTAAAGTGTATTATTATTAAATAAATTTGTTTTACAAAGTTTTATCCTTTTTAACTTCTTATTTCTAACAATAATGATGGATATTATTTTTAGGTGTTGAGTTGCTAATTATGCTTGGTAAGATTTGATATTTTTTGGGATTAAGGTAACCGTTAATCCTCCCTTAAATATATGGAAAAACGTATGCTAGCACATTAAGGGTTTAGTATGATTTTATGCATGTTTTGTGTGCTTAGCATGATATGTATATAGTTTATTATATTATTTGATAAAAAGGAAAAGCATGATGACTTTTGTGCCATATGTAGGTATGTTAATTAAGGAAGGAGTTGATTATGGTTGGAAATGTTAAATGCTTGTTTATGATGTATCATGTTGCTAATGCATGAATGATGTTACCGTTTAAGGGTATTTTAGTAATTATGCTTATGAGGTGTGTGAATTAATGTATGTAAATGCTAATGAGTATTATGTTGAATAATGACAAGTTGGTGGACTTAGAGGATAAAAATGAAGTATTAATATCATGATTTTATGTAGTGTTAGTAAATTCATAAAAATGGTGAATAAAGGGGTTGAATGGAAATTTTATAAGTGAAAAGGGTATTTCGGTAATTTTATAAGAAAAAGGGTATTTTGGTAATTTAAAAATAAAGGAATTAAATGATAATTTATAAGTAAAGGATAAAATTGTAAGTTGTGAGAAAGAAGGGTAAAATGGTAATTTTGGAAAAGAAGGGCAAAGTGGTAATTTTGTAAGGAAAAAAAATGGTAACTTTGGATGTAAAGGGTAAAATAGTAATTTGTAAAGTAAAAGGAGTGTTATGGTAACTTTATAAATAAAAGGGTATTGTGGTAATTTGGTAAATAAAAGGATATTATGGTAATTTGAAAGTAAGGGGTAAAAGGATAATTTTGAAGTTATGAGGATATTTATGACAAACTTGGGAATAGGGTTAACTTGGTAATTATGATAACGATGAAAGATAATTTAGTAATTAAATTATGATTGTAGATGGGCAATTGGATAAGTATGATACTATAGAAGGGTAATTTGGTAAATTAACCAACTAAAGGGGCAATTTGGTAATTTAGCCGATTAAGGGGTAAAGTGATAATTATTTAACCAACTAAAGGGGGCAAAATAGTAATCATGATAATGAAGGAGGGTAATTTAGTAATTTATCCAACTCAAGGGCAATTTAGTAATTAGAACAAAGGAGAAGAGCGATTTGGCAATCTAACCAACCAAATGGGAAATATGATAAGTGTAGCAATTATGAGGAGTGAATGGTGATTTTAAAAGTGTAGGGGATAATTTGGTGACCTAAACCGTATAAGGGGTAATTTGGTAATTATGTAACCCAAAGGGTAATATGGTAATTTGGCGAGGAAGGAATGGATACTTAACAATTATATAAGTAAAGGGAAAATGAGTAATTTGTACCTAATATGTCTTTGAGATTGTGGAACATTATAATATGATTCAAATAATGTTGATTAGCCAAGTAAGAGTATTTGATAATTAGTCTGGCCTTAATGATTTCTCTGTGATATCTTGGATAATCATCTGAATAAGAAATGATTAATGATATCAGAATGATTGAAAGTGAATAAGTATCGGATTATTGTGCTTTCGTGATCACCTTAATTAAGACACTATTACTTAAAGTGAAAGACCTCGAGATTGGGAATGGTGACTCCTTAGGGGTCGCTACCCTAAGGACGTGGTTTAGTCCACGATTATTCTGGTATTTGCTGGTGTGCCTTTTTGCCCCAGCCAGGCCCTATATCTTACTTTTTCTAGCTCTACGGACCTAGTTAGGGGGTATGCATACTTATGGATTAGGTGTCCTAGTCGGTAGGGTACTGAGTTAGCTTTATGCACTAGTACGACCAGGGTACCTTTGTGTCCTTGGGTTCATGGTTGAAGGGTACTGAGTAGCTGGTATACACTGTTACGACCGGTGTACCTTTGTGTCCCGGGTTATCGATCTCCCATTCGAGGCAAATAAATATGATTGATGTGCTGATTAAAGAAAAGGAAATATACTATTATTTAAAGTGGAATATTAATGAGCCAGGCCCAGATGATTATGATATTGAGTACCGGTCCACCGGTTATAATAGTGGTCCAGGAGTGTGTTGCCCTGGTATGAGATATTGAGTACCGGTCCACCGGTTATAATAGTGGCCAGGAGCGTTGTGCCCTGGATGATGATTCTTATATATTCCGGTCCACCGGTTATAATAGTGGCCAGGAGCGTTGTGCCCTGGATGATGATTCTTATATATCCCAGTCCATCGGTTATAATAGTGGCCAAGAGCGTGGTGCCCTGGATGATGAGTTTATATGTATTCTGGTCCACCGTTAATAATAGTGGGGGTTCCGAGCTCAATAAAACTAGTATTGTATGTGAATAAGATTATGGAAAAATACTAATCACTTATAGTGGAACACCATGTGAGTCGGGGCCAGACCGGTCCATTGGCAAATAATAGTGGTCAGGTGCGTTCTGCCCTTTGTGTTTACCTTCCAGTCCACCGGCAATAATAGTGGTCAGAGGCATTCTGCCTTGTGTGTTGACTTCCGGTCCACCGGCTATAATAGTGGGGTTCTCGCACTCACATGGATATAAAATATGATATTGATTGAATGATGATGGAATAATCGTTTAAGGCCAAAATGTATTGATCTTACACTATGACATGACTTAAGGCCCAAAGATATCGGTCGTGAATTATAACTTGTGCTACGTGTTATTGTTATGTATGCACCTCTCATTATTTATGTGAGTAGCTTGCATTATGTGCCGTATGCGGGCCTGTCTTTAAGTGTGGTATTAAAGGGTAACTCAGTACCGTAGTACTGAAGGGATTCCCTTTATGGGGCCCCTGCCTATTCAATGGGCAGTGCCCTTGTAGGTAATTTCAGGTGCTACTCAAGTGGGCTACGGGAAAGAGAGTAAGGAGTTATCCGGTATCGTTAGAGTTTTCTCTTTCTCTTTAAATTCCTGGTTTTAATGTTATGTGTTACTGTAACCACCGTTGGTGGATTTTATTCTTGTAAACGATTTGACGCGCTACTCTAATTTGTGTGTGTTGAATTTCTTTCAAGTTGTATTTCATTTTCTTAGCCTTAGCACTTGGTACTGGAACGGTATGAGTGAACCGGTCTGGTACTAAGTGTGGCGGTAATACTCCCAAAGTTCACGTTTTATTTATCTGCTTCCGCAATTATCTTTTAATAAAACGAAATTTTTCAGTAGTGAATTTTGGGGGTGTTACAATTCTATACTCATCTCTTGCTAGGATAATCCTATATTTAAGATAAGGAAATTTAATGTCCTTGGCTGTAGTGTATTTTTCCTCTTCCTCTTCTCTTTTTATACCCCTTTATATATGGGTTCAACAAATATTTTTGAGATCAAAAATCTAAATAATCCTTTTTAAAAAAATAAAAATTATATATTAATCATGAAGAAGAGGTACAACCCAAGCTATAGAATCGATCTACAATACCTAAGAAACCACTAAACTTTGCACTATGTGCAGAATGGTTACAAATAGCCGACATAACTAAAGAGATTTAAAAGACTATCGTTTGTAAGTTCACACTAAAATTTGTGAATATGAAAGCATTTCGAGCTTTCCACACTTCATATATGCTAATAACATAAAAAGCTGTCTTGAATTGAGCCTTAGCAACACCTCTAGTTTGAGAAAAAACTAAGTTTTTCATCAAGGTCTGCTTCCCAGATTTGTTGCAAGCCTTGACAGTGGAAGAGGATATGAATGAGAGTTTCCTACTGAGTGCAAAAACAACATTGCAAAGGAATTCTAGGAATAAATTTTCCCATGAGATCTTTAGTGGGAAGTCTGGAGTGTGCAACCAGCCATGCAATAAATTTATGTTTAGGAGGAGCTGGGTTGGACCAAATGGCTTTCCACCAGTATACTTTAGGAGCTTGGGGTCGAATCAGGTCATACACTATGCTGGAAAACTAGACTTAGCTTAGGCCAAACCAATGAGTTTGACTAAGATCCAGGAGGTTGTGCATGGTAGTGTAAAGTATGTGACAGTTTGCTCTTTAATGAAATAAGTATGAATCCATTTGATCCATAAGGAATTCTTATCCTTATACAGATTCCATAGATGCTTGCCAACTACAGCTGAATTCCAAGCTTCTAAATCAATTAATCCCATACCTCCTTCCCTTTTAGGCAAACATACCATTTTCTAGGAGACAAGAGCTCTTTTACTTGAGGATGCTTTCCCTGTCCACAGAAAACCTCTACAAAGACTAATGATCTTCAGTAATAACTTTTTGGGAAGGAAAAACAATTGACTCCAATACATTGTGATACAAAAGATCACATACTTCAATAATTGTAATCTGCCAGCATAAGAAAGTAACTTATTTGCCTAGTGTTGTAATCTGTTTTTGATTTTTGGTATTAATGACTGCATATCACTTGTTTTCAATTTGGAAGCATCCAAAGGAACACCCAAATACTTAAAATGCAACCTCCCTTCTTGAAATTGAAGCTGTGACAAAATAGCCCCTTTCACCTCCTGAGAAACTCCACTAAAAAAGATAAAACTTTTCTCAAGGTTAATAGATAAACCAGAGGCAGTAGAAAAAGCTTGGAGCATAGAGTTAATATTAGTGACAGAAGATAGATTACCCCTGCAGAACAAGAGTAGATCATCTGCAAAAGCAAGATTGATGATCTTTAATTTTTTACACTTGGGATGTCCATGAAAACCTTCATTCAGCCAAAGGGTTTGCAACATCCTAATAAAATATTCCATCAGAATCACAAACAGGTAAGGGGATAAAGGATCTCCCTATCTAAGGTCTTTTCTTCCCTTGAATGTTGTTAAAAAATTGTTATTAATGCACAGAGTGTAGCTGACATTGGAGACACAAGCCATAAGCACTCTGACAAAATGGACAGGGAAATGCAAACCTAATAGCATATTTTCCAGAAATGACCAATTGACTGAATCATAAGCCTTCTTGATATCCACTTTAAGCATGCATCTTTGTGAAGCATTTTTTCTTTTGTATAAATGAATAAGCTCATGAGATAATAAAACATTATCTCCAATATACCTACCCCTAACAAATCCAGCTTGAGATGCATGAATGATGGATGGTAAAATTGGCTACAACCTATTAGCTAAAACCTTAGCTAAAATTTTATAAACCATATTGCAACAAGCAATTGGCCTAAAATAAGAGACATTGACAACTCCTTCTCCTTTAGGGATAAGAATTATTTTTGTTGCAGCAAGGCTTCCTGGTAAAGAAGCAGTCTGAAAAACATGCACAATCAATCTCCATAAGCTTACCCCCAAAATAGACCAAGAAGCCTTGAAGAAACCTGAGGTAAAACCATTAGGACCTGGGGCCTTATATTAGCCAATAAATCATAAAGCTTCCTTTACCTCCTGTAGAGAAATAAGTTTAATTAGCTCATGTTGATGCTCAATAAAAACCAGAGGCCCCTGCAAAAAAATATTATTTGAAGTTCTCCTAGAGGCTTTCACTGTCTACTCCATCAAATTCTGATAAAAAGAAAGAAATTCTTGATTTATCCCATATGAATCAGAAACACAGTGACCACCATTACCTTGAATTCTTCTTATCACACTATGCATCTACCTGACCTTCATAATTGAAAAAAAGAAGTGTGAATTGGAATCACCCAAATTCAACCATTTTATACCACATTTCTTGTTGAGAAAACTCTCTTCACAAAGGACATAGTGCTGATAAAGCTTCGAATATTTCTTTTCCTCCTCCTACAAAGTCAAATTATTAGGACAGGAATCAAGCTCAGTCTACATCGTATTCATCTTTTTCCTTGCCTCCTATACTTGAGTGGAAATTCCTCCAAAATGCTCCTTATTAAAAATTTTAAGCCTAGCCTTGATATCTCTCAGCTTTGTAAAGAAAATACCCCGAGCAGACCTTGAAACAAGTCTCTCCCACATAGAAGCCACCAAATTAAGAAACCAAGGGTCCAAGGTCCACATATCAAAAATTTGAACTACCTCTTGGATCCACAAGCAGACCTCTCTTCTAAATGCACTAAATTAGGGCTATGATTAGAGAAAAGAGTATCTAAAAATTGTACAGAAGAGTTTGGGAAATTAATAGTCCAGGGCATATTGACCAAGACCCTATCCAGTTTAGCCATAATTTGATTCTCACCCAAACTCCTATAGGACCAAGTAAACTTCAGACTTGTGTAGCTCAAATCATGCACCATTAGAGAGTTTAAACACTCCCTAGCATCTTCTACATCATTAAGATTAATGGAATTACCTTCAAATTTCTCCTCTAGCTTGAAAACCACATTGAAGTCCCCAAGAATAATCTAGGGATCTCTTTCAATTTTATTATCCTACAGCCACTGCCATAAACCCTTCCTACTAATACCATCATTAAAAGCATAAACAAAAGTAATAAAAACTTTACATTGGAAAAAATTCCCGTCACAGCAAACTGCATGGCCTGTCCACAGCTTGCCATTCTCTGAACCTGCCACACCTTTTTATCCCAAATGCACCAAATCCTACCATTTGAGTGATCTTAATAATTGCTTAATCTCTCCCATTAAGGACCAAGCCTATCACAAACCTTATCAGCATTTTCTTTTTTGATTATGGTTTCTACCAATCCCATTAAGGAAACCTTGTGCATTGATAACCAGTGCCTCAATTCTTTTTGTTTGTAGGTTTTATTCAAACCTCAAACATTCCATGCCCCTATCATGGACATGTTCTAATAAATAATGTACAAACCGAGATTCCTTAGCCTGTGGAATACTAGGTTGTAGCACAGAACTAGGAAGGATTAACCTGTCATCTGAATCTTCTTGGAAGCATTGGAATCTATTAGCTGTGTGCAGCCTATCATTAGTCCTGGATTCCTTAGGACTAGAAACATGATTAGTTCTACCAACCTTCCTATCATTTGAATGTTCAAATTGACAACCATTTTTTGTATCATAATCACCAATAATCTCTTTAAGACTATTGGCATCATCCTCTGGAATATTCTTCTGCACAGGATTCCTAACAATATTCCTCCATTGCTGAAATCCTTCTTGATGGGAAGACCTCTCCTTTGAGACCCCCTTTGGAAGATTAGACTGTCTGTGGCCCTCATTGACTCTTTTGCAGAACTGACTGGAATGGCATACTCATTACATTTGGCACCGAAGGCAGGCTTCCATTCAAAAACAATCTTCTACACTATAATATCACCATCAGGGTCTAGTATTTTGACAGATTCCACCAACTTCTTAGAGACATCCACTTCTACAAGCATTCTTGCATAAGATATTCTTTCACCAAAAGAAGTAACTCCATCTAAGAATAATGGTCTTCCTACCGCACTACCAATTCTACTCAAAGAATCAACAACACAATAATCCAAAGGTAAATTCACAAGTTTGATCCATAATGGCATAAACTGAAACTTCTCCTTTGAGAATTGAAATTTTCTATGCCATTCTTTCAAAATAAATGGCTGATTGAGAAACGACCAATATGGCCATGAAAGAACCCAATCTCTATCTTCCTGAGATTGAAACTTAAAAATTATAAAACCCTGATTATGCATCAATATTTTAGGCTACTGCACTCCTTACCAAAGATTCCTAACATAGGTTTCCATTTGTCTTAAGGATGGTCGATAACCAATGACATAGCCCACAACTACCCACTTCCAATCAGAACAATTTGAATCAACCTTCTCCCTCTACAGATTGACAGGAATGTTATTCCCAGCAAACGTGGGTGGCATATAGGTTAACTTAGAACCTCTTTCTGGAACCCTATTACCAACCAGTTTATCCTTCCATGAAACCTCCATAATTTCTAGCCCTTTACCAAGATTAATTGTGTCGTTATGAACATTCACCACCTGATCATTCTCAACAACATTCTTTTCTAAAAGGGAGTCCTTGCACCTAACAGACGGAGTAACCAACCCTGTGTTTTTATTAGAATTTTGATCGACGTCCCCCTCTGCATGATACATGCATGCCATACTAGGGTTAATCTCGACAGGCACTTGCACAACCCTACTCTTCCCTAAACCACCAATAGCGTCTATCGAAGCCTCACCAAAAGATGAAATCCCACCACCTTTAGCCATCTCCTTCTTGGTCATTGAAGCAGCCCTCCTCGTTCTCGCCATGAGAGAAGAGAGAGGAGAGAGCCTAGGGTTTTTCTTTTTCTCCACATATCTACATAATACTTTCTTACTTTTATCATATTCTCTTTAATTTAGTTTTCCCCACAACATTCTATAGCATCCAACTTCTAATCCAACTTATGAAAAGCCCCTTGGTTCACAAAAAACCAACAAATATAAGTATTATCTATAAGGATCCTTACAAAAAACTATATCTCCCATTTAACCTTTTGATTGACTAGAGCTTAGTGTTGGTGATCCTTTTTAGGGAGAAACTCTAGTTATTATCTTTCATCTTTAATATGCCAACATAAACCATTGAGCATCCATTTATGAAATGATCTTAGATATGTTATCTCCTTCTACACATACCCTTAAAAATCCAACCCATCATATGAATCCACATTTTCATGCGACACCTCAATAATATACTCTTCAAGAAACTTTTTTGGAAGCTTTAGATCTTCTAGAGAGAACTAATGACTAGGATATATAACACTATTTTCTAAGAATAAGATGTAAATTATATGTATTATGATAAACTAGAGAAAGACTAAAAGTGACAATTGCCATGAGTCCATCATCCTTCTAAGATACAATAGGAGGGGAAGATGCCTAAATTTAGACATAAGGCATGATATCCACTAGACTAGAAAATATAATAAGATTGGAATACACTCATTATATTACATTACCTTCTTAAGTAAATTATATATATTTCAAGGAAAATCACATAGATGATTTGTTTAATTCACCTTATCACATCGATCCAACTATTACAGATATAACTCTCAAGGAGCTAGCTGCTCCTATTTTCAACCATAACCTTTTATGCATTAATTATCCTATAGTAAATGATACTTGTGAGATCAAAATTAGTTTAGTACATACTTTACCCATTTTTGAGGATTAAGGGACAAGAACTCAATGGGTTCAATATGCTTCACCGATCCTAACAAGTTTCTTAAGGAATTTCATATTGTATATTCCAATATGAAACTGAATGGAGTAAGTGTAGAACAACTAAAAGATTTCCCTTTTTCTTTATTTGATGCAACAAAAAATGGTTGTAAGACTTACCAAAGGGCTATGTGAATACTTGGGTTGATATGCATAAGGTTTTCCTTGAAAAATATTTTCCTTCATCTAGAGCAACTAACATAAGAAAATAAATTTTTTTATTAGGTAAGATGGAAGAGAATCACTGCATGAATATTAGGACCATTTCAATAAGGTATACGGTAGTTTCCCCAATCACCAAATCAGTGAGTAATTATTAATACAATACTTTTATGAAGGATTATCTCCAATAGATTGAAACTTGATAGATACTACTAGTGGTGGTGCATTGGTTGATAAAAGCCCTACTAAAGCTAAAATATTAATTGCTAATATGGACAATAAGTGAATGCTATTAGAGGATAGGAGATACTAAAAAGGATCGATCCTTATTCTTTAACATGCAATCTAATATGGAAAGATCATCCTAACCTAAAGTATGTAAATAATCAACAAGGTGGTAATTCATACTTTCGACAATAAACTTATCAAAATCAATAAGGATCAAATCCACCTTTGGAATTCTTTCAAGATCCACCAAACCAGCAAATACCACCATTTCAACCATTACCTCAACCACTATCTCAACAACTAATAGGAGGAATTCCTTTAGAATATTTGGTGAAATCTTTGGCTACCAACACATTGCAATTTCAATAACAAACTAGAAATGCCATCAAGAATTTAGAGAATCAAGTGAGTCAATTCGCATATTCCCTTGGTAAATTACAAGCACATGGATCCTCAAAATTCCCAAGTCAAATGGAAAGGAATCCTAAGGAAAATACTAGCACTATCACAACATAGAGTGGGAAACAATTGGCATGTCTAAGGCAAGAAAGTGAAGAGGAAGAAATAAGTGAAGAAGAAGATGAGGCAGTTGTTAAAAAATAAGAAATGAAAAATCTCACTAGGTAACTGAAGATGACTCTCCTACTCTTTTCCAAACTACTTCTCCTTTTCCTAGCAATTTGGAAAAAACCAAGAAGGTAAATTATGACAAGGAGATGTTTAACATATTTAGAAAGGTGGAGGTCAATATCCATCTCATTGATGTAATTAAAAAAGTGCCAAGGTATGCAAAATTCCTTAAGGATGTATGTACTAACAAAAGGAAATTAAAGGGGGATGAAAAGGTAAGTGTCGAAGAGAATGTATCAGCAACTTTGCAAAGGAAACTTCCACCAATGTGCAAGGATCTAGTTATTTTTACCATCCCCTACATGATTGAAAATAAGAGGTATGAAACATGTATGCTTAATTTAGGTGCTTCAATTAATGTGATGTCTTTATCTATCTTTAATTCTCTAAGTCTAGTCCTTTAAATGAAACTTGTGTTATTATTCAGTTGGCTAATAGATCTAACACATATCTTGAAGGAGTAGTTGAGATATCTTGGTTTAGGTGAATGAGTTAGTACTCCCTATTGATTTTTATGTGTTAGATATGAAAGATAATGGCTCATATAACCCTTCTCCTATATTGTTAGGTAGAACATTCTAGAAAGCTTCAAAAACAAAAGTGGATGTACATGATGGAGTTATAACTAGGGATTTTGATGGTGAAGTCATTAGGTTTAACATATATGATGTTATGAGATATCCTATATATTGTGAATTGGTCTCCATAATCAATGTTAGTGAATATTTGAATAAAAATGTTTATGAATTATCATTATAAGATCCCTTAGAGGTAACCTTAACTAAATGCATAGAAGCTAAAATTTTGGAAGAATTGAAGGATAAATTTGAAGTTGATGAGAAAATCAAAGAGATAGAGGTTGATTTAGGAGCATATCTTGGTAGAATCAGAAGATTTGTGAATTTACCATTGTCATTAGATAGGATTTTACCTTCCTTAAAGCAACCACAAGAAGTGGAGTTGAAACCTTTACCTGACGATCTTAAGTGTGCATTTTTAGGAGAGAAAGATACCCTTCTAGTTATCATCTCTAGTGACCTAACACCCAAATAGGAAGAAAAACTTGTTAATATTTAGAAGTATAAATCTACTTTGGGATGCATGGTTGCTGATATTAAGCATAGTAATCCTTCAGTGTGTATGAATTAGATTTTCATGGAGGATAATGTTAAGCTTAGCAATGTAAGCTAAATCTAATTATAATAGAGGTATTGATGAAAAATTTGTTGAAATTTTCTTCTATGGGAGTCATTTATATAATTTATTATAGTAGTTGGGTTAGTCCTCTCCAAGTAGTATCCAAGAACACAAGAATGACTGTAGTGGAGAATATAAAGGGAGAAATGGTTCCTACTAGAGTTCAAAATTTTTGGAGGGTGTGTGTGGATTATAGGAAGCTAAATTTCATGACTAGGAAATATCATTTTCCTCTCCAATATATGGATCAAATGTTAAAGAGGTTAGCGGGTCATGCTTACTATTGTTTCCTTGATGGATATTCTAGATATGTGAGAGTCCCCATAACCTAGATAATTTAACTCTCATCTTGAAAAGGATTCTTGAAACAAATATTGTACCAAATTATTAAAATATGCCATTTTATGGTTCAACAAGGGATATTTGTACAACATGTCATTTCTACTAAAGGAATTAAAGTAGATAAGACAAAAATTAATATTATAGCTTATTTACCTTAACCATCAACCATTAAAGATGTGTGTTCAGCCATGCTGGATTTTATTATCAATTCATTAAATATTTTTCTAAAATAACTCAACCTTTATGTAAGCTTCTTCAGAAGAAAAATAATATAGTTCAATTTTTATGATATGTTTTAGAAAGAATTTGAGCATTCGAAGGAAAATTTGATTAGTACACCCATACTTCAACCTTCCGATTGGAATTTTTCCTTTGAATTATTTTGTGATGAATCTAACTATGTTATTAGTATAGTTTTAGATCAAAGGATTGGGAAAGATCCACAGGTGATATACTATGCCTCACACACTTTGAATGAAGCCCAGCTTAATTCCATAGACACTAAGAGGGAGCTTCTTGTCATTATCTTTTCATTAGATAGATTTTGTTCTTATCTTTTAAGTAGTGATATTATTATTTATTCTAACCATGTAGCTTTGAAATACCTATTAGCAAATAAGGAAGCAAAACCAAGATTGAATAGATGGATACTTCTACTCTAAGATTTCAATCTACTCATCAAAGATAAAAAAAAAAAGAATAGAAAATGGAGTAGCAAATGATCTAAGTAGATTAATCAAGGAGATTGAATTTGAGGCACCCATTTATGAAGCATTTTTAGATGAACAACTTCATGTAATGGGAAAGGAAATATCATGGTGTAATACCCCGTATTTTTAAAATCCAAATTATTAAGTTTAATTATTTGATTAACGTAATTTGATGCAAATATTTAATTATTTTAATTTTGATTCGTTTTATGAATTTATCGACGATTTCGAATTCATATTTGAATTTAATTAATCGTTGTCGTTGCGAACCATTCTAGATAAATTCGTTAACGACAATGATTTTATTATATTCTTATGAGTTCGAGTCTCGGTTAAAAATATATATTCCTGTTCTTTCTCGTATTTTAATTTTTAATATTTTAAATTTGTTTTCGATTATAACTTCGTCGTGTGATTACGGCTTTGTTTTGAAGTTATATTTCGTTAACGAAATATATTATTTAAGTTATAGAATTTATGTTTAAATAGTTAAATTTATTTTAATGATTTTACCTATAGAAAATATTTACGACTTTAAATTTATTCTATTCTAGAAATCGTTAATATTTTTGGGAAGTTTAAATTAAAAATATTTTCGGAACTTATTTAATAATTTATTTTTGAAATTAATTTTCTTCTGTTTTACGCTTTTCAGTTTACGGAAAAAAAAAAAACCCGATTTCGGAAGTTATTAAAATTAGTCTCGGTTTATTAGAATTTGACTTAAATATTTTATTATATGTTTTTAAATATTATTTCGGGGTCTTATGATGTATTTTCGTAAATAATAAAATTTTTTATGTTCATTAGTAAATTATTCCGAAAATGTTTATGAAATTCTTTATATAGCCTTTTTATTTATTTTAAGTGTTCTGATCGTTTCGAAAATAATTTTCGTTTAATAAATTTTAGATAAAGTCTTCCGATAATAATTTTTAAATATTTGGTCTTTTATTTTACATGTGATTTCAAAAAAAAAAAAGAAGAAGCCCAAACCCGTCGGGACCTCCCGACCCCCCCTTCTCTCTTTTCCTTATCTTTCCCAGTCCCGGCTCCCTTCTCCTTGGCCCTGCGCCTTGCCCCTGTCCCGAAGCCCTAGCCACCTCTCTTCTTCTCCCCAGCTCCTCTGATGGAAACCGGTTAGGGTTTCACAAAAGGATCGAAGATTTAATCGAGCGCAACGTTCGATTTCCGCCGGTACAGCCTAAGGAAATCTTTCCAAAGGAAGAACCACAACTTCAGAAGCACAATTGATTCAATGGCAACTGAATTTAGAAGGTGAAAGATCAAGATCGATCGAGAAGAGAACGGAACAGAAGCAGAACAGAAGCGAATGAGAGAATCGCCAAGAGAGAGAGAGACGGAGTCGAGAGAGAGAGTTCGAGAGAAGCAAATAACACTAACTTTATTTCTGGCCAAAGTTACGTATTACATCGTATCTATCATATATATATATATGTATACAAAGGCCGTATAGAATACAAAATACATACGGAAATCACAGCCTACCATGGTCGACAATACACAATCCGTATGGGCCCGAAAATACAAGTGTCGAACAGCCCAACCCAAGCAACATCAACATAAGGTGTCGACCAGCCAGCCCTCATAAAGACCATAACCCACATAATACAAATTAAGCTTAAAGCTTAATCTCCCATCAGCTACAACAATTTTAGCAAATCATGGTCATTAAGGATTGATTAATCCACAATCCAGCTAGCCCAATTTTATGGACCGGGTGGCGGATTATACAACCGTCCTAACTCCCATTAGCCAATTCGACCGGCGAATGCATCATATGGGATTACAAAATTTTTTAATAAAAGTTACAAAAATCTGTACACTCCAGACTTAATCCGAACGACCCAGCAAACATGTTCCCGTTCACAGAATTCCCATAAGCTGCGACATTATCCTATTAATTCAACAGATAAGATAAACAATTGTAAGTAATTAACTCACAGCAAATTTCAAAATTACTCAGATATAAATTTACAAGATTCACATCATTCCCCTCTTCTTGGAAAGGTTTCGCCTCTGAAACCTGAACAAGTCCCGGAAATGGACTAAGGTCTGATACATTGAAAGAATTACTCACATTTCCAAACTTAACAGGTAAGTCAATTATTTAAGCATTGTCATTTATTTTTTCTAAAACAGTAAAAGGTCCATCCCCTCTAGGATCCAATTTTGACTTTCTTCAATTTGGGAACCTTTCTTTCCTTAAATGAACCCAAACTAAATCTCTAGGTTTAAAAATCATTTTTCTTCTTCTTTTATTAGCATGTTCAGCCATCAGTTGTACCTTCTTATTAATTTGTTGGTTTACATTCTCATGTAATTTTTTTATACTTTCAGCTCTAGATTCAGCATCAAAATTTTGCAGATCAGCATGAGGTAAAATATACTCCCATTGTTTAAGGTTCTTTCCAAGGACAGCCCTCAACATATTTCCCAGAGTTCTATTAACCACTTCAGTTTGACCATCAGTTTGAGGGTGACAAGTTGTAGAAAATAATAATTTAGTCCCTAATTTACCCCACAAAACTTTCCAAAAATGGCTTAAAAACTTAACATCCCTATCTGAAACTATAGTCTTAGGAATTCCATGTAACTTAACCACATTAGAAAAAAATAATTCAGCCACTGCTACAGCATCATTGGTTTTATTACAGGGAATAAAATGAGCCATTTTACTGAATCTATCTACTACAACCATTATAGAATCTTTAGCTCTATTAGTCCTAGGTAATCCTAACACAAAATCCAAAGAAACATCAATCCAAGGATGGTTAGATACAGGTAAGGGGGTATATAATCCAAAAGGTTTTAAAGTAGTTTTTGCCTGTCTACATTTAATACAATTAACACAATGTTTCAAAACATCCTTTTTCATGTGTGGCCAATAAAAATGTTCAATTAAAACATCTAAAGTTTTCTAAGTTCCTAGATGTGCCATTAATCCACCACTATGTGCCTCTTGAACTAATAATCCTCTATAAGAGCATACAGGAATACATAATCTATTTTCCCTAAACAAGTATCCTTCATTAATAAAATATTTTCCTTGAGAAGAAACTTCACACCTTTTATAAATTTCTTTAAAATCATTATCTTCTAAGTATAATAGCTTAATACTGGAAAATCCTAATAAAGTAGTATCAGCAGTGTTCAATAAAGCATATCTCCTAGATAAAGCATCTGCAACTATGTTATCACTACCCTTTTTATATTTAATTATGTAAGGAAAACTTTCAATGAATTCTATCCATCTACCTTGCCTCCTATTTAACTTTGACTGACTCTTTAAATACTTAATAGCCTCCTGATTTGTGTTAACTACAAATTCCCTATGCCACAGATAATGTTGCCATACCTCCAAAGCCCTTACCAAAGCATACAATTCCTTTTCATAGGTAGAATAATTCAAAGTACTACCATTTAATTTTTCACTAAAATAAGCCACTGGTTTTCCTTCTTGAGAAAGTACAGCCCCTATTCCTAATCCTGATGCATCACAATCTAATTCAAACATTTTTTCAAAGTCAGGCAAACTCAAAACAGGTGCTTGGGTTAACTTATTCTTAAGCATCTCAAAAGATTGTTGTTGTTCTAATCCCCAAATAAACCCATTATCTTTTTTTGTTATGGCAGTTAAAGGAGCAGCTATAGTACTAAAGTTTCTCACAAATCTTCTATAAAAAGAATAAAATCCATGAAAACTTCTTACTTCAGTTACACTTTTTGGTACAGGCCACTCTTGAATAGCCTTAATCTTTTCTTTATCTACAGACACACGTTCTTTTCCTACCACAAATCCTAAGAAAACCACACTTTCCAAACAAAATTTTGACTTAGCCAAATTAGCATAAAGTTTTTCTGCCTTAAACACATTCAAAATAATTCTTAAATGTCCCAAGTGTTCCTCTAAGGATTTACTATATATAAGTATATCATCAAAATAAACAACCACAAATTTTCCAATAAATTCCCTTAATACATGGTTCATAAGTCTCATAAAAGTGCTAGGAGCATTTGACAACCCAAAAGGCATCACTAACCATTCATACAAACCAAAGTTCGTCTTAAAAGCTGTTTTCCACTCATCCCCTGGTTTCATCCTTATTTGATGATACCCACTCTTTAAGTCTATCTTAGAAAATATAACAGCACCACACAAGTGATCCAGCATCTCATCCAGCCTAGGAATTGGATATCTAAACTTAATAGTTATCTTATTTACTGCCCTGCTATCCACACACATTCTCCAACTACCATCCTTTTTTGGCACTAGTAATACAGGTACTGCACAAGGACTCATACTCTCTTTAATGTATCCTTTACTTAACAATTCTGTTACTTGTCTTTTTAGCTCCTTAACCTCTTCTGGATTTGCCCTATAAGCAGGTTTGTTTGGTATGACAGCTCCAGGAATAAAGTCTATTTGATGTTCTATTCCCCTTAATGGAGGTAATCCACTAGGTATATCCTCAGGAAATAAATCACTATATTCTTCCAATAACATTTTCACTGTACTAGGTACTTCTTCAATTGTTTCTTTCTGACTCTCATAGCAGCCCTTAAAAACCATCAAATATACATTAGCATTTCTTTTTATTGCTTTTCCTACATCCTTTCCTTTAGCATAAAAACCAAAAGTGCCTTTCAGGTCTTTTGTACTATGATCATTTCCCAAATTAGAATTAGTCAATTCCTTATAATCAGATTTAATTTTGGTTTGATCCTCAAATATTTCCTTTGGAGTCATAGGTGCTAAAACAATCTTCCTATCATCCTTTTGTATTGTATACCTATTCTTATAACCATCATGTACTACCCTTCTATCATATTGCCAAGGCCTACCCAACAACAGGTGAGCAGCATGCATAGGAACTATATCACATAGAACAGAATCTTCATATTTTCCTAATTTTAAATTCACTAGAACCTGTTGACTAACCTTAACATCTCCTAACTCATTAAGCCACTGCAATCTATATGGTTTTGGATGTTTAGTAGTGTTTAAACCTAATTTAGATACTAATAAAGTACTAGCAGCATTAATACAACTACCACTATCTATAGCCATGTTAAAACACTTATCATCAATTAAACATCGAGTATGGAATATATTTTCTCTTTGTAAAGCATTGGAATCAGGTAACTTATTACTATTTAAGGCTCTTCTAACCACAAAAAGATCCCTACTCACTGGTAGTTCTACTTCGTCTTCTAGGTCACTATCTCCCTTTCCTTCTAAATTAGCCCCTTCTTCCTCTTCTTCAGATTCAGATTCAGATTCTACTTCCCCAGATTCTCTAATCAAAATATTCCTCTTGTTTGGGCATTCAGAAGCTATATGACCTAAACCTCCACATCTAAAGCATTTAATATCCCTAGTCCTGTTTGACCTAATTATAGGATTTGCCATTACATTCTTACCCTTTTCAGGTTTCTGCCCTATCTTAACTTCATTGTTTCTCCCTCTAAACTCTACCTTATTATTGTTCTTCCAGTTTCCAGAGGTATTTCCCCCAAAATTTCTCCTCATAGTAGTCTTAAACCCAATCCTAGGGGGTTTATATTGCTTAGATTTCTTCAACTGAATTTCTATTTTTGTAGCTATATTCACCATCTCAGTTAGTGTTCCACAAGGATACAGCTCTACCTTATCAGCTATCTCTGAATTTAATCCACTTAAAAACCTAGCCATAGTAGCATCATCATCCTCAATAACTCCTGTCTTAATAATTAAAACTTCCAACTCTTTATAATAATCATCTACTGATCTCATTCCCTGACTAATAGTTTGTAACCTTTTATGCAACTCTCTATAGTAGTAACTTGGTACGAATCTCTTTCTCATTAAGGTTTTAAACTCTGCCCAAGTCTGTATAACAGGTTCTCCACACCTACGTCTAGTTAACACCAAATTATGATACCAAGAAGACGCATACTCAGTAAACTCCACTACAGCCACTTTAATTTTCTTTTCCTCAGAGTAATTGTGACACTCAAAAACCAATTCTATTTTTCTTTCCCACTCAAAATAGTAATCAGGGTCATTTCTCCCATTGAACCCTGGTATGCTAAGCTTAAGATTATTTAAATTTCTATCTACAAATTCTAATTCCCTATCTTGCCTAGTGTTCTGTCTGAGCAGCCTATCACTTTTGTGGGATATTTGATCTTCTAACTCTTCTAGATTAGCTATAGGTGGAATCCTAGTCCTAGGATCCATTGGAGCCCTTCCTAAAACTCCTGCTTGATTAGTCTCAATTCTGTTATTTTGCATTTCATTAAGTCTCACTTCTTGTTCCCCTAATCTTTGTTCTAGGTTAGCAGATAAGACAGCAAATTGTGCAGTCATTTGTTCTTGAAAAGTCCTAAGGGTTTCTAGAAGGTCATTACTAGACACAGATTGATTCACTGATTGGCCATTATTAGACATGATGAAATTCAAAGTAATTAACAATCAATCACAGCAGTAATTAATCACAGAAGCAACTGATCCAAGAATCATAGATAACAGACACACAAAATACCACAGGAATATGGCTTCACAAATATCAGCAGTAATAGCAACAGTAAAAACTCTTCTCAGAATAACTCACTGTATATGATAATTTGACAAAACTATTTCAATAATACGAAATAAGTAGGAAGGAACGATATTACCGCGTCCGCTTAGGTAATTAGTTCAAAGATTTAGGGTACCCCTCTTCTTGGAGGACTATCCCCTTTCTTGAAACCAAGATAGTTCGCTGGTTGTAAAATTTCAACCTATATACTTAACAATAACAGATAAATTGTCGAAGATGAAGAAAACAAATAAGTATAGCAGGTAGTAGTATTAACAAGGAAATCACAAATTTAAGTTACCAACAACAGTAGGTCGCGCGGTCAATCAAGATTCAGATTCTTAACCAAACCCTAGGTCGATTAGGGTTTTCTTTTTCAGACTTTAAAAAAAAAGAACAATTAGTAGTCGAAATGCCTTAATCGCCGGTTTGAAAGCAACAAGAATCGATACTGAGTTCGTCGCTGCAAAACCCTAAAATTTCACACCTCAAACTAGGGTTAGCGAAATACAGAAATCGAATTAACAAAAATGAATACAACTTAATCAATGATACCAAAAACTACGAGCACTCTAGAAAAATCGAGGCTCTGATACCAAATGATGGAAACTGGTTAGGGTTTCACAAAAGGATCGAAGATTTAATCGAGCGCAACGTTCGATTTCCGCCGGTACAGCCTAAGGAAATCTTTCCAAAGGAAGAACCACAACTTCAGAAGCACAATTGATTCAATGGCAACTGAATTTAGAAGGTGAAAGATCAAGATCGATCGAGAAGAGAACGGAACAGAAGCAGAACAGAAGCGAATGAGAGAATCGCCAAGAGAGAGAGAGACGGAGTCGAGAGAGAGAGTTCGAGAGAAGCAAATAACACTAACTTTATTTCTGGCCAAAGTTACGTATTACATCGTATCTATCATATATATATATATGTATACAAAGGCCGTATAGAATACAAAATACATACGGAAATCACAGCCTACCATGGTCGACAATACACAATCCGTATGGGCCCGAAAATACAAGTGTCGAACAGCCCAACCCAAGCAACATCAACATAAGGTGTCGACCAGCCAGCCCTCATAAAGACCATAACCCACATAATACAAATTAAGCTTAAAGCTTAATCTCCCATCAGCTACAACAATTTTAGCAAATCATGGTCATTAAGGATTGATTAATCCACAATCCAGCTAGCCCAATTTTATGGACCGGGTGGCGGATTATACAACCGTCCTAACTCCCATTAGCCAATTCGACCGGCGAATGCATCATATGGGATTACAAAATTTTTTAATAAAAGTTACAAAAATCTGTACACTCCAGACTTAATCCGAACGACCCAGCAAACATGTTCCCGTTCACAGAATTCCCATAAGCTGCGACATTATCCTATTAATTCAACAGATAAGATAAACAATTGTAAGTAATTAACTCACAGCAAATTTCAAAATTACTCAGATATAAATTTACAAGATTCACATCATCCTCCCTCTTCCTTCGCTGGCCACGGCCGACCACCGCTGGCGACGCCGCACAGCAGCCACCGCAGCAGCAGCTGCAGTAGCCACAGTAGTAGCAGCCGCAACAGCGACTGAAACGGCCACGCCCAGCAGCAGCAAGCGCGCAGGCTGTGCCGCCACCGTCCGACTCCGGCGAGCCTCGCTGACCACCGGCGAGCCGTCTCCGTCCTCCGATGAAGCTTCTCCGGCCTTCCCTTGTCCCGATTCATTAATTTTCGTTGGGTATAATTTTCTGAAAAACCCTAATTTAGATTTGATTAATTGAATGTGAATTAGCTTTTAAAAAGGTAAATTGATTGTTTGATTGTGTATATATATAGGCTGTAAGAATGATTTGGATAGGTTAATTGTATTGTTATATTCAGATTTTGGAAAAATTGGATTTTTGGCCGGGTTATGCCCAAATTTTTCGGATTCACTCGTATTTGTAGTTTTGGATAAATTAATTATACAATATGTTTTAAAATGTACCCAATTTCATTTTGGAACCATCAATTTGAGAAATTTATGCAGGTTTTATCGGAATTTGATTCCTAGGTCAAATTTTGGGTGTAATGAAATTGGGTCGTATAATTGAGCCGTTTCGCTCAATTGATTTTATAATATCGTTTAAAATGTATTTAATTTTATATCGGAAGTGTTGATTTGGGAAAATTGTGCGTAATTGATCAAAATTGGATTTTTAGGTCAAAACTCCCGCGGGTTTAAATTGGATTGTGTAATCGGGTTATTCTATTCAATTGACTATATAAATTGCATTAGAATATATTTAATTACATTTTCGAACCGTCAATTTATATGTTTTGGTAAGAATTGATCGGAATTGCGTTCCGGGCCCAACAACCCTAACTGTGCTAAATTTGGTATTTCTTCTATTGGTTTTGATCAATTGATTATTTGATATGTTATAAAATGTGTTTAATTTCATTTCTAAACATTCAATTTGATTAAATTTATAGAATTTTACCGAATCGCATCTTCGGGCCTAAAACCCTAGATTTTAAGTGAGATTAAGAGATTGGTTATTTGTATAGTTGTTTTGCTAAAATTAAATTTATAAAAGTAGTTGAAATGAGCCTAATTGTATTCTAATACCTTTAATTAGAATTAATCGATTTGAATTACCTGCGTTTATGTCATGGACTTTAAAACCCTAATTTTGAAAATTGATCATCTGGAATTGATTTATCAGAAGATCGTTTGTTGAATTTGATTGTCTAGATTTGTCTAAAATTAGTTTAATTGTGTTTTAAAACTATCAATTTGAGGTAATCAAAGTGATTTGGCCGATTTGTGGTTTAAGTATTAAAAACCCTAATTTTCTGGGATGATTTTATAAAATTCATTTTGCTATGTGTATTTTATCTAATGGAATTCTATCTTTGGGTTTTAAATCATTTAAATTCGGTTTTAACCTAATCGGTTTGGATTTGGTTCTATGTAAATGGTTAGGTTACCTAATTAGTTGTAAAACCTAATAAATAAGTTATTTTCGATAAATTAACTTATGATCGATTATTCTTTCTCGGGCTTTCCAAATTAAGTTGAAATGTCCCAAGTGATAATTGTATTAATCCGTTTTGATTTAGTTTTAACCTTAAATTTTAATAGAGCTATGCTTTTAAGTTTTAATTTTTGGACACGTTTTCTAAGAAAGATCATTTGTGTCGTTTGTGTTTATTTAATTAGAATACGTGGATTATTGATTGATAGGATAATTTCTAATTTAGTTTTCAATTTCTATCGGATCTAGGAAAGCTTTCTCGTGGATCCACGAGCTAGTGATCTCTCTCCATTTTATCTCGCTTAGCTAGCTTCGGATCTAGGTAAGTTCTCTACTTACCTCTACTTATGGGTATTTCGTAAGGATGTGGCTAAGGTCCCTATGTGTTATGTGACTTGCATGCCTTAGATGTTTTGTATATATACCATGTCCGGTTGTGTACCGCATAGTTGTCCTTAATGTGTTTTATGCGTAGCACAACTTCGAGTTAAGGTATATGGTATGTGTTTTCTTACAACATGAATGTGATGTCCATATGTCGTAATTATGATGTGCTGTGATTTGATGTAACCCTCTAGGACATGCATGCTAGGACGATTATTATTATTATTATTATTATTATTATTATGACATGGAGATAAAAGGGCAAAAAGAAATATTTGGGAAGTGAGTTGCTAAAAGGGAGTATAAGGGACCAGATTAGGGTTTTGGGAAGAATTAGTAACATGGAAAAGGCGGAAGTAAACATGATTAATGGTGAGTGAGGTGCGGGTTGAGAGTGAGAGTTTATGTTATGAGGAATGATTATGGGTGTTTTGGGAGAGAAGAAATATTGGGTGAAAAGGAGAGCTTACTTGTGGAAAAAGAATGGTACTAGGGTTGAAGTGGCCAACTAGGATTTTAGAGTCACAGGTGGAATCGATGGGTAGAGCGATATGATTTGGGATTGGAACTAAATGAGATGAGGTGTTGAGGATAAATAAATTAATGGTAGTGAAATAAGAGGAAGTTGGGCCACATAGGTCCTATTAGGGTTTCAAGGGAAACCCTCGAGGCTAATGACGGGTGGAGTCTGATGTCACGAGGTGTTGGGCCTTCACCCACACCCTTAAGGGTTAGTTTTTATTATGTGTGAGTATAGAAAGAAATTGATATCAAGGTGTGATAAGGGGTGCACGAGTTCCAAGATATGGGACGGGCCCTCTTGGGAGGATAAGTGTAGATATAGTTAGCCATGCATGTTAAGGGTAAAACACTTTCAAATAAGATACGTTAAGATACTAATCACTTAAAGAGGAAGATGCTGAGCCGGGCCCAGACCGGTCCACCGGCTAATAATAGTGGCCAGGAGCCGGGGTGCCCTGGAGACCGTGCCACCGGCGAACAATAGTGGTCAGGAGCGTTTTGCCCTGTATGATTTCCGGTCCACCGGCTATAATACTGGGGGTTTCCGTGCTCCGCAACCCAAACGTAAAATTTATAAGACATGGGAAAGATACTAAATACTTACAGTGGAACACCGTGTGAGTCGGGGCCAGACTGGTCCACCGGCAAATAATAGTGGCCAGGAGCGTTTTGCCATGGAGACCGGTCCACCGGCAAATAATAGTGTTCAGGAGCGTTCTGCCCTGAGTGTATACTTTCCGGTCCACCGGCTATAATAGTGGGGTTCCCGCACTCACATGGACTATTAAAGAATATGTGTGGAATGAATATATTATTGATGAGAATAAAGAATGAGTCACAAGCACTTACAGTGAAACACCATACGAGTCGAGGCCAGACCGGTCCACCGGCAAATAATAGTGGCCAGGAGCGTTCTACCCTGGAGACCGGTCCACCGGTGAATAATAGTGGTCAGGAGCGTTATGCCCTGAGTTTATATATTCCGGTCCACCGGCTATAATAGTGGGGTTCCCGCACTCACGTGGATTGATAAAGATTGTGGTGTGAAATGACTACTTTTAATAAAGATTCAAAGCAAATAAGTCTAGTTCGACTATGGTCAGCTTTTATTATCTGTATTACTACATGCTGCTTACGTGAGTATGTCACGCGTTGAGTTTCCAATAATATGGATTATTCCTACTTGAGGCGCATGTGCCACTTTATATTTCGGTTATACCATGCTTATATGTTTAAATGGGACGTTACATATGTTTCATATGTTACTACAGGTGTAGGACAAGAGTCATGTTGTGGGTTGTGAGTATGTCTGATATTGTATCCGTATATTGTATCATAATTTATTATGTACTTGATTTTACAGTTTACGTCTCTCCTATAAGATAGGGTAGTGAGACTTACTCAGTATTGGACCCGTACTGATACTACACTGGTTGAATGGGTCCTGTGATGATCCACCGATGGTGGGGAGCAGACCATTGATGCAGGTTTTGATCGGTTACTAAATTGGGGGTGGAAGGCTTGACTTGAGTGAGTAGTCGGTCCGGATAATTATCCTTCGGGATTTGTTTTGTTTAATTGTATTCATCTTTGAAAGTTAAAGTGTTGTATTTAAATTTCCAAGGGTTTTGTAATTGACTTTTAATTTCTCGTAACGCGGTCATGCTTTTAAAATTTGGATTTAATTGTTTGACAGGTTTTAGCCTTGCATCTAACATGAGATAGATGATTGGCATTTATCTTATGTTAGATGTGGCGGTAACATCTCCCAAATTCTCTCCTAGCTTCCGCTTATTTCTTTCAAAAAAAAAATTTCAGGAGTGAAATTTGGGGGTGTTACACATGGTATGTTGACATGGTAAATATTTTGGTCTCAAAGGTATTTCCCTCACATTTTACTAAAGCATAAAAGGATAAAATGAAAATTCAAGTTAAGTATTTTGTGTGGGATGATCCATATTTGTGGAAACAATGTACTGAGAAAATCATCAGGACGTGTATTGCTAATGGTGACATCATTTCTAACTTAACGTTTTTTTCATAGTTATGCCTGCGAGGGTCATTTTGGTCCTAAAAGAACAACTCATAAAATTTTAGAAAGTGGATTTTACTAGCCTATGCTATTTAAGGATGCTTATGAGATTTTTAAAACATGTGAAAATTATCAAAAGATTAGAGGATTAGGTCCTAGAAATAAAATTCCACAAAAACCTATTATTGCATGTGAAAATTTTTATCTTTGGGTTATGGATTTCATAGGTCCTTTTCCATCATCTTTTGGTCTCAAATACATTATGCTTGTTGTAGAGTATGTACCAAAATAGGTGGAGGCAAAAGCCACCCATACTAGCAATGCTAATGTTCTTGCATATTTTCTTTAAACTAACAGTTTTGCAAAGTTTGGCTTGCCAAAAGCTATAATCAACTACAAAAAGGTTGACACTTCTGTAATGGACTGGTAAAAGCATTGTTAAGGAAATATCATGTGACACATCGAATCTCAACAGCATATCATCAACAAACAAATACTGAAGCGTAAATATCAAATTGAGAAATAAAATCAATTATGGAAAAGTCGTTGAAATCGACAAGGAAGTATTGAAGCTTACACCTCAATGATGCTCTTTGGGCATATCGCACGGCCTTCAAAATTTTAATTGGTGTGTCACCATATCATTTTGTCTATGGTAATCCTTTCCACCTTCTAATTCAATTAGAAAATAGAGATTTTTGGGTTATATAGAAATGTAACATGGAATCAAATGAAATTGGAAGACATAGGAAACTTCATCTACAAGAACTTGAGGAAATAAGAAATGACACTTTTAAAACTGCATTACAATACAAAGATCAAACTAAGCTAGTTCATGATAAGTTTATTCTTAGGAAGAATTTTTAGATTGGTTAAAAAGATTTATTGTATCATTCTCCTTTCAAGCTATTTCTAGAAAAATTAAGGTCGAAATGGATCGACCTATTGATTGTGACTAATGTGTTTCCTCATGGTGTATTAGAGTTAAAAGTGAAAAGATAGGAAAGGTGTGGAAAGTGAATGGACACCATCTCAAACCTTTTTATGAGGGACACTGTGTGAGAAAATTGGAGGTGGTAGATCTTACTACTCTAAGTTATGAAAGCTGAAATATTGGGACAATAGTACTTAGGAAACATTTAAGTGTTGTAAATAAGTTTTTCTTATCACATACTTATAATTTTCATTATTTCATGTGTGTTGTGTTTGTGAAGAGTTACCATTTTATGTGTGTTCATAATTTTTGCTTATTTTATGTGTGATTTAAGTGTGTTTTTCTTATGTTGTAATATAAATAATGAAAGGTTTGAGAAGAAAATAAAATTTACATTAGTTGAATTTTTGAAAAATAATCACGACCTTATCATATTTGGAATATTTGTCATGTTCTTTTTGTAGGAAAATTTTAAAGGAAAATAGAAGAAGAATAAATAAAGCACGGGGGTATCGTACTCCTAAAACATGACCCTTGTTTAACAATTAGGATTTTTGCTGCATAAGCATTAATAGGCATAATGATTCAAAATTAACATGGATCATATATTTTGATTATGAAAATTCTATCCTTTTGCAAAATGACTCAAAATTAACATGAGGGGTCCTTGTTTATAAAACAAACACCGTGTATTTCAGTCATGAAAAATTTCCTTTATCAAAATGGTTCAAAATAAACATGGAGCTCTTATATTCATAAAGCACAAACCAATTTTTTTGAAAAAAAAAACAAAAAAACCTATAATCGCTTGTGTTTTTGAGATTACAGAACACAAACCATATTATTTCCATCAGTTTCTCCCTTTCTCTACAGAATATGATTCATCCTCATCAAATCTCACCTAATCTCACATCAAATCTCCATTACCATTTAACTTATCTTCAATTCACCATCTCTCAAACTTCTACACCCAAATTTCAACAATGAAATCACTTCCAGAACCTCCTAAAAAGTTTCTCTACACAAAAATGAAATTAGAACCCTAGCTCTAATGTTTGCCCAAATTCTATTCAACTCTCACCCAATTAACTTAGGGGTTTTGTTTGTTTCATCCTATTAAGAATTATTCAAGAATCATTCTGTAGAAAAAAACTCTAAATTTGTAAGAAAAAGGTATGTGTACTTTCATATTATTTCCTCGACCAAAACATCTTTGGGTTTTCTTTTGACATGCTTCATGTAGAATGAAAATATTTAATTACAAATACTTGTTTGTTTTGCTATGGTTGAATGCTGCAAGATGAAATTTCATTATCTGTAAACAAAATTGCATTAACTACAAGATGAATGTTACAACATGAATAATAAAATTTCATCTTACTATATGGTACTCAACATTGCATATGATAATGATTTCAAGTTGAGTAAGAGCCAATACAGCATTTATAAACTTTTGATTGGAAAATAATAAAGAATGGAACTTTTTTTATGCCTTCTAGTTAATGCAATTAAATTTGTATTTGGTAATATGAAAATGAACAAAGAACTGAAGGAGAATCTTTAAGACAATGCACTTCAACCATCCAATATCGAAATAGATGGAACAAGCCTAATAAGCTAGGTCTTATCTTTACCACAACTAAACAACAAGAAAGGTACAATTATTTATCTCAAAGGCGCATGACTGAAACATGGTATTTAGATGATGGTTATCGTAACACATTAAGTATCCATGAGAAAGTAACCTAAATGCTGAGAAATGCTTGATTGCATAACTCTATCTATTGTAATAATCATACATATAGAAATTTAACCCTTGATATCCTGAGTACTTTTGAATTACATTCTAGTTCGTCTATAAAAGAAGGTGGATATATTTTCTCTCACATCTTTAATGTGGCTAGAAAAATTTCCTCATATGAATTAGCCCACTTTTTTATATTACCTCAAAGAGGAGATTATGTTATACCCCCTTGGTTTAATGTGGATGTTTTTTTTTCTAATATTGGTGATATTTCTAATATGCTAACTCCTGATACCTTTCGAATTTCACAAGACAAAGTTTCAAGAATATCTTAGCTAGCACTGTTTTTTTGTCAGGGGGATAGTACAGGCTTCTTCATTCATTCCATGCTAGATCATCACCAAATTCACATTGCCTACTTTATAACTAAAAAATTTAAGATGGTTAGTAACTCTAAGCAAGGAGATGTTGCCATTGGTGGTTTAATCACAATAACTTCCCTAATTATGGACCTTCTCATTTCAAATAGCGCGCTAGTAGAAGCCATGAGCACGCGTATTGACATTGAATATTACCGTTTAGTGCAGCTCATTAAGCATAGGGGTAATGTGTGGTATCATTGCTATTAAGGATGTGATCATTTTCCTTTACCTAACCTTGCTATAACTAACCCTTAAAACCAATGAAATTGGAAACCCTCATATGATAAGGATGCTCCTACCCCCTTGCTATTGAGCATCCTTAGCACCTAATGGTGACCAATACCTCCTCCTCACAATTCACACACTAGATCCTCATCCCATTCGTCTTATGTCCTCAAATGGCACCTCTAATTTCAAACTCATGTATTATCCCAGTTAGACTCCCTCCTTCTCTTTATGATTTTCATCGTGGGAATAGGGATCTCCTACCTCCTCCTTCATAAATCCTTCCTCTTTCCACTCTTCTTTTGTATGGGTCAGTTTATTTGGGGCAATGAACAAGCTAAATAGGGGGTACACTTTTGGTGGTATATATAGTATTTGTTAGTCTTTGTTAGTGTTATTTGTATGTCTTTTTATTATTTATTATTTTTTTAGCATTGATATGGCTTGTTTTCTATTTATGTGATATTGTGTTGGTTTTTTTGTTCGTATCTAAACAAAAAGTGTTAGATTTGATTTATTCCTTCATTGGGTAGGAAAATTAATGGGACTATATCTTTTGATAAAGTCTATTTTTAAATTGTAATAACTAATTTGGTCACCATCTTCCAAACCTTAAAATAGAAATTGAAATTTTGTGATAGTGGTGAAGGAGAGAGAATTAGAATTGTTAGAAATCAATCCATGCATTGATTATGAATGAGATGAAATGAAATTCAAAATTGGTTGATATAACATTGTGAGCGCTTGAGACTAATCTAAGGATACATTATTTATCCAAAATATATTTTTTTTCTTTTGTGTGTGTTCTCTAATGATTGGTGAAACTGAAATTTGTCATTAGTTATCTTCAAGACCATATACAACTTTAGGATATTTGAAAATGATAGAGGCACTCTTCTTTGTTCGTTAGCTACAACACCAAATAGCTCACCTTGAAAATTGTTATCCATTGCATAACCCTTTTGAGCCTAAAGCCTTATTCTATTGATCTAACATTTATTAACAAATAATTTCCATATTCATTTTCCCTCCTTACTCAATAACTAGTGAAGCAATAGATTTTCAAGGAGGACATTTGTTTTGTTACTAAGGTGAAATCTAAGTATCGAGGTGTGGATATCGTAAAAACAATGGATGAAGTAGCTAAGCATTTTTGCAAAGATAAAAAAAATGATTTGCTATTTGTTTGGTTGAATATAAGGGTTTGGAAATATAATTTATTTTTTAAAGGGGAAGTGAAATAAGAAAAAAAGAGGAAGAATTATGATTTTATTGAAAGAAAGAACTTGCTTCTATAGTTAGTAGAGTCTAGCTACAATCCCAAAATTATATCCCACTTTAGGACTATAGCCCCGTTACAAAAACAAAATGTAAGACCTTTTGATTCTTATATACTTTAGTTCTCTTAAGCAGTGGTAAATTAAAAGTAATGGAAAATATATGGGCGATCATAATCATTTGGAGAAAACTTGAGAGGAAAAACATTTTGTCTTAAACATATAAGAGTGAACATTTACACATATGAAAAGTAAGAATCTACTAATTTAACTTTCATTAATCTTAATCTAGATTTTCATGATGAGATATTAATTATACTTATTACCGTTAAATTTAACTTTCATTAATCTTAATATAGCTTTTCATGGTGAGATACTAATTCTATTTATTACAGTTCCCTAACCATTTGAGCATTTGAGAAAATTATTTATTAGGTTTGTTAGATTTGTGATCCAAAATATTTTCAAAGTTTCTCTCTTGTAATTTATAAATGTTTTAAGTCTCAATGCATTTTTAAACTCCGTGAATGACTAAATCCAATCTTACAGTTCTAGTAGTTTAGAACTTGTCTCACTTGTAATCCTTGTTATTTACTTTATGCATGACATGATGTTGCCTAAGCATGAGCAAAGATTTAAGCATGGGATAATTTCATATATGAGACTTATATGTTATTATCCTAAGTATAAATATCATTTATTCCTCATTATTTTTATAAGATTTAATCTTTTCTCAAGTTTTTCTCTTTTGGATAAATATTTCAAGTAAAAATAAAAGTGAATAAATCAAAGGAAAGATGAAATGAAGCAAAGAACACATCAAGAGATATTGAATTAATAGAATAAAATACTAGAAATGAAGAACATATATCAAAGGAAAGCTTGTGTTGAAATTTCATAGAGAGATAATGAAGGAAGAAACAACACGGTACACTGATATTTCCTAAACACGGGTTGTGTTATGCTGCCAAAACACAAAAATATTTGTTTTCAAAATTTGCAATAGGCAAAGAATTTAGGGAAAAACACAGAGATCCCATGTTTCCAAAAATACGGACCATATTTTCTTAAATTCTATAACTGCTTATGTAAACTTTTCCTTGATATATTTCTAACATTTCTGAACATTTTACATTTGGTTTTTAGTAGTTTGAGATTAGATTCTCTCATTTTCTCTATATTCTCTAGAAACCATATGTATTTCACAACTCCAATTCTCTTTCTCATCATTGTACTCAATTGAACAATTAACTCTCTACAATTCAAGTCGATAAGTTATTCTCTATTCCTCTCTTAATTGCATGTTCTTATTTTTTATTGAATGCAAGTAATTTCTCTTTATTATATTATTATTTCGGTCACTTTTATTATTTCATTATTAATTTATTATTAATTATTGATGTTAATTATAGATTAATGCATTTAATGGTATGTTAGTGTAAGTATGAAGATAGGAGCGTAGATAGTATAGGGTAGGAGGATTTGATTCCAGAATTAGGATTTTGGATATGACAACGTAATTTCAAATTTTGATTCTAAATGAAATTTTATTAAATTAATAGATGGAAACAAATGATCTTGCATTGTTGGTTAACAATTTAAACTAATTAGATTGACCAACTACTTAGTTTAGATCTTAATCAAATTTGGGATAATGGAATTAATACGTAATTGTTAATTATCATTTCCAATGTAGCAAAAGGTTAATTATTAATCTTGTTTATTAATTCATATGATTGCATGATCTGAGCTTATGTGATTATGGTCATAGTTGACTACTTTCCATACATAATGCTACCATTAATTAAATCTAGCATTCTTGTCTACATGATGAATTGAGAGCATATTCAATTTATTAGAATTAAGAGAAAACAAAGAGATGAATTATCCCGAGTTATTGATTATTTAGAATCATTCTTTTCTTCATGATTACTTGATATCCTAATACCGTAATCAATATCTTCTTATCCTTATTCATTAATTAGTGAGTAGCGTGCTTTGTTATTGATCCATAGTATAGAACTTAGTGATAGAAAGTGATGTTATTAAATAACTTAGGCTTTAACATTGATTACAGAGTTATTGATTATAAACTATTCCTTATGGGTTCAACTCCTTCTTTCCATCTACTACATATTTAGAATTAACATTTATTTATTCAATTTGTTGTGCATAAGATAGCACATCAAAAATAGCAACGTAACATTTGTCACAAGGTAATATAATGAACAATATAAAGTTAGGGAGTGTAACATGGAAAATGAATATGGAGAAACTAACTCAAGTAACAAAATATTTCTCATGTGTGGAAATAGCTCACGTGCTTAGGGAAACTAATCAAACTAACAAAACAAATTTTTTGGTCGATATTCTAGCAAAAATAACATTAGTGAGTACTTATACATCAACAAGAATAGTTAAATTGGAGTATGTGGAAGAATGATCCACATACGTGACTAAAGCTCAAACCACACAATGTAGGATTGCAAAACTACTAATATTATATAATTGAATGAAAGAATTAATTATTAATTCGATGAGGGGACTCAATTGGTAGACAAAAGTAAGGCATTTGTACTAAGAAGGAGGATTGTGAAATACCATATAGGTTACAAAGAGATTTAGAGGCAATCACAAAATATGGCAGTTCTAAAATGTGTTTTTGGAGTAATAGAATAGAAAGAACTTGATGAAATCTTTGTTAACTAAGTGGCTTGCATAAAGTTTCTAAATATCTTTAGGAAACAACTCCTTTCCAAGAATATTATTGGAAAACCATGTAGCAGGATATTGGGTTAATAGTAAGTGAATGCCAAGCATGTTAAAATTTTACACAAGAAAAAGATGTCCCTACCTCAAAACAACATCCAATTATAATCTTGTGGCCATTTGGTGTATAATGTAGATAGTTTGACCACTTAACCCTAGTAATGGTTATACATCATATTTTAATGGTGTATAAGGTAAATGTCGGCAATCATGTTAATATTTTAACATGATGTCTTTTGAAATAACATATTGATCGCATGTTTTGGCAAAAAAAAATGATTCATCATAGTTGCTATTGTTTTTTTTACAAAATGGATAGAAATAGAGGCCCTAGCATAGATCACTAAAAATGCAAACAATAGATTTTTTCTACAATAGTATTATATGCTAGTAAGAGAAAAAAAATGACTTTACGGAACTAAGGATGATGTGTGGCCAATGTACAAATATGAATAAGTAAAATCTATAGGTTTGGAGTCCAATAAGAAATGATAACCGATAATGGATGACAATTTAGTACCAATGAATATATAAAAATTGAGGAATTGATTATTGATTCACATCACTATCTAATCCACACATAAATTATATTCAATATTTTGTATACGGGATATTGAGATTTGTAAGAATGGGTTCCTTATCAGTCTCAATATACTATAAAAGTCAATCTGAACATGAAAATAAATAGATATAGGAAGCGATAAGATGTTAACTGAATGGGGTTCAATAAGGATGGGTGGATGAGCTTTTGGGAATATAATTGGTTGTAAGGATATCTATAAATAGCTGATTAGGGAAAATTCCTTTCATTTTAGCCTTTAGAGATACAGTAGTTGTGCTTGAACAAAAAAGAGACAAAATCATATCTAATAAGCTAATATGATACTAAAGAAAATGAAGAAAACATGAAGATTAAGAAAGACTATGTTGGAGCATGAAGGGATGTAGTTTCGACAATGCTTGCTAATTATAGACAACAAACAACTATATAATATAATCAAAGATTCAATCCTACACAAATATGATTAGGTGATTAACTATTAAGAAAAGTAGAATACCAAAGTAATATTAGTAAAATAAATTCATAACTAAGTGGGATGGTTCATATCAAGTTATTAAACAAGTTAGGTAGGCTATATATACATGAGTTGATGTACATTATTCATGTATCAGTGGTGGAAAAGGAATAAATGTTTTTTCCTTGCTAAAATGTTAATGAAATTTTTCTTATTTGCTAAATAACACCAGTTCAAAGCATAAATACATAATTCCTCTCAAAAAGAGCTCAATCAAGCTATCATCCCTCTGATAAAGAGGTCCTCCAACATTTTAGCTGTAACACCACTAATTTTTATACCATAGAATTTATTTTTTATAAAATGTGGAAGCATTTAAAAAATAAAACTAGAGAATGTTACTGCCACATTAACCATAAGAGAGGCGTGATCATCACTTTAACTATGTCTGATGCAAGGTAAAAGGGAACGATAAATAAAAGTATGCAAGATCATAAAATTAATATGATAGTAAAAGAAAATAAGGGCTAGAACAATATTAGAGATATAATGAGTATGATGGTTTAGAAAAAAAATACAAAAAATGGAGCCAAGAGTTTTAATAACCTTAAATATAAAAACTTCCTTATGTAATGGGAAAACACTTATAACGAGCTAGCCAAACGTTTTGGCACAGACAAAAACCTCCAACCCCAAGGAATGCACCGCTAATGACCCATGGCATCACCCTCCACATACTCTAACTAAGAGTCATAAACACCGTAAATCATCTTTTACTCCTCGAACCAAAAGTCAAATCATCACAGTGACTACAAATGTCTAGTATGAGTATGGTGAAGTATTGGTAAAATATATTGCCTAAAACATAACAAGGCCCATATAACACATGGAAGTCACATAGTCGTATGGTGGTATCATATCAATGCAACTCAACACTTAATCTCAAGTAGCGGTACAACAAGACATGCTCTCATGAAAATCATGGAAGAATAAAGATATGGTAAATAAATCAAAATCCATATAATATAAACCATATTAGAATTTGACTTTAATTACCACACAATTTTAAGTTAATAACATAGTTCGTTCGACTACACCTAATTCTCCACCATGATCAAGAGTCATGGTGGCATAAATAATCATAATGGGATACAGGTTAGGATACATCGAAGGAGATTTATTGAGGGATACCACACCCACCATACATCGAGTGCACCTCCCACAAATCAAGATGCTACAACCACCTAAAGAGAGAAAAATATGAAGTGCCAAGAAACTTGTACTAGGATACATCACCCACCCGAATAGGACATCAATGAGATGTCAGCAAGCCATAGTATAACCCTATATCTCAAAGATATGTGTGTACCCTACAACTGACTGCTATCACATAGAAAAGGAAATAAGTAATGAGTGAAAATATAACCATAGGGCGATTGGCCCACTAGCTCCTACCAACTACAACGAGAGTTGGAGAAAAAGCCTCGAATGAAATCTTATACCATTAATATTTATTTTTAAGTGATATCACAAATCAAAATAAAATCCACACATAACCACATCGGTATTTCTTATTGATAACACCAAACATAATAGAATTCGTTTATTAACAAAACTGGGTATTTCTAAGTGATAACATCAAATACATCAGAAGAAATTAAAGCCACCAATTAGGTGTTTAGAGATTACACTAAATATAAACAAATAAAATTCTAAATACCATCATGTTGATTCTTAACAAATCAAAGCAATCATATTTGATAACATAATTTAAATTTTGTAAATACACGAAGGTATCAACATAAAAGGCTAAAGAGAATAACAATAATTTATAAATAAACAAAGTGATATTAAATCAAACTAGTTGATTGGTCCCTAAGAACATTCAAATCGTCTAGTCATACTAGACTTAAACTAAAACAACACCACCAAACTAGCCAACTTGTTAGCCTCATCAATCCACTATTCATTGGAACCAATCAATGACATTGGTCCAACAAGTCAATGGGTCTAAGTATAGAGAAACCCATTATGGCTTGTAGAGAAACAAGTTAATGGGTTTGACTAACTGATTGACTGGTCATAGAAATCAGTCTATATGTTTGCTCCGACAAGTAGATGGATCTAAGTAGAGACCAAACCATTTTTTTCTATAGAGAAACTAGTTGATGGGTTTGATAATGGATCGACTGTTCATCAAAACTAGTTCCCTTGTTTATTAAACCAATCAATTGATCTCGTGACCAACCTATCCAAAATTCCAAACCATTCAACTACTTGCAAATCTAGTCAATGGGTTCTAGGAACAAATCAAACAGTATTGGTTAAACATTACCCTAACATGTGATACACGCACCTAAACTTTACCACATCTTTTCATATTAATCCTAACATGCTTTTATGTGATCACACACACAAAAATACATGTTGCGCGCATAAATCTCATGGATACATGGTAATGTATATACTCGAATGGATCATGCTTAATTAACCAACTTATGCATAAAATTAGAGAAATTTAGCGATGTTAACTTAAGAAGAACTATACAACATGATCAGATTAAAGAATATAAATTAGATCTTGTTCACATAACACAAAAAACATAGAACCATAATAAGCAACTAAACCTCATTTATGTTAAAGATAATAATATCTTACCTTGAAGCAATTCGTCTAGAATAAAAGCTCCTACTTGATGGAAATCTAGCAAAACCTCAATGCCTAAGAGAATCAAAGTTAAAATCATGAAAACTAATATTTCAAAACTTAATTAAAACTAAGGAAAAATAAATAGTAGGATAAGAACACAAAACACCATATTTTTCCTCAAATATAGATTGTGAAGGAAGTGATGAAATCTTCAACCTTAAGTCCACTGTCCTTAAGGAAAGGAATAAAGAACTAAAACTAATATTAGAAGAAGAAAATAAATATAATGGTCCTACTTGGGAAATTTTTCCACCAAGAAAGAGGAGAAGAGAGTAAGAACAATAATGAGGAATGAAGATGGATAAAAAAAAATAAGTAAGGCTATGTTTAAATACAAAGAAGAGAGGGAGATGAGATGTGTAAGGTTGAGTCTTGGTAACCAAGAAGTGAGAGTTGACATGATGGGGTGATGGGGGGTTCAGTGCAGTCAAGAAAGAGTAAGGCAATTAGTTAGTGAGTCAAGAGGTGGTGCACAAAGTCAATCTCAAACCCAAGATACCAAAAGAAAGAGGGATTGTTAAGAAAGAATAAAGAAGGTAAGACTTGTCTCAATAGTGCTTTTGAGGAAAACATTTGTTAATGAAAATTATGTGATGACCTAAATAATGTGAAATAAATCTTAGAGCATTGCTTATTAGCATAGCTAGACTCTATTATGAAGTTTTTATAAACATTAGAGAAAATTTCAAATGAAAATAAAAAATGGATATGAAATTATAGGTCAACTAGTCGATGGGTTTGGGCTAACAAGTCGAATAGTTTGTGAAGAACAAAAATGTTAATTACTCAACACACCAACCAATCAATTATATAAATTAGTCAATATGTAGGCATAAAATTCGCATTGATATTAGAATTTCAAGCCCATTCTAAAATAAAAACTAATTTATTTTATATCAACAAAATTTTAAACAATTTTTATGGATTTTGGGATAGGGTATTACAGCACTACCCCCTTAAAAGAGACTTCATCCCTAATGTCTACAAAAGAAATGTATTGATGTAATCTCCAAACATATGAAAACCTAAGCTATCAACCAAAAGAATGCAACAACTAAGGGTATTACACAAGAGAAGGGTACTACCCCCTTAGCTAAATTGATGTTACCCGCATAATGCACCTATGCAAACCACTGTGAATACTTCATCTTCATCTCCTCTCAACCTAAAAAATGGCCTCCTCTGCTTCATGATGTGACCACAAGATGTTCACAAGTGAAATTATCTTCCAAAACATCTCCCAAGTCTTAGATCCTTAGCGGTCACTCCGAGAAAGTCAAATTCTCATCAAGATCAATAAAATCAAGCTGAATGATGTGTAACAGATTTAACACTTACCTCCTAAACAACGAGATGCGGAAAAATTTATTTACATGCAAATCTCAACAAGTAAGGTAAGATAATTAGAAACTTTTCCAACCTAATCAAAAATCTTGTATGGCCCAATAAACCTTGAGTTAATCTTCCCCTTTTGACCAAACACATCACTCCCTTGGTTGGTAAAACTTTTAGAATGAATTACTCGCTTACCTCAACTCTCATCCATAGATTTGCATAGCTCTCTAGTATATTCATGGTTACCTTCATCTAGTATTGAATCAATCTAGTACCCTTTACCATCTCTAATCCCAACATAATCATCTCAGTAGAGTCACTCCAACATATAGGACTATGGCACTTCCATTCCTAGAGTACCTCACAAGACGCCATCCCTATGTTTGCATGATGAAAGTTATTGTAGGAGAACTCCACCATATTTAGATAATCCTCCCAACTTATCTTAAACTCAAGTACCCATGCTTGAAGCATATTTTTCAAGGTCTAAATATTGTTCTCCATCTTCTAGTCTGTAGCTAGATCGGAAGTTGGGATCATCTTAAGTTTTTTTCCCAAAATCTACTTGAAACTTCTGCTAGAAGTGCAACAAGAATCTAGAATCTTTGTCTGACACGATATTCTTAGGCACCGCATGCCAAATCACACGCTTCTCGTAAGCACTGGCCATCTACTATAACTCATATCCACATCATCAATATAATACCACATATTCAGTCAACAACTCAATGAATACCTAGATCTAATTCAAACCACTAAGGGTCTTTATTAATTTAACCACAAACTCCATCAACACACTATCCCCTTTCCACTCAAGGACTTTCAAAGGCTGAACTAATCCTAATAAATGTTTGTGTTCCACCCTAACCTTCTGACACATCAAGCACTAGGCCACAAATTATGCAACATCTTTCTTCATATGAGGCCACTAATAGATCAATCTCAAATCCTTGTACAACTTATCCACTTCCAGATGGATGAAATAAGGTACACAATGACCCTTATCTCATATTCTCCTCTTAATTTTCTCATAGCACTATAGAATGCACCATATTCCTTGGAAATGGACACTACCATCCTCAAACATCTCAAACCCCACTACCTTGCCCTCAGATATCACCTTCTTAATCTACATGAGCTTGACATCTCCTAGCTAACTAGCTTAATTCTCAAGGAGGATGGCCATGGTGATAGAGAGAGCACTCACCCTCATCTCAAGATTCCTAAATCCAAAGATCTATATGCTCAACTCCTGAAGATCTTGACAGATCCAATCTCATACTACTAGTGAACGTAAGGCATGCAAAGTCCTTATGTTGAGACTATATGCTATGATTTTAGCCTTAACCTCATGGTAGTTAACTCTAAATTATTATCCCCAACTAACTCCAGCCTCCTTCTCTACCTAGTTCATGTGATATGAAGATGTACTTGAGGCTTGTATGGCCCATGTAGAACTTACAGTTCACTCTATACAAGTAATATCTCCAAATCTTCAATGTAAAAACTATTACAGTTATCTAAAGGTCATGCATAGGGTAGTTCTACTTATGCTCCTTCAACTAGCGAGAAGCATAGGCCACTACCCTCCTATGTTGCATCAACACACACCCTAAACAAAACTTTGATGGAACATCATACATATTGAACACCTCCGTACCAATGATAAGTTAAGTATTTGAGCTAATGTAAATCTCCCCTTGAGATTCTCAAAATCCCTTATGCACTTATTATCAAAAAGAAAATATGTTTTCTTTTTCAACAAGGTAGTCAAAAGATGAAAGATCCTCAAAAAGTTATGGAAGAACTATCTATAGTATCTTACTAACCCTCGAAAAATATGAACTTCCCTAACCTTAGTCCATGTAGCGCACTTTGACACTACTCGGATATTCTAAGGATCCACCAACAAACCATCCCTCAAGATGATATAACTAAGGAAATCTACCTTATCCAACCAAAACTCACACTTTGAGAGCTTGGTACACAACTCATGGTTACTCAAAAACTCCTGAGATTGTCTAAGGTACTACTTGTGTTCCTCACAAGTGAAAAAGTAAATAAAAATATCATCGATGAAGACCACACCGAATAAGACGCTACTACAAGATGCAGTTTATGAGAGCCATGAATAGGGATAGGGCATTAGTGAGAGCAAAGGATATCACAATGAACTTATAATGGCTATACCTCATCCCAAAAGTTATCATTGGCATTTCATTCATAGAAATCCTCAATTGATGATACCTTAATATGAGATCTATCTTTCAAAACATTATAGCCCCACACAATGAATTAAAGAGGTCATTGATCTATGGTAAAGCGTAACAGTTCTTTATTGTAACATGGTTTGACCCACGGTTCTTAATGTAAAGCCTTAACGCACCATCCTTCTTCCTCACGACAAGGATTGGTGCTCTTGAATGTGATAAACTCAATTGAATATACCCCGTTTCCAACAACTTCTCCAACTAAGTACACAACTCTGCCATCTTAGTTAGTGCCAAGCAATTTGGCACCTTCGACACAGGTTTTGTCCTATGTAGAAAGTCTATCGTGAATTCTATCTTATTCACTAGCAACATCCTTAGGATATCATAAGGAAACACATTTGGAAACTCTTATTCCTTTGGAATTTCCTCAATTGATAGATCCTTAAAATCCAGATCCAAAATACTACATAAGAAGTGGAGGTACCTATTTGGTACTAACATACAGAGCACCATCATAGACACAATCTTCACTGAGGGCCTAGGCTTGCATCTTTGGTAAGAGACCCTATCACCCTGTGGTTCTTACAGAACTATGTGCTTCTATGTGCAGTCGATCAAAGCCCAATATCTTGTTAGCATATCCATCCTAAGGATAACATCAAAATCCCAAAGCTTAAGCTATATGAATTCTATCAAAAGCTCAATTCCGCTAATTACTAAGGTCATATTCTTCTATAACCTAGAGCATGCATGTCTATCCTTAGATGGGAGAATAGAAGAATTTTGTTTCTTATAAAAAAGAATAATAGATATACTAGCTACAAAAGGGCATGTTATTGACACCAACAACATGAACAGAGTTGCCGACAACTTTTAGTCTAGATATATTATTTGCACTCATGGTAGCCTTTGTAAGTAAAGAGGGAATTTTATTGATACATAAAGAAGTTTTAACTTTCCTTAACACCTCCTCATCTTCACCCTCTACTCAATCCATGATTGTAACAATTTCTATGGCCAGAATGGGATAGGAGCCTATTTAGAACATAGCAAAGAGTGAATATAGGTATCCCTTAACGAAGGATCCATAAGTTCCTTAACTTTTCTTCTAATTATATTTGGTAGAGGCTCATAAGAATAATCATGTGCGTTTTGGGCTAATGACCTTAGGCCAATAAAAAGAGGAACAAATGAAGGCTTAGGTCAGCTAAATAAAGGTTGAAAAACTGTTTTAGCTATTGGTACTTAAAGGATTATCTTAGGTAGAGCCCCTTTTAAAAAGGATTAAAGGAATAAAATATTTTTGGTAAATATAGCTAACTAATTTAAGAGTATGTTAATAGTGAAAAGCGATGAAAAAGTAAAATGTATTTCTAACCTTATTTAACTTTTCCTTTTTCTTTGGATTTTTAGGATCAGGTTTTATGGAATTTTCTACATCTTTAGTATAGAATAAGGAAAAATAAACTCTAGGAACATGATTACAAATAGACATGGTAATAATCCAATGTTAGAATATATACCTTCCATTTAGCTTCCCTAGTAATGGATACTCCACTTGAAATGTGAACAATAACTTTTTTATGTCATTGGACAAGCTAGGAGAAACAACATTTGGATGTGGCTTCCACGGTTTAAATTATAAGGAGAAGAGTTTGATAATTGTATAAGATGGCGGACTTGTTAAATCAATTAATGAATAAAAATGATGAAGGAAGAGAAAGTACTTAACTAGTATTGAAAATTTAATCACATCTAATGGGGAATGGTGTGAATGTTCACAACTTTGTTACTATGGTTAGTATGTCCATCATATATAAAATTTTCAAACTTATCTACTCAATACTCTAAATCGAGAGAGAAAGCATGACACTCTCTAATGTTAAGATTAAGCTAGCCCTACTTGGGTTGAATTCACTTAAAATCTATCGAGACAAAGAAATATTGAGACTTCCACTACTTCATGATGGTTAAAGGATCCTTAATAATAAAATAATACACATCTTTTATAAATAAAGTAAAAAAAAATAGGCTAGAAAAATGAAATAGAAATTTGAAAAAAAAATCCTGAATAAATCCATTACTGGCCTAACATCTAACAAGTGTCAACAATAAAAAAAGCCTCTCCCCATTCTAAAGTATTGGGAAAAAACTAAATAGGGATAGGTTAATATATTTAAAGAAAATCCTAATGAATCGGTGTAAAGGAAATTAAATACTAGCATAAAGTATCGTAGCTTATAAAATTATACATTATTAGGAAAATTGTTAAACCCAAAAGGAGGGGGTCTGAAGGATTAAATTAGTAGAAAAGGGAATATGATATTTAATGAAAAATTACTAAAATTAAGATTTATTAATATTTCTTGGAAGAAGGGAAACATGGTTAATGGATGAGTTTTCAGAAATATTGAATTAAGGGGGGATATTACATATGGGATATGGAAATGATATGTTTGTAATTGATTGGTTTATCAAAGATGAAAACAGGGAAGGAATAATTAAGCCTGTGATGGATTTATTTGAAGAATGAATCAAAAGAGTTATTAAGATATTGGAGAAATAGATTCTTAAAAAAAGTAGGGGGTTTACCAAGATGATCGTAAAATTAGTGGTTGGTGAGGTGGCAACATTAACACCACACGTTTGATTAAATTTAGGAAAATATTTTAATTAAACTCCTCCATTTATAGAGCTAATAGAAGGGGTTGTGTAGATGTCCATAAAAATAGGATAAAGTGGAGTGGATGATTCCCTAACAAAGGATGCAAATGAAGATTTGAAAGGTTCAATTTCTAATCTATTGAGCAAAAAGTTGAAAGAAGACAATAAGAAAGATAAAAATTTGACAGGGGATATATAATAGCTTTTAGCCCTACAAATGTGAGAAATATTTGTCGTCATCTTCTTGGTAAAATGCAAACAACAATATCGGAACAAGAAAATGATAGAATAAGGAGTGCTAGGGTTGAACCATTATGTTCTAATGGTAATCTAAGCTCCAATAACCACCTTAAATATAAGGAGATCATGAGTAGAAGGCTTTCATGTCTTACTTCCACGCTTGATATTGTTGTGAAAGATGAGGAGGATAAAAAGGTTGAGTCTGGTTAAGGAGAAAGTAGATTTGAATATGCCATTGTGGTGGAGGAGAAAAAGGTTGAGTCTGATTAAGGAGAAAGTTGATTTGAATTCACCAATGTGGAAAAGGAGGAGATAAAAAATTTGAGTTATGTTGAAGAGAAGGTAGAATTGAAGTGCCATTCAAAATGTTCATAAGGAGGTGCCTTTATGTGATGAAGATGCCCCTTTAGTTGTTGAAGTTGCAAACCCAACAACTTGCCTTTGTTCAAATTTGACCCATGTAAGCCATCACCTCCTGACAACTTCAACTCTGAACTAAAAAAATTCAAACCCATGGTTGAGAGGTATGTTGATGATCTTTTTCCTTCTCCACTAAGGAATAATAGCAATGTGATTTATAATACGCTTCCTACAAAAATTCCATAAGGTGCTTACGAGATTATCCTACATTCTTGGGTGCATGTTGGTATCTCAAAAACTAACACTCTCACCCCCAAACGTTATTTTCTTCCACCACCATCCATCATTAGCTGTGAAGTAAGCCTAAGGTTTAGTGAAAACCCACTTGTCTCCCCTCCAAACCTCCACTCTTTTGATGAAGTTTATAATGCCTACACTTCTACTCCATTTTGAATCCCTACAAACCATAAGCCATTTTTCTTTCATCCACCCAATCCCTATCCTACTAAAGTGATAATTGAATACTCAACATTCAAAGAAAATCTTAGTGTGTCTAAGATTAACTTTAGAATTTTTAATAAACTTTTTTTTTACCATGATAATGAGCCTACTCATGGTTTTCCTTATGTGTGTTTGAAAATAATTTATAACATATTTTTAATTTGCAAGAAAAGGGAATTTGTTATAGTCTTCATTCTACAACAACACATTCAAGATTCACCAATCAAGAAATAAAGATTCATCATCAACAACTTGGGGAGTATACTACTGGAGCATCTACCTCTTTTTAATTTTGGATAACAACATTATAGTAATGTTAGCTGAATTCTTAAGCACATTCCTAAGGTTTTATTTGAACTTGAAGCTAAAGGTGTTTGAGCATAAAAGTTTTGTCAAGTAAAGGGCACATTAGAAATGTTAAGATAGTCCTACATCAAAAAGGTTCCAAATGGCTAGCTATGCAAAGGAAATTGTAAGCCATCAACTCACCACATTTTTATTCTTCATTATGGCATGAATATGGCTTGAAAAGTCATGGAAATTTCACCCATCATCCAGCAAAAAATAGCTCATGGAGCACACTTTTTGAAAATCACAAGCATGCAACTACTTCACTTTTGTAGCAGATTTTAGACTTAAGATTTTGTTTTTTTAAGACCTTAATTAGAATTAATTTAGGATATTTAATGGCCTAAAAATCTGCCATAGCAGTTGACCACAAAGGGTCTTGGGGGAAGGGTTACTTTTCCATTTAATTAAGCATAGAAATGCATAATGTACTAGCTTTCTGTTTTTTGTAATTTATATTTCCTAAGTCCTATTAATTGCTTATAAAATCAATGTAGTAGTTAATTCATGGGGAAAGGTTGTGTGAAGCTCAAAAATTGGCCCTCCATGCTAATTTTTTTAGTAAGTTAGTTTCTACCATAGTTAGCATGCATTAGACTAGTGTTTAGTTAAGTTGAACTCCTATGGTTACCTAAGGGTTCAATGTAATTTCTGTCCAATTCTTACACTCTTATAAGGGTGTAAAATGAATGACAAAGGGGTCATTTACTAATTATTCTATAGATAATATCGTGTGTCTTTTGTTTCCCAACAAACATAGTGCATGGTTTGTTCCATCTCAAAAATCTTACAATCTTTAGCTTAAGATTTGATACCTTAAGTGGTGATTGTAATTATTTGATTTCAAGGGTTACTTGATTATGAAATCCTTTTTCCCACATCATCCCCTCTTCTTCTAGCAAGACCCAAGTTGTTTAGTATTTTTATACATCAATTTCTTTCTATAATGAATCATCATTTGGTTCTCTCATTATATGCATGATTTGTTAGTTTGAGTATGGTTTTACTTAATTACCTTCATTACCATGTATCCATGTGATTCTATGTGTACAACATGTCTATATATGAGTTTCATGACATAGCAGCATGTTATGATTAATATGGTAATGAAATGCCCCGAAAAATCCTAATTCTAAATATTACATTTAAATGAGGTTTTATCATAAAGATTAATTAAATAAATTATTTTAATTAAAATAAAAGAAAATTTATTTGGGAAAATCAAGAATAAATTTATAAGTATTTTAATTAGGAGGAATTTGGGTATTTTAGCTAATTAAATAAATTATTTTATTTAAAATAAGAATGAGAAAATAGGTTTAATTTAATAATAATTTTATAAATAATTTAATTGGACGAATTTAGGGTGTTTTGATAATTAAAATGGAATTTATGGAAAATATTTTAAATATCCTAATTTAGCCTAAAACGGGATTTAAATATTATTTTTTTTAAATATCCTAAATATTCAGATTAATTTAATTGGCCCTAATCTAATTATTTTTTTTCTCCTTTCCTTTTTCACTTTTTCTTTTTCTTTCTTCCTTTTTCCTTTTCTTTTTCTTTCTTTTTCCACTTCTTGTCGCCGAACGAGGCCAACTGGCGGCCTAGTCTTCCTTTTCTTCTTCCTCTTTAGCCCAGCCTGTGCGGCTTCTTCTTATGTCGTCTCTGCGTTGCTTTTTGATCCAGTTACCACCGAAACTCACCGTTTAATTTAATCCATTACCCTCACGCTGTCGCCCTTCTTCCGCCTCTCTCTACGCGTCATTATGTTTGTTATTTCGTTGGAATGCAGCATTCCATTTAGTCGCACCCTCGACCGCACCCGACCGCCCGGTCTCCCTTTTTTATTTTCTTCCCCGGCTGACCCGAGCGCCTCCCTTCCTTCTTCCTTCTTCCTCCGTCAAAGCCGCTGCAACTCTTGCCCCCGTCAATGGCATCTCCGGCTACGGTGATTAATACCGGTCGTTTCTTATCTCATTGTCTTCCTCTTAACTCCAGGAATAAATTGGAATAATTATTTGACGTTATCTCTTGCCCGTTTCTTCTCCCCAACCTCTCAAAATTTCGAGCAACCCAAACGATACCCGACCGTTTTCCGCCGCCGGCTGCCCAAATTCTTGCATTTAAAACTTCCATGTCGACCTTCAGCTCCTCATTATCCATTCCAACATCTATAAATAGCCTTGTTATTGGAGTTTTTAGAGATTTTTCTTCCCCGAAACCCTCGACCCGAGCTGCCATCACTGCGACTTCAGACGCGTATTCCGCCGCCGTTAGCCAACCTCAGCGCCACCGAAACATTCCATTCTCTTACCTGAAAGTTCATCTAATTAACTAAACTATTTTCACCTCTCGATTCTTCTTGTACGAGCCTCAATAATCATGCAAAGTTAGATGCTCGTTTCGCCGGAATTTTGACCCCGAAGCCTTAAACCGTCTTCCACCGCCGTGCACCGCCACCTTTGGATGCACCACCACCATCATTTTGTCTCTCTCCTCCTTGGCAACAATAAACACCTCTTATATCACCTCAATTCTCCCTATCTTTTTTCCCAACATCCATCTTTCTCTTTTTTCTTCTATTTTTTCGGCCACCGCCGTCGCCGCCGTGAACCACCGCCCTTGCCGCCTATCCCCACCAGCTTAAGGTTGAACCCTAGACTCTCTCAACCATTTTCCATATTATTATAAGCCTTGATTTAATTTATTTCAATTATTTTCATATAAATACCATTATTATTATTCTTAATATTTATATTCTTAATATGTTTTATTATTATTTGATGTGAAATTTATGCTGAATTGTACTTGCAGGGTGGAGAGTGGTAATAAAATAATTTTATTGTTAGTTTCGAAGTTTAAGTTATTAATTGAATTATTATGGGATTATTATCATTCTTATTCTTATTATTATTATTATTAATATTATAATTATTAGAATAATTATTATTAACGTTCTATTATTTATTCTGGAAAATCTTAGGCCCTAATTTTGTATTAACATTTGCACTTATTTATTTGAGTATTATTATCTCTAGTGTTCTTATAACCATTGATAATAATATTATCATTGTCTTTATTATTTCAATATTGTTATATATGTTATTAATTTTATTATTAATATTAAATAAATGGTAAGTCATTATTTATTTTAAAACTTATATGTTATTGTTATTATTATTATTATTATTATTATTATTATTATTATTGTTACTATTATTTATATTCTCATTGATATTAGTTTTATTATCTTTGATATTATTATCTTAGTATCATTATTATCATTAGGGTAAAATCTTTAACCCTATATTACCAAGGTTTATAATATCTCTATTATTTTTATGTCTTTAGCAAAGTTAGAATTTTTTTAAGGTTATTTTATTAGTATGTTATTAATTGGTCAAAGCCCTAAGGAGGCGTAGGAACGTGCTCCAAGACCAGTGACATTTTAGGTAAGGGGTGCTAAGGCCTTTTATGTGCTAATATGCATTGTGTGATTCATATGCTATGCATTCTATGTTTATGATTATTAATTATGCCGTATATGATATGACGTGGAGTTGAAGTATGTTTTCGTATGGCATGTGTATTATTTGTGTATGACCTTGTAAGACATGCATGTGAGAATGTCAATGTGGTTGTGTGGGGAAGAAGGATGAAAAAGGAGGATGGAGAAAGAAGTTGATTAAGGGATGTGAGTTGACCTAAGTATTCCATTTATTCATGAGTAGAGGAATAAAATGGAGAATTTTAGGGTTTCGTGTATGAGAATCTAATTTATGATTTTTGAGATTTTGTATAGAGAATATAATTTATGATGTTATATGGGAGAATTGAATTTATGGTTTGTTAGAAAGAATCTAATTTATGATGTTATATGGGAGAATTGAATTTATGGTTTGTTAGGGAGAATCTAATTTAAGACATTATTTGGGGAGAATGTAATTTATGATATTATATGGGAGAACCTAATTTATGATTTGATTGGGAGAATCTAATTTATGATTTTTTTGGGGGGATCCAATTAATCCAAATTATGGTTTTGCTTGGGAGATTCTAATTTATGATTTTATGTGGGAGAATCTAACTTATAGTCTTGTATGGTGGAATCTAAATTGTGGTTATGAAAGGGGAGAATCTAATCAATTGTATTATGTGGAAAAATCTTTGGGTTTTATATGATTTGAATCTTTGTGTTGGTATGGATTGAATTTAGGGTTTTGTGTGAATGAATCTTTGGGTTGTATAAGGTTTGAATCTAGGGTTTGGTATGAATGAATCTTTGGGTTATGTGGATTGAATTTAGGGTTTTGTATGATGAGATTTTGGGTTTTGCATAATGGTTAATGGTTGTATGGTGGTATTAGGGTTTGCATGGAAGTCAATAATTACATGGGATGTGTAAAGTTTGTATGAGAGTGAAGTTTATGTATGGAACGCTGATTTGGGATTTGAGGAAAGTAATGTAAGTGTAGGGTTCGTGTTGATAATTAGGGTTTGGTGCAACTACTTAGGGTTTTTGCAGTATCAGTTGTTTTTGGTGATTAAAGTGGAGTCATGAGGATGGAATTTATGAGTTACAATGTGTGAAGTGTTAAAGGAGTGATTCATGCATGTCTAGGGTGAAAGCCATTGAATAAGATACTTAAGAAACTAATCATTTAAAGTGGAAGATCGTTGAGACGAGACCAACCGATCCACCAGTTCGAAATAGTGGTTAGGTTTCTTACCCTATGTGCAACCGATCCACCGGTAATAATAGTGGCTAGGGTGTTTACCCTATATGTGACCGATCCATCAACTATAATTGTAACACCCCCAAATTCACTACGGAAAAATTTCGTTAAATTGAAAAGAAGTTTAGCGGAAGTAAGCAAATAAAATTGTAAATCCGGGGGTATTACCGCCACACTTAGTACCAGATCGATTCATACCTACCGACCCAATGCTAAGTGCTAAGGCTAAAAAGAATAGAACCAGGACAAATCATTCATAAAGCATAAGTTTTACGAAATCAGAGTGCGAAAGTCAAAAGTTACATTCCGAAATACAATTTAAAAGGTCCATATATCAGAGTACTTAAAATAACGGAATAACAAAGTACGATAAAACCCTTGAAAATTTAAATACAACACTTGTAACCTCCAAAGACAAATACGAATAAACAACACAATTTCCGAAGGGTGATTATCCGGACCGCTTACTCACTCGGGTCAAGCCTTCCCCCCAACCTGCATCAAAGGTCTGCTCCCCACCATCGGTGGATCATCACAGGACCCAGTCAATCAAGGTAGTATCAGTACGGGTCCAGTACTGAGTAAGGGCGCAGGTGCGCTAAGGCCAAGCATACAGTCATATTACATAGCACAATCATATAAGTAACATGCGATAACACACAAGGTAAGGCCTGAGTACTTTTCTGGTAACTTATTCTTTATTCTCATTAATGATAATAAGTCCATTACACACATTCTTCAATAATCCATGTGAGCACGGGGACCCCACTATTATAGCCGGTGGACCGGAAATAAAAACACAGGACAGAACGCCTCTGACCACTATTCTAACCGGTGGACCGGACTGGCCCCACCTCAACATGGTGTTCCACTGTAAGTACTTAGTATTTTTCCCGTGGTTTAACTTATTTACTTTGGGTCTATCGAGCCGAGGCCCCCACTATTATAGCAGGTGGGCCGGAAATAAACACACAGGGCAGAATGCCTCTGACCACTATTATAGCCGGTGGACCGGAACGAAACGCATAGGGCAGAACGCCTCTGACCACTATTATAGCCGGTACGAAACACACAGGGCAGGACGCCTCTAACCACTATTATAGCGATGGACCAGAACGAAACGCACAGGGCAGGACGCCTCTGACCACTATTATAGCGGTGGACTGGAACGAATCGCACAAGGCTCGGCTCAACAGTCTTTCGCTTTACGTTATTAGTGTCTTATCCGTATCTTATTGAATCATACAACACCCCTGACATGCATGCGGTTAATACTCTACTACTTTCCCTTCCAAAGGGACCGTCCCATATTTTGAGACTCGTACCTCTTCTCACACCCGACATCCATCCCCCGTAGAATTAGGCATAGTGGCATATAGTAAGGCACAATCTCCAAGAATATAGGCTACCCCAGCACATATGATATCGACTCCGTATTTCCTCATCCCTCTAGGATTCCTCCTCGAAGACCCTAGTCGGACCTATGTGGCCCAACTCTTTCTTACTTACCCAAACGTTACTTTGTTCTCTATCTTGCACCTCATTTTTATTAGGAAACTCCCCAAATGTATTACTTTATCTCCCAAGTTCACATGTAACCGACAAAACCCTAGTTGGCCACCCAAAACCCTAGCACTTTACTTCCTCAATAAGTAATCTCCCTCTTTCACCCCAAATCTCTCCTCTCCTTTAGAAAACCCATACTCATCCTTTATATAAGTGAATTCTCACTCTCAACCCCATACTCCATCCTGCCTTGATCATTTTTACCCTTGTACCCCTCAAATTGCTCATTTCCTCCCAAAAACCCAAATTGGAACCCTTAGGCACTCTTACACCGACCCACGTAAAATTTTGCACCCAAGTCCCCAATGGGTCCATAGCTTTGACATTATTTTATTCACTTCCTAAATCAACTTTCCTTACGTAAGATTCATTCCCATGCATAATTTAAACTCTCCATGTAGACTCTCCAACCCCCACTTACACCCGAAACCCTAATAAGGTCGCTCATGCACCAACTCACGTACTATTCTTCATAACCAGTTTCCAATCACTCCAAGACTCTCCCAAGCTCTTAATTACAACCCAAATCAACCTTTCACACGTAAGGATCATGCCTATGCAAGGTCTAATCCCCCCATGCAAACTTCCCAAATGTCCACTTTCCCGTTGTTCTCTTATTATCATTTCATGCTACCAAAACCCTAGCATGCATGTCCTAGAGTGTAATACCCTATATTTTTAAAATCCAGATTTATTAAGCTTAATGATTTTAGTAGCGTAATTTGATGTAAACAATTAATTATTTTAATTTCGATTCGTTTTATGAATTTATCGACGATTTCGAATTCATAATTGAATGTAATTAATCATTGTCATTGCGAACCATTCTAGACAAATTCGTTCACGACAATGATTTTATTATATTCTTATGATTTCGATCTTCGTTTAAAAATATATATTCCCGTCCTTTCTCGTATTTTGGTTTTTAGTATTTTTAATTCGTTTTTGATTATATCTTCGCCATGTGATTACGACTCTGTTTTGAAGTTATATTTCGTTAACGAAATATAATTATTTAAATTATAGAATTTCTATTTAAATAGTTAAATTTATTTTAATAATTTTATTCGTAGAAAATATTTCCGACTTTAAATTTATTCATTTTCGCTAATCTTTAATATTTGTGGAAAGTTTTAAATTAAAAAGATTTTCGGAGTTTATTTATGAAATTCTTTCTGGAATTAATTCTCTTTCGTTTTATGCATTTTGGTTTATGGAAAACCGATTTCAGAAATTATTAAAATTAGTCTTGATTTATTAGAATTTGACTTAAACATTTTATTATATACTTTTAAATAATTTTTCGAGGTCTTATAATACATTTCCGTAAATAATATAAATTTTTGTGTTCGTTGTTAAATCCTTCCGAAAATGTTTTCAAAATTCTTTATATAGCCTTTTTACTAATTTTAAGCCTTCGGATCCGTTCGAAATAAATTTTTTATTAAATAGATTTTAGATAAAATCTTCTAATAATATTTTGATGTTTTTAGTATTTTATCTAATGTGTATTTGTAAAAATAAATAAAAAAATAAAAAAAATAAAAAAACACCTGCACCCGTGCCCCGACCCCCCTTCCTTTTCTTTTCCCTCTTCTCTCCCTTCCCTTCGGTTTTCCCTATTCCCCGACTCCCCTGCTCCTTGTCCCGCAACCCTAACCCTAGCCGCCTCCTCCTCTCCGCTCCGGCCAACCTCGCCAGCCACTACGGGCGACACGACCGCCGACGACGCAGCAGCAACGGTCGAAGCCGCACACCGGCAACCGCAGCAACAACTGCTGCAACAGCGGCCGAAGCAGCAAATCCCAGCAACCACATACAGCAGCAGCACCGGCCGTGCCGCCGTCCGGCAACGGCGAGCTCGGGTGACGACCGGCGAGCCACCCCCGGGCCCCGACGAAGCTTCTCCAGCCTTCCCGTGCTCCGATTTGTTGAGTTTCGTTGGGTATAAATTTCCGGAAACCCTAACCCTTGATTTGATTAATTGAGTGTGAATTAGCTTATAAAAAGCTAAATTGATTGTTTGTTTATGCATGTATATGCTGCAAGATTGATTTAGATAGGTTAATTGTGTGGTTGTGTTGAGATTTTGGAAAAATTGGATTTTTAGCCGGGTTATGCCCAAATTTTTCGGATCCCCTCGTTTTTGCGATTTCGGACAAATTGATTATACAATATGTTTTAAAATGTATCCAATTTCATTTTGGAACCGTCAATTTGAGAAATTTATGCAGGCTTTATCGGAATTTGATTCCTAGGTCAAATTTTGGGTGTAATGAAATTGGGTCGTATAATTGAGCTATTCCACTCAATTGATTTTATATTATTGTTTAAAATGTATTTAATTTTATATTAGAAGTGTTGATTTGGGAAAATTGTGCGTAATTGACCGGAATTGGATTTTTAGGTCAAAATTCCCGCGGGTTTAAATTGGTTTGGGTAATCGGGTTATTTTATTCAATTAACTATATAAATTACATTAGAATATGTTTAATTACATTTCCGGACCGTCAATTTATATGTTTTGCTAAGAATTGATCGGATTTGCGTTCCGGGCCCAAAAACCCTAATTGGGCTAAATTGTGTATTTCTTTTACTAGTTTTGAGCAATTGATTATTTGATATGTTATAAAATGTGTTTAATTGCATTTCTAAACATTCAATTTGATTAAATTTATAGAATTTTAACGAGTTGTGTTTTCGGGCCTAAAACCCTAAATTTCAAGTTGTATTGTTGTTTTTCTAAAATTGAATGCATAGAAATAGTTGAAATGGTATTAATTTCTTTCTAATACCTTTAATTTGAACTAATTAAATGGAATTACTTGAGTTTGTGTTATGGGCTTTGAAATCCTAATTTTCGGGGATGATTTTATAAAATTGATTTTTGCTATGTGTATTTTATCTAATCGAATTCTATCTTTGGGTTTTAAATCATTTAAATTCTGTTTTAACCTAATCGGGTTGGATTTAGTTCTATGTAAATGGTTAGATTACCTATTTAGTTGTAAAACCTAATAAATAAGTTATTTTCGATAAATTAACTTATGATCGATTATTCCTTCTCGGGCTTTCCAAATTAAGTTGAAATGTCCCGAGTGATATTTATATTAATCCGTTTTGATTTAGTTTTAACCTTAAATCTTAACAAAGCTATGCTTTTAAGTTCTAAGTTTTGGACACGTTTTCTAAGAGAAATCATTTGTGTTGTTTGTGTGTATTTAATTAGAGTATGTAAATTATTGATTGATAGGATAGTTTCTAATTTAGTTTTGATTTTTATCGGGTCTAGGAAAGCTTTCTCGTGGACCCACGAACTAGGGATCCCTCTCCCTCTCATTTCTCCTAGCTAGCTTCAGATCCAGGTAAGTTCTCTACTTACCTCTACTTATGGGTATTTTGTAAGGACGTAACTAAGGCCACTTGTGTGCATTGCATGTTTTACCTGTCCTGTATGCTTGTGCGGTTGTATGCTATAATCCTGTATGTTATCTGTGTATTTGTGTAGCGCAGCATGGAACCGAGGTACCTCCCCGGGTTCTCGTCTTTGTATACTGATATGTTGTGGAACAAGAATGATGTGATGTGAGGTAATGTGACCCTACGACATGCATGCTGGGTTATGTGAGGAAGTGTGGTGAAGTGGGGATTTGAAAAAGAAAAATAAGCGGTTAAAATAACCAAAGGGAAGTACGTCGACTAACATAGGTATGGATGACCTAAGGAGTTCACCATTTGTGAGACGATGAGGAGAAGGTGGAATTAAATAAACAAAAGAGTGGGAATAAATTAAGGTTGCATGGGGGAAATTAGGGATTGCATGGTGGTATTAGGGTTTGTATGGTGGTATTAAAGATTACTTGGCGGTATTAATGACTTATGGTGGTGTTAGGGTTTGCATGGTGGTGTTATGGGTTGTGTGGTGGTATTAATGCTTGTATGGTGGTATTAGGGTTTGTATGGTGGATTTAGAGTTTTGCATGGAAATTAATGATTGTATGGGATTTAGGGTTTGTGTGAAAAGTTCGAGAGGTTGCATGGGATGCGTAACGTCTGCATGAGAGCAAAATTTACCTATGAAAGGCTGATTTGAGGTGTAAGGAAGGTAATGCAAGTATTACTTGGGTGTTTAACTGTTTTGGACGGGAAATAGTACGTGGAGTATTATAAGGGTTTGGAGGAGACAGAATTAGGGTTTGGAGTGATTAACTCTGGATCGTTATGATTAAGTAGGGTTGGAGTAGCTAATTGTTAATTGCTGAGGGTAATTAAGGTTTGGGATGGCTAAGTATGGTTGTTATGGTAAAATAGGGTTAAGGCACGGTTTGGTGTGGTCAATTAGGGTTCGTTATGGCTGCTTAGAGTTGTTTGGTGTTATCATGTGTATTATTGATTAAGTGTAGTTATGAATGTGGAAATTTTATTGTTTGTGATGTGTAAAGTATGAAGTGAATGATTTATGCATGTCAAGGGTGCGATGTGAACTAATAAGACACGAATAAGACATTAATCACGTAAAGCGAAAGATGTTGAGCCGAGCCCTGTCCGATCCACCGGTTAGAATAGTGGTCAGAGGCGTTTTGCCTTGTGCGTTTCGTTCCGGTCCACCGGCTATAATAGTGGTCAGAGGCATTCTGCCCTGTGTGTTTACACCCGGTCCACCGGTTATAATAGTGGGGGATCTCGGCTCGACAGACCTAAACGAATAAGTTAATCCACAGGGAAAATACTAAATACTTACAGTGGAACACCATGTGAGTCGGGGCCAGTCCGGTCCACCGGTTAGAATAGTGGCCAGAGGCGTTCTGCCCTGGGTGTTTATTTCCGGTCCACCGGCTATAATAGTGGTCAGAGGCGTTCTGCCCTATGTGTTTATTTCCGGTCCACCGGCTATAATAGTGGGGCTCCCGCGCTCACATGGGCTAATAAAGAATATGTTGAATGAATCTGAATGAAGTAATCCACAGGAAAAATACTAAGTACTTACAGCGAAACACCATGTAAGTTCGGGGCTAGTCCGGTCCACCGGTTAGAATAGTGGCCAGAGGCGTTCTGCCCTGGGTGTTGATTCCGGTCCACCGGCTATAATAGTGGTCAGAGGCGTTCTGCCCTGAGTATTGATTTCCGGTCCACCGGCTATAATAGTGGGGTCCCCGCGCTTACATGGATTATTAAAGAATATGTGTGGAATGAATGTACTATTAATGAGGATAAAGAATAAGTCTAATTGGACCATGGCCAGCTTTTACTATATGTATTACCACATGCTGTTTATGTGCATAATAAGTCACGTATTATTTCGGTTATACCACGCGTCTATGTTAACTGGGATGTTGCATATGTTTTAAATGTTACTATGAATGTATGGCAAGATTCATGCTGTGGGTGATGAGTATGTATGTTATTGTATTAACGTATTGTACTACAATTTAATATGCACTTGATGATATCCCTCCTATAAGGTAGGGTAGCGAGACTTACTCAGTATTGGACCCGTACTGATACTACACTGATTGAATGGGTCCTGTGATGATCCACCAATGGTGGGGAGCAGACCTCTTGTGCAGGTTAAGATCGGATACTGTTTTGGGGTGGAAGGCTTGACCTGAGTGAGTAGGCGATCCGGATAATTATCCTTCGGGATTTATTTTGTTTAATTGTATTCACCTTTGGAAGTTGCAAGTATTGTTCTCAGATTTCTAAGGGTTTTGTAATTGACTTTAAATTTCTCGTATTCTGATAAGTGTTTACTATTCGGATTTAATTGTTTGATGGAATTTGAAATTCAGATTTAATTGTTTGACAGGTTTTAGTCTTGCATCTAACATGAGATAGATGGTTGACATTTATCTTGTGTTAGATGTGGCGGTAACATTTCCCAAATTCGCTCCTAGCTTCCGCTTTAATCTTTCAAAAAAAAAAATTTTCAGGAGAGAAATTTGGGGGTGTTACATAGAGGGCCATAACAAGTCACATCATCCACATCAACATCAAACATCGAACATGTCATACACGTATAACATAAGGCACACACAACATACCTCATGATCCACGCTGCGCTACACAAAACAAGTTATTCATAACACATACATAATATACATCAAAATAGCATGCTCATTATTTAACCACACATTACGTCACACAAGCACAAGGCCATAGCTTCGTCCTTACCTAACCCGACTCCGGTCTTGGAGCACGTTCCTACGCCTCCTCCGGGTGTCGACTTGATTCGCCTATAAGAGGGGAACACTAGAGGTTAATTTTCCTCTAACCAAACACTAATCTTCTACCTTACTCTTATCTATAACTTACCTTTAGGGCTAAAAAATAAAATATTACTTTTATAAATAAAGGTATGGTCATTATTCTTAGGGTAGCTAATCCAGCTACTACTAATAAACGTAGCTACAATAATTTAAAGTACTTTTAATAATATTTATTATTAATGTTAGTAGTTCAATGTTACTAATAATAATGATAGTAGTAGTAGTAGTAGTAGTAGTAGTAATAATAATAATAATAATAATAATAATAATAATAATAATAATAATAATAATAATAATAATAATAATAATAATACTAGCAATAATAATAACGATCATGATGTTAAAATAAAATACTAAAGTTATGGGCCACTAGTATGAGTAAGGCCAATAGTTATAAATGTTTCAAGTTTAGGTATAATAATAATAATAATAGTAATAATAATAGTAATAATAATAATAATAATAATAATAATAATAATAATAATAATAATAATAAAAACAATAGTAATAATAATACCAATAGTAATAATAATAGTAATGATAATGGTAATAATAATAATGATAATATTAATAATACTAATAATAATATTAATAGTGATAATAATAATAATAGTAGTAAGAATAATATTAATTATGCTACTAAAAATAATTAGCACTTATATAATAAAGGTTTAGGGGTTGGGGAGTTTAGAGAACTACCTAGGGTGTGGGTGGCACAGGTGGCGGCGCACGGCGCACGGTGGCGGCGACGGCGTAGGGGGAGAAGGAGGGTGGAGAGGTGGTGGAGGGGAAAGGAAGGAAAAGGAGGGGTTGGAAGGGGAAATAGAGGGTCTAGGGAGGTTGGGGAAGTTCCCTTGGTGGTTTTGGGAGGCAGAGGGGGCGCTGGGAGTGGCGGCACGGCGGTGGGCGGCGGTGCGAAGGGTGGCGGGGTTTGAGGTTGGCTTGGTCGGGAAGGGCACTTCGCCCGCTTGGGGCGGAGCGTGCAGGGTAAACCGAAGGCTGAGGGAGGCTTAGGTAGGTGGAGGGTGCTGCAGGGAAGAATTTAGGGGGTGGAGTGAGCGGTGCCGATGGGCGTCGGCGACGGGGCGGTGGTCTGAAGAGGGGGCGGCGCAAGGGGGAATTCTGGGCATGGTTTTCGAAAGAGCCCGATGCTGGGGCTCGTGGGGTATTTATAGGCTCGAATTGGGGGGAAAATCGAGAGAGGAGACAAAGGAGGACAGGTTAGGCGGCGTTTGGGCACGTCGGCCAGCAGGGGGGCGGCACAAGTCTGCCATGGCAGACCTCTGCGCTAGTTGGGAAAAAGGGAGGAAAAGGCGCGGGTGGCCTAGGGGGTACGGGGGTGTAGGTCGGTCGAGAGAGGGTGGCCGGCAGGGCAGAAAAGGGAAGGCGGCGTGCAGGCGGTGCGCAGGCGGCCGGTGCAGGTGGGAGCGTGTTGCAGGTCGTGCGGGCGAGGAGGAAGAAGATGGTGGCCGGACCGGCGGTCCGGGAGAAAATAAAAGAAGGGGGAAAAGACCGGCCGGTTCGGAAATGGTCAAAAGGTCCTACCAAAACGCGGCATTTTGGGTGATTTATGGACAAAACGCGACGTCGAGTATAGCAGGAGGCAACGGTTATTTTCACTTATCGGGGCGCAGCGTTTTGGCGAAGTGAAGGGCTAAACACTGCGTTTCACTGTGCGAAGGAGGGCCGAACGGCGCTGGGCCGCGGGAAGGAGGAAGGAGGAAGGAGGTAGAGGATTGGGCCGCGAAAAGGGGCAGCCCAAACGGGGAGAAGGGGAGGAAAAAGAAAAAGAAAGAAGAAAAGGAAAAATAATAATATGGGATATTTAAATTATTTAAAATATTTGATGTATACAAAATAATATTTAAATTCCTTTTTAGGCTAAATTAGGATTTTTAAGAGATTTTTCATAAATTCCTTTTTAATTAGAAAACACCTTAAATTTTCTCCAATTAAATTACTTATAAAATTATAAAAAATTTTGAAACTATTTTCTCCTTCTTATTTTAAATAAAATAATTTATTTAATTAATTAATTGTTTTTTAAAATAAAATGCTTAATTAGCTAAAATACCCAAATTCCTCCTAATTAAAATACTTATAAATCTCTTCTTAATTTTCCTTAATTAAATACCCTTTTATTTTAATAAAAGTAATTTGTTTAAATAATTTTCTAATAAAACCTCTTTTAAATATAATTTATAAAATTAGAAATTTTCGGGGTATTTCAATAATAGTGGTTAGGGTGTGATGTCCTATACGTAACCGATCCACCGGTCATAATAGTGGGGGTTCCCGAGCTCGACAACCGCAAACCAAAGTTTTTCTAAAATGCTTAAAAGATACTAATTACTTACAGTGGAACACCATGCGATCCAGGGCCAACCGATCCACCGGTTAGGAATAGTGGTTAGGACGTGTGGTCCTATGAGTTTCCGATCCACCGGCTATAATAGTGGTTAGGGTATGATACCCTATGTGCCTCCGATCCACCGGCTATAATAGTGGGGGCTTCTGTACTCGCATGGATTTGATATAAAGCTTGGTATGTATCGACTTTCGATAAAGAGATTAATTAAGTAATTAATCCGGACTATAATTGGACCTTTGTACGTTTACCTGAATTGTTCATATACCTTTATATTGTTATGTTAGATTATGCCCTGTTATTAATCTGCATGGATTATGTGCTTATGTGTCGGCCTTAGTGCTCGGTTACCTTACTCAGTATGTAGCGTACTGATCACCCTTTTTATGGGTGCTGCTCATTCCCACGAGTAGTATGCCCTTCTGGTTAGTGCAGGTGGGCAAGACATCAGTCGGGGCTAAGTGTTGAGCATGTTTGGCTCAAGTTCGAGAGAGTTGTGGTCGTATTTTAGTCTTTATGTACTTTTATTTCCTGCTATTATTTCTTTTTATTGGAGTATTTATCCTCTTTGATTTCGCACTCTGATATCTATTTTATTACGTTTATAAACGTTTATGCGTACTTTGATTTTAAGGTATGATCTTTCGAGTTCTTTTATGAACTGTTGATTTGAATTTAATGTAAATCGTTTCCTTAGCCTTAGCACTTGGTACTGGAACGGTCGGAGAGAACTGGTCTAGTACTAAGTGCGGCGGTAACATTTCCAGAATTCACGGGTTTTAAGTATTTCTAATTTAATTGCTTCCGTTTTTAAAAAAATTAGTGAATTTTGGGGTGTTACAGGTAAAGTTTGGTAAATTTTGTTATATGTATCGCAATCTGGGTGGTATTTTACTTGGACTAGTCAATCGATATGTTGAACCCATCTACTAGTTGTGTGAAAACTTATATGGTTTGGAAATAATGGCTAGTTATTTATGAGATTAGTCACTTGGTTCGATGAACCATTCAACTACTTTTTATGAATAGTTGATTGGTTTGCCAAACCCCGACTGGTGAACCTATGACAAAGTGGTATAGTCTCTACTTAAGATATTTCAACTGATTGGATCAATATCAACTGATTGGATCAATCTGATCGACTAGCTTCCTATTAACAATTGATTGCAGAGACCAACCAATCAATTGATCTATTAATTTTATTTTGGGTTTTGCTCTAATATGAGTTGATTAGTCGATTAGTATTAGAGATCGATCAATTGGTCTGGTTGTATGCCACCCCAATTTAATTTTTAATTATTGTTCTTCTTTTGGGCTTTTTATGTTTATACCTCTATGTAATTACAACATTTAAAATTTAATTTCACCCATTTTTACCCTCAAATTAATAAGAATTATAATTATGATATACGAGACTTAAATTAGTTAATTTTGGTGTAGAGAAGTGGTGCCTTTTATGCCTTATGATGTGATTGGTGTTATCATTTGGAAATTAGTTATTTGTGAAATTAATGTATGATTTATGATATCGCATGATAATTATTAATAACGAAATAATATTTTATTCGATCCTTTTTCTCCTACTCTTGGGGTAGCTGACTGGGAGTTAGTGGGTAAGTTGCTTTATGGTTTATATTTTTATTCAATATCTATATCTTTCTCAAAAAATGTTGTAGTCAATAGGGGTATGCACATGTCATTGAAATATAGTATTATAATGTGATAGGTTGGCATAGCATCGATGTTTAATTTGGGTGGATGAGGTATCCTATTACAAGCCTCTTGACACTTCGTATCACCCATTACTTATGAGGGTGTAGTATCCCAACTTTTCACCCCTTATGAAAGAGGCATTCAAGGTATAGTGGATGAGGTATCCTAATACATTCCCATTTGATGTACTTTAACTATGTATCATGATGTGGTATCATAATTTGTGCTATCCCTCATATCAAGTGCACTCAATGAGTGGTGGGTATATCGTTGCTAGAAAAATCCCCTTTAATGTATCTTAGCCCCATGTGGTGGGTATGGTATCCTATTGTATTTACTTGCTACCATGACTTTTTTTTATGGTAGAGAAGTAGGTTTGGTCGAACAAACTATCTTAATAACTTGAATTTATATGATTACTAAAGCAAGGTTTATGATATACTTTATATTATGTGGATTGTGATGCATTTATTGTATTACTATTCTTCCATGATTTCCATGTAAGTATAACCTGTTGTATTTCTACTATGAGAGTGTTAATTCATATTCATATGCTTATCACCATGTTGCTATTTGACTTCAATGTATTGTATGGACCATACCATGTATTAGGTAGTTTCTTTTACCAACACTTTATCGTACTGATACTATACTTGTATAGTCACTATGATGATATGGCTTCTGGTCTGGGGAGCAAAGGACGATTTGTAGGGGTATGATTCTTAGTTAAAGTATGGTGTGGGGTGATGAGGTGTGGCAATAGCTGGCTATTACTTGGGGTTAAAGATTTATACTTATGCTTAAGAGCTAGGCCAATAGGCTATAAATGTTTTACCCACTAAATTTTAAAGTTTTTGTTCTTCTAGTTATTTAAATTCTTTGCTCTGAAATCCTATATTTAGATTTTGTAAACTCTCCTAATATTCCTATGTATATTATTATTCTTTTCTTTATTATCACTACTACTATTGTAATATTATTATGAGCATGTATCTTTTTGTTTATGGTTTTATTTTACCTTGCATCTGGTATGGTTTATGTGATGATTGTACCTCTTTCGTGGATGATTTAGCAGTAACATTCTTTATTTTTATTTTTCAAATTCTTTCACATCATCTTAAAAACAAAAATATTTTGTTCTTAAATTGGGTGATACAGATTTATTTAGCATTGATTGGATTTATGGGTTGTAGTTATTGGTTGTAATTCCATGGGTATTGAGAGATGATCTAGGTCATTGCTCAAAGATACTTTGGTATATAATATTATAGTTATAAATATTTATATAGATAAATGAAATCAAATTTAGAGCTATCTTCGGTGGCTTACATTATATGTACCAGTGTTATGATCCGTGATTCATAAGCCTTATGCTAAGTATGAATATCCATGAATCCATGTCTAATATTGAGCATGTTGGTCCCTTCTTGTATATGCATACATAGAAGTGCCACTATGAATATCATGTGAGTCTGGTATGTAACTTTAGTATGCTAATGTATAAGCCTATTGAATATATACCTATTATGACTTGTGTGCCTATCGTATCTTATGTGCACCATGAACCTTAGTAATAAGGTTATTTGGCATACTTGGTAAGTAAATATTAGGATACTCATTTAATTAGTCACTTGCTCAATTTCATGAGCAAAGGATCTTGTGTAAGTTGGTGAGCATAACCATTAGATGATCATATGATTATTTAGCGTTGAGGCATTCAAGAGCTAGACTTTTTGATGCTTCTCCTTGAAGGAGCTTGGATGATCAAGACACTTATCGTAGTTTTAGATCTGCTTTAGGTATCTCCATACTTATGTTAAGGTTTTTTACGGCCTTGGCTTGTAACCCTAACTTTCTAATCTTCTATTTGATTTTTTTCTAGTGTATTTTGGTGTTATCTTGTGTGTTGTAATTTTAAATAATCAACCTTATATCTAATATAAGATAGATGGTGAAACAATTATTTTATATTAGATATGGTTGGAACACCTTTTTTATTTATAATTATGTTTTCATATTTTCGCTTCCATAGATGTTATAAATTTTTTTTTTTTGGATAATAAAAAATAAATGTTCTACCAGGGTAGGTCCGAAACTGAAACTCCACTGTCATACATTATAGGAATCCCCAACATCTTCGAGTTTATAGTTGTATTCTGCCCTGCCCGCATTCAACTAACAAACTTGAGAATGAATCATTGAATACGCGCCCTACTTCTTCTTCATCTTCTTTTTTCTTTATTTTTTTCCTTTTTAATAATAGGCAACAAAACATTGTGTGACAGTGCTCAACAAGTTGTATACCATGAGAAAACTTCCATTAATCTAGCCAATTATTCCATTTTCATTGTACACCCTTGAACTAGGTACAATTGCTCTTCGCACCTCAATAGGTGCTGGGAATGAAAGAGCCTACTCTGCAGCAACCTTGTGTTTTTTCTTAGACCTGCTGCTAAAGAGTTTACTGGGTGGAGAAGGTGAGAACTCGAATGGAAGCGGTGGAAGCTCCATTTCCCTTCTTAAGATTCTAACAATATCTCCAATATCCGGCCTTAATTCCGGCATCCTCTGCAAGCATGCCAGTCCCAAATTGATACACAAACTAGCTTGTTCTTTATTGTATGAATCTTTCAATTTTTCATCTATTAGCTCCAAAACATTCCCAGCTTGAGCTAGTTGTCTGCACCAGCTTATCAAATTTGCTTTCTCAAGCTTAATTGGTGAATTTAATACGTGCAAAGGCCTTCGTCCTGAGACTATGACGAGAATCAACACCCCTAGACTGTATATATCTGCCTTCTCCATCAAGTATCCACACCCTCCATACTCGGGGGCAACATAACACAACGTTCCTCTCATGCTTGTAGTGCTGCTCAGTTCCCTGCTAAATAGATCTCCACTCCACATCTCACTGCCCATCGACTGACTTCTCTTTTTATTCTTCGACCCTTTTCTAAAACTGAACTCTCCACTTGTGTCACATCCGTTGACTCTTCTCTTTGGATTCATAAACTTGATCCTTTGGATGATAAGGCATCGCTGTTGTTTATGCAACTTAAAGCATCGTGGCCATCTGAAGATGCTCTTCTTCATCTTTCTCTCGAGTGTTGCTCGCTTGCTTCCTTTCTTACTCATTTCAACTTCAAGATTTTCTTCTTTCCACCATTCATGCATTTTCCTCGGTTTCCTTTTGTTACACATTTTCTTGCCTCTCAACTTTTCTTCCTGAATCTCAACGGATCTCTTGTCCGCTGATTCAAACCGCTGCATCTGGAACTGATGATTACTACCGTCTTTTGCCAAATTATCAAGCTGATCCAAGGTATTACTATTCTCCTCTTCCACAAGAGAGGTTAACTTCGCTTCACCCCAATCAGGATTCGTTGATGCATGAATTTGGCTCCCAATCCACTCTGTTACATAATCTTTGCTACATAATTCACCACTGCCGTCCTGCTTCCACCACCAGTCTTTTCCCCACTGCTGCTGCTTCTTGGCATTGTCTGTCTCATCATGGTCGAGGGAAGGATTTAAATCCAACTCTTTACTATGCTCGACAGTACAAGTACACAGCTCATCCTCATCTACTCTCATCACCTCTTTCCCTTTGGGGCTGTTATTATTAACGCTCCCACCACCATTGCTATAACTACACGAAGTAGGACTCAAATTGATATTCTGGCTCCATCTACACTTTCTGGAAGAGGTAGAAGCTTGCAAAGCAAGAGCAAAATCAACATCATTGTTATTATAATGAATGCCGCCGCCACCGGGGCCATCAAATGGAGGAGTACCCATAGTAGGAGGGGTATCAGCATTCAGATTCCCAGAGAGATCCTGACTGAACATCTCAGCCCCGAATTCAGCTTCCTCGTCAACTTTAACACGCGATAATCCGAAATCCGAAATCTTAGCCCTGAATTCCCAATCAAGAAGAACATTACTAGGCTTCACATCCCCATGGATGACAGGCGGATGGCACTCATTATGCAAGAATTCAAGTGCACGAGCAACATCGTTAATAACCTGAAACCTTAAATCCCAACTCAAGCAGAAATTACAACTGCTGCTACCGCTATCACTAACAACAGAGAACAAGAGTTCCTGCAAACTACGATTAGGCATATATTCATAAACTAATAGTCTTTTCTTCTTCTCGATACAATAGCCTAAGAGAGAGACAATAAGAGGGGATCTAATACCACCCAAGATAGTGAGTTCATTCTGGAACTCCCTCTCAGCCTGTAGGCATGAAGAAGAAGATATATCAAGTTTCTTAACGGCAACCGACTTACCATCCTTTAAGATTCCTCGGAATACAGTGCCGGAGCCGCCTTTTCCAATGGCATTATCCGGGTTGAATTGACTAGTGGCTGATTTCAGCTCTTTGTAGCTGAATCTATGAAGCTTTAAAGGGGCGGTTAGAGTTAGAGTAGAGTCAAACGGATTTGTTCTAGAACGATGGAAGAGGGTGTACCAGGAACGATAGAGGATGTAGACGATCGTAAAGAGGATTATTAGTGTGACAGAGATTGTAATGGCAAACAAGGCAACGTGAGATCTTAAGATTGGTATGTGTTTTGGGTCCGAAGATAGGGGTCTGGAAGGCATTTTTCTTTTTCTTGATCGAATGACTTTGACCTCAATATGTGAATTTTTTCGTTATTTTTCCTTTTTAGTTTCTGGGTTTATTCTGATTCTTTTGGCCGGGGATAGAAGGCCTGGCTATGGGTTTCAACTTCAAGGGAATAAATTATGCTCAAAGGACAGATAGACAAATGGAAGAGTGACAACTGAGGAGGAGTCAGAATTATTAAGAAAAGACAGAAGAGCTGGAGTATGGAATAATAGAATACGATGCGAAGTCACATTCATGGCGAGATTGGCACGCATGAGGAGAGAGAGAGAGGAATTAGAGACCTTTGTTTCGGGGGAATGGGTGGGGAAGGAGGAAGAGAAGAAATTCGTGGATATTCATATTTCAGTATCCAAGGTAATTTTTGCTCTGCTTTACAGTTGGATATCAATTACTTGCGCCTCTTCCAAAATATTTCAATGATTTTATTGAGAAATTATAAGACTGAGACCTTCAAATTTCAATCAAATTTTTTTAATAGGACACAGATACTTGCGAGAGGAAAAAAAGGGGGAGAGGGGAAGAAGAGAGATGGGATGGGATGATTAAAGATGCTTTTGACTAAAAGAGAGACCCTAGTTGCAGGTGGAGAATGATAGAGAAGAGATGGCGGGATCAAGCAGTGGTGGATCTCAGTGTGATGATGGTCTGTCGTCCTGATCTTGATGCACAACCTTGCCTCCACTGTATAAAATATACGAATTATATGATTAGAGGGCCATGGAATGATGGAAACAGGAAGATGATGATGATGATTTTTGAAATCCTTTGAATCAATCAATATAACATTAGATGAGCTATATGATATTTCTCTAAAAATAAACAACCGAACAAATATCTATATAACAGCTGATCGGACAACATTTCTTAAAATAATATAAAGCAGTTTATATTAAATAAACTGAACAGGTGTTTTATATTGTTTATGGTGGAGTTTCGTAAAATTATAAAAATACTAAAATCAGCTGCTTTGTTACTTTGATGCTGCCTTCCGTGTTTTAATTTCATATATATATATTATTCAACAAGCTCTTCTCAAACTCCTCACTCAAATTAATTTATAATATGACAAGCGACATCCTACATTGTTAAGCATTTTTACTTTGTTTCAATTCATTAGATAGGCAACCTAAAATACGATGAGATGGAATAGGCAACCTATGCATCCCAAAGTGACTAGCAAGCATAATGGAATAATAATAATCATCATAATCATAATTCATCCATTAAAAAAAGTTACTTTAGAGCTAAATCCTTGTTCAAAAATAAATTTATTTTAGAAAAGTTAAAATATAATATATAGCTTTAACTCTTTTATTTATTTATGTATCAAATGCTTTATTATTATTTTTTTAATAAAGGATACATAAAATAACCCTAGAGGGGATGAATAGGATTTAATGGAATGAAGATGAAAAGAAAAAAATGATACACAATATAGATTAGTTCAATAACTAATTACTCTCTATATTCACTACCATAAGTTTCTTTCTTTTGGATTTTAAAATAGTGACCTGTTTTTCTTAATGACCAGTTGTGTCCCACCTTATGAGCCTTACAATATCAATAACCCTTTTAATAGACAATTTATATCTTAACCTATTTATCTTCTATAAACTCTTATATAAACTCCTTTGAAATGAATTTTTTGAGGCAATTGTTATTATAATTGATTCTCACCAAGAATATTAGATATAAAAGTATAAAACTTTAGATGATATATAATCTAACTAGATATAATAAAAGATATTAAATTTGAAGATCAATTCTAGCTAAGAGAAGTGTGCAATGAACGCTTTTTAACAAAAATCGGAATTTGAATATTGAGAGAGTTTGAATGAGCAATTGAATGATTTACGAGTACAAGATTTATTACATAATAAATGTAGTTGAAAAAGTTTTTATAATAACTATAGAAGGACCTTATTTATGAGGCTATCCCTCATCATATAGTAATTAGGTACAAAATCCTTAAAAGGTTATGTAGCTTAATGGGAAGAAAATTAGTATTAAATACTCATCAGTTGATAGGTCTGGCCGAGCCAGTTAATTGGTTGTACAACCAGTCAATCGGTAGTCCCAACTAGTCAACTTATTATGGTTAGACCTAAAATATTAAGTTACTATTACATGTACCAACCAATCAATTTATTAAAAAATAGTTGTTCGGTTATGTGCAATGCCTAGATAGTCCTATGAACATATATGAACAATGATATGGTTTAGTAACACAAGTCAATTTGTTCATGCTACTTATTAATTGGTATAATACCACAAATTTCAGCTAAACCTAATCCCAAGTAATTAATAGTATAACCTAGTTCTAATACATAGAAAATTTATATTTTTACCTAACCCTATTCTCTATCATGCATTATTAATGCTCTAACCTAAACTTAATGCTGAAAAGTTGTTAACTAAATTAACCTAAAATGCTAACTGAAATCTAGCTCTAAACCCACACTTATTTTCCACCTTCCTTTTCCCTTTTTCGCTATTCCTAGCCCTTTTCTCTTTCTTTTTCTTTTCTTTCCCTAGTCGACCAACCTTTCTTTTTCGTTCTTCCTTTCTTGCCTCTCTATTCTCTTCTAAAGAACTTAGCTCGACTATGACCATGCTTTTTTCCCTTCCATCTTTCCATCACCTAAGTTATAACCCCCATCAACTTACGCCTCCTAGGCTTACAGGTTTGCCTTGACATTTCAACTTAATCGTACCTCACTCTAGTCTCCCTATTTACATGCGTGTTTGTGTGTGTGTGTGTGTGTGTAGAACATTCAATGCCCTCAACTAACCTCCTTCATCCTTCTATTCTCTTTCAAAATTAGTACCATTGAATGAATCCTTCTTTTCATTCCTTCCTCCTTCTCGTCATCGCCAAAAACATCACCAAAACAATCATTGATAACCCTTACCAGTCCTTCCCCATTTACACCAACCAAATGTAATACCCCATCTTTTTGTGAAGTTATTAAATGAGAAATTACACCCTTTTTATTTTTCATTTTGATTTGGAACTATAATTGAGTTTTGAGAAAAGTTCAATTTAAATAAGCTATAGAAATTTTATAACTTGATTTTTAGGTGGACCGATTGATTGGTTCCATAAACCAATTGAATGGCTCACCATTCCACTCAAATGGTTTTGCTTGACAAAACCAATCAATTGGTCTGTAAAATAACCAATTGGTAGGTTAAAATGATCAACTAGTTGTTGAGCTGAGTACATTTTTGAAACTCAAGTTCTTTTGGAAAATTCTTTATACCAAAATAGAACCTTTATAATGCCATTCTAAATTGTTCTTAAAGATTCTTAGCCTTTCTTATGATGCATTTAACCCAAAATTCCACCTCAAACATATCTGAGAAGTTTTATTAGGACAATTGAGTGAGAAGGTGACCTCAACATTATTTTATTCCACCTCTCTCCTCTGCATAATTCTTAAATCTTTTCCGTGATTTAAAACTTGATTATGCTTAGTTGGGACATTCCTCCCATTTTGATTTCTTATTTCCCCTCTTGTCTTTGGTATTATTGGGCTAAATTAACCTATACCTCTCTAGAATCACCATTATAAATCTAAAAGAGAGGTGATCCTATCTTAGATGAAATATGCCTGTTCAACTCAAATTCAAATGGTAGGATTTAGGGTTTATGATTTGTACTTGACCACACTCATGATTATATCGATTTGTTTGATATAAATAGCCCTAATCTCCCCTACTATTCATGTTTCATTAGCTACTGAAATTGTCCAATCCCCTTTAACCATGTGACATTTCCCTAAAAATTTAAGGCTTAAAATGGTTATATTCCACTTTTCAAATTCTTTCTCTAACTCCTTCTTGTTTATATTTAAGAAAGGAAGGGTTAGATTTAGGAGAAAGTTGAGACACACTTTTTCAGTAGAAATCCCCTTTGTTTTCCCTTTGCTTGGTAAATCATTTTTCTTCTTCTAATTTAATCTGTGATTTACAAAAATTAACTTTTTTTAGGTTTTGAGAGTTGAGAATATTTGCATGTTGAATTTTGTTAAAGAAAGTTTTACCTACATTAAGTCAGTCATTCTTACTTTTGATATATGACACAGTTAAGATTGTGCGTTGAGAAATCTTTAAAGTTTTGATTTTATATATTGGTATGATTATTTGGTTTTTTAGATTTGGTACTGGAGGAATAAGTTGCAAAAGTCAAGATCAATGCATGATATTTGTGTAAAACTAGGTTGTGATGATTAATTGGGGAAATATGAATTGTTACAAGCTATAATGTGTTAAAGTGATGTTAGCCCATGTTTCAATTTGGTATGGTAGTGATTTTTAAGTATGATATGCATGAAAATGCATATTTTATACTATTTGAGGGAAATCAATCAACTGGTCAATTCTAATCAATCAAATGGTCCTTATAATAGTTAATTAGCCAACCTAACCCATCAACCAGTAGGTTTATGTCATACTTGGTCTTATTCTTTGCTTAGAGCCATCGATTGGTTTGACAGAATCAATTGACTGGTCCATAAATAATAAATTAGTTTATCTAATTTGATAGAATCCTAGGTTTGATAAAGCGTACTAATGTGCCTTTTTGCGAAGTCACTTACTCATTCCTAAGAGTAGAAGATCATGTGTAGGTTTTTAAGGAGGGCCAGTAGTTGGCCAATCTCATATGGGGGATGGGTTCTGAGAGTTGCTTGATGGACTAGATTTTAGGATTCCAATTTATTTTGTTTTTTTTTTTTAATTTCAACCTAGTACTCTAGTTTATTTTTCTTCCTAACATATTTGAATATTTCAGATTGCTAAGGTCTTATACTTGGAAGATTTCATGTTTATTATATCTAACCAGTTTTAGTGTACTCTACTATGGGTTTGTTTGGTTTTTAGTTTCTCAGTCTTGCGTCTAGCATAAGATGGGTTGTTAACACTAATCCTATGTTAAGTATGGAAGTAGCATCTTGTTATTGCTTAGTATTTATTAACTTTCTACTTCTACAAGGTTTTCATAGACAAAATTTTCAGTAGTGAAAACTAGGGGTGTTATAGCTTGGTATCAAAGCTTTGTTTCTAGTTGAAAATTTCTGAATGCTTTTAAATGATGTCCCAAATCCTTCAAGTATTTATTTGAAAGTAAATATTTTTCAAAACCAACATGTGTGTGAGCAAGCGTTCACCATATGTGGTTTCCCTATAGATAAGAGGGTTGATGTGGTAATGTACTAGTTGAAGGGAAGAGCAGACACTTGGTGGAGGAGCGTTCAATTTAGAGATGGAGAGCCTATAGGGTGGGGACCTTTCCTTGAGGCACTTTGTGTCCATTTCTACCCACTCACCTCTGTATGAAAAATGTACGACGAGTTCATAGACCTTCTATAGAGAGGCGTGAAAATAGAGGAGTACTACAATAGATTCATGGATGTGGTCCAGTTTACTCTAGAGGTAGAAGCTAATGAGATGATGCTAGTCCACCATTTTAAGATTGGGTTGAGAATTAGATACCAATAAATACTAGTGAGAGCTACTCTACCATTGAATATTTGAGTAGGCTTTAAAATCTTTCAGAATCACCCAAGCTTGGTGTGCTCATAGAGAAAGCTGATGTATAATTTGCTAATCAAATTGGGTCTTGCTAAGATTTAATGATGGAACTTGGGAAGAGCTCAAACAAAAGAGAAATAGAAATGGAGATTAGAATGGAAGAGAGGATTTGATGTTCATGTAACTGTAACACCCCCAAATTTACTACTGAAAAATTTCGTTTAAATCAAAGGTTTAGCGGAAGCGAAAGAATTTAAAACTGTAAACTTGGGGGTATTACCGCCACACTTAGTACCAGACCGGTTCATTCTACCGTTCCGGTACTAAGTGCTAAGGCTAAATCCGATCGTCAATAAGTACAAAGTATCATAAAACGCAAAACGACATTATCATAAATCATTAATAAGATATAAGTCCAATAGAAGTTTGAATACGCTTTAGGATTACAACCCCATAATATTTTTTTTCCTTTTAAAACATGAAACGTAATACAAAATATAGCTAACAAAGCAATTCCCAGAAAGGGTTAGTATCCGGATCACCTACTCACTCAAGTCAAGCCTTCCACCCAAATTAGTAATCGATGAAACCTGCATAGGAGGTCTGCTCCCCACCATTGGTGGATCATCACAGGACCCAGTCAATCAAGGTAGTATCAGTACGGGTCCAATACTGAGTAAGGACGCAGGTGCGCTAAGGCCAAGCATACAATCATACCACATAGCATTCATAGCACATTCACATAGGCAACATGCGATAACACACAAGATAAGGCCTGAGTATGTTCCGATGATTTATTCTTTATCCTCATTAATAATATGTCCATTTCACGCATATTCTTTAGTAGTCCATGTGAGTGCGAGAACCCCACTATTATAGCCGGTGGACCGGAAATTATACACTCAGGGCAGAACGCTCCTGACCACTATTATTTGCCGGTGGACCGGTCTCCAGGGCAGAACGCTCCTGGCCACTATTATTTGCCGGTGGACCGGTCTGGCCCCGACTCACATGGTGTTTCACTGTAAGTACTTAGTGTATTTTCCTTATTTTCATTAACAGCATGTTCAATCCACACACATTCTTTAATAGTTCATATGATTGCGGGAACCCCACTATTATAGCCGGTGGACCGGAAGGTATATACTCAGGGCAGAACGCTCCTGACCACTATTATTTGCCGGTGGACCGGTCTCCAAGGCAAATTGCTCCTGGCCACTATTATTTGCCGGTGGACCGGTCTGGCCCCGAATCACATGATGTTTCGCTGTAAGTGCTTAGTGTATTTCCCATGGTTTAATTTACTTACTTCGGTTTGTCGAGCACGAAATCCCCCACTATTATAGCCGGTGGACCGGAAAGTATACACTCAGGGCAGAACGCTCCTGACCACTATTATTTGCCGGTGGACCGGTCTCCAGGGCACCCCGGCTCCTGGCCACTATTATTTGCCGGTGGACCGGTCTGGGCTCGGCTCAACAATCTTTCACTTTACATGATTAGTGTCTTATCCGTATCTTATTGAATCACGTCGCACCCTTGACATGCATGCGGTTGATACTCTATCTCTTTTCCCTCCAGAGGGACCGTCCCATATTTTGAGACTCGCACCTCTTCTCACACCCGACATCCATCCCCCGTAGACTTAGGTAAAGTAGCATATCGTAAGACACAAGCCCCAAGGATATAGGCCATCCCAACACATATGGTATCACCTCTGCATGTTCTCATCCCTCTAGGGTTCCTCCTCAGATACCCTAATCGGACCTATGTGGCCCAACTCTTTCTTACTTACCCAAACGCTACGTTATTCTCTATCTCGCACCTCATTCTTTATTAGGAAATTCCCCAAGTGTATTTCTTTATCTCCCAAGTTCATATGTGACCAACAAAACCCTAGTTGGCCACTCAAACCCTAATCGACCACGCCAACCCTGGTTGGCTGCGCCAAACCCTAGCACTTTACTTCTTCAACAAGTAACCTCCCTCCTTTAGAAAACCCATACTCATCCTTTATATAAGTGAATTCTCACTCTCAACCCCTACTCCTTAGGCCATTAATACCACCATGTAATCATTAATACCACCATACAACCCTAATACCACCATGCGAATCATAATACCACCATACCAACCATAATACCACTATACAAACCCTAATACCACCGTGCAATCATGATTACCACCATGCAACCATTAATACCACCATACAACATTAATACCACCACAAAATCATAAATACCATCATACAAACCCTAATACCACCGTGCGGACCCTAATACCACCGTTACACCCATAATACCACCATACAACATTAATACCACCATAAAATCACAACCGCCATCATACAAACCCTAATACCACCATGTGAACCCTAATACCACCGTTACAACCATAATACCACCATACAACATTAATACCACCATAAAATCACAAACACCATCATACAAACCCTAACACCACCATGCGAACCCTAATGCCACCATACAACACTAATACCTCCATAAAATCACAAATAACATCGTACCCCATTAATACCCCATAAAATCACAAATACCCCCATCCAACATTAATACCTCCATAAAGTCACAATACCACCATACGAACCCAAATACCGCCATAAACCATTAATACCACTATGAAATCATTTGTACCAACATGCGAGCATTGATGCCACCATTCAAACCCTAATCCCACCATACAAACTTCAAGACCCCCATGATGGTTCCCAACTCATACTACCATTTATCCTAACATGCATGTCCTAGAGGGCCATAGCATAATACGTCGTAAACATCATACATATAAACGTCATGCTCATGTCATGGAAGCACAAACAACATACCTCAATCTCCAAGCTGCGCTACACATAAAACAAGTTATCCACAAATCATACAATACATGACATAGCATGGCATACACAACATTCAACACATCAATGTCACACATAGCATAAGGCCATTAGCATCGTCCTTACCTAAGGCGACGCCGGGCTTGGAGCACGCTCCTCTAACTCCTTAAGGCTTTGGTCGGGGTTACCTATAAAAGGGGAAAATGCTAAGTATTAGTTTCCCCTATAATTACTATCAAACCTCATTTTAGTTTAAGGTTAGGGTTTTTATTACTAAAAAGGGTTTTATACAAAAACTAGGGTTTTTACTTTAGAATTAGTATACTAAATATTAGTAGTTAAAATATGCTTATTTTTAATACCTATTGTTACACTTATATTATTAGCCCCATTAGCCCTATTCTTATAATAATAATGTTCATGTTAACTATAGAAAAATAATGATAATAATAATAATAATAAAACTAATACTCATGACACTAATGTTTATAGTAAGAGAAACCCTAGCCTTTTTTTTTAAGGCTAAGTCTATTAATGGTGTCATATTCAAAATAATATTATTATAAGGTCACAATATTACAAGTAACTATTCCTAAGGGTGATAATGACAATATTTGTATATTCTTGAATAATAAAAGGGTTTAAATGCTTTTGATTACAACAATAAGGTAGTGATAGTAGTAATAATAATAATAGCTGATAATAGTGTCATAGTAATAGGGTTAGGGTTAATGTTAAATGGTATGGTAATAAGGTTCAAGTACTCTTCTTAGTTAACAACCAAATGATATTTACTAGGTTGAGTTAAGTAACATGGGTAAGACAAGGTAGTATTATTATTAACAATAGTGGTAAATGTGTTAAGTGTAATAACAGTAGTAGTAATAATAATAATAATAATAATAATAATAATAATAATAATAATAATAATAATAATAATAATAATAATAATAATAGTAATAATAATAATAATAATAATAATAATAATAGTACAACCAATTAAGGCTAAGCAATACTAATAATAACCATAGTAAGGATAATAGAATAATAATAATAAAAATGTTAATACTAATACTTATAAAAATAAGACCAAAGTTAAGTATAATATACTTTAGGGTTTAAAAGAGATGTTAGTATTGGTAAGAAAACAAGAACATTAATAATAGTAAGGACAATAATAATGGTAATAATAATAATACTAAGAATAATAATAATAATAATAAAAGTAATAATAATAATAAAAGTAATAATAATAATAGTAATAATAAGTATATTAGTATTAATATTAGTAGAAAATAGTAGCAGCTATATAAAAAGGGGGTTAGGGTTTGGATGGGTGGAGAACCACCTAGGGTCGGTGGTGGTCCGGCGGCGGCGCGTGGCGGCGGCGGCGGCGGCGGTGGAGGAGGAAGAGAAGGGAAAAGATCAAGGTGGTGGTTAGATGGGAGGAGAAGAGAGGAAGTTTGAGGTGGGGGAAGAATCAGCAGGTGAAGGGGAGTGGAATGAGGGTGGTGGCGTGGCAAGGGGCGGCGGCCGAGGGTGGTGGAGAGAGGTGGAAGATGGGGGAGGAAGGAGGAGAGGGAGGCAAGGGAAATCGAAGGTAGGGGAGGGTAGAGGGAGGTCTGCTGGGAATTTTGGAGGGTGGAAGAGGCCCTGATGGCGGCCGGGATGGCGGTGGGAGGCGGCGCAAGGGCGGCGAAGGCTGGAGGTGGTGGTTTCGGGTTAGGATTTTTGCACAGCTATGGAGGCACGTGCAGGGCAAGGGAAAGGGTGCTGGTGGTCTGGTTTCGTAGAGGGCGTTGCAAGGATGATAACGATGGGGAGAGGTGGTTTCGGCGGTGGCTAGAGGCGGTAGAAATGGTGTCTGTTCCGGCGGCGGCGGAACAGGGTTTCAGCAAGGTCCAACGGGAGGACTTGCTGTGGCCGTTCGGGAGGGGGTATTTATAGGCCAGGGGGAAGGAAAACGACGAAGGGAGGAAGGTGGCACGCGGGGCAGGGGTGCAGGTGGCCGGCCGATGGCAGGCGGTGCAGGTCTGCCATGGCAGGCTGGGTCGGGGACAGGGAAGAAGAAAGGAAGGAGAAGGGCACGCGGAAAAGGGAGAGAAGGACTTGGTCGGGCCGAAAAAAGAAAGAAAGCGACGGGAGAGAGGCAGGGAAGGACGATCGGGTTGGTGGCTGCCGGCGAAATCAACTTGCAGGTCGATTGCAGGTCGGGGGGGGGGGGGGCAGGTCGAAGAAGAAGAAGATGGCAGGGTGGACCGGTGGTCCAGGGAAAAGAAAAGAGGAGGGGAACCGGCCGGTTCGGCATGGTTTATTAAGTCCGCAAGTCGAACGCGGCGTTTCGACGCTATGGGCGATAAAGCGCCGCGTCGCGTTGCCCGTTTGGCAACGGCTATAAGGCCATTAATTGAGGCGCGGCGTTTCGACATTTATGAGGGTAAAACGCGGCGTATGGGGCGCGCAGCAGTTGGCGTCGCGCGACGCTGGGCCGCGGGCGGAAAGGAGGAAGGAGAGGCCAGGGCCTGGGCTCGCGCGAAGGGAGAGGGGAGGCGAGGGGTCTGGGCCGGTGGGCTGGCCCAGCCGGGGGAGAAGAAAGAAAAAAAAGAAGAGGAGGGAGAAAAAGGGAAAAAGAGGGGAAAATAGGTAATAAATAGGATGGGAAAATTAAATAAAATAACTTATGGGTAAATTGGGGTATTTTTGGGTTGTTTATAATATTAATATTTATGAAATATTAAATAAATTCCTTTTTGCTTATTTTAGACTATTTTAGATAAATTCCCTTAACCTTCATGCTAATTAGAGAAACACCCAAATTTTCTTCCAATTAAATTTTTTTATTATCTTCCTCTTAATATACCTTAATTAACTCTCCAAATTTTAATAAATAAATTTATATAATTAATTTTCCTAATAATTCCTTATTTGGCCATAATTTCGGAAATTAGGATTTTGGGATATTACAGTAACCTTTGAGATCAAATGTTTACAATCACCACTTAAGGTATTAACTCTTAAGATAAAGAATGTAAGATTTTGGAGTAACGACAAACCATGTACTATGTTTGTTGGGTTGAAAGATTTTGAAAATGGCCTACAAAATACCAAAGGAGTTACCCCCTTTTACAATAATCTCTACACTCATGTAAAGAATGTATGAGATTAAGGAAATTACAACCAACCATTAGGAGACCATAAGGGTACAAACTTAACTAAACATTATTATAATGTATGCTAAATTTGGTAGGAATAAAACTAACTCAAACAATCAACATGGTAGCTGATGTTTTGAGCATCCCATAACCCATTCCCCATATATTAGATGATACATTAATCTTACAAGCTATCATTAGGATCTAGTAAACTTAAATTACAAGAAGGGATTTACTTGTAGATTACTTTAACTTATGTTTAACTAAATGGAGAAAGTAACCCTTCCCCAATACTTCTTCTTAGATAGCTCCCATGCCTAATCAATAAACCATAAAGTCCCATTAATTCATGCTAATTAAGGTTTTTAAAATCAAAAATCTTAATCCCAAAATTTGTTTCACAAAAGATAAGTTTACATGCCTTCTTTTAGTCTTCAATTTTTGAAAATAAGATCCTATATGGCTGCTTGTAGGCTGGTTTTACAAAGTGAGTTTGTGGATTTTCCCAAGCCATATTCAAGCTATAATGAAGCCAACAAAAGGTGCTAAGTTGATTTATTTTATTTTTTTGTTGCATGGCTTTTCATAATCTAGCACATATGTTAGTCTAAGTGAGGAGAGTTTCAGATTCTCCTAACTTAGAAAATTTTATAAATTGATTATTCTTATCATATGAGGGTGATGCTACCGCATCATCCTCCACCTCTTAATAATGACATTCCTTATCTTCATAAGGCCTGTCATGTAAGTAGGGAAATAAGCCTCCCACATTAAATGTGGGTGATACCTACCCTAGTTCTTATGGAGGCTTTAACCTATGGCATTAGTTTCTTCTTGATCCTAGACGGAAATCTCTCCTTTATGAGGTGAATCTAAGATAGAACTCCTGGCTCATATATTTTCTCTTTTTTATTCTTGTTGGCTCTCTTTTATTTATCTCATTAACCTTCTCAATTATATACCTCACTTCCTCATATAACTTCTTGAATTTGTTGGCCCCGTGGGTTGCTTTAAAACATACTTATGCTTCAATGGGGAGAGGGATGAGAAAAATGGGGATGGTGGAATTCACTCTATACACCACTTTAAAAGAAGAACAATCAGTGTTATAAGTAAGATATTGGTTATAAGCAAACTCTACATGATTAAGTTTGATGCCCCAATCCCTCAAGGATTTTTGAACCAAACTCCTCAAAAGCATAGTGATGGTAAGGTTGGTGACTTATGTTTGACCATCTATTTGTTGGTGATGGGCTATGCTAAAAATAATCTTAGTATTAACCAACCTCCACAATGTATTTCAGAAGTAGGTGAGAAACTTGGTATCTTGATTAGAAATAATTAATTTAGGAATACCATGTAACTTAACTATGTCCTTAAAGTATAAAACAATAATGTAAGATGCATCATCCATCTTATGATAATGGAAAAAATGTGCCATCTTGGAAAAATGATCTACTACCACCATAATGGCATTGTTTTGCCTTTTTCTCTAATGTAATGCTATTATGAAGTTCATACTCACATGATCTCAAGGAATATATAGGATAGGAAAGGAGTATAAAGTTTTTGCTGGAAGTAGCTGAATGCCCCGAAAATCCTAATTTTATGAATTATAACTAATTAACGATTTATTATGAAAATTAATTAAATAAATTATTATTATTAAATTAAGAGGGAATTAATTAGCAAAAATAAGGAAGAAAATAATAAACATTTTAATTTGTTAAATTTTTGGTACTTTGCTAATTAAAATAGAATTTAGGAAAAAATCTTTTGAAAATCCTAAAATTTCCTGAAAAAGAGAATTAAATATTATTATTTTTGAATATCCCAAATATCATAATTAATTTAATTAACCAAACCCACTATTTTTTTTTCTTTTTTTTCTTTTTCTTTCTTTATTTCTTCCTTTTCCTCCTCCTTCTTCTTCTTTTTTTTCTCCTTTCCCCAACTTTGGTCTGGCTTCCTATGGCCCAAACTCCTCCTTTCTTCTTTGTCTCTGGGTGTAACCTAGCCCTGGACACTCCTTTTTGGCTCGTTTATTTTTTTCCCATTGCCTAGTCAATTTTTCCCTCTTTTTTATTCTTTCTTTTTTTCCCCGGCCAACTAGTCCCTGCACCCTCACTTTCTTCATCCTCCCTCTTAACTGCTGCGACGTCGACCTCCAACAGCCCGAAAGTTCCACCATCCACCTTGCCATTTGACCAGCCATTTCTCCCCTCTTTTCCCCACTATTTCACTGGCCACACTGACCCAGCCCACTCCCTCTCTTCTCGCATGGTTCTTCTTTTTCTTACACACCACCCTGCCACATTTTTGAATTTCCTTTGGCCAACCATCGCTATTGGTAAGCTTTAACTAACCTGTCCTATTCCCTCGTCATCCCACAAACCTTACCCTCTCATTTAAGACCTATAAATACCCCCTCCCCACCTAGAATCGAACCTTTCTTAGAAACCTAGATTTTTTTCCCTTGTGCACCGCTACCACTTCATACACTATTTTCTCCGTCACTCTACCCACCTAAGTTCTCCCTCCACCGCCCTCTAACTAAATACACTACCCTTCTTCCTCCATTTTCCCTACACGAGCCACCCTAGTTGTGCAAATTAGTCCCTCGACCAACCCTCTCTTCCTCATTCACCATCCTGTGCACCACCATTAACCACCATTTCTGTCGCCACGACTGTCCCTTATACCTCAAAAAATGCCTACAGACCCTCATGTATCTTCTCCTAATCTTCTTTTCCTCGTCCTCCCTCTCCTCCTCTCTTTCTCTTCTTCTTCCACTAATGGCCACCACTACCACCACCATGCGCTGCCACCATTGGCTGCATTGCCACCCTCATTATACTCCTCTCCATCTAGGCAGTCACAAACACCCCTACTTCCACTCTCTTTCTCCCTCTTCTTTTCCTAGCCCTCAACTTTTCCTCTTTTCTTCTCTTTTTCCAGCCACTGCCACCATTTCCGTGCACCATCGTTGGTGCCACCGCCTATCACCACCAACCTAAGGTGGAACCTTAAACCCTCTCAACCCTTTTTCTCTATTTATACAAACTTTATTTTTGTTTATATCACTTATTTCAAATATATTACTACTACTACTACTACTACTACTACTACTACTACTACTACTACTACTACTACTACTACTACTATTATTATTATTATTATTATTATTATTATTATTATTATTATTATTATTATTATTATTATTATTATTATTTATATTTATATTGAGGGCCAAAGCCCTATTCTATTTTGATTTTGATTATTATTATTATTATTATTATTATTATTATTTTAAATTAGGGTCGAAACCCTACTTTACTTTACTTCCGATTTATTCTATTATTATTATTATTATTTCGTAATTACTATTATTATTTTATTTTTATTATTAATGTTACTAGCATTATTATTAGTATTATTTTCATGAAGGGTCGAAGCTCTTATTCCACCATTCTTTTCGAACTATGTTATTATTATTATTATTAGTATTTGTAGTATTATTATTATTTTTACTACTATTGTTTTTACTATTACTTTCATGATCATCATCATCATCATCATCATTATTATTATTATTATTATTAGGGTGAAGTATTCAAACCTTATATTATCAACTTTTACAATATTACTATTATTTCTTATATCTTTAGCAAAATTAGTAATTAGTTAATGTCATTATTATTAATATGTTATTATTTTTATCAAAAACCTAATCTTAGAATAAATTAGGAAATAATAGTATTTTTGGTAGGAAGGAGTCTAATCTTTAGCTTTTCCCTCATATAGGTGATACTAGTCAAAGTTCTAAAGAGGCGTAGGAGCGTGCTCTAAGACTGTTGTCATTTTAGGTAAGGGTGTAACTAAGGCCTTATGTGTATTTATATACCCTATATGCTTGGATACCTTATATAATGTCATGTTGTGTATCATATGCTATTAGTTGACCATTTTATGTATGGAGCAACTTGGAGTTAAGGTATGGTTATGTGCCTTCATATTGTATATTTTGGCATGTATACATGGTGAAGTGTTGTGGAATGTGATGTAATGTGTTATGACCCTTTATGACATGCATGTGAGGATGTTTAATGTGGTTGGTGGGGTGGAAAGGATGAAAAAGGAAAATTGGGAAGTAAGTTGACCAAGGGCGTAAGTTGACCTGAATATTTTAATGTTCCATGAGTGGATGAATAAAATGGGGATTTTAAATAAAATAGAAGAGTGAGAGAACCTATGGTTGTGCATGGGAGAGTCTATGGCTTTGCATAGGAGAATCTACGGTTTCATATGGGAGAATCTATAGCTTTACATTGGAGAATCTAGGGTTTTATATAGGAGAATCTATGGTTCTACATAGGAGAATCTAATCTATGATGTTGCATGAGAGAATCTAATCTATGGTTTTGTATGGGGGAATCAAATCTAGGGTTTTGTATGGATGGATCTAGGGTTTGCATGAGAGAATCTAGGGTTTTGTATGGGAGAATCTATGGTTCTGCATGAGAGAATCTAATGCATGGGAGAATCTAATCTATGGTTTTATATGGGGGAATCAAATCTAAGGTTTTGTATGGATGGTTCTAGGGTTTGCATGAGAGAATCTAAGTTTTTATGGAAGAATCTAGGGTTGCATGGGTGGATTCAGGGTTTTACGAGGGAGTTTTAATGTTTTACATGAAAAAGTTTGAAGGGTTGTATATGATATGTAAAGTATATGTGGGAGTGAATTTCATGTATGGAAAGTTGTTTTGGGATGTAAGGAAGGTAATAGAAGAGTTTTTTGTGTGTTTGGAGGTTTTAGGTGAAAATAGTATGCAAGACAGTATAAGGGTACATAGGAGGCTGAGCTAGGGTTTGGGAGAAAAACCTTAATTTGAGGAGGTGGTAAAAAGGAGAAATAAATGAGGGTGAGTGGAGTATGAGAGGATGGTGAAAATGTTAAAGTAAGGATGAATGTGATTGGCTTGGAAAAATAATAAGGGGAATGTGAGAAATGGAAGGGTAACACATGGACACGAGGAAGCTAGGGTTTTGTTATGGCCAGTTAGGGTTTGATGCTGTTACTTAGGGTTTTGTGATCACAAATGTTATTGAGGAGTAAGGCGTAATGATGAGAGTTGAATATAAAGGTTTTGATTTGTGGAGTGTTAAAAATGATTTAGGTCATGTGAAGTGGAGTAGGATGGACAACAACGGTCTAAATTAGGGTTTTGAGATAAAACCCTAGAGTGAGGTGTTGAGTGGACTTAGAAGAGTAAGGTAGTAGGCCCTAACCCATATACTTATGAGTTGGACTTCTAGTGTGGCATATGTTATGGAGGAAATGATGTTGGAGCAAGTTAGGAGGTGTAGGAGTATGATGATATGCATCGGGTCCGTTGGAGGATAGGCGTAGGGAGAGTGAGTCATGCATATCTAGGGTGAAGCTTTTGAATAAGACATTGTAAAACATTATTCATTTAAAGTGGAATATTTTTGAGCTGGGCTCAGACCGGTCACCCTATATGTGACCGGTTCATCGGCAAATAATATTGGTTAGGAGCTTTTATGTCTTGTGTGTTTCCAAGCCATCGACTATAATAGTGGGAGCATCTGTGCTAAACAAACCGAACATATTTGTGCTAAGACATGGGAAAGACACTAAGTACTTACAGTGAAACACCATAAGAGTCAAGGCCAAACCAGTCCATCAACAAATAATAATGGTTAGGAGCTTTATATCCTATGTGAGACCAATCCATCGGCAAGTAATACTGGTCAGATGCATTGTGCCCTATACATTTTTCAGTCCATCGGCTATAATAGTGGGGTTCCCGTACTCGCATGGACTTGATAAAAATTATGGTGTGAAATAAGTTTCGATAAGAGTAAGTAATTAATCCGAACTATAAATGGGCCTTTGTAAATTTACCTAAATGATCATATGCCATTATATTATCATGTTGGACTTTATGCTTTCTTCTTATCTTATTATTTTACATGGTTTATGTGATTTTATGTGTTTGCCTTAGTGCATGGTTACCTTACTCAGTATGTAGCATGTTGATCACCCTTTTTATGGGTTATGCTCATTCCCACAAGCAGAAGGCCCTTCTGACTTTGTGCAAGTGGGCAAGGCATTAGGCGGGGCTGAGCATTGAGCTTGTTTTTGGCTCAAAGATTGAGAGTGGCGTGGTCGGATTCACTCTTCATGTTATTTCTTTTGTATCAGAATTTCCCTTTTATGATTTATTACCTTATATTGAGTAATTCTAGATGAAAATTTTATCGGTTGTAAGTTTTGTTTTTTTATTTGGAATTTTAACCATGCACTTTGATTTATGATTCTTTTACGTGTACTCTAATTTTTGATGTTCTGATCTTATGAACTCTTAGTTTAAGTTTAATGATAATCTTTTTCTTATCTTTAGAACTTGGTACTGGAACGATCGGAGTAAATCGGTCTGGTACTAAGTGTGGCGGTAACATTCCCAAAATTTGTAGGTTTCTAATTTAATTGCTTCCATTTTTTTTTATAAAAAAATAGTAAATTTTGGGGTATTACAGTGACTCTTAAACTCTTGGAAAGTGGAGCACCTTGACAAAATTAATTATATAACCCCTATCATTCGAGGATAATAAAAGTATTCCTAGAGTACATCACGTGTTTTTTTAAATATCTTGCTAATCCCCTTCCATGCACTTCTTGAATAAGCAACTCTCTAATGGAACTGTTAGGAATGCATAAATTGTTACACTTAAAAAGGAAACCATCTTGAATTAGATAGAGACCTCTAACTTTTTTTTGATCTTCAAAGAAGCTTACAAAGTCTTCGTCATCCTTGTAGAGCTTCTTCAAGTATCTAAATCCTGAGGCTTTTGCTCCGAGTAATGACAACATACAATACCTTTTAGGGAGGGTATTTGATCCAATAATGGTTTTACCACTCTTATGTTTTGCTATAAATGAGAAAGATTGTAAAAAATCTACCCACCTAGCATGCCTATGGTTGAGCTTATGTTACCCATTTATATATTTTAAGAACTCATGATTGGCATGCAATATAAATTGTGGTGCTTAAATTAATGAGATCAATGATCTAAAGCCCTAACAATAATATAAAATTCTTTGTCATAGGTGTCATAATTGGATCTTCAGTGTATACCCCAAAAATTTTCTTAGCCTAATCGTACATCATTAATGCTCTAATTTGATTCTAATATCAATAAATCCTATTTTAGCCTTCACCTAACTTATTAACCATAAAATTTTAACTAAATCCAAACCTTGACTTTGATAAACAGAATTCGTAAACTAAAATCAAAACATGCCAAAATCTCCATAAATCTTAATTACTTTGGCTAATCTAAAATCCCCCTAAACTAATCCCCCAACCCTTCTTTTTTACATTTTCATTTCTTTTCTTTCTTTCTTCTCCTCCTCCTACAAACCTCAAGCTGCACACTTTGATTTGGTTGCAACTTGCACTTGAAAATTGCACCACCCACTTGCACCATTACCTTTCTGCATCCATCATACATCACCTTACTTCCTTTCTCCTTTTTCTTCTTCTCCTTTTGCATCCTTATCCCTAGCCGACTACACGCCCCTTAAGCACACTCTACACACTCAATTGCCCCTACCATATGCTTTTCTCATGCAACACCTCCATCAACCATCACCACCCTCACCTTACAGCTACTACCCTACCCCTAACCATCCTATGTAACCATCACCATCATCATCACCTTGCAGCTGCACCATCACCATCGCACACTAGCTCCCCTGTTATTAACTTCCTTCCTGACTCACACCTCTCACACACACATTTATGTACACACACACACACACACAATTCACACTCTCCTTCTTTACCTATGGTTTATCCACATTCTACCCATCTTTGTGTTAAAGAGCCATTGCTTGAGCTCCCTCTTCCTTCTCCTTTACTCCTTCTCTCTTTATTCTTCTTTTTCTTTCCCTCCCTATTTTTGTCTTGCACACCACCATATTCACCATCGTGCACCACCAACACTCATCGCCCTTTAGCTGGTGGACCGACCACCAAGGTCACCCCAAACTTCCCCCTCTCCGTCACTAGCCATCACCACCAACCACTACCTCTTTTCCTTTCTTCTTTCCCTCGTTTGTTGTAGTGTTGTAGAGTGCATGGCCTATGCACTGCCTACTCCACGGCTGTGGAACATTTAAATATGCTTTTGCATAGTCGTGCAACCCTTATACCACCTGACAATACATGATTTTTTCTCTCGGCATATTGCTGCATAGTAGTGCAAGTTTTGTATTGCTTGGTCATGCAAAATATTTTCTTATGACCAGAAGCTGCACCACATGCTGCTTAGTTGTGTAAATTAATTTCTTTGGTTGTGCACCCATATTTTCACCCCCAAACCTTGTTTAACAACACTAAAATTTCACCATAGCTCCACCACACATTCCTCTACACACCCACACATTTCAAGCTCCCACTTGACTACGGTTATATCTATTTTTACCCTCTTTACCTTTATTTTCCTTTGATTTAACTCTTTGAGCCTAGCCATGAATTTTATTATTTTTTGTAGGTGGTATTAAAGTAGCTTTGGAGGAGGAAGTCTAAGATTTGTGTGCTTAGAGCTCAGTGTCCTAGTTGGTAAGGATACTATTTGATTTTTAGGGTTTTTGATGTTATTTGCTTATATTATTATATATGTTTTTCATGATATTTTTATATATGATGTAATATGTGTTGATCTTGATATTTTATAATGATATGAATGCTATATTGAAAGAAAGTATGAATTGGTGAGAAGGACCATTATATTATGATTTTTTTTATAATTTCATATTTAGGGCATTATATCTTATGATAATAAATATGGGTATAAGGATATTATGTTATTGGAAGAAAGTAAGAATGGGTAAGAAGTATCACAAATATTTTGTTGTGATAATGTCATATTTGTGGAAATATTTCGTATTGCATGAAATATGGACTTAAGAATATTATATTATTAAAATAAAATAAGAATGGGTAAGAGGTACCATATTTATTTGTTGAGATAAGGTCATATTTGTGGAAATAGATCTTATATTATGAAATATAGGTTGAATGAGTTTTGATAAATGGATTTAAGAATTCTCATGCGGTATGATGATAAGTGGGGGACTTGAAAAACAATATGTGTGGAATGTATAAGATTTTATAAAATAAGGGTTTTTTATTTGTGCTTAAGGGTAGCTTGGTCATTATAGGATAATAAGGAAATTTTGGTAATTTATGTGTTAGGAGCATAATAATAATATGAGGAATTCTTGGAACTATTTTTTTTAATTGGGGTCCTTAAATAATTTAATAGATAATTTAGGGCAAATCATCCTATAATGATAATAACAATAGCCCATGTATAAGATCTAAAGGTTTTATAAATTTCTAAACATGTTATTAATATTTGACCTTATGAGGTTATCTATCAGAATTCGTAATCATGTAAGTTTCGTAGGAGGTCTTATTAAAATTCAATGGAATTTAGATTTTGGATATTTTTGTGAGTAATATATTAGGATGATATTATTAATGCATGTGTATGGGATTTGGGCCTATGTTATGTGTATCTCCATTTTAATGCATTATGTGCCCGAGAATCAACCTAGAAAAAGATACTAATCATTTGAAGCAAAAGAGCATATGAGTAGGGTGAAGGTGATCTATTTTCTATATATATATATATATATATATATATATATATATATATATTCCTATTGTATTGAGGAGAATAGTAGCTCGGGAGTTTTTTTCCTTTGAGAAGATGTTTTTAATCTCTCTTCTACTAGAAAGAACAATGGCTCGGGTGTTTTGCCCCCGAGAAGAGTTTCAAACCATTCCATCGGTTTAGAAAGTGGTGTCCCTACTCATTGTGCAATGAAAGCATATCATTATAACCTATGAAAAAGATACTAATGATTTAAAGTAAAAGAATACATGAGTTAGGACCAAGGTGATGTATTTCTCTCTATATATATATGTATTCCCGTTCCATAGGGGAAAATAGTGGCTCAGGAGTGTTTTGCCCCAAAAAGATGTTTTCAATCTCCATTCCATTTGAAAGAATAGTGGCTTCAGTGTGTTGTCACCAAGAAGAGTTTTAGACCATTCCATTGATTTAAGAATAGTAGGGTTCCTGAAATCAACGTATGTAAAAGAATGAAAATGGATTATACTTAATAAAGGAATATGGAACATTTTCTATCTTATGAGATGTTTTATTTATTTGGTTATCTCACTTATTACTTAATGTGAAAGCATGTGCTATTTGCATCCTTGTTTTGATAGTATTATTTCCTTACTCAATACATAGTATATTGACCACCTATTTTATGGGTGCTGCTTATTCCTACGAGAAGATTTGCCCTATTTTGCAAGTGATTGATGATTATTAGCTTGATGCACTTGCTTAGGTGAGCATTAAACAAATTGGCAAAGCATATGATTATATAGATATCTCTATTTCTCCTTAGACTCTCGGTCCTCTATTTTAAGTATTTATTCCATTCTCTCTATTTTGTATCTTGTATCACGGTGGAATTAAATGCTTCCTACAACTAATTACTAGGTATAAGGTTACTTTTACCTTACACCCAATAAAGATTATGCAGAGGGAGTACATCTTTTATGTTTGATGCATCATGACACCCCTACATTTTATGTTTTTGCTTATGCTATTACCTCTTTAAAATGAAAATTTTAAGTTCCAATATTGGGGGTGTTACATTAAGCCGTTGATCTCTTCACTAAAGAAGGATATTGGCCTTCATTCTTCTTATAAAACTACTCCAATGCCCACTCCGCTAGCATCACATTCAATTTCAAATACCTTGTCAATGTTTGGAAACCTTAACATTAGGGCTTCACTTAACCTACCCGTGATCACTTCAAATGCTTCTTGTGTTTGTTTGCTCCAATTGTATTTTCCCTTTTTGAGACACTTTGCAATGGGTGTAACTTTTCGGTTTTTATGAACTTAAAAATTTTGTTTGTAGAGTTAAGTGTAAAATCTAAAATAATAAAAACGAATGGTGTTACTGCCATACTTGGTAAAAGTGTGATTTCCTCTACCATTTTCATACCGAGTTTTAAGGGATGAAATCATTACTCCACATAGCTTAATAATATGATTATAGATATTAGAATAATGAGAATGTTAGATAAATACCTTGCTAAATAAAAATAACATTAATAGTTTATAAAACTCAAGAGAGAAATTATAGGAGGACGTAAGGGTCTAAATACAATCAAAAATATGATAGAAAAAGAGACACCAAGTAGTATTATGCACTGAAATCCGAACTATCAGCATTTGGTTAAATTTAGATGCTAACCTACAAAGTCCACTACCCATTGAATAGGGAGGGGCCCACAATAATAAACCGTTCATTATAATGATACTAAGTAATCATTTATTACCAAACTAATATGAAAAAACAACACATAACACATATAAGGCATATTAATCAACATGGTACAAGACATACACATATGCGTACAAGAATGGATATATTCATTCATTTGGAGCAACTTATCTTACCAAACGAGCATACCAGAGATGCTCTTTGAAGTATGACTAGAAACATACTCTAATATAACAACCATAACCTTCACAACATAAATTATATACATCAATCCCAACAAAATGCATAACAACATATGTAGAACATAAAGGTACAATACCCACATAGGTAGGCCTGAAGGATGTTATCGAACAATAGGTAGGCACTAAAGCTGCTACCAAACCATAGGTAAGTATAAAGGCTTCTACTAACCAATCAATTTATCCAATAATAATCATTATGATATCCAATTTTATTTATTTATGATGAGTTCAGGGACTCCACTATTCTTAATAGGTGGGATGGTTATTCCACCCTAGGGAAAAATGCTCTTGGACACCATTCTTACAAGTTGAATGGTAAGAACATATTACAGCAGGAAAAATACATCCAACCACTATTCTTACCTATGGAATGGTTGATGATATACAATTTTGGGGCATAACACTCTTGGTTAATATTCTCGTCTAGTGGAATGAACGGGTACAATTGGACCTGACCCATATAGCATTCCAATTTATGTGACTAGTGTCTTATCAATGATTATAATCATTCTTAAGATTTATTTTAAATTGAGTTTAGGGACCACCATTATTCTCAACTTGTGGAACGGCTATTCCACCCTAGGGTAAAATGCTTTTGGCCACTATTCTTATACGTGGAATGGTAATAACATATAACTTTGGAAAAATACATCTAACAACTATTCTTATCAATGGAATGGTTAATAGTATACATTCTAGGGGCAGAATGCTCCCAGCTAATGTTCTCGTTTGGTGGAATGGTTATATACAACCGGTTCTGACACATATGATCTTTCTCCTTAATTTATTAATATCATATTCATGATTGGTTTATGAGTATAAAACATAATTAAAGCAAGCAATACATCCACATACAGATAGCAATGCCTTTTTCAAAGAGTACAATCTTATTTACCCTTAGAAACCCAAATTCCACGTATTAGGCATAACTCCTCCTATATTAATCATTTAACTAACATAATTGGTTTATCTTCCTTGAATAATATTGTTATTGATATACGCAAAACTAAAATTCTAAATCCCATGTCTCACATATACAATAATAGTAGTTAGTGGAGCTGGTGGATCCAAAGGGTGCTGTGTTGTTCCAAAATGTTATGTATGAATGGAGGCCTACTTTTTGTGAGTTGTGTCATGAAGTGGGCTATCTTTTTGAGAAATGTACGAAGGCTTAAAATTCATATGTGTAAGCAGTAGGGCCCTCTATTTATGCTGAGGGGCAGTTCAAGGCTGGTCAGGGGTTAAGTAATGGAGGAAGGTAAATAAGGAGAAGATAGTGGCTCAGAACATGGTGGAGCAATGTTCAAATGAAGGGGAAAAGGAAATGCTAGAGAATTAAAGGGGTGTAGTGAACAAGGTTGGGGTTGATTAGGTGGCAGACCACTGCATTGGGGAGGGTTTTTCCATGCCTCTAAGTAGTGATTCTCGACTGCAAAGGAGCTCTTAGAAAGGAAAAGAGAAAATCGCTCTTAGTAGATCAGGTAGTCAATTTGCATGCTTGGGAGTGACTAATGGTGAAGATTTCCTATAGGAAAAGAGTATGCAAGAGCAAGGTGTTTTGTTGTTGGCAATGGCATAATTGCCTTCTACTCAATTTTATAAGGATCTTATTAATGTTAGGGGTTTTGAATATCAAGGGATTGAATAAGCCCTATAAGTAAAAGGATTTTAAGCACTGGTTATCAATGCATAAAATGTCTTTTATGGGGTTGTTGGAAACTAGGGTGAAGTGTAGTAAAGCAGATGGAATCTGTGTAAAGCTTGGTAGACAGTGGGGGAGATTTGATAACTATGTGTCCCATTCTAGTGGGAGGATTTGGTGTATTTGGGATAAAGAGGTTTAGGATGTACAACTCCTAGCATGCAGTGAGAAATATTTACATGTCTTTGTGCCTGTAGTTCATTCTAATGTGCCTTTTTTTGCAACCTTAGTCTATAGCTTTAGTTCTGGAGTTAGTAGAAAGTCTCTCTAGCACTAGCTAGAATAGAATAAGGTAGAAGCTGAGCCTTGGATTGTGATGAACGATTTTAATATTGTGTTGCAGCTTGCAGAGAAATTTCAAGGTAATGTTATTTATGTTAGTGATGTAACAGAAGCTAGAGATTGTTGTACTTCATTATTAATTCATGATCTAACTTTCACTGGATTGAAGTTTACCTAGTCCAATAGAAGTTTGGGAGATAATTTAATTATGGCCAAGTTGAATAGGGAAATGGTTAACTTAGTATGGTCTTCTAAATTTCCTTTGTCTTATGCTTAGTTTAGGGAAACCGTTTTTTCAAATCATAACCCTACTATGATCATTTTGGATGAGAAGAGGCCCTAGATTAGGGTTCATTTTAAATTCTATGATATGTGGACTCTAGATCCAGGTTTTCTTCCCTTGGTGATTGATATTTAGAGGCAATCTCCAGAAATCAGGTATTAAATGGTGGAATTTGGGGGACTCCAATTCCCATTTCTTTTTATCTATTCTGAAAGCTAGATAGAAGCAGAATTTTATAAGGAAAATAAAGCTCAGTGATGGCCAATGGCGTTCAGAGAGTGCCGGAATCTCTAAGGCTCTTGCGTCTTTCTACTCTAATCTTTTGGGAAATGGGAGTCAAGCCTCAAGAAGTGTCCCAGAGGAGGTTTTTCTATAGGGTCCAAGTTTACCTGTGGAGTATCAACATGAGATACTCAAACCCATTTCAGTGGGGGAGGTTAAAGAGGTTTTGTGTTCTATTGGACACTATAAAGCCCTAGGGCTAGATGGTTTTACAGTAAGCTTTTATAAGGCTACATGGAATGTGTTGGGGGATAACCTATGGATATTGGTAATCCGGGTGTTCCAGACATCTACAGTTCATTTCTTTCATTATACAGAGCTAGTTCTTATTCCAAAATCAGAGAATACACAAGAGATAGCTAATTTTCAACCAATAGCATGATGCAATGTGTTGTATAAGGTTTTGGTAAAAGTTTTAGTAGGAAGATTGCAAAACGTTTTACGTGTTATCATCCATGCATCCTAGTATAGATTTGTTAAAGGGAGAAGGATATGAGATAATGTCTTATTAGCTCATGAGTTACTACATATGTATAACTGGAAGCATATTTCTCCAAGATGCATGATCAAGGTGAACATGAGGAAGGCTTATGATTCTGTAAATTGGAAATTTTTAGAGAAGTTCATGCTTGGTCTACACTTTCCTTTACATATTGTCAAGGTGCTAATGGCTTGTGTGTCTTCTATTTATTATTCTTTGTGTCAACAATGTGTTGTAAACTCCTTTTAGGGGGAAAATGGGATAAGGCTAGGGGATCATTTTTCTCCATATTTTTTTGTTATAGTAATGGAGTATCTCAGCAGACAGTTTCAGATTTTATGGGGAAGGGAGGACTTCCAAGGTCACCCTAATTGCAAGAAATTGAGAATTATCAACTTGGCTTTTAGATATGACATATTGGTTTTCTACAAAGCTAATTTATCTTCTGTGAAGGAAATTAGAGATATTTTCGCCGATTTCTCTAATGCTTCATGACTCCATGCTAGTCTAGATAAGAGTAGAGTGTTTATGGGTGGCGTGGACCAGTTTCTAAAGAGCTCTATCCTTTCCCACCTTTAGTTTCAGGAGGGAAAAATTCCTTTTAAATATTTGGGGGTCCCTTTGGATGCCTCTAAGTTAAATGCTAAAGATATGATGGTTTTGGTTCATAAAATCTCAAGCAGGCTGCATCATTGGGCTAATAAGTTGTTATCTTTTGCAGGTAGAATGTAATTATTAAAATTAGTCATTTTTGGCATTACAGATTATTGGAGCCTGGTGTTTCTTCTTCCTAAGAATATTTTTCATAAAATGTGGGGTTACGTAGGGCTTTTCTTTGGTCAAGGAAAGTGTCTCAAACTAAGAGAGCTCTAGTAGCTTGGAAGGTGGTATGCTTACCTAAGAAGGAGGGGTGGGGGGATTAAGTATGTTGGATTTATATACGTAGAATGCGGTAGCAATGGGGAAGCTTTTATGGATTCTCTGTCAAAAGAAGGATGCTTTATGGATTAAATGGGTTCATTCTTATTTCATAAAATGGTAGGAAGTTGCATCCTGTCACCTACCTTGCATTACTTATGGGTTGCTGAAGAAGACTTTTGGTTTAAGAACTTAGTTACTCCCAGTATTCCAGCGTTGGCAGAGGAATCATCCTTACAAAGTTGTAGAGGTGTATGATGCCATAAGATTTTCAGCTCCTAGCGTAGGGTGGTGGAAAGCTATGTGGTCCAACCCAACAGCTCCAAAACATAAGATTATTTTTTTTGTTGGCTGCACAATCAAGGCTTCCTATAAAGGATGTCTTAATCAACCTTGTTCCATCCATCAATTTGCAATGCAGTTTCTATTCTCAAGAGGAAACCATTTCTCATTTATTCTGTCATTATCCTATGGTGAAGAAGATATGGTTTGCAATTAGTAAAGCTTACATGGAAAGGAAGAAACATAGATCTTGGTAGGACTTGCTGAGATACTTCTCTAGAGAAAGGTGTAGAGATGCAACAAAAGCTCAATTTTATTCTAGTTTTTTTGCTATAGTTTTCTATGAAGTATGGAAGTCTAGGAATGATATTATTTTTTCAAATGTTGCTTGGGAATTGAAAAGGGTAGCTATTTATGCGTGCACTAAAAATGAAATATTTCAATAGTAAAATTTGGGGTTCTATAATTAGTTTATTCAAACTAGTCAATCATTACAAAGTAGACGATTGATTTCGAAAAAATTATCAATGATTTTAAACAGAGATAAATGTATATTTACAATAGTGAAACCTATCAATAGGGAAATAAATTTTCTCCGCGGGTTCAGGGCCCTATCAGGGATTCCCGGTTTAGATTCGGGGAGAGAATTTCGGAATCAAGTTTGGGCTTGGGGATTCTTAATGAAGATTTTATTAGGGAAGGGGCGGGGACGGGTTTGGGGTCCCCATCCCCGAAAATGATCCAAATAATTATATATATATATATATATAATATTTTTTATAGAATAGAACTTAAAAGTATAATATAAAAAAAGCCTTGAGGATCGAGGATGGGATCAGCGATCTGGTATAAATTTGGGTTTCGAGGAATGGGTCAGGTTTTAAGGTCGAAAAATAAATTGGGAATGGAAAATAGATCAGGGATTTGCTTAGGTATGGTAATTTGATCTTCGTGGGGATCGGGCTGGAATCCCTGATGAAAAAAAATTAGAGATTAGGTTGGGTTTGAGGATTATTTTTCTTATTGGGTTTGAGGATGGGGATGGGGTCCTTGTTCCTAACCCCCTACTAGGTACTCAAACTAGTTGATTTTTTTTCTTAAACCAGGTGATTAGTTTAAAACCAATTAATCTATTTAAAATAAAGATGAATGGGTTTTTGTAGGACTAAAACCCATTGACTGATTTGTCAAACTAATCTATCGAGTTTTTTAAACCTGTCGATTAAAATCCTAAAAATAGTTTTTAAGTTTTAACAATGATGAACATATTTTTATAGGAGTAAAACTCTTGTATTGATCGGTCAAACTATTTGATTAGTTCCATAAACAATCGATCGATTTGGTAGACATAGTTAATCAATTTGTTACTTCTATCAATCCATTTGAGTTTAACTCATTTTATATCTTCAATTAAAATGAACTAGTCAATCAATCTCAAGACTAGTTTACTAGTTGTGACTAGAACCAACCAAAAAATTTTAAAACACCATGAGCGATTTATAAATCAAGATCAACCATGAATTTGTATAAATTAAATTCAAAACAAGGATTTCAAGAAATGTCTTTAAAGGGTTTTGACCAAAATGTGAACTGGCTCAATTCAATACTTTACATAGAGCGTAAATATGATTCCTAAAATTGAAGTCTCGGTTATCCTTTAGTTTTCTTATCATTAGAAGCTTGATTGCTCTTTTAAATTTTCGTATTTAGAGAACTAATTTGAGTAGATTTGTTTTTATGTTAATCATAGTATATACACAATTAACCAACAACATTCTCAAGATCCATTTGCTATCATCAAAATAATGATAATTATACTATTTGACCTATGATGTTAGCAATCTCCCCCTTTATTATGATGAAAAATAAAAAGTATAAAATTGTAAATATGGAAGGATAACGAATATGCAATAAGCAAGATTATTACCATATCCTTTTTGATTTGCCAATTTTACATCTTTTAATCCAAACATTTCAAGTTTATACCCTTTTTGTCATCAACAAATGGTGAGAATAAGGGGCAACCTATAATTAAAGGAGACAACAATCTAGAGATGTGAAGGGGAGAATCCCTCTTAATAGATGGGTAGAAATGATATGGATAAAGGTACACATGAGGAAAAGATAGAGATACTTCCCTTAAAGTAATGCATAATAAATAGTTACGTGTCTCATTTCTTAAAAGGAGATTAAGTAGAATTGGCAACTAGAAGTGAGACACATGGATTATAACAAAAATTTAATAGCTCAGTAAGGATAAGTGTTTTGTAATATACACAATAGAGTGCATAAAAAGAGATACATACCTTACAAGTAAGATACTACTATGCTAAATCAGAAACAAATATACATAAATTCAACCTCAAGGCAAATTAGAGGTGAGTAAGAGGGATGGTGCAACTAGAGTAGTGACAAAAGGTGCAGATTGTACATTCAAGTCCATACTCTTAATATCCTTAGAGCCAGTTATCTCAATTATGGCATGACTAATCCTATTGGTCTCACCAAGTGACTTATCAATGACATGATTAGAGGGAGGAGTAGTAGCATCGAAAGAAGCAAGTGTAGGAGAAGGGTTGATGTAGGATCATGTCCATCTCACTTTATACTATTGAAGATCAAAATTTAGCATACTTAGAGATGGTATAAATTGTTCTTGAAGATCCTAATACTTCTAATATTTTGTTAAGTAATTCTTGTAGGTATTACAAATTTTTTCAAGACCAATACACCATAGATATCAAGTCTACAAGACAATGGCATTACTAGGCTACAAAGTAGCATGAAAGACAAGACTACATGATATAAAGTTTGACTATGTTATTATTGAATATATTATATGATTATGGTTTTATATAGCTTTGTTATTTTATGTATACTTTGTAATGTTTGTAACTTATAATTGTGGCCATTATATGTGTAATATAGGCATGCACTAGTTATTCTTTATTACTTAGGCCAATTAGATGTGCTTGGTTAGTAATGAGTAAGTTAGGCCTAGATGTGTATGTATATATGTAATGGTGTTTTGTACATTCATAATAATGAATAATAGAATTGACATTTAATAAGAATCAAAGAGAGAATTTCAAATCTCCCTTCCTTCTTCTTCAGGTGATTTTTGTCTTAAGAGTTGAATAACTGTTCTCTAGAGAAAACTTGGTGATTACTCCTTAGAATTGAGTTGATCTTGGTGTAGATCAACATCAACATAACAAGATATACTCAAAGTATACAATTATTATTTAACATTTTCATCATTTTGGAAAGTATATTTCTACCCATTAAGCAATATAAAAGGTCAAGCATTGTGAAAGAATAATAATCCATTTCCTTCCACATCAAGGGTCGTCGGCCTCATGCATAAACACAGTGCCAAGGTGGGTATCCATGTCATCCTAATGATGCAGGGCAATGTTGACTATTACTCAAGGAACATGGGGTAAAATAATAATATACTCACTTATTTCTTAAGAATTTGGTAAAGTAATTCGATTTTATCTAAATTAAGATGATGAATGGAATAAGATTTATGGAGGAAGGTACTAACCATCTCTTGTTACATGATTATGGTTATTTAATATTCCATCCGCTTTTTGTTATGAATACTTAAGGACTTACACCTCATTTAAGCTATAAGTATATGGTATACTTTTGCTCACCTACTTGGGATTTGATGTTAATCATATGTTCCTCTGGAATGTCTATTGTGTTACATGCCTATACTCTAGAATGGTTCCATGAGTTATCACATGATCTACTATTATAATTCTCATGGTTTATCCATGGTTAGAAGTTGTAAATGAAATCCTATTTTCTCATCAACATGCAAGTTTTGCTCTACCTACTACCGAATGGATGATCTAAGTAATTCATGATCCATAAGTAGATTGAGTGTATGTTAAAAGTGTTTACACCCTGTTATGCTGACATGATTACAACTACATATGATTATATGAATCCACTCATATCTTATATTTCCTATGTAATTGTATGCGAATCATATGATAGAAAGTCTCATGGACATTTTGGTAAGTTGCATGGATATTTCATGTACCAGGATCTACATAATGGTGTTGTCATAATTCCATGCCCAAAAATCTTGTTGTAGGTTTTTAGAGGATGAACATTGAGTGGTCTATCCCCTTATTAGTAATATTAGGTTTTTGAGCATACGTTTTTCCAAATAATGTTTCTATGGTGTTTGAGTGACTATGGTGTATTCATTTCAAATCAATTTATTTCATCTAAGCATTTTCTTTACATATATCTAGTATGGAATTGGGCTTGTATAACCTTGTGATGTAAACAATGACTTTTCTTATTTTACATGCTCTTGATTTACTCGTTTTTTGATTGATCGAATATTTAGTCTAATGTAAAGCATGAGGTAGGAGGAGAGGCACAAATCTTGCTTTGGATACAACAATAACACACTATTTTTCCTAGGTTAGATTTGTATTCCACTTTTGTAATTTTTTAAAAATGAAATTTTATGGTTGTGAAAAATGGGGGAATTATATTGAGAGAGGGATACCATAGATTGTGACAACAAAATTAAGTAGATGCCCAAATTAATCTATACACTTGATTAATCTATACACTTGAGCAAGATTCATCAAAAGTAACATGTATAGATTCTTCAACTAAGAACCATCATTTATGGTAATTAAAAATTTTATGGTAGACATCTTCACTAACTAGGGATTCTCTAAGAAAATGGTATATGCCCAAATTAATTTTTCTATCTAATTCATATCCCATAAAATCAGCATCATAATAACCTACTAATTATGGAAGAGTCTCACTAGCAAGCCTAGGTTATGTGTGCTAATTAGACACCTATGAATTCTCTTAATCACAATCATATTAGATTCCTTAAGAATACATTAAAACCTAGTAGATAATCATACACTAAACCTAATATTAGGTATAGATTCTTTATTGGAAAAAGTGATCAAATCATACCTTGATATCACTATTGATCAACCCATTTACCTTTGTCATCCATACTAAGCTTTGTGGTAGTGGATATGGGTATATTACACATTTTCTCTCATTAATTATTAATTTCCTAAGCAACTCTTTTGTATAATTTTCTTGGTTGAGAAAAATTCCGTCAATTGATTTCTTGATTTGAATTTAAAGGAAGAAGGTCACCACACCCATCAGACTCATTTCAAACTCACTATACATCATGGTAAATAAGTCCTTGCATATAGACAGATTAGTAGCACCAAATATTATGTTATCAACATATATTTTTAGAAGAAATAAGTCATTTTTGTTTTCTTTTAGATAAACATTTATATCAATTTACCTCTTTCAAGACCATTTTCCAAACTAATTTTACTCAATCTTTCATACAAAACTTTAGAAGCATGTTTCAAACCATAAAAATGTCGTACTGAGTTTGTGAACATCTTTAGGTTTTGAATCATTTATGAAACGTGATGTTTGTATAACATATACTTCATATTTAATGAAAGCATTAAGGAAATAACTTTTTTCATCCATTTGGTATAATGAAAAGCACATGGATGAAGCAAATACAAGAAGCATACATATTGCCTTGAGTCTAGCTATGGAGGAAATTTTTTCCTTAAAATCAATACCTTTCTCTTGGTTATATCCTTTGGTAACCTATTGGGATTTTCTATTAAATGTAATACCACCCTCCTCTTTTTTGTTTCTAAAAGCCTATTTATTCCTAATGATGGGTCAATTTTTAGGAAAAGGGACTAGTTCCAAGTTTGATCTCTCTCAAGCTAGTTAAGCTCATCTTGCATTACCATAATCTAATTTTTAGCATTCATGGATTCTAAGTGAGATTTAGATTCCATTTGAGACAAAAATGTAAAATTTTTGTATATGTTATTGAGTGAGGATCTCCTTACAAATACCCTAATTAGATCATTCATGATGAGCTCTTGGGGATGTCTATAGGCATATTTCCATGCTCCAGGAAGATGCCTCCTCATTTCTTCCTCTTGTTGATCAAATGGAGGATCTTCATCCTTTTCTTCTTCTATATTTTACTTCTTATCATTTTCTAGTAGACTATCACCTTAAATGGAAAATCATAATTCTTCCTCTTGATTAATCTATACACTTGAGCAAGATTCATTAAAAGTAACATGTATAGATTCTTCAACTAAGAATTATCATTTATTGAAGATCTAGTAAGTTTTACTATATGAAAAGAAGCTAATGACAATATATTCATCCACTTTAGATTCAAACTTACTCAAATTGTTTTTCTTATTACTAAGGGAACTCCATTTGCAACCAAATGTGTGGAAATAACCAAGATTTGGTTTCTTACCTTTGTAGTGATCATAGGGAGTATTATTTAATATGTCTTGAATGAGTACTATATTCATTACTTAGTTTTTAGTGGTGGTGATGTCTTTGAACCAAAAATATTTTGGGAGCTTGGAGTTAGATTAAATGGATCATGTGGCCTCCTCCAAGGTTTTGTTCTTCCTTTACTCTACACCATTTTGTTGTGGTTTCCTTTATGATGAGAACTTGTGAGTAATTCCATTTTGATCACAAAAATCTTTAAAGGTGACATTCTCAAAATATTTTATTTGAATTATCCTTATAGCATAGATCGTAGTTCCCTTTGTTACTTAGTTCTTCTTAGCAAGCATAATAATAGAACCAAAGGCATTATCTTTAGTAGAGAGAAATAATTTTCTTGTATAATGTGAGTAATCATCTATAATAACTAATTCATATCTACAACCACCCATAATACTATTTGTAGTGGCCCACATAGATCCATATGTTACAATTCAAGTTGTTGAGATGTGGTCACAATATTTTTAGGTTTATAAGAAACCCTATGTTAATTTTCTTGTTGACAAGCATCACAAAATCAATCTCTTACAAATTTCATCATTGCAAGCCCACAAAATAGGCCTTTTCTATCAAGTTTATTTGATAAATCCATAGTGCCATGTGCAGTGGGTTATGCCACAACCATGCATCAGTACCTAGTGCACTTAGACATGTGTTCTGAAACTTTATTGATTTAACATCAAGCTTATACACATTTTTAGTGCTAGGGCATATCATTAAAATAGATTTATCTACACTATCTGAATTCAAGAAATGTGAATTTGAGAAGTTAACTAGAAACTCTCTATGACATGGTTGAATAATGCTAATCATATTTTGCTTAAGGCCATAAACCAAATACATATATTTTATAAAAGGGTTTGGAGTTATGAATACAGATGCTACCAATGTAGATGATATTACCTTTTGAGTTGTCTCTAAAGGTCACTTTTCTAGATCATCATACAGAGTTAGTTTAGAGATCATGGTCCGATCACCCGTCACATAAATTGAGCATATACTATCTCAAAAACATTTGTGGCTTCTTATTTTAACTTTAAAGCATGGCCACAAGCTCAAATATCCAAGTTTAGGTACCCTTTCAATGGTTCCTTATAATTTTAGTGCTTAATTCTTGTGGAATGGTCCCCTTAGTTACCTACATCCACTTAAATTTTGGAAAAAATTAAGTATATTTAGTAAAACTACATAATGGAGCAACATGGATAGATTTACCACATATATTGTATGCTAACTATTTCTTATGAGTGGAGGTGAATTTAGCATTTTTGGCATACTACATGTTGTAGATAAATTCCCACTTTTACCATATACGCTACAATCGTTTGATGTAGGGAAGGCATACATTTTATGAGCTTTAAAGGCTTTTACAATGAAATTATATAGCATTTTTCATTTTATGAATTTTTCATTTTTATAGCTTAAGTTTCACATTCCTTATAGTACTAGTGAGCACGTGACAACACATATAATGCATCTTCACCCTGGATGAAGGTATAGGTAATGTTTATAAATTTATCACATTTGGCTTGTAGATTAAATATTTTTTATTCAAATTTATCCATCTTAACCTTGTGATAGCATCTAATAAATTCCTTATATATATTAAATTTATTTATTTTATCTACTAGCTTAGTTTTGATAAGAAGTGTGAGAGATTCAAGGAGAACATTTTCATTTAATAAAATATTGTGTTGTTTGTTTATGTGATTAAGAAGTTACATTATTTTATCTCTTTCCTTAGTCAATCTTTTTCATATAAAGAATCATGAAAGACACCTAAAAAATCATTATAAGATTAGAGTGAATCATATTTTACCTCATCAACATCATCATCGTAATCATCAAAGCATGTAACGGAGGTAGAGATTGATCATTTATCTCCTAAAGCCTTGAAAAAAAGGTCGGAATCTTTTCCCTCTTCATTAGAGAGTTCACCTTCAGATTCTTTGAAGGTCGGCAAGGCCTTTCTTAGACCTTTCATTTCTCTATTGTTTCTTTTATTCCCTTTGTTTCTTACCATTTGTTTAGAAATTTCATATCTAAACTCATACTAGTCACAAATGGCATGTCTAACTTTTACACAATTGTGGAATTTGATATTTTCACTCATGTTGATATCTATAGGACACCTTAAGTTGCATGGGAATGTCCTTCCTTAACTCCCATCACTACCTCATGTTAATCAGAGATACATTTTGAATGGAGTGGTTAGAAAGGCCATTTCTTCATCATCCATGGGAGATTCTTCTTCACTAGTATTACCTTCTTTTTTTTCTGCCATACCTTCAACCAATTTTTGTCATCAATAGGAAATAGAAGATTTTAAAGTTAGAGGCTTTTTATTTCTTTCATCTAATCCATATTCTAGCTTTGATCAATGAACCATGATTACAATACCCTAAATTTTAGTAGCATAACCCTAATTAGTTAATATCTTAACCAAATTATAACATTAACACTCTAATTACTTCATTTTTGGTTATTGATATTTTTCTTAACCTAAACCTAAACCTAGTTGGTTTATAATTAATATATCACAATACCTTAACCTAAATTACTTCACCTAATCTAATTCTAACCCCCAATTTATTTTTCTTTTTTCCTTACCCTTTTCCTTTTTCCCCATCTGTTGGTCTAAATCTTTTCCCTCTCTTGTTTCCTTTCATGTTGTGTTTGATTTCTTCCCTACCTAGACTATACCTCTGCTAAGCCATGCCCAATCACACATCACCTCCCACTCCTCCCATTCCTTGCATGTATTTTTAGCATTCCTTACTGATCGTATCTGGTTACTCTTTGCCAATCTCACCTTCTCCCCCATGCATATCTATATATATATATATATGCCAAATTAAAAAACAAACCACGTCTTCCTTCCTCCATTATTTTGGTAAAAAATTCACACCATTAGAAACACAATAATATTCCTTCCTTACACCCTCCTCACCGTCACTAATACAACCCCTAAAACCATGTTCAACAACCCCCACCAAAGCTCCACCCACACATTTGATCCACTTTGAAACTCTCCCACAACCACTAGAAAAATATCCACTCCTCACTCTTCCAATTTGCAAAAAACCATGTAGTTTCCCCCACTTTATTTCCACTCATGGATACAAAAGCATCAACCAAAAGCCACACTCACAATCTGGTTAAGGGCTCCATAATATACCTGCCACCTTTGGCACAAGGTAATTTATCCCACACCGTTGGGTTGTGGCAAAACCAAATAAACTACTCCACCTAGCATTAGCCTCCTTCACCGATCTTAAAACCTAAGCATCGACATAACCCATCAAAACTCTACCCTCCACTTTTGTCTAAAAAAATCAAACAACGCCCCCTCCTTCAACATCATCCACCAAGCTGCAATTCCATCCTTTCCTCAAATTCCATTAGTGCCACAATGCTTACTTTTTCCTCTTTATTATTTGCACCACCTCTACCAATGACATGTGTTTTTGCTAGCCTTTCATCTTCGATAATCCCAAATAAACCCCTACATTATTACATGATTTTGGTAGATGCATCCTTCAAGCCTTGGTTTTTTTTTTATCATTCTTCACTCCCATTTACCTTATATTTTATTCAATGATATAATTACCTACTAATGCGTTTTTTATTATAAATGTTTCTTAGTTGATTTACTAGAAGTAGTAGAATAAGATAAGTGTGCTTAGAGATCGTAGCCTTTTTTTTCCTAAAGATACTTGTCGTATTTTAGTGTGTTCTAATAAATATCAATTACGATAGTGTGTGATGCCATGTTCTTGTTCCTATGTGGTTATACGTATGATTGCTAATGATATGACGTGAGATAGTAAGATTATGTGATGGAAAAATAAGTAAGCTGAGGATTATACAATATTGTTACAATAATATTCTATATGAAAAACTCTTTGGGTGATATATGATTTTAATGTGGTTAATAAGGTATGAAAGTGGAAAATGAGTATAATTAAGTATATAGTGATAAATATAGGATTTTTAAATAATGTTAACATTATAAATAAGAGTTATTGATAAGGGTATTTTGGTCCATATTATTTAAAACATGCTAAGGAAATTATACTAAATACTTACAGTATTTGTAAATGGCCTAAAGTTTAAGTAAGTGAGGTAATGGCATGATTCGGGAAAAGTAATCCTAAAATTGGAAGGTTGTTATCACATATGCTAAATGGTAGAGTTAGAAAATAAAATTTGGATATGTTGTTAATAGTTGTATTTTGGTAAGGCATAATGAATCTAGTAATGGTATATGAGGCCAACAGGGAAAGTTATGATGTACTTGTGAAGTTAAGGTTTTACAAGCCATAACAATAATAAATTTTAAGATAGGGTTATTTTTATCACATGTATAAGACCCTAGAGTTAGGAATTCCATTTTTGGTGTATGGATAATAATTACATTATAGGAAGAATTACTAAATATGGTAGACAAAAGAGCGATAGAGAAGATGTTATGGATAAAATGTGAAATTAAGGTTTTTAGAGGAAATATAATGATCTTAACCTTTGAGAACAACCTTATTATATATTTGGGTGCTTTTATTGCCTTAATCATGTTTCTTAACTATCAAATCAACAAAGAATGAGTCATTAATCACTTAAAGTGGTAGAATACAAAAGTTAGGATTGTTTGTACCTAACCATTCCATTAAATGAGAATAGTGGCAGGGATTGTTTTACCCCAAGATTGTATTGGTAGCCATTCTATGGGTAGAGATTAGAGGTTAGGAGAGTTCTTCCCTAGAGTTGTATAATGTTAAACATTCCACAAATTGAAACTAGTGGGGGTATTGAATACATTTTAAAATAAATCACAATAATGATCACACTCATTGATAACATATTAATCACGTAACGTGAAAAACCAGTTGCACTTGTCCATTCCACAAAAAGATATTAGTGGTTGGGAGAATTTTTCCTAGGGTTGTATTGATAACCATTGCATTAATAGAGAATAGTGGGAAAAAATGTTTTCTATTAGGTTGTATATTAGTGGCATTCCACCAATTGAGAATAGTGGGGTCCCTAAATTTAACATAAATAAAGGAATATATTTGTATTATGTCATATCTAATAATGAGACTCGAAAATGTACTACTTTATGTTGTTTGCATATATGTTAATTTTAAACTATAATTATATGTAATTATTTATATCCTTTACTTGATAGGATTGTCATCTTGCTTAATGCATAGTGCAATGAACACCTTTTTATGGGTGCTATTCATTCTCACAAATTGATGACCTAAAAGCTTTTTTGCATGTTGTTGATGACCCCTTGGATGATTTTTCTACTTATGATGCATTGAATGGGGTAGAGTGATTTTTGTATTAGATTTTTAGGCGTGTATTTTATTCAGCTGAGTGTTACAAGTTGGTATTAGAGCATTAGTTTTGATTACCATGTTTTGCTCTAAAAAAAGAAGAAGAAGAAGATGGCTTTCAAATGATTAATGATCTAATTTTATCATTTTATCTCATATTTCAAAACTCAATTCTTAAAGAACCCGAACTAACTAGTGAGGAATTGTGAATAAGTAGCTCAGATAGCCTTTGAATATGATTATGTGTATTAGGTGTTAGGAAGATTATAATATTTCTCCTAATACATTTTATGTCTTGCAGTTAGCTCACTATGTCCCTTAATATTATCATTGGTCATTTTGAGGAGGTTTTTGAGGCCTTCATTGAGTTTGTTAGATTTCCACTACCACCATTTCCTCAACCTCAGTTGCTGCCACCACCTTTGCATTACCCACAGGAGGGTATAGAGAGTTACAAGACACAACCAATTGATCTAAGCTCGTAATGAAGACTTGGTAATCATGGAGGGATAAATTTGGGACATGGATAGGACATACGAGGCAATTGATTTCCTACTTACTTGGTAAGAATTACAACCTTCGTTCAAAAAAGAGTCATCAACACCTAGTGGGTAGGTTGATTTTTTCTCTCGGGATATAATCCAATGTGTTAAGGTGGCCTATCATGAGTAAGGGCTCCACTTTAGCATCTGTAGAATGATGGGTGTCATGGTTTCTTAGGATTTGGCCATGTTGTATGAGCAAGATTGTTTTGCACTTCAATGTATAAAAGAAGGCTTCAATTTTAGGTATGAGGAAGCTAGAGATGGAAGGTTTTACAGGTAGGATCCAATTTTAGCAAGCTAGACCTCTAAGGTTTTAGCAAAAGAGTTGGTTAATTGGTCCTATTAGATGTTAGGATCCATTAAGATGCTCTATGTATTAATGATGTGGCAAAGATAATCTAAGCTGAGATTGTGAAGGAATATCTAACCATTTTCTCATTTGTGGTAGTATATGCCACCAACCTTTTGAGTTTGAATAACAAAGGGGCTAGTTTTATCCATAGAGTGGTTATTTTCTATAGAGGGGACACTTGTAACTTAGTAGTAAACTTATCAATATAAAACTTACTAGCTAGAGCATTTTGAGTAGAGGTCATTTCCCTTCTATAGGTGGTTTTTTAAGTGGGATACTAAGAACATGATTGTAAGTGGGATACTAAGTTGGCGGTTTTTATGTCGATGAGATCAACTTAGACTATGGATCAGCTAGTTAATGTTTATATGATTTTTGTGGTGTGTAGGCATGGAATACCTACTTATATATTCTATAACTGGGATTCAATAATCATTTCACACTTCTATAGGTAAGTTAATAGAGGTTATAGGAATGAGATTGAGAATGAGCATCGCTTTCCACATAGATATGAATAAGAAGACTCAAAGTCTTATTTAGATACTTAATGATATGCTATAAGCTTATGTTTTATACTTCTTGGGTAGTTGGAATGATTCTCAAAATTTGTATGAGCTCTTATCATAGTATAGGGATGTAACCTTTTGAAGCACTATATAGACGTAAGTGTTGAATACCTTTGTGTTGGAGCGAAATCAGCAAGATTATCATAGTTGGACTAAAGATGATTAAGGAGATGATTCACCAAGTTTAATTGATCCATGATAGGATGAGAGTAGCTTAGAACCATCAAAATATCTACACATACCAGAAGCTCCATAGTGATGGATTTGATCTAGGGGATAGAGTTTTGTTGAAGGTTTCACCCACTAAAGGAGTGAAGAGATTTTGTAGGAAGGGTAAGTTGAATGCGAGGTATATTAGTGCACACAAGGTTCTTGAAAAGGTTGGAGAGGTTACATACTACCAAATACTTTGACTAGAGTTGACCCACATTCATAACCTCTTCTACATCTCCTAATTGATAAATTACATTATAGATCTATTCCGTTTGATTAGGTAAGATGAGATATAGCTTAACGACTTCTTGACCTATGAGGATGTACCTTTGCAAATTCTTGACACTAAGATGCACCCAAATTGGAAAATCTTAGTTTCACTTGTGAAGATTCTTTAGAACCATCATAAAGTATAGGAGGAGATTTAGGAGACCAAGAAGGGTATGCACAAGTTGCATTCTGAGCTCTTTTGCATAAGTGTGTTAGGTTTTGTAGTTCTCTATATTTTAAGGGAGCAGTTTCCGATAGTATAGTAGAAACTCTTGTTAAGTTAACCACTAACACCACCTTTCTTACATCTTGTTTCTTTTCTTAACCAACCTTGAATTTAAAATTTAGAGATGAAGTCTCTTTCAAGGGGACACTGATCTAATAACCTTAATTTTAACAAAACTATACCCTAAGTAATTAATATCTGAAAAAAATTCTAACAGTGAGACATTAATATTTCCTTCCTACCCTAACTCTCTAATCTTAAATCTTTGGCCAACCCTGAATTTAATTTTGGGTTATTGATATTTTTATTAAACTAAATATAAACCCAGGTGGTTGATAATTAATTTATCACATTAGCCTACCCTAAATTATTTAACATAATCTAATTCAAAATCCCCTTTTTACTTTTCTTTATTCTATTTTTTCCCTCTAGCCCTTTTTTATTTTCCCCCCCACATACATCTCAAAATATTTTCCTTCTCTTATTTCCTTTCTTCTTGCATGTGATTTATTCCCTATCTAGGTCATGCACAATCCCGGATTAACCACTAATCTTCTCATTCCTTACATGATTTTGTTTATACTAGCCCTTACCAATTGTGTTTGCTTCTACTCTACCTATATCGAGTGCATACCTTCATATATATACCACATTAAATGTCAAACCACCTCTTCCTTCTTCCATGATTTCTTTCAAAAATTCACATACCATAAATATAATCACCTTCCTTCTTTTCTAGCTCCTCATCGTTGCCAAAATTGACCCCAAAACCAACTTTAATAGACCTCACTAAAGCTCCACCACTAATATCGCTAATCCACAACAAAAATCCCCCATAACCACCAGCCAAACCAAACCCTCATCACGCCTTCATTTGAAAGAAAAACTGCTGCCCCTCCCCTCATTTTATTTGCACCTTTAGCTATAACAACATCAACCATAGGCCACACACCCCATTCAGCCAAGAGTACCAAACAACACCCATCATTTTTAGAATAAAGAACCATATCCCACACCCTTTGGTTGCATCAAGGACAACAAAACTCCCCTACCTAATTTTAACCTCTTTACCAATCATACACCCCAAGCACTAGCATAACCCAGTGGAACTCCACCCTCCACTTTTGGCCAAAACATCTAAACACCACCCCTTCCTTTAGCACCAACAACTAAGCCACACTTACACCCTTTCGTCAACTTCCATCGGTCCCACCTTCCTCACTTTGGCATTTATTTTAGTTGCACCACCTCTATTAATGGGATTTTGTGTTGTTTCTATCCCTTCCTCTTTACTAGTCCCAATTGAACCCCCACCTTATTTTAGAAGTTTGGTAGAAACTTCCTTCAATCTTTCACTCCTATTCGAAATATATTTTTACCTAACAAAATTATTGCATGATAATTTGTTTTATCTAACTATTTCGTAAGTGATTTACTAGAATTTACAAAAGGATGAAGAATAGGATAAGCATGCTTAAAGACCAGAGCCTTTATCTGAAAAGATATGTCTCGTAGCCTAGGGTTTTGTGTTAAGTGCTATGTATGATTGTGTGTGATACCATTTGATTGTTATTATTTAGTTTATCTTATGTTTGGTTAATGCTATGATATAATATTGTGATATAATGTGATGAAAAAATAATTAAGTTGAGGATTATATAATATTATTATAATAATATTATATATGAAAAATTCTCAAGGTCAATCAGACAGACCACACTCATACAAATAATTTAAAATCTCCCATAATAATCCATGAACTATTCATGTTGGTTAATACTCCCACCTAAATTTTCCTTAGCACTAAGAACCACATTAAAATCTCCCATAATAATCCATGAACTATTCATACAAGAGCTAATGTCTTATAACCAAGACCACAATTCCCTTCTTTGGGCACCGGTATTAAAAGCATACACCATAGTGGAATAAAACAAATATTCAAATTGTTGCAAGTCACTTTGGAATGGATTCCCTGTGAGCTGCAAGAAAGCATTAAAATTTCATAAAGGTCAGAGTTCCAAAGCACCCATACCCTACCATTTACATAGCATTCATAATTATTAATAAGTTGCCAATTTAATCTTAGATTCTTACGAACCCTGGCAACATTTTGTGATATAACCCTTGTTTCCAATGAACCAAGTATACCAACATTGCACTTACACATAAGAGACCTAGTCTCCTTGCGCTGAAGGGTTTTATTTAACCTTAATATATCCCAAGAAAGTAGGCTCATGTTAATAGGGAGAAGGATGAGCCTTTGCCTCTATCCATAGCTCCAGCAGTAAGTTTGTTTAATAAAGAATGATGAAACTATGGAGAACGATGAGGAGCTAAAGTAGAAACAGATATTTCCTTTCCTTTATTTTGTATAATCCCATTCTGCTCCTTTATTTGAACCTTAGTAGTCCTTGTTTGAGTAGTTTGGGCAGTATTGGTTGAGAGAGCATGTTTTAGAGCAATAGTAAGAACTGTAGAAGCATTCTTGTCACTTGTAGTAGGCTTATTAGCCACTAGAATTTGTGCCATTCTAGCATCAAGATCCTATTTCTTTTCCCATATTTTATACTAACCAACCACTTTAGGAGCTAGATGTTTTGCATACCTGCATTAGAAATCAGAATGCCAAGCAACATTACACTGGGTACAAAAGGGAGGTTTCCATTAAAAAGAGATCCTTTATACCTAAATACAACCATCAGGTAAGGCAATATACACCTCTATGGGCAAGGCTATGCTAATATCTGTCTCTTCCAACAACCTAGGAAAAGTGATTCTCCCCTAATTTGATGTAATGCCATCATCACATATAGGTTGTCCAATTAAACTACAAATTTGACTTAGGGAATCTATTGACCACAAACGCAAAGGAATTCCTAGGAAAGTAACCCACAAGGACATAATATTCCAATCAAAATGTGACATTTAAAGTCTTGGATGCCACCTCCATAACACCATGGGTCGAACACCAAAGATCCAATACATTTTCTGCATAACAGTAACAAGATCCTATTTAGATTTGAAGCACAGAAGAAAATACCAAAAGTCATGTGATAGCACTTCAAGAAACTTGGTTAAAAATGTCCATTAATAATGTACAAATTTAACCATCTAAATATGTGGTAGTTTTTTTTCAATAATAAATTTCACCAAGCTATGCTTCCAACCATCTACCTCAGCTTCAAGTTCGATAGCTTCCAATTTAGCATGAGAAGTATCATCCACAATGCTTGAAGGGATAAATTTTAAAGGAATACCTGTCACTAAAGATCTATTGGAAGAGGTCGCATCCTTTCATGTAGGTTTTACAACATTTGCATGGTTAGTATTGGTAGAAATAGGTGAAGACACCATAATTAGATAAAGTGGGGCCTGTAATTTAGTAGTAATATCCAACTTAGAATCTATAGAAGACGTCATCAATAAATAATTAAGCACCTCAAAAACTGTAGATGAAGGAGCCATTGCATCTCAATTCAGAACAATAATATCCATATCAAAAGAAAAAATTGAAGGTTGAACACCTTTCGAAACCATACTCGTCATACCACTACATTCAAAACCATTTGAATCTAAAATCTCAGGTTGTTTCACCAACGACGATGCTAAAAAGGAATGATCATTGCTATTAGTTTTTTAGGGATCAATGATTGGAATTCTCTTAGACAATTTATTACGAGCCATTATTATATCTCACAATCAGGAACAGATTGAAGATGAAAAATTTCTAGTGTGTAAGGCGCGTTCCACCATGGTGCCCCCTGCACAATCATTAGAATCCAGGTTATATTGTAAATTGGATCATGGATTATGTGATGGTATTTGTCATGATTAGTTTGCCAAAAATTGTGTTGAAGTACTCCACAACCCTATCTCTCATCATTCTCCTCTACTTTTGCATCTAGAGTCTTCACCTATTAGGAAAGCCCCTCATTTTAAGTTTATGTACTTTTTGGCTAATAGAGATGATTTCCTACCTCTTGTGAGTGAAATGATGAGTTTTAATATTATGGGTAGTCTTAATTATTGAATAGTTAAAAAACTTAAGCTCCTCAAATACAAAATTTGTGAGTTGAATGTCTCAAATGGTCATGTATTCATTCGTGCCAATCAAGCTTGGGCTGATTGGGAAACTGCCAGAAATATTTTATCAATATAGCCACTTAATCAAGTCTAGATTACCAATGAAAGAAAGACAGCTATGGATTTGTTCAAAAGAGCAAGAGATGAGGAGAATTTCTACCAATAGAAGACCAAGCTTACTCATATTAAGCTTCGAGACGAAAATATAAATTATTTCTATACCCTTACTAAGGCTAGGAGTTGACAGGATTATATTTTCAGGATATTAAGTGATGATGATTCAGTTATTTCTAGTGAGGATAACATTACTTTGACCATAATTGAGTTATACAAGGAGTTAAATAGACAATCTTTTTCATCCATCAAAAATATTGATTCTTCTATTTGTCTAAGTGGTCCTCTTTTGACATAAGAAAGTTCAAGCTTTTTGTTACAAATACCCATTGTTTAACATATCAAGAATGTAGTTTTTGAGATGGGAGATCTTTATGCTCTAGGTCTAGATGGTTTCAATGCCTTATTTTATAAGAGATCTTGGTGTATCATAGGAGATGATATTTGTAAGGATGTTCACTTGTTTTAGAAGACTCGGTTTCTACTAAAACAAATCAATCATACATCTATCACCCTTATACCTAAATTCTAGGGTGCTTGCAAGGTAAATGATTTTCTTCCTACATCATGTTGCAATGTTATTTACAAAATATTTTCCAAATTCCTTGCAAATAAGTTACATAACACCGTACATGAGGTTTTCGATTGTTCATAGGTAGCCTTTATTAAGGATAGGGTCTTATACTATACCATTCTCATAGCTTTTGAGCTTCTTAAGCATTACATCAGGATAAATATGAGTGCATGAATGATGTTGAAGGTTGATTTGTAGAAATCTTATGATATTATGGAGTGGGGTTTTCTCAAAAACGTTTTGCTTACTTTTCATTTCCCTTGGAATTTTATTGAGATGATAATCAAGTGTGTCTCTACAATTAGGTTATCTATCAACATTAATGGCACTTTTACTCCTCCATTTCTTAGTCAAAGAGGTTTATGTCAAGGTGATCTTATTTCCCCTTATCCTTTTGTGTTATCAATGGAGTATTTGCATAGACTTTTGAAATAGTTATGGAACAAGGTGGATTTTAAAGGTCATCCAAGGTGTGTTGATATAAAGATCTTAGACCTAAATTTTGCTGATGATCATCTCCTTTCCTATTAAGGTGATATAGCTTCTACCATACATCTCCGTGAGTCTTTTCTTACTTTCTCCTTCTATTCTAGTTTGAAAGTAAACCCTATCAAAAGTTCTTTGTTTGCTATGGGGTTACTACTGAGGTTAAACAATCTTCGCTAGATCTTTCTACTTATGTTGAAGGTGGTTTTCCTTTTAGATATTTAGATGTTCCTCTTGGTAATGCCTATCTTGGTATGCAACACTATCAGGTGGTGATTGATAATTTATTGTCTCAGGTGAAGCACTAATCTAGTAAGCTACTAAGCTATGGAGAGAGAGTACAACTCATTAACTCAGTCGTCCTGGGAACCGTTAGATTTTGGTCTCAAATTATGTTATTCTCTACTAGTGTGGTCTGGTACATTGAGAAAATTTGTAGAAGATTTATGTGGTTAGGTAACACGGAGCAACACACTACTTTAGTATCTTGGAAGGTTATTTTTTTACGCAAGGAGGGAGGTCTAGGCATTTATGATCTGATGAGATGGAACCTAGGAGCAATGGGGAAATGGTTTTGGAAATTTATACATCAGAAATAGGGATTATGGATAAAATGGGTGCATGGATATTATGTTAAAAACAAACCTTTCCATGAGTTTGATGTGAAGGTGAATTAATCGTGGGTCTTTTGATGTGTGTTAAAGCTCAGTTATCTCTTTCTCACTACGATTATCGATGGGTAGTGTGGTTCTGAGCATTATCAAATTCATAAGCCCTATGATCTTACTCGATACAGGGGTGCTCCTCAGGCCTAGTATGCTTTTCTTTGGAAACATCATGGCTTCCCTAACCATAAGTTTATCTTTTAGCTAGCACTTCGTAATGCGCTTCTCACTAGGGAAAGGTTATCTCAGTGGATACCTAGCATTCAGAACTTATGTGGTGTGTGGTGAACATGAGTAGAATTTAGATCATCTATTTATGCATTTTGCTTTTGCCAAGTTATGCTAGCAACTCTTATTTGGTTTGTTAGAGCTCTATTTTTACCCTCTATATTGGATGAACTTCATTTCCACACTATTTGAAGCTACTGGTCGAGGTTCTACATACAAAAGACTGATTTGAGCCACTATTGCAGCTGGGATTTACAATATCTAGAAAGGGCATATATCCATCTTTAGATTACAGATTTCGCTTCCATGATTAGTGGCTAAAGATATCATTGGGAGTATTCATAGTAGATTAAGTTTGTATGATAGAAAAATGTTGTATAGGCAAGTTTTGTTTTACTTTAATCACTAGGCTTAGTTTAAAAGCACAACTCAGAGCTTGTACTTATTCTCTCATTTTTGGTAATATAAATCCCAATTAATTACCAAAAAATCCTCGTGGTAATATATCATTTTAATATGTATTAATACAATATGATAAATGGAAAATGATTATAATAAGGTATATGGTGATAAATGGAGGGTTTAGAAATAATGTTAACAAAAATACATAGGATTTGTATGAAATAATGGCTAGTTATTGGTGAGGAAATTTTGATTCATATGGTTTTAATATGGGAAACAAGGAATTTTATTGTGTTATATTATTCAAAATATTCTAAGGGAGTATTATGAAATTTTTAGAGTAGTCATAAATGGCCTAAGCTTAAATAAGTGAGGAAATAACTTGATTTAGGAATAGTAATCCTAAAACTGACTGTTATTATTACAAATATGAAATAATAAATTTAGACCATGAACTTGGATATGTTTATAATAGTGTTATTTTAGGAAGCCATATTGAATCTAATGATCATATGTGCTCTATTGAGAATGTTATAATGTACTTGTAAAATTAGGGTTTTATAAGCCGTAGCAAAAGTGACTTTTGATATAGGATTATTATTACATGTGTAAGACCTTAGATTTAAACCTAGAATTTTAGGTATATAGAAGAAGAAGAAGAAGATGATGATGATGATGATGATGATGATGATGATGATGATGATGATGATGATGATAATAATAATAATAATAATAATAAGAACAACAATAACAACAACAATAATAATAAGAATATATGAAGAGATCCTTAATTTGGGAAATATACTGATCTTAACCTTTGATAATAACCTTTTTATATGTATGTAGGTGATTTTATTACCTTAATTATGTTTCATACCTATCAAATCAACCATGAATAATTCATTAATCACCTAAAGTGGAAGAAAACAAGAGTGAAGACCGATTGTACTTGTGTATTCTATTAGAAAAGAATAGTGGTATGTAGCACTTTACCCTAGAGTTGCATTGATAACCATTCCATGGGTAGAGAATAATGGCTAGGAGTGTATTTTTCTAAGGTTGTATATTGATTACCATTCCACTAGTTGAGAATAGTGAGGTCCTTAACTCAATCTAAAATAAATTACATAAATGGTCATAATCATTCCACTTATTGATAATAGTGGCCTACATCATTTTCCTCTAGAATTGTATTTTGATGTTTTTCTATCATTTGAGAATAGTGGGGTTCCTAAACTCAATGTAAATAAAAGACTAGAATATGTCATACCTAATAATAAAAGTTGATTACCTACTACTTGATAATTCTTTATATAATTCATATATGTGTTTACATTCTATTGTAAATTTATGTAATTATCAATATCCCTTATTCCATAATATAGTCACCTTTTTTTATATATATATCTTATTGACTACCCTTTTCATAGGTATTGCTTATTCCCACTAGTAGACAACCCTTATGCTTTTGCACAAGTCGTTGATAACTTGCTCGATGATTTTTCTTTTTGTGATGTATTATATGAGGTAAAGTGATTTTCTATACTAGGTTTTTTGGTGTAGGTGTAATACCCCATCACAAAATCCTTCAAAAAAGTATTTAAAATTATGTTGATATAAAATAAATTGGTTTTGGTTTTGGAATGGGATTGAAATTCTAATAAAAATATGAATTTTAGGTATATTGATAGACTGATTTACATAACTGATCGATTAGAGCATTAAGTAATTGGCATTTATATCTTTGATAAACTAGTTGACTGATTAGCTCAAACCCATCAACTAGTTGTCCATCAATTTCAAATATATTTATAATTTGTTTCAAATTTATCTCTAATTTTTATGATTTTTTTATTAGAATCCAACTATGCTAATAAGAATATTGCTTTGGAATTATTTTCACATTATTTGGATCATCATATAATTTTAATTAGCCATTATTTTAAAAAATAACTTTGAGGCAAGCCTCACCTTCTCTATTCTCGCTTACCTATCCCACTCTCTTCTTGTAATTAGGGTGCGGGATTGACCTTTTGCATATTTTAATGACTCAAAAATCCACTTCCATGCTCATTCTTCACTACACTCAACCCCCCATCACACCACCAAGTCTACCCTCACTTCTTAGTTGCCTCACTCAATCTTATCATTCTCATCTACCTCTCTTCTATGAGTTTTAGTCAAGCCTTACCTCAATACCTTTCATTTCTAATCCATGTTCATGCCTCGCTTATTTTTCCTGCTCTATTCTCCCTTTTATTGGTCGAAAAGTTTCCAAAGAGTTGAAAATCCCTTTATTTTCCCTTATCCTCCTCTCTATTGTGCAAAACAAAGACTTATTGTGGTTTTATCCCTTCTTTTTGAAACTATTATATTGCATTTCCTCTTCTAATCTTGGTTTAAGTTCTCTCTTTCTTTCCTTAAGCCAAATTAAATTAAGGACGAGAAAGGTTGAAGATTTCAGCTCTTCCTTGAAACCATATGTTTGAGAAAAAGGGTGCCATTTTGTATTTTTCTTTTACTCCTAATTTTACCTTTATTTTAATGAAGTTTTAAAATATGAATTTTAATGCTTTTAACTTTCATTTTCTTATGAATTGGTGTTTTACTAGATGCCCATCTAGTATAAACTTTTGTGCCAGAAAAAATGCTCAATGGTAAGGAATTCTTATCTTTAACATAAATGAGGTTCTATGGTTTAATGGGGTTTCATATGTTTGGTGCATATGTGAGTATGATCTAATTTATATTCTATTATTTGAACACGTCATATGATTCTTCCTATAATATTGTTGTTGGATTTCTCTAATTTTAAACATAAATTTTATAATTAAATATAATCCATTTGGGTATGTACATTACCATTTATCCATGTGATTCTATGTGTATAGAATGCAGTTTTATATTTTTAATGACACAAAATCATGCTAAGATGAATATGATAGATTGTGGTCAATTTTTTATGTGTGTCTCACAAGTCTAGTTAATGTTTTACCCAGACTAGCCGATCAACTCCTCGAACCCATTGACTAGTTGTGGAAGTAGTTGAATAGTATGGACTTTTGTAACAGTTTTTTTTAGACCAGTCAATTTTTTTTAATAAACTAGATGACCAGTTTTGATTGACAATCGATCAGTTGTCAAACCCATCAACTGGTTGCTATGCAGACCACAATGGCTTGGTCCCTACTTAGACCCATTGACTAGTTAGAACAAAAAAAGTCAACTTATTTCTATGATCAATCGATCAGTTGGTCAAACCTATCAATTGGTTTCTCTATAGGTTAAAACAAAGTGGTCTCTCCTTAGACCCCTCAAATAATTGGACCAAACCCATTAACCGGTTCTAATGAATAGTTGATTGGTGAGGCTAACTAACCGATTGGTTTACTATTGTTATTCTGGTTAGGTATGGTACATCTAGATAAGTTGATGGGTCTTAGGGACCAATCGACTAGTCCAGCTAAAAGTCACATGGCTTGTTTATAAATTATTATTAATCTCTTAGGCCTTTTGTGGTGATACCTCTTTGTACATACAAAATTTAAATTATGATTTCAACTATGATTGCTATGATTTATTGAGAATAGTCATGATGGTTAAGTTTGGTTTCATCTCTAAACACCCAATAGTTGGCTTTTATGCCTTGTTATATGTTTCATGTTATCATTTGAAAACACCTAATTTGGTTAATAATGGAATTTAATTGTATTTGGTGTCATGTATTAGAAACACTAAACTGCTTATATGTGGATTTTATTATTATTTTGTGATATCACTTGAAAATACATATTAATGCTATAAGATTTTGGTTGAGCCTTTTTATCTGCCTCTCGGGATAGTTGTTCAGAGTTAGTGGGCAAGTTGCCCTGTGGTTATATTTTCACTCAATATCTATTTCCTTCTCTACCTAAATGTAGTCAGTATGGGGTATGCACACACCTTTAAGCTATAGGATTATATTGTGGTAGGCTATTATGGTATTGTTATCTAGTTCGGGTGAATAAGGAATCTAAGTACAAGCCCCCTAACACTTCATATTGTCCAATACTTTGGTCAGTGTGGTATTCCAAATTTTTAGCCCTCATTGCGGAGATATTCAAAGTATGGTAGGTGAGATATCACAATAAAATCCCCCTTGGTGTACTTCAACCACATATGGTGGGTGTGGTACCTTGAATTATAGTAGGTGCATTCAATTTGTGAAGGGTGTAGAGTCCCCAAAAAAGCCCTTTCAATGTATTTTAACCTTGTGTGGTGGGTGTGGTATCCCATTATGATTATTTATGTTGCCATAAATTTTTTTCGTGGTACAGAATAAGTTGTAACTAAATGAACTATCTTATTAAGTAGAATTTGTTCGGCCACTAAAGGAGGAATTCTAATATATTTTATATTGTATGAATTACGATGTATTTACTATATCTTTATACTCTCATGATTTCTATGAAAGAAAGCCTTGTTGTACTACTACTTGAGATTAAGTATTAAGCTTATATTGATATAATATCACTATGTTGTTCTGTGACTTCAATGTGCTGAATGGGCCTTACTATATTTTAGGTTGTATATTCACCAGTAGTTTACGATATTGATACTGACTTGTGTGGTCACTATAATGATACGACTTCTGGACCATGGAATAGAGGATGCTTTGCAAGGTTACAATTCTCAATTAAAGTATATAGAGTGCGATGACGTGGGCCATTAACCAGTCATTACTTTGGGTTGGAGGTTTATGTCTATGTCTAAATGTTAGGCTAATGGGTTAGAGGTGTATTGTCCGCTATGTTGGGAAGTATTGTATTTTTGGTTATTTAAACTCTTAGCTTGGCTTTCTGTATTTGGTTTTGAAAACTATCATACTCATCCTCTATATATTATTGTTCTCACCCTTATTATGTTGTACGATCACATTATTGTTATGACCATGCATTCTTTTGTTCATTGTTCTGTTTTGACATATATCAAGCATGGGTCAAGTGATGATCATACCTATCTTATGGTTACTATGGCAGCAACATTTTTTTATTTTGTTTTTCAAATGGTTCAACATTATCTTAAGTATGAAATTTTCTTGTTCAAAAATTACGGGTGTTATAGTAGAGTCATGTTATATAGATGATGGTTTTACCAAGACATCTTTTTGGAATCTTAGATCGAAGGTATCCCTTTAGTTTGCATTTTTATATTGTAGTAGGAGTTAATCTCCAAACTCACAATCATATTTATAAAGTTGCTCCCATTTTTTATTCATCTTGGTTTACATTTTAATCTTTTTGCATTTTGATTAACATAAGAATGGTGATGAAAGAAAAACTTATGTTAATTACGGTGCTAACACTTAGTTATTTTTATGTTATGATTCCAGTATAAAGGAAATTTTTTAGTAGTAGAATTTAGATTTTTACGATGAGATTCGTGAAGATCTATTTAATGGTCATGTTAGTTGGGTCGTTAGCTTATTGAATAGCAGTAGCCTTAAGAGTCCGTTAGTTTTTTGAGACCTTGCAACTAATTTGCTAATTTTTTTTTGATTTATTTCACAGGACGTTGAGGTTGTTGACAATGGAAGCTAAGTAGTTCCATTGGTTGTTGATGCTTTCATCTTGCTTCATGCTAAAGATCTCATATTCTCTAGTTTGAAGAATGATTATTTGATCCTTCACTTGCTTTACCCCTTTATAGTGAGGATGATCTTATCCTATATTTCCTTTATAATAGAGCAGGATTGGATACCGCGGTACTTCGTTTCACCAATCCCACATTGAAGAATAAGATGGTTTTATCAATACAAGTGAGCTTTCTCTTATCTACATCTATGAGTTCATCCCTCTTAATTTCCACTAGCTCATCATTGACCTCTATAGTTATTTACGTTGGATGTTTAGTGACTATTAACAACATGTCATTATCTTATGACTTGATGAAGAACATCATTCTGTTCTATAAGGTAGATTTCTTACCATTGAAAAATGGTGGTTCCATAGTGAAGATGCCTTTATTTAGACCAAAAGAATCTATTATGTTACATACAATATAGAGTGGTTTAAGAGAAAATTATTCTATACATCCACTACCAAATAATATTTTTGATTTTGAAATAGTGACATGTTTTTATTGCTAATCACTCTTTTCTCAGTTTATGAGCCCTATAATCTCAATGACACTTTAAGAGATGATTTACACCTTGACATATTTATCTTCTATAGAATATCTATAAGAATCTCTCAAGAATGATAAACTAATACTCACTAACCCCTTTTAAATTAATTTTGTAAGGTGGTTGTAATTACATATGATTCTCATCAAGAATATGAGATATGTACATTTGAAAAATTAGACAGAGAGTTTAAATGAGCAAATGAACGATTGAAGAGTAGAAAATTTCTTACATAATAAATTTAGTAGAAAAACATTGTTGTAATAAATATAGAGGGACCTTATTTATGAGGCTCTCCCTTGTATTATGTATAGCCATTAGGTTAAAAAAATTCCCAAAAATCTTTTTCACCTAATAGGCATAAAATCAGCATTTATTGTTGACCAACCAATTTGTTTGGGTGAATCTATCGATCAATTGTATGACTAATTGATTAGGATTTCCAACTAGTATACTACTTATGTTCCAACCTAAAATTGAAATTTACCATTACACGAACATATCTATCAATTATGCATGCTCTCTAGTTGTTCCTATGTACATATATGGACAATGACATGGTGTAGTGACACTATTCGATGTGTTTATGTCACCAAATGATTAATTAATTCTAACCAATCAATCCTTTTCAAACAAATTGATTGGCTTAACTAAACATAAGAATGAGTTTAATAGGGACACACGGGTTTCAATAGGAGTGAAACTCATGGAGCAGTTGGTCAAACTAGTCAACTAGTTACCTCAAATATGTTGATTAGTTTAGCAAAACTAGTCCATGTGTTTATATAGAAACAAATGAAGTTTAGCAAGAGTGAAACCCATGGACTGGTGTGTCAAACCGAGGGATTTTTTTGGTATAAATAGTTGATTGGTTTTTTCTTCCAGTCAATCCATTTGAATTTAAACCATTTCATAACTTTTAATAAGCTATACTAGTTGATTGGTCTTAAGTTTTGTTGATTGGTTTCGACTAGAACAAACTAATAAATTTTAAAACCCTTAGGGAGATTGGTAAATTAAGATCAACCATGAATTATTTAGATGTAAATTCTAAATAAATATTTTATAAACTATTTAAATATCTTTGATTAGAATGTTAACTTGTTCAACTTAAATCTTTACATAAACCTAAGAATTTAGAAATAAGATTCTCAATCTTCAAGTCTTAGGTATATTTGATGTCTTATTCTCTTGTTCTTGAAAATGTGAATGTTCATTTGAATTTTCTTGTTTAGAAAAATTCTTTCGGTAGCTACATTCAGATCTCTTTGTATGTCAATCATAGTTCAAGCATACTATGCACATTTAACCAAACACATTAGTTCTCAATATCCATTTCTATCATCAAAACAAGGGCTATTACATTATTTAATCTATGAGGTCAATAATTTATAATATTAAAGTTAGTTTTATTAAATCTATAGAAACTATATGCCTACCAATTAGATTTGTATCTATATCAAATATCAATCAATGAAATGTATGATATGTGCAAATCAAGTCAATGTATTGTGTTATATATAAGTGTGACATCAAGTTATAGTTTATATTTTAAAATTTTCGCTATGGATATTTATCATACCCCCAAAATTTACTACTGAAAATTTTTGTTTGAATAAAAATGTTTAACAGAAGTGAAATAACAACACTGTAAGTTTTGGTGATATTACTGCCACACTTAGTACCAAACCGGTTCACTCCTACCATTCCAATACTGAGTGTTAAGGCTAAATAGGATTAACATCAAATGCAAGTAATAAATAAAAAAATGATAATCCATGAGAGGACTCCCTCATAGTCATATAGAAATCAAAGTGCAATTTAAGAATTACAACCCAAGGAGTAAGTAGCTAAAGTTTTTCCAAAAGTATAAAATATCATATGGCATGACATAACTAGAATAAAGATGATAAATGGTAAAATCAAAGGAAATATAGAGTCCGATTGATCACTTTCAATCCTTAAGTCAAGTCTAGGCTCAACTCTCACCCTCGTAGGTATCATAGGCATTGAAGACATTGTCCCCTACTCGCACAAACTCAAACGGGTCTTCTACTCGTGGGAATGAGCAGCACCCATAAAATGGGTGATCAGTACACTAGGTACTAAGTAAGGTAGCCGTGCATTAAGGCTAAAAAAGAAAAGCATAAACATAGTATACATGACATGATCATATAGGCAACTAACAATAGTACAGAGGATGATGACTGGCTATGGTCCAGATAGGCTTATTCTTTAGATCTTTGGTAAATATAGTGGATTTATATCATAGTATTTATTAATCCATGAGAGTTTAGGAACCCCACTATTATAGTCGGTGGACTAGTCAAGCAGGGGAAAATTCTCCTGGCCACTATTATTCACCAGTGGACCAGTCATGTAGGGTAAAATGCTCCTGGCAACTTTTATTTGTCGTTGGACCGGTCTGGCCCTAAATCACATGGTGTTTCACTATAATTACTTCTTATATTTCCCATGTCTTATAATCATACTGAATCACATGGTGTTTCAGTATGGAAACCCTCACTTTTATAGCCAGTGGAACAGTAATGTAGGGAAAATTGCGCCTGGCCACTATTATTCGCCGGTGGACTGGTCATGTAGGGCACCTCTACTCCTGGCCACTATTATTCGTCAGTGGATCGGTTTAGGCTTGACTCAACAATATTTTTCTTTAAATGGATAGGATCTTATTTGTGTCTTATTCGATAAGCATTTCACCCTTGACATGCATATCTCCAACATTCTACCTCTATCCTATCATAGGGGCCCATCCCATATCTTGAGACTCCTATGCCCCTTATCATGCCTCAACATCCATTCCTCCTTACACTTACACGTAATGAAAACCAAATCTTAAGGGTGTGGGTTAAGGCCTAACACCTCAAGACATCAAACTCCACTTACTATCTCCTTCTAGGGTTTTCCCTTGAAAACCCTAATTGGACCTATGTGGCCCAACTTTCTCTCACTTACGCTACCATTACTTCTTTTATTGACTAGCACCATATCTCATTTAGATTCAATCCCAGATCATATCACTTTGCCCCTCCATTCCACATGTGACTGAAAAACCTTAGTTGGCCACTTCAACCCTAGTACCTATCTTCTCCCACAAGTAACCTCTCTCTTTTTCACCTAATATCTTTTCTCTCCCATGGAACCCATAATCACCCTTATAAAATAAATTCCCACTCTTAACCCATACACCACTCTCCCTTAATTATTTTTCTTCCACACTTTTTACCAATTATTGCTTTCTCTCAAAACCCTAATCGGGTCCCTTATACACCCTTACACCAACCTATGTATTATTTCTTGTCCCATGTATCCAATGAACCCACAACTCTACCCTTAGCTTATTTACATGCTAAAGAAACTTTTCTTATGTAAAGATCATCTCCATAAAAATTTCATCCACCTAAAGCAAATCTTGAAGTCCCCATGCAAACCCTATAATTCACATGCATGGTTCCCATATCTTTTTCATTTTGGGCATCTCTTTCCCTTTATTTTCCTCTCATAGAACATCAGGTATTTTTGTCATCCTTATATCCCCATAGTAAACTCACTTCCCATTTTCTTTCTTTTTATCCATTCATTCCCATATCACATTATCAATGATCCTAGCATGCATGTCCTAGAGGGTCATATCATATCACATCATAATCACCATATATACATATCATACTCATACCATAAGGACACACATAAATATACCGTAACTCCCAGATGCACTACACATAAGAAAAGTTAATGAAAATCATATGATACACGACATAACATGATAAATAACATCCAAGGCATACAAGTCACACAACACACATGGGCCTTACCTACATCTTTACCTAAAACGACGCTGAGCTTGAAGCATGCTCCTACGTTTCCGTAGGGTTTTGGCTTGATTTACGTATAAGGGGAGAATACTATGGATTAATCTCCCTCTTGCCAAATATTACCATTAACTCTGCCCTACTCTTATCATATTTTACTTTTAAGGATAGTAATGATAATTGTAGATTTACAATTAAAAGTAGGGTTATTATTCTCAAAATAATTAATCGTGCCACTACTAACCTAAATGAGTCTTATTAGCCATCATGGTGTATGTTTAATTATTCATAGTGGTATTTGTAGTGTTAAAGGTAATAGTTTTAATATTAATAATAATATTATTATTTTTTTTTAGTGATAATGCTAATATCGACCCAAACCCTAGTAATAATAATAATAGTATTACTAGTATTATAGAAGTAGTGACCATAATGATTCTTATATTAATAATTCTATTAGTGATAATAGGTTAGTGAATATAAAATATTGACAAAAGACTAGTTAATAATAATAATATTTATAGTAGTATTATATGATAATAATAATAATAATAACAATAATAATAATAGTGATAATATTAATAATAGTTCTCATCTTAAGGATAATAATAATGAAGGTCCTAGAAATCATCTTAGTAGTAGTCTTAGTGATAATGTGGTCAAGCGTAATATAATAATAATAATAATAATAATAATAATAAAATAATAGTAATAATAATAATAATAATAATAGTAGTAGTAATAATAACAGTAATAGTAATAATAATAATAATAATAATAATGATAATAATAATAATAATAATGATAGTAATAGTAATAATAACAATGTTAAACATAATAAGGATAATAATAAAAAATTTCAATAGTAATATAATTATCCCAACATTTACATTAATAATAAAGTGATAATGGCCATGTTAGTATTAATAGTATTAGCAAAAATTAATAACAATAATAATAATAATAATAATAATAATAATGATGATGATGATGATAGTAGTGGTAGTAGTAGTAGTAGTTGTAATAATAATATTATTAATAATAGTAAGGATATTATATTAATACTAAAGTTATAGCCTTTTAAATGATAGTACCATAGTTATAAATATATTCGAAGTTATGTTAGATTCTAAGAGTGGTAACATAATAATAATAATAATGATAATAACACAACATTAATAATAATAATAATAATAATAATGATAATAATAATAATAATAATAAGGGTAATACTATTAATATTACTAAAAATTATTAACACTTATAGAAAAAGACTTTAAGGGTTAGGGAAGCTAGAACACCACCTACGGTTGGTGGTGGAACCAGTAGCAGCACACAGTGGCGACGGCTGCGGTTGTGGAGGAGGAAGATAGGTGGAGAGATGGGGGTATAGGCTAGAGGAGAGAAAATGATAGGGTGTCTGAGGTGGTGGAAGGTGTCTCTAGTGGAGAGGGGTGGAATGGAGGTGGGGGTGCAGTCGGAAGTGGTGGCACACGGCTCTCGGTGTCGTGGCTGAAGGTAGTGAAAGGTGGAGAAGGGAGAAGGAGAGGGAGGCTGGGAAGGATGGGGCTATAGGGAGGTATAGGAAGGTCCCTTTGTTGTTTGGAGGTAGGGGTGTAAACGAGCTGAGCCAGTTCGAGCTCGGCTCGGGCTCGGCTCGTTAAAAGCTCGTTCGAGCTCGATCGTTTAGTTAAATGAGCTTAAATTAAGGCTCTTTTTCGGCTCGTTTATTAAACGAGCCGAGCTTGAGCATAGGTATATTTGGCTCGGCTCGGCTCGTTAAGAGCTCGGTAGAAGCTCGTTAAGAGTTCGTTAGGAGCTCATTAATAGCTCGTTAAGAGCTCGTTAGAAGCTCGTTAATAGCTCGTTAATAACTCGTTAATAGCGCGTTAAGAGCTCGATAAGGTTGTAAACCAAAATGCAGCGTTTTACATTAAAACGCGGCATTTTTGTAGAAGCACATGTTCCCCTAATTAGTGTCGTCCCGCTGCGTCTTGCCCTGTCCCTGTGTCACACAATCTACACTTCTACTTGTCTGCTCGAGTTCTCCCCCGACCCCAAACGACCCAATCACAGCCCCAAACTCCCAGTGCCCTACGCTCCGAACTCCCAAGTCGCACCCCATCTCTCTTTTTGATTCTTGACTGTCGACACTGGACAGTCGAGTATTGTTAGTCGAATCTTAGCCTGCCTGAGTCAGCAATCACCAATCGCCGCGCAGGTCATTTGGTGTTTTTTGAAACCCTTGCGGAGTTGCGGTCTTCATCAATTTTTCCCCCAGGTATGTGTTCTTCCTTCTTTATTTTTCCAATCGTGTAACAATTTTTGATGAGTTAGATGATTAATTTGATTTTGAAGTGTTCTAGGTTAATTTTTCCCCCAAGTCTGTTCGAGACCTTGCAGGCTTGCTGATTCTGTGTGGAGTGTGGACTAAATTTTGCAGTGAGGTAATTCTAGGTCTTATGCTTGATAATTGAGCCCATTTTTTATATGTAATATATTTTTAGCTGAGGAAATGAATCTACCCTATCTTTTGGATATTTGTAATCCCCCAAAAAAATTTCGAAAATCTATATTTTAATAAATAACTTTATTTGAAATAAAATTAGCCTGTAAAATTATTTATTTTAATTATTTTATAGATTTTAAAGTATGTAAATTTGGATAAAAGTATTTAATAAATTAAAAATAAATATTATTCTATTTATCACATTATTTTATTTAAATAACTTTCCAAACTAATATTTTACCCACTTTATCCTTTTTAAACTAATATGTTAGATTATAATAAATTAAATTATTAAATTAAATAATTTACCAAGAATATTATATTTTAAGATTTGTAAATTAATTTAATTTATTTTTCCTATTTTTCCATTTCCTTCTTTTATCCTTTTTTTCCTTTCTTCTTTTTTTTTCTTCTCCCCCCCTTTTGGGCCGCCTGGCCTGCCTTCTTCTTCCCCCCTCCTTGCGCACTGGGCCACTGGCCCGTCTCCCCTCCTTTCCTCCCTCCCTCACGTGGGTCGTCCCCCTTCTCTTCCTCGCACGCCCGCCCAGCACAGCCCGGCGGCCTTCCTTCATTTTAAATTTCCCTGACCGGCCGGTTCAACCTCATTTCCTTTCCCTTCGACCGGCCGGCTTCTTCTTCTTCTTCTTCCTTTTTCGTTGCCAAAATGCCCGACAACCTGCATACGCCGACCACCGCCCTGCAGCTACCACCACCTGCTCCCTCTCCTTCTCTCTCTTTCCCGTCACTTTCTTTCCCAGTTCGAGCCAAACCGGCACTGGACCACAACTCACACGTGACCCTCTCCCTTTCCTTCTTCTTCCCCGTCTCCCCCTGCCACCCGACCACCACCTGCCACCTACAGCGCCGATCGCCAGCCATCCCTGCCCCTCTCTTCTCCCTCTTCTTTTTCTCCATCTCCCCAGCCCTCCATTCCCCTCATTTTCGAGCCCTTCTCTTCCCCCGAGCTCCCTCCTCTCTCCTTCCTTCTTCCCCATTTTTCTTCCTCGTTTCTTTTATCACCGCCAACCTCCGCTGCCTGAACCACCAAGCCCAGCCCCTGCGCCGCCTTTTACCACCGCCTAATACCACCCTACACCACCACGCCGCCCCTCGAGCCCTACACTTCCTCCCTTCTCCTCCTCTTCCTTTTTCTTCCCAACTTTTCCCCTTACCGCCGAGCCACCTACAACCGCCTCTACCGTCGCTGTCCGGCCACCTCTGCCGCCACCCAACCCACCGTTCGACACCCTGCAACCCCCTCTACAACCACCATCCATTAGTTGGCCGAAAACAGCCCTTGAACCCATCCATTTTTCCCTCTCCTTTTCCTTCCTTCACAGCCCCTTTCCCTTGACTCATCTTGGCAGCCACCTTCGCCACCTCTCCGCCGCCTTGAGCTGCTTTGAAACCACCCTTAGCCTCCACCTACACCCCCTCTTCACTTCTGCACCATTCACTTGCCTTAGAACCTCCCCCAACCACCTTCTTTTCTAGCCTAAATACCCTAACCCGAAAATAATGTATTTTGCTCCCTTCACCCTCTTTGAGCCTTTTTCCCCCATGGGTTTTGCATGAAATTCACGCTGCTCATGCAGCGTGAGCTCCCCTTCATTTAAAAAAAATTATTTGGCTAATTTTTAAGGTATAATGGTATTTTATGTTAAGTGTTTTATTAATTAAAATTTATAAAGTTTTATACTTGGATTCTTATTTCTAACATAAATATGATGGATATTATTTTTAGGTGTTGAGTTGCTAATTATGCTTGGTAAGATTGATATTTTGCGGGATTAAGGTAACTGTTAATCCTCCCTTAAATATATGGAAAAATGCATGATAGCGCATTTAGGGTTTAGTATGATTTTATGCATGTTTTGTATGCTTAGCATGATATGTTTATGGTTTCTTATATTGTTTGTTAAAAAGAAAAAGCATGATAACTTTTGTGCCATATGTAGGTATGTTAAATGAAGAAGGAGTTGGAATATGGATAGAAATGTTAAATACTTGTTTATGATGTACCATGTTGTTAATGCATGAATGATGTTATTGTTTAAGGGTATTTTAGTAATTATGCTTATGAGGTATATAAATCAATGTGTGTAGTTGCTAATGAGTATTATGTTGAAAAATGACAAGTTGGTGGACTTAGATGATAAAAATGAAGTATTAATATCATTATTTTATGTAGTGTTAGTAAATTCATAAAAATGGTGAATAAAGGGGTTGAGTGGAAATTTTATAAGTGGAAAGGGTATTTCGGTCATTTTTAAGATAAAAGAATAATATGGAAATTTTAGGATTAAATGGTTAAATGATAATTTACAAGTAAAGGATAAAATTGTAAGTTGTGAGAAAGAAGGGTAAAATGGTAATTTTGGAAGTAGGGGTAAAATAGTAATTTTGGATGAAGGAGGGCATTATGGTAATTTTGGAGGTAAAGGGGCAAAATCGTAATTTCATAAGTAAAGGGTAATATGGTAAATTTTATAAGTGAATGGTGAAGTGGTAATTTATAAGTAAATGGGTAATATGGTAATTTGGGAAAGAAGGGCAAAATGGTAATTATGTATGGAAAGATAAAGATGGTAATCTTGGATGTGAAAGGGTAAAATAGTAATTTGAAAAGTAAAAGATGTATGGTGGTAATTTTCATAAATAAAAGGATATTATGGTAAAATTGGATGTAAGGGGGTAAAATGGTAATTTTGTAAATAAAAGGATATTATGGTAAACTTGGGAGTAAGGGGTAACGTGGTAATTATGATAACGACCAAAGGTAATTTAGAAATTAAATTATGATTGTAGAAGGGCAATTGGATAAGTATGATGCTATAGAAGGGTAATTTGGTAAATTAACTAATTAAAGGGCATTATGGAAATCTTAAATATGGAGAAGGGTAAAATTGGTAATTGTAATTATGAAGAGGGGTAAATTAATTATGAGGAAGGTTAATTTGGAATTTATGATAATTGAAAAGGGTAAATGGCAATTAAAAATAATTGAGAGAGGTAAAATGGTAATTACGATAAGGAGAAGGGCAATTTGGTAATTTATCCAACTCAAGGGCAATTTAGTAATTATAACAAAGGAGAAGGGAGAATTGGTAATATATCCAACCAAATGGGAAATATGATAAGTGTAGTAATTATGAGGGGTGAATAGTGATCTAAAAAGTGTAAGAGATAATCTTGGTAATCTAAATTGGACAAGGGGTAATTTGGTAATTATGTAACCTAAAGGGTAATACGGTAATTTGGCGAGTAAGGAATGGATACTTAACAATTATATAAGAAAAGGGAAAATGAGTAGTTTGTACCTAACATGCCTTTGAGATTGTGGAATATTAATATGATTAAATAATGCTAATTAGCCAAGTAAGAGTATCTAATGATTAGTATGGCCTTGATGGTTTCTCTGTGACATCCTGGATAATCCTCTGAAAAAGAAACGATTAATGATATCGAAACGATTGAAAGTGAATAAGTATCGGATTATCGTGCTTTTCGTGATCACCTTAATTAAGACACTATTACTTAAAGTGAAAGACCTCGAGATCGGGAATGGTGACTCCTTAGGGGTCGCTACCCTAAGGACGTGGTTTAGTCCACGATTATTCTAGTATTTGCTGGTGTGCCTTTGTGCCCCAGCCAGGCCCTATATCTTACTCTTTCTAGCTCTACGGACCTAGTTAAGGGGTATGCATACTTATGGATTAGGTGTCCTTGTCGGTAGGGTACTGAGTTAGCTTTATGCACCAGTACGACCAGGGTACCTTTGCGTCCTTGGGTTCATGGTTAAAGGGTACTGAGTAGCTGATATGCATCGGTACGACTGGTGTACCTTTGTGTCCCGGGTTATCGATCTCCCATTCGAGGCAAATAAATATGATTGATGTGCTGATTAAAGAAAGGGAAGATACTATTATTGAAAGTGAAATATTAATGAGCCGGGCCCAGATGATTATGATATTGAGTACCGGTCCACCGGTTATAGTAGTGGTCAGGAGCGTTGTGCCTTGGATGATGAGTTATATGTATCCCGGTCCACCGGTTATAATAGTGGCCAGGAGCGTTGTGCCCTGGATGATGATTCTTTATATATCCCGGTCCACCGGTTATAATAGTGGCCAGGAGCGTTGTGCCCTGGATGATGAGTTATCTGTATTCCAGTCCACCGGCAATAATAGTGGCGGTCCCGAGCTCAATAAAATCGGTTATGTATGTGAATAAGATTATGGAAAAATACTAATCACTTAGTGTGAGTCGGGGCCAGACTGGTCCACCGGCAAATAATAGTGGTCAGGTGCATTCTGCCCTGTATGTTTATCTTCCGGTCCACCGGCAATAATAGTGGTCAGAGGCGTTCTGCCCTGAGTGTATACTTTCCGGTCCACCGGCTATAATAGTGGGGTTCTTGCACTCACATGGATATAAAATAGGATATTGATTGAATAATGATGGAATAATGGCTTAAGGCCAGAATGTACTGATCTTACATTATGACATGGCTTAAGGCCCAAAGATATCGATTGTGAATTATAACTTGTGTTACGTGTTATTGTTACGTATGCACCTCTCATTATTTATGTGCGTGACTTGCATTATGTGCCATATGCGGGCCTGTCTTTAAGTGTGGTATTAAAGGGTTACTCAGTACCATAGTACTGAAGGGATTCCCTTTATGGCGCCTTGCCTATTCAATGGGCAGTGCCCTTGCAGGTATTTTCAGGTGCTACTCAAGTGGGTTACGGGAAGGAGAGTAAGGAATTTTTCGGTATCATGGCTTTTTCTCTTTCTCATTTAAATTCTTGGTTTTAAATGTTAACGTTGTTAAAGTAACCACCATTGGTGGATTTTATTCCTCAAAACGATTTGATGCGCTACTCTAATTTAAATATGTTGAAGTTCTTGCAATTTACTCTGATTTATGCATGTTGAATGTCTTTCGAATTATATTTCATTTCTTAGCCTTAGCACTTGGTACTGGAACGGTATGAGTGAACCGGTCTGGTACTAAGTGTGGCGGTAATACTCCCAAAGTTCACATTTTATTTATCTGCTTCCGCTATCTTCCTTTTAATTAACGAAATTTTTCAGTAGTGAATTTTAGGGGTGTTACAATATTATATGTCAATTTATGGGATGATTTAAGTGTTTATTGATGATAATATAATGTTCAATACGTCGAACTTCGGTTTTATCACTTTCATTGACTGATTTAATTGAATTTTGCATTTTCATGCATGATGCTTGATGTTATTGGCACAACTTATAATTTTGGCTTTCTACATGCTTAGGTTGGCATCTTCTCTTTGTCTGAATTTGCTTATTTGATTTGAACTGAACAAGAATCTGATTATTATTATTTTTATTTGGCTTCTTCTGCATAGAAGGTTGACAAGTTCTTGAGGCATCTCCATTTGCTAGTGATTATAGAACATGGAATTAAAACAAAGTAGTAAAATGAATTGTATTGTACTATGAGAATATATTTTTTTATCTGAATTTAAGTGGTACGTTTGTTTCACCTATTTTGAATTTGATGATTTCCAGAATGTTAATTTCGTTTCAAAACTTTTCAGTTAGCACTTTCCATCAACAACTATTTCTATGTATGGTACTTTTCTATCATGAATCCAGCATTTTGGTTACTCCATACTCTTCTGTCAGTATTTGTGTTGGGATTGATGATATGAAGATTAAGTTTTGAAAATTCGACAGGACAAAAATACCCCCCTTTTTTTTCTAACTCTCCTTGCTTTCTTTCTGTGGCTTCATTTCTGTTTGTCTTTCTACTTCATTCAGATTCATTGGAATTTGATTAGACATCTTTGGTACATCACTCTCGTTTGCATCCAAGAAAACCCAGCAACATCTTCTACTCCATGTTGCAAATCAGCATCAATTTTTGTTAAAAGCTTACTTTATCAATTTCTTAAGTTTTCCAGTCAGCCTATGTCTCATAAATCTCTGGTGGCACTCTAGACAATTCATCAACTACTTATTTCCCACTACAGATCGGAATTGAAACTCAAAACCATAGTATTTAATGTATTCTTGTGCAACAATACGTTGTTCCTACATATATACTAACTTTGTGGATCAGTCCTAGTGATTAATTGTCTTTCTAAGAGCTATCGTTACCTAACACTACATATTTCACTCTTGCCTAACACTTTAAGAGAAATGCATTAGTTTATATTAATTTCACCGTCAACAGTAACAAAGTTAATATTAGAATGTATCTAATGGTGCAGCCACCTAACTCTCTCTCTATCACTAAAGTTCTTGATTGAACTCTCTGTCAATCACCAAACTCTTATGCGTAAATACAATTCTAAACTCTCTCTCTCTGTGTGTTTAATTTTCAATTCACCAGGCCTCACAATTACCAAGATAATAACACATTAACTCACACAAGTATAATCAGAATGTATCTAATGGTGCAACCACCTAACTGGAAGACATAACTTGATTGGTACCTTCTTGTGTCCAAATCTCCTATATATTCAGAATTAGTATAACCTTGCAACTGTCACTTTGTTCCACATCAAACACTAATCTAACCTTCCTAGACCCAGCTAAGTATCTAATGATCCATTTTACTGCCCATCAATGTTCTTTCCTAGGTTCAGACATGAACCTACTCACCACACTCACTGCATAAGCAAGGTCTAGCCTATTAGAAATCATAAGATACATCAAGCTCTCCAGAACACTTTGGTAAGGTACCTTATCCATACCTCTTCTCCTTTTCTATTTTTGGGGCTTGTCCCTTACTCAATTTAAATTTCATTGTCATTGAAGTTGACACAAGCTTTAATAAGCTTTAATAAGTAATTTCATTGTCTACCAAGTGATTCCTCCTCTCGAACTTCTTGTTTTAACTCCTTTGATGTTAGTGTTGTTTGTCACTACATCTTCCAAGGTAAGATGTAAAAGTATATATTTTATTTTTTAATTATGACGTAAGTATTTATTAAATATATAATCAACATTTAATGCTTAAATTACTTATTAAAGCTTATCTGAATAATATTGTTTTGATTTGGTCTTAGGTTGAAGAAGTTAACAGACATTGATGGTTGAATAATTAAAGTCACCAAAAATATTTGGTCAGTAGGTAGTAGTAGCAACGCCTTATTTTTTGAATTATTTTATTATACTTTTAGTTTTTTGGTATATTTATTTATAATCCTGTTTAATATATCATGTTTTATTTATTTTTGTTTTAATAAAGAACTTTGTGTTATAGATGCTTCTAATTTTTTGATTTATATAAGAGAACAATATTAGTTTTATGGTATTTATATTTATAATTTTTCTTTTATATCATGTTTTGTCTTTTTTGTTTTAACAAAAAAAGTTAGAATGTGTTTTGTTTTAATAAAGTTATATTTATAATTGTTCTTTTATATTTATAATTATATTATTTGTTTTGTTCTCGCGTATAATAAAATAAAAAATAATATTGTATGTATAACTTACACAATCAGATAGTTTATTAAATTATTAGTGTTATAAGCGTTGCTATTGCTCCTACTCCCAAATTTCTTTGTTTTCTTTTTCAATTATCATATATAACTTCTGACTATGTCAAAATTAATATATTTAGAATTTTCTTCTTCTAAACAAGGATCAAACTCAACACATTCACGATCTTCTGCAACAAGTCCAGCTATGGAAGAAGACCATAACAATATGGTGGAAGTTCGAGAAGAAGAGGCTTGTAATGAGGATGGGGAGCAAGGTGCTGAAGCTTGTAGTGGATTTGACGAAGATGATGAGCATTGTGCGATAAAGAAAAAGGTTCGAAAGAAAACTTCACTTGTATGGGAAGACTTTAAAGAGGTTGTATTAAAAGATGGAACGAAGAAGGCGCAATGTAATCATTGTCATGACAAGCTTTCCATCATCGCTGGCGGCACTACCTCCCATTTAAGGCAACACTTGTCTACCTATGCACTCCGCAAGCCAAAAGGTCAGCAAGAGTTGTCTTTAACAAAATCAATGGGGTTAAGTTCTGCTACTTACTTTCGCTTTGACCATGCAAAATCAAGAGAGGCTTGGGCTAAAGCCGTTCTAGTCCATGAGTACCCATTTAATATGGTTGAACATGAAATGTTCAATGAATACTTAAAAACCCTGACTCCTCATTACAAAAAAGTGTCACGTGCTATGGTCAAACAAGATTGTTTTTCTGTTTATGATCATTACAAGAAAAAAATTAAGAATGTGTTGGATAAGACGCAGAAGATTAGTATCACTACTGATTTGTGGAAGTCGGATGCTCAAAAAATCCATTATATGGTTGTGACCGGACATTTTATTGGTGATGATTGGGTCTTACGTAAATATATCCTGAATTTTTTCCACTTGGCCTCTCCTTGTACTGGTCTAACAATTTTCAATGCTTTGTACAAATGTTTTATGGATTGGGGAATTGAGGATAAAGTCTGTAGTCTTATCGTTAATAATGCAACTGCTAATGATAGGGTTGTTAGGATAGCAAGAGATAGCTTTGCTTCTAAGAATAAGCTTTGTTTTGATGGAAAAATATTTCATGTGAGATGTTGTGCCCATATAATAAATTTGTTGGTTCAAGATGGGCTTGAATGTATTGAACATATTACTACAAATGTGAGAGAAAGTGTGAAGTATTTGGCAGATTCTGAAGCACGTTTGAAGTTATTTAGTGAGATTGCTAAGCAAGTGGGTTTGACAAAAAAAATTAGTGTTAGATGTTAAAACAAGATGGAATACGGCTAAATTTGTGCATCGCAAGTATATCCTTTTTTGGCCATGTACTTTGAGGGATTATTAGCTTCCTCAATACTTCTTTTTTTGGCCTACTTGAGCTGAGAAAACTAGGTGAATGTGCCATCGTTAGGCAATGTATTTTCGAATGGATACTAGTTTCCACGATTCAGTTACTGAACTGAATTATTTTCTTTATTTGGTTCAATTCATCTCTTTCTTGATGGCAAGTAAGAAGTTGGGTATGTGGGTATTGACGAGCATAGATTTTTAACTATTTTATCCTTTTAATTTAATATTTTGGGTAATTTATGTCAATAATATGTGAGGTTAGCTATATTATTATAAATTATGTGCATAAATTATAATAATCTCATATATTAAATTTATTTGGAGCTTAAGATGAAATTCGTAGGGGTTTTGACAACATATCGTATATTGACTATAACATTCATGTACGATCTTGGACTTAAGTGATTCAAATTTACACGTAATGAAAAAAAATGGGATCAACAAATTTTAAGGAATATCACAAAATGAATAATAATATATGATGAATTACAACTCATTGGTTATCAAAAGTTCTCAAAAAGGATCCTAAGGGTCTATAGTCAAACCAAAGTCATTAAGGCAAAAGCCTAGGCATGAAACCCAACACAAATAAAATAATTAAATCTCAAAACTTTACAAGGGCATAGGAACCAAATAAGATAAAGCTAAAACTAACACAAAACAATATAAGGCCTAAAGACAAAATAAACAACATAATTATAGAGATGTACACGCCTAAGCAAGAAACCCAAGGGTAAAGCCGAAAAAAATTGAAATAAAAGGCATATAAGCTAAATAAGACAAAGCAAGTAAAAAAATTAAATAAAAAAAATCTGAAAAATACTTTTAAGCATAAAGAATTACATTTGAGGCTATAAAGATCAAATAATTGGTGACCATCAACTTTGACACTTAAATATGTCAAATGAAAACTTTTTATAAAAAATACTATTTACGATCAATGATAAATATTATTCTATACCAAGAAGATTAAATTCAAAAACAATCAAAAGTTATTACTAAAAATTACTATTTACAAGAAAAATTGCTAACTCACTATTCATGTTATATTACTATTTCCAAGGTTAAAATCAATGGTCAATAGTTAAAGGTCAACTATCAACCCCTAATTACATTAAGAAGGTATTTAGGTTTAATTATTTATTTTAATGAAAATCTTTTTTTGCAAACATAATTAATCTTACTTTGACCTAAATTAGGGTATATATGCCAGTAACACTTAGAAGGTCTTAGGAATGATAATAACAAAATCGAAAGCCTTTAAACTTTCAACCTAATTTAAACACCTTAAATGATTTTTAGCTAACATTTCAAACGAGCCCGAATGAGCTTTTAATGAACTATTAACGGACTACGAACTCGAGCCCCAAACGAACCTCAAACGAGTATCTAAACAAGCAGTAAACGAGCCCAAAAGGCTCGATTAAGATATACGAACCGAGCCGAATAGTTTGCGAATACTAAACGAGCCGAATCCGAACACTTGCAATCGAACTCTAAACGAGCTCGAGCTGAACTAGAGCTTCATACAATATAAATGAGCCGAACCCGAGCTTAGTAGTGTTCGGCTCGATTCGGCTTATTTACAGCCCTATTTGGAGGTAGGAGGAGGTGTTGGTTAGAGCGGAATCAGCGGCGGATGACAGTGCGAGGGGCAGAGAGGGGTTGAAGTGGGTTGATCACGATGGTGAATTTGCACGATCAGGGTAGCTCATACAGGGCAAGATAAGGGAGTTGGGCGACTCAGTTCTATAGAGGGTGGTACTAGGAAGGTTTTCATGGGTGGTGTTGGCGATGGAGATTATCAACAGTGGCGGAATATGGAGTTGTTTGGGCTGTGACACAAAATTGGGATTTTTGGGCTGTGAAAACAAAGGCCCAATTATGGCTGCCTATGGGGGTATTTATAGGCTAAATAGAGGGGAGGAAAAGACAAGGGGAAGAAGATAAGAGGGATGCAAGCGCTAGGCTTGCCGACTGGTAGTGGCAGTCGAGGCGATGCTGCCATAGGAGGTTGGTAAGTTCAAGGGAAGAGGGAATGGAAAGGGGGAGGGTGCTCGAGAGAGGGGAAAAGGGTTGGCTGGGGTTAAATGTGTGAAAGAAAGTGACAGGAGAGGGAGGGGAGTACAGCCAGATGGTGTAGGTGGCAACTAGTAGGTGTAGGGTTGCAGGATCGGGGTGCAGGTCGCGTGGGAAAAGAAGAAAATGGAAAGGGGTTGACTAGGCAGTCTAGGGAAAGGAAAATAAAAAGAAAAGGGGTGTTTCAGCCGGGGAGCTAGGCGATGGGTAATGGGGCGGTCGCGCGGGCCTCAGCCACACCGAAGGAGGAAAGGAGGGGAAGGGAATTGGGCCAGCGGGGTAGCTCATTTCGGGGAAGGAAGAAGAAAGAAAAAAAGGAGGAAAGGGAGGAAGAGAGAAAAAGAAAAGAAAGGAAAAAGGAGAAAAATAGGTTGGTTGGGGTGTTTAGGGTACTTGGATATCCTTAAATACATAAAACTAATAATATTTAAAATCGTAATAATAATTAAATTCCTTCTTAGCTTAATTTGGTTATTTTGGGCAAATTTCTCTAACTTCCATATTAATTAGTAAAATGTCCAAATTTTTCCTTAATAATTTATTTATTATTCTCTCTTTTTTTTTCCTTAATAAATTCCCCTTTTATTTTAATAAAATATTTTATTTAATTAATTTTCCTAACAAATCCTTATTTAGCCATAATTCTTAAAGATAGGGTTTTGAGGTATTTAACTTTTAGTATTATTTTCCTATTATATAGTTGAATTTACAATAATAGCTATAACAATAAATTTTATTTTTTATCCCATAATTATTATTCAATAATTTGACAAAATTATTTTATATTTTATTTTAGCAATAAAACTTGTTAGTAAATTACATTTTTTTTATAGGTTCTTGTTAATTTTGCAAGATAAAATGTAATTTAAGGTAGATGAACTGTTGTGTATCGAAAGAAAAATGATATAGGATTAGAAGCCGCATATCATAGTAATTTAATTTTAGTTGATACGTTCAGTTTAAAACAAAAATCAACAAGTAATTAATAGTATTTTTTTAGAGTTAATATTCATACACCAAATATAATTTGTAAATTAATGAGCTAAGATAACATTTTTGATGAATAATTATATGATGACTTAGGAGTACTTTGTAAGGTGCTACTATTGTGCAAAATGATAGTTCTGTTTTTTACTCTTTCTTACAGCCTCAAATTTCTTCTTCATATTTAATATACAATTTCATGTTTTTAAATCTTTTGTTGCATATTATCTATCTATAAATAATTTGAATTTTGATACAATCTTGGAATATTATCTTTTACCTAAAAGTAAAAATCTTATCAACAATTAAAAACTATTAACATTTCTAATTAATCTTCATCAATAATAAAAATGACTTCACAGTGAAGATCATCAACAATGGTGAGCAAAAGTTTACAAGCGCTAAATTTTTTAAATTGATTGAAGTGTAGACAAAGACTTTGATGAATCTTTATTCAAAGAACAAAGTTGAATGCTAGTAAGAGAATGCTCTTTTTTCTTTTTTGTGTGATTCTCTAGTTAGTTGAGTTTATATAAAATGGTGTCAATAATCACTTTTTTACATGATGCTAAGAAGAGTTAATAATCACTCAATTTTTATACAAAAATAATTAATATAAGTATATCTATAATAATTGTTATCATGATTGTATAATAATAATTCAAATGATAAACAAAAATATAATATAAAATGACTACCATCATCACTAAACCATAATCCCCACTCTTTAATAGCATAATCACAACCTATATTTTATATAATCTCCAAGTATAAAATAGGATAATCACAATCATCACAAGAGATAATTATCTTTCTATTATTGATAAACGCAAGTTATTTTTTATTAATGATAAATTAGTATTCATATTACTATTATTATTATCACTAATTAATTACTCAAATTATATTTATAACGATATAATTATTATAATTATTATTACTACTTTAACGATAAGATAATCACTAGATTGTTATATGTTTATAACATTATATGACTAGATAATCTCCATGCTAGTTATAGTAATAATATAGAACACTTTATATACTAAATGCATGTTTATTAGTTCAATGGTTGTACTGTATAGGTGTTTTAAACTATGAAATGTAATATAGCATAATTATGTTTTATATTTGAATGTTTTATCACCTAAAGAAGCACAACAATTTGTAAGTATAAAGCATTCTTAGAGTTGAACTAAAAAAAAATACAAATCGTTATCAAGCTCTTTTGGCTACTAATTGAGTAGCAGAAAAATAAAGTAATATAAATTGTCGAATTATATACATATAGAAAAATGTTAGTATATGTACTATAAATAAATAAAAACCAACGTCATTACAGAAAATAAACAAAAATTATAAGCTAAATGGAATTTAATAAACAAAAATATTATAAAATTTAATATATCTATTTTACCCTACATATAATGTTTGAACTCCTTCAAAAATATTATTTTTCTTCAACAATTGACTTTATTATTATATTAATATTCTGTTTGTGATTCTTTAGCGATAGACACTGCTCGATATATAATATCTATAAAATAATATGAATTATTGTTTAGAGTTGAGAAAACAGATACAGTAAGAATAAGAGATTTATTTTTATTAAAAAAAAGATAAAAATTGTTATCAGTACGTAAGATTTTATATGAGATTATAAAATTTTACTAATCCTATATATAATCTCTTTGGATGCGCCTGTTGATGTGCTCTTGTCTGGTTGCTGAACAAGAACACATCCACCTGAGCTTGTCCACCCCACGCCAGAATAAAATAGAAACGGTGTGTCTACTGAGAAGTCAAAAGTAGGGCAACAAAAGGAGCGGGTACAATGAAATAAAGAGCCCTTTTCTATAAAGAAATGTACATGATTGAACGACCTTTTTTATTGCGCATGTAGTTCATCCTCTTTTTATGAAGATGGGCCATATTTATGTGACATGTCGAAGGAAAAATAATCCTTTACAAAGACCGAAAGGCATGCACATAATTGCTATAACAATTGTCACAATCATACGCAATTAAGCATGCATTGTACGATGCAGTAGGCATTTTAGAAAAGCCAACTGCTTTCAATATGTTAAACATAGGCATAGCTGAAGCATTCTGAATTATTCAATCTAATCATCTAAACCTAGGCTTGTTTTCTGTGTGAAAATATTGAAAATCTTAGCAATGATCTTTATTTAAACTGAGCCCAATAGAAAAAACATTGAACATAAACGTAACTTTGATTTGAACTAAAATCAAACACTAATTATGAGGATAGTATTTTCATTGATGTCAAGTTGCTACCTAAACATCAACATATTATCATTTTTATTAAACTTTGTGCAAAAAAATATATATAACTCATCTCATGCAACAAACTAATCTTGGTAAGACCTAATTCTCCATACTTTATTTTGAAACTACATTAGCACCCACTAAGTCAAGATTAGATCATAATAATTGTTGTAATTTTTATTATTATCTCTATAATAATAATAATAAATAAAATTATAATTATAATAATATATAGAGTTATTATAAATCTAAATATAATATGTGTTGTATGTATGTATGATAATTATAATAAAATTTATTCTAATAATAATATTATAAAAAAACAATTATTATTATATTTATAGGACAACAACAGTGATGCCAATAATAATTCAAGTATAACTATATTCATAGTTATTCCAATAATATTATAAAAAAGTTATAATTATACTTCTATAATAATATTGAAATGCCCCGAAAATTTCTAATTTTATAAACTATATTTAAAGGATATTTACTATAAAAATTATTTAAATAAATTATTTTTAATTTAATTAATGAGGACAAATCAAGAATAAATTTATAAGTATTTTAATTAGGAGGAATTTGGGTATTTTAACTAGTTAAATATTTTAATTTGGGAATTAAATAAATAAATTATTTGATTTGAAATACGAAGGAGAAAATAGTTTGAATTTAATAATAACTTTATAAATAATTTAATTGGAGAAATTTAGGGTATTTTGCTAATTAAAATGGAATTTATGAAAAATCTTTTAAAAATCCTAATTTAGCTTAAAAAGGGATTTCAAGATTGTTTTATTTAAATATTATTATTTTTAAATATCCTGAATATTTAAATTAATTTAATTTGCCCTAACCTAATTATTTTTCTCCTTTCCTTTTTCTTTCTTTTTCTTCTTTTTCTTTTTCCTCTTCTTCTCGCCGAATTGGGCCAGCTCGCGGCCCATTTTCCCTTCTTCTTTTCCCACGGCCCAGCCCGCGCGGCGTCACCCTTCTTTCGCCCCTCTACGCGCTGCGTTTCGTCCCTTCTCGTCTCTCAACGCGTCGTCTCATATAATGAACGACGTAACCGGCGCGATCGGCCCGGTTCACCTTTTCTTTTCCTTCCCGACTGACCGGCCCACCCCCTTCCTCCTTTCTTCTTCCTCCTCTCTCCTCTGTCGCCACTACTGCAACTCCTGCGCCCGATAATGGCGGCGATGGCTACGCGGAACTTGACCGACCAATTCACCCTTATTTTTCTTCCTCTCGACCCACACATGAGCTTGGCATGATCAATTATCCTCAACTCTCACTCGTTCCCTCTCTATTACTTCTCGAACCATCGGGTTTTATCTTGTTTAGATTTATTTCTATTTAGAAGTTACAAGTGTTATTTGAAACTTCAAGGGTATTGTAATTAACTCTTAATTTCTCGTACTCTGATTTTGTTGTATGATCTTTCGAATCCTTTTATGAATTGTTAATTTGAATTTAACGTAAATCTTTTCTTTAGCCTTAGCACTTGGTACGGGGACGGTTGGAGAGAACCGGTCTGGTACTAAGTGTGGCGGTAACATTCCCAGAATTCACAGGTTTTAAGTGTTTCTATGTTAATTGCTTCCGTTTTAAAAAAAAAAGTAGTGAATTTTGGGGTGTTACAAATATAATTATAGTTTCAATAATAATGATTTTTATTCTTCTTATTATTTTATTACTATTATTTCAATTACGTTGACAACACTAATAAATATAATAATTTTTTTTAGTGTTTTGTGAATCAAAGGGCTCTTAAAAAATTTGAATACTGCCGAGTAACAAAATAACACTGAGAGGAAAGTTCAAAAGAGAGAGGAGACAATAAAAGTATGAGAGTTATATTACAATTTTATATCCTTTAAAATAGATAAGTGATTCCATACATATACGTTTAGAATGAGGAAGGAGGAAAAGGAAAAATACTATGCAGTCAAAGATAATAAATTCTCCTGTCCTAAGTAAAGGACCGACCTAACAAGGGAACGATATTAACTACCTGTCTTGAACTAGCTTGAGAAAAATATGAGTGCTCTAGGAAGCATTTTGAGCCGACATTTATTCTTAGGGCCAGCACACCAAAGTTTAATAATACTTGTTGAGGAAAAAAAATATCATCACTCTATTAAAATTTCCATCCACATGTCAGCCACTTCGATGAAGTGGGTAAGCTAAGCTTCTATTACATTATCGATGCTTCACTGCATCTGTCATTTTTATAAGATAGACAAACTAGGATTTTATCCCATGTCGAGCGGTTGATGACATTAGCCACTTTCATGAGGTAGAAAAACTAAGATGTTGTCCCGTGATTGATGGTCATAACTATACATTAAACAAGTTTAATAAGAAAAACATAATATAATTAACATAACAAATTACATCTTGAAAGCCCAATGGACAAGCATTCTTATCAATATGTAACTAAGACACATATATACAAATAAAGATAAATTAAGTAACACATAAGAGACCGTTGGATACCTTTGTATATTATAACGTATACAAAAAAATAAATTTACACAAAATACTATCCAACACCCCCATGTAATATCAAGTGATTGCACACTAACTTATTCTTCTAAAATTTGTTGGTCAACTCATTCATTAAAGAGTCACTCGACCCCTTTTGTTAAGAAGAAAATAAAACTATGAAAATTCCATTCGTTTCCATACAGTTCTATATTTGAATTTGATTAAAAAAATAAGATAATAAAAAAAAGAAGGTTTTCTAGGTAAGCCTCATTTTACCTACCACCATGTGTTTATATTAGGGGAAGAGCCTCTAAGTAAGGATCACATGATCTTAACTATAGTAATTATAAACGAAATGATTTCCTGAATCAAGGCTCTGATTCGATGCTCTATTTTCTTCAAATATTTTACCTCTAACCAATCATTCATCCAATCATATGAGGTCAGTAAGGGGATATCTTCATTAATGAATATACATAATCCAAAAAACTTCTTTATCTTCTAAATCAAAAGTGAGGAAGTTTTGATAAATTTACATCATTATATATGTACCTCATTAACTTAGTTTTTTTCTGGTTTCTAAAATTTATTACCCTCTGTCATCCTATAAAATTTTCCCTCATTATCTTTATCAAAGAACATTCTTCAACCTTCATCTATTTAATTAAATTCTATAAGTAATCATCTCTAATTCCTTTTTAGGACCATCAGCACTATTAATGTCTTCATCCATATATATTTGTACAAATCCTCCTCCTATATCCATAAGTGGAGGAATTTAGTGGAATAAGCTCTCTAATAGTAATTAAATGTGTAGAGTTTGTGTCACTACTACACCAAGCACAAGTGTCTCTGAAAGATGTCGCAAATCCTTACTTTACTAAAAGAACTGTTTCTCTAACATCTTGCTCATTCTACCGATTCCTCTACTTCTCAATTTTAGATACTTCTGTCACACCCTCAATTTCTCCTTGCCCCGCTTTTATTTTATCTTTGATGAGCCTAGTGATTCCTTTTCCCTTTTTTATTATTCTTCCTTCTCCTATCAATATGTCTGAACCTTTATCTTTTGACTTGGCGCTCTTTTTCTGAGTAATGTTACTAAGGCTTAGCTTGAGAATTTTCATATTAGATATCATATTCCTTCTTCTCACATATTAATTAAACTAACACTCTTACGAAGATCCAATAATCAACTTAGTAGATGTATCAATTTATATGTCAAGGTGCTTTATACCAGTATTTGATTTCCCTTAAATCCACTTTTAAGATAATTTCTCCAAGCCTATTATCTAAACCCAACTTCGTTCATCCCAAATTCTTTAAGGATGGTGATAAGATTTCTTTATGGCTACTATTTATTGGTTGTCAAACATAAAGTAGATTTTTTTAGGCACTTTTTCAAAAATTTAAACCATCTATCAACCTTGGGATTCTATTTCATTCATACAAGTAACTAACATAGTTTGATTAAAGAGCCTTAATATTTCTTAAAAATATGAATTTCCTAATATTATTCATATTAGGATATTTAAAGTGGAGTCTTCCAAAGTGGATCAACTAAGCTCTAATTTCAAAGAGTGTTAACATTGCTCTCTTGAGTTAGAAGCATGGGTAGACAAATTTTACAAGTTTGTACAAAATAGGTGCATCATGAATAATAATGAAGTTGTGAACTACTCTATAATCCTCAGTAAGATTGGATTAATTTCTTATGTTAGTATGTAAGTTATTTCCGTTTCATCATTTTCATCCATTCACTAACTTAACTAGTGCGTCAACATAAAGATTTAACTTCTTTTTCCTTTATAGAATGTAATACATGGAAAGATTAGCTAAAGGTTGTTCCCTTAGCCTACCTAAGGGAATAAAAGGCCCACCATTTCTTCTCCAAGTGTATCATCGATTACCATGGTGAATAGGTGAAACATATATATCTTATGATATATTACTATCATGGTTTCCATTAGTTAGTTTCTCTAAAGGAAAAAATAGGTTTGTCTTATGCCTTATCTACTCTATACACTTATGATGCATTTGGGTGTATCAATACTAAAGGGTCTAGTTACCTACATGGATGGCTTTAGGCTGTACATATATCCATATTAGTTAGATTTAGCCTAGACTTATGTCC